>OX388146.1:13382608-14615932 GCA_947579745.1 Apocheima hispidaria
AGAAAAAAGTGAAAAGTTTAAGCAGAGGTGACGCCGAGGCGTACCAATGTACAAACATGTATTCCATTTCTTGCACCTCTCTTGTTTTTTCTTTTTATTTGACTACAAGCTCACCCTAAGTTGAACTGTTGATGTTGCCTTAAAAACAACCTAAATACATTTATTATAACATTTCAGATTGGTAACTCCCTGTATGATGCTGATGGTGCCAAAATTGTTACCAAGCTTATGGAAAAAGCTGCCAAGAATAATGTAAAGGTCCACCTTCCTGTGGACTTCACAACAGCTGATAAGTTTGATGAAAATGCTCAGGTGAGAATAATAATCTTATCTAACTATATTGCTATATCCTAGGTTGTTACGACTGCGATTTTCAAATGCACGACTGTGTGTAATGGGTTCTATTTAAGAAGCCATTACACACAGTCGGGAAAAATTAAAGCAGTTTTAAAAATCATTGATAATGATGGATTCAATTAACTAATTAACTTTTCATTTGTACCTTACAGAATGTCACCTTGTCTGGGTAGATTCATTACAAATTTTCATTGGTTTTAGGTTGGCACTGCTGATGTAGCCTCCGGTATCCCTGACGGCTGGATGGGTCTTGATGTTGGGCCAAAATCTCAGGAACTCTTTGCTGAACCTATTGCCAGAGCAAAAGTCATTGTATGGAACGGGTATGTGCGCAAGAAATATATCTAATGCTACTATTTTATGTTATTCTTATTCGAGATGGGGGCGATGAATCCTGCACTGACGTCCCGCATGGGGTGTATTGTGCATTTCCCTCTGCCAGCGTCTACCCGAGCCAATCCAGCTCCTTGAAATAACGGAGCGAGGCTCTGGGCCGCTGGCTTAACTGCTCCAGTGGTGTAGATGGTTTTTATGCTACTTTTGTCTTTGTTTTTTCCATGGTGCTCCGACACAGTAGTAAGACAAAATAAATGGAAGTTTGTTTGTATGTTCTTATAGTACCTCCTGTAGCCTAAATATGGTGTCGATTCTGTCGATGTATTGCTCTTTACATCCGGAGTGACATACGCTAGATTTTGCATTCCGGAATTCGGTTTTTCTTTTAAGGCGAGGACTGATCGAGATTTGAAATGAGTATTGTCCCGCTCAAAGTTCTAAGGTTTAAAGTTGAAAATCGCATATCATACTTGATCAGAAAACGGTAAATTGTAGTTTTTCATTGCTTTTTTGCCGATTATCGGAAACAAATAAATCAAATGAAAAAACTACCTGGTTCGCCGTATAAACGACTAGCCTGGATATTTAATTTGTAAAAGAAAATTTGTAGTTACCGCTGAAAATTCAGAGCATTTGATTTCAGAAGCGTTTTTCAGGGGGTCATTTTGCGATTTTTTTTTTTGTAACTAAGACAGATTTTCAAAATTTCATTCGGTTAAACGTAATTTCAGTTTTATTTTCTATCTGCAGTATTTTTTGCACCTGATTAAGTAATCTCGTCATTTCAAACAAAGCGCTGAAAAATGCTACTTTTTGTTGTTTTGCGATTGGACCTCGCCTTAATGATATGACTTATGTTAACTCATTCTTTCAGACCAGCTGGTGTGTTTGAGTTCGAGAAGTTTGCGGGCGGTACTCGGGCACTCATGGACGGTGTTGTCAAGGCTACTGCTAAAGGGACCATCAGTATTATTGGTAAATATTAACTTGTATATTGGTATACGTGGACGTTTTTCACACAGCGCCATCTAGCCCCAAACTAAGCAAGCTTGTACTATGGGAACCAAATAACTGATAGAATACATAAATACTTTTCTTTTTTGTAAATACATTCATAGAATACAAAGAAAAATACAGACAAAGAACAAATCAGCACAAGCACACGTTCAAGTGCAGCACACATATGTTTGCCCTGGGTGGGAATCGAACGCACAACCTACAGCTCAGAAGGCGGAATTCAGCCCACTGAGTCACATTGCTAGTCAAACACTTGTGTAATCAATACAATCAGAGTGATTGTAATTTGATAGAATAATGGAAAGTATTCCAGAGACATGTATAGAGCGAGTCTTTCACCTGACAAACTGCTGGGAGGCAATCGAGACGTTATGAGGGTTGTTCTGCCTGAATGAAGGTATGAAGGTTGCCTGGAAGAGATCGCTTTAAGCGATAAGGCCGTCAGTTGTTACACTAGTTTTAAGTTGTTTTTTGGTCATTTGTATTTTATTTCTGGTGTGAACAATAAAGAGTTATCTATCTATATATCTATCTGGATTAGCACCGGGTTAGTAGTGTACGGAGGTCATGTAAATGATAATTATACATCTTGCACGGCTTCAAATTTTTCAAAATTTCAAATTCTACGGGCTCTGGGCATCGAGACGCTTGGCGCCTTCCCCGTCTCCCGGAAACTTTATCGACTTAACTCCTTTTAGGGAGCGAGGGAGTGACCAAAACAAACATTACTCTGCTAATTTCAACGTAACATCATGCAACGAGCCCTTTTCGTTAATAAGTTTATCTTCATTATTTTTTAATTTTAGGTGGTGGTGATACGGCCACGTGCTGCGCCAAATGGGGCACGGAAGATAAAGTATCTCACGTGTCCACGGGCGGTGGAGCTTCTTTGGAACTTCTCGAGGGTAAGATATCTTTTACTTCTAAAGTTTTAAAATTGTATCTAATATCTATAACAAATCTTTAATGTTTTATAGCTGCAATATCGCGTCTAGTGCAATGAGAATAAGTGAAACAATATTTAAAATACAGGGCTATAAGGAAAGGGTATGCTGTCGAAAGGGGCTCATTGTACTCATGATTGTGAACATCATAACTATAATACTAATAGAACTTTTAATATGGGACCATCCCAAAAGAAAAAAATATCAGCAGTTTCATAAAAAAATACTCAACACTCGACAAAATGCATGGAACAGCTGTTTTTTTTTCTCTTTTTCAGTGTTGGTCGCATATTAAAAGTTGTTCATAATGATGAGTACTATGAACCCTTTTCGGCATAGCATACATTTTCCTTATAACCTTGAATAACTATATTTTAAAAAAAAACGGGTGCAATTGAGAGCCTTCCTCCTTTTTATACCCGAATAAAAATAAATCAGCATCATCAACAGCTATTATATTAAAACTACGAAAAAAGTTTTAGGAACAGCTGAGGAATTAGCTTTGTCTCTCTGTCTGGATGTCGCGTTATCACAGCTGAACGGATTTTGATAAAATTTGATAAGAAGTTACTGTATATCACAAAGACGGACATAGGGACATATACTTTTTTTATGTACACCCAAACGAAGTCGCGGGTAACAAAATAGTAATAACAATAAATTTATATTTAGACTATAATACTATAACCGTAACTGGGAAGGAACTGGCGCCTATAATACCAGTATAATCTGCATAGTACTAGGTAAATCAGACTCGTAATTTAGGAGACATTTTTTTTTTTTATAGATTTAATTATTTTTTTACAGATTTCTTGTTAATTAACGCTAAATCTCTTTTAGACATCTTTCCCACATCATTCCTAAAAACTTTTGTTCTTTGACTTTTAACGAAACTTAATAAATTCACCATAAGCTATTTTTAAACTATTGTATGGAAGAAAAAAAAAACCTGTATTATTATGGCGCAAATGTCAGCTCGTAAGCTTCACCCGGGTTTGACGACAGATTAAGTCTATTGCTGTCTTTGTCATTTGCTTAGTGCCAGACAAAAGCAGTATTAGAATTAATCTTTTGTCAAAGTTAACAAACGTTTCAGAATCCTGAGGTTAAAGCCCTAATGTAAACATTTTTGTTTTTATATTGGGAGATGAAATTTACGAATTATTAAATGTCATGGAACAAAAGTAGATGTAGTAGATGTAGGGAACATACCTAAAAGAGCTTTTGCGTTAGTTAGCAATAACCCTGTATATTATTTTTACAATCAAAATTAACCCTGCATATATTTTTTTTCATTAGTAATATTTAAATGACGTTGTCGAATAGTATATAGTGTGTTGTATTATCTTACAGGTAAAGTTCTTCCTGGCGTAGCTGCCCTGTCCGATGCATAAAGTAGACATTGTAGAAGTATTTGATATAACTACATTATACATTTTAGAAACACCTACAGTATAGCTCCCTAATTATAAGCATAATCGTGAGATCAAGTGTGATGTATGCATAGCTTTAGAAATCATGTTTATCGAATATCTATAATTTATTATGAACATTGAAATAAAAGTTAATGTTATAAAAATACATAGTTTTTTTTTTTTTTTTTTTTATGTAACTCGGTGACGAGACGAGCAAGTCGCTCACCTGATGTTAAGCGTCACGCTTGCCCATAACAGTTCAGTGCCACCCAGAATTTTGAACTTCAACAGTTCAAAACTATGCGCGGCAATGCACTGCGCTCGTCACCCTAAGATTTTAGATGTTAAGTCTCTGTAGTTTGAGTTAGTTATGAATTATTACTACCTATATATTATAATTATAGTACCTCATATATTAGCATTATAGTACCTTATACAGGTTTATAAGGAAAGTGTATGCTACGTCGAAAATTGCTCTCACTGAAACCGCGAAAAAAATATCAGCTGTTCCATTGAAAAATTTCAATGGCACTCAACAAAATGTATGGAACACCTGATATTTTTTTCGCGATGTCGGGGTTGGTCCCATAGTAAAATTTGTTCATATTAACGAGTAAGTACTATTAGCCTTTGTGGGGGTAGCATACCCTTTCTTTATAACCGTTTAGTCTGAATATTAACCATTACAATATGTCCTCAGAATAGTCTCAGAAATAAAATTTTCTAAAACTCGTACATCAGATTTTATTAGTTTGAAATATGGTCGTAGCGTATTTTACAAAACGACACCGTATCAGATGCACGCAGTCCAAAATTGTAAATGGTTTCGTACTTGCTTAGTTTTTAGTTACCTTGTTTAATAGATTTTAGTAAAAGACGGATAACATTTTTAAATCAATTTTCTAGTTAACAATTTTATTTAAATTCCCGAGCCGCGATATGTAACTTTCAGACAGTTGCAGTTGCAAAAGCCGAATGAAAGCCGTAAATTCTTAACACTTTTGCTTCTCTTTCTGACACACTTTTTCTTTCAGAAATTAAGAGCGTAGCTGCTACCTGATAAACAACAGAAAAACAAAAAAAAAGTTTTATCATTCGGGTTCCTATGCATACATTTCCCAATAATTTATTTTAACTCTAATTTTAACCTTGTAGGCGGTTCGGAACAGGATCGGTCAAAATGTTTCATATAAAGCTTCCAACTGAGGTGATATTAAAAATTAATAGGAGTTGCACAAGCAGAAGCAAAAATTACCAGCAGCCTAGAAGCTAATCATACAAAAATCAGCTTTAGCAATTAATTTTTACCTGCTCAAGTTATCTTTACTTTCAGAACTTGCAGCAAGCCAATCTTTATATATTATAGGTACTTTACGGAAACTTCTTAGTCCTGGACGTCTTTGATGAAGATTTTGCAAAATAATTAAAATGTATAACCGTTTCTATACGTCTTTGAAAGGGCCAGGGCTTATTACAACTTCAATTTGAATTCAAATCGTCTCAAAGCGAGGTCTATCATTCCAGCTCATTGCGTTAGACCTGGCGACCTTTAGAAATTAATTTTCTTATTCAAATATTATCTCTTAGTCTCAGATAAAGTCACCTTTATGCTTTCTTTTATTAAAAGGCTCAGCCTTTTAATAAAAGAAAGCTTCGTTCGCTTAAATAAGTATAAAAAAAATTACGTTCGTCTGTAACAAAAACCATTGTAACAAAATGTTCACGGCTAAAATAAATATGGACCCGACATAGAACCTTGCGAGAGGCCACATCTCAGTAACATTTTTTCCATCTTATTCCCAGAGAAAAACAAATACTGAAAACAATACCAATATGATTTTAGTAAAGAAAAATAATATCTGTAGAGAAAAGCAATCGAGCAAGTTTATACGAAAGCCCCAAATTTATAGGTAGGCCTACGCCACGCACTGACCCCTAATAATGTGAAACGAGGGAGGCGCTTATTCCCTTTCCATTTCTGTAAATATCAGGCAACTATGTTAAATCGCAAAACCATACGCTGTTTATTGGCATTCTATCTGCGAGGTAGGTCAACAATTTGCTATCCTTTCAATGAACTTCACAGATTTGACCACATCAATTCAGTCGCTATTTCAATGGTGTTAGGTGTGATTTTTCTAAATACTACATATTCAGCCTACACCTGTAGATACTAACGTGTGATATCGATCGCCGCTTTGCGCAAGCGTGCCACTTCTTTCTTAAAAAGTACGTGATGGATATCAAACATTTCATTTTAAGCAAATGCATATAAAATCCTCGCGAAATGTGACTATCATTTCGGTGAAATCATCATCGTAGATACCTCAAGTAAGCTTATCAGATAATTTTCCAAAATCAGGTGCATGAACTTTGGTCCAATTGGCGAGGTTTCGCGCATGCCCAATACAGCTCCGAACGAAGACACGTGAAAAACAATAATTCCTAAGCCCCCAGTGATGTAAAAGACATCATCGCCGCCGGAGACCCGGCAGGCGTTATACATATATCATATTTAGTAAAATTCAATAATCCTAGAATATTATACGATTAGTTGTAGTAGATGTTTGTACGTCAATTGTTTTAGTGCATAATACATAACCGATTTTATGTAAGTGATTCTGGATAGAATAATCAGCGTTTGTTAGGTGAGTTGATGACGCTTGTTGTTTGCTTTTGTTTTCATTGCCTTCGCTAACGAGATTGTCATACGTCAAATTTCTTTGCTATGTTTCTTTCTTATTGTTAGAAGTAGTGGAGTATCTTAGGGCTACATCTAGAAGAATGGTGTTCCCAAGTTAATTTATATTAGGTTGATAATGAGAACGTTAAAACACTAGTTTTGTAGAATAATAAAAAAGGGCTGTCTTTTGAGGACTTTCTATTACTTATGTTGCTTTCGCAAAAATTGCAAGCCTCGTATGCTGAACTGCACGTTCTATTGTTTTTTCTCTTCACCATCTTATTGTTTATGTATATTCAAAGTAATATTGTTTTAACATAAACGTTCAAGTATACAACACTTTATTTATCACAAGCCTTTTCAAAAGCATGTAATTTTTCTAATCTGTTGCATAGTTAATTAGCTCATTTGCTACAAACTAATATGCACTGTTTCAAATATCTGTCAATGTAGTAAGGAAATTACAAGTAGTTTTTTTTTTGCACTATTGGGTGGTTATCCATTATTGCATGACCACACGCTTTTGAGAACAAAATTAAAATCGTTTCATTATGGGTGTTTTACATAGCTGGTTGTACCTGAACTATACGTGAAATAAGCAATTATATATAATTATATATTATATTATTAATAAATTTAATCTACCCTAACAGTTCACCGGTATAAGTGCTTAATTTCAATTTGTTATGGTCGAAGTAAAGATACGTAAGTATGAAGCCATTGTAGAGCTAATATTTCGAAATGATATCGAAAGGTGTTGTTTTTATAAACATTCTTATCCAGTTTGTAAATAAATAGACTTCTTTGGACTGTTCAATGGGTTACAATTACCTAAATTTAAGGTAATTCAACTTAAAATGTTGAAAATGTTTCGCGAATTTAGCTAGATTATTTGGAAAGAGTGTCCATTCGAATTCGAAGTTGTTATAAAACTATTAAATATCAATCAGAATCATTTATCAAACTGTACATTTTGTTTTAATAAAACGGGAATACTCACGTTAAATTGAGTCGGGTATTCCGACTATAGTTTCGATTACATTCGGTGACCTTTATCAAGGAATGCTATAAGCGTGACATGCGCGCGACCTCGTCTTGCCTATAGGTAGGTACAGGTATTTAATGTTCTTATTATTTCTTTATTTCTAGTTTTCGTCCATAACGGACATACAATATTTAAATGATTGCAATCATTTTTTAATAACTATCTGTTTTCCTAAACCACCCAAATATTATAGTACAGGACTTAAAAAAACACATCGGTCGAGCCATTTTTTTAACCCACGGCATGTACCTACTTATAGATCTATATACTATAAAAATAATCATATCTATATATCCCATTGAATCAACGCACAGACTAAACCGCTTACGATAGAGACTTGAAATTTGGACCAGTACTCTTCAAATAGACAATAACAACGATTTCGAGAAATCCCACCTCTAAAGGGGTAAAATGGACCCCCAAAATTTGTATAGAAATAAAAAAAATACATACTTAGCCAATTTCCTGAAGAGGTGAAATGGGGTGTTTAATTTACTTTAGTTAATAAATTGCAATTTGCGTTATTTTTTTTTAAATCAGCCTCAAATATTCTGGAACAGTTGAAAATTTCGTGACCGACTGTATATGTTCTCTTGTTACGGAAAAAGTGTTTATACCTACCAACGAATATTAAACGCGGTGTCTATCAAATGATTCATAATGAATGAAGGACTGATAGGTTCCATTTATCTCTTCATCTAATTATTTATCGAGTAGCTAAACTTGAGCTTCGTTTGTAGAACTTTTGTATCGGAAATTAAAAATGGTAAGAATAATTACGTAAGAAGGTAGTTTATTTTAGTAGGATATTTAAAGCACTTTTGTTATTTATTATTTTTAGTGACCAACTGTGCCCCGCGGTTTTACCCGCTTTCCTACAGGAACCGTTAAATTTTTCGGGATAAAAAGAAAAGATTACCTACTTTCATACATACACACAAACTTTCGCATTTATAATATTAGTGTGATTCAGAATCATAGACCAGAGGTCGTTTCCAGCCCAGGCTGCTCCCGTGGTTTTACCCCCAACTTCCACAAATTTCACAAACTTCACAAATTTCCTCGAGATGAGTTTCTAGTGTCAGTTCTCATTATGCAAACTATTTCTTTGACAAATTTCCTCAATATTGATTCGGCCATAACCGAGAAATAATAACAGATAGAGAGATATATTCTACAGAAGCCGAATATACTTTGTGTTAATCCAGGGTATAAGCTACCTCCATACCAAATTTCATTCAAATCCGTTCGGCCGTTACAAAGTTGAACGGGAACAAACACACTTAGGTAGGTACATACTTAAACACTTACACGCAAACTTTCGCATTTATAATATTAGTGTGATTGGGGAATGGGATAGTAAAAGCGAGTACCTATTTAGCTCTTTTTTTATCCAGAACTAAACACACGAGACGCATAATAATAACAATGCTTACCAGTTCAGTCCTGAAACTCGAAGTGGCTAATCTAATGTAACAATATCAAACCAATATCGAACTTCCCGCCCTCTAGGTGACCCCAGGTCTAAAAACTTGGTATAAAGGTCAAATCTTTAATTCGAGGTCAAAGAGACAAGTTACGTAATTTCAAGGGTTAATTAATAAGATAGAGCTCGCAGCAGAGCGGTAAAAGAGATAAAAGTTTTATCTTGAACTTGAAGTTCAGTTTGAGTCAAGAAAGTTGAAGTAGCATTCGACAATTATTGTGCTTGAGAAAATTATTTTGGTCCCGTTTCAAAAGGATCTGAATAAATCAGATGAAAGCTTTTTCATCTACGATCTTACTTATTTATTTAAGACACGAGGCACGAGACACGAGACATGAGATATGAGATTTGAAATTTGAAAGTGAAATAAAATGACTGATTACGTACATTTATTATTACTAGCTTTGCCTACTACTATTTATAATATAATATATAAAGGGGATAAAGCTGTCTTCGTCTTGGGCGACCTTGAATCCCTCGCTGCACTCAGGATTCTAGTCTTAAAACCCGCGCTGCGCTCAGGATTTTAACTCTAGGATCCTTCGCTTCCCTCGGGACATAAGTGGTCACATGTCGCCCGTGACATACGACACAGCTTTATCCCCTTGGTGCATAATCTACTAATATACCTTCGTTTTTTAGAGAGGAACACCTACGTGCTCCTGTAAATAGATTCGAAAAGGGTCTAGGGCCAGGGTCTCAGTTGTAGAAAGTAACCCTTTCTACCACTGAGATATTTCTTACAATAAGTAGATAATATGATGTTGTTTCTAACTTGGGTAGATTTATGCTCCTTCTCGCTTGAGATAACAGGTAAGTAACATTTGGAGTCATCCGTGGACTTATATTACTTCGTACGGACCGAGCCAAGGGAACTTTTCCGACGGCCTTAGTAGAGCGCACAAGTACTTACAAGTCCGTAGTTTGAAAATGATACAAACAATTTTTGATATGTGAATTAATGAATTATGAGCACGACGTGGTCTCCTGTAATTGGGGGTGCACCCAGCTTGATGCCTTTGTTTCATAATGTGAATGTAATGTGTAACTTCTGTTGGGGATCCATATTCTATAAAATAAAATAAAAAAAAATGTGATCTGAAGGGATGGGGCGGGGATGCGATGCATACGCGTTGTGGGTGTGGACGCGCGACTGCGATTGAATTGAATAATCGGCGATATCCCGAGATCTGTCAGTTGTATGCAAGGCCAGTTTGTGGCTATACGATGTCTTCCTCTTCAGAAACCGGAGATTTGCGAGATGTGTCCACACACATCTCGCAAATCTCCGGTAATGTGTGTGTGTGTTCGTGAGCGGGGTGTTTGTGTATGGGGTGTGTGTACGTATGTAAAATGTGTGTTTGTGTGTGTGTGAGTGTTTTTATTTGTGTTGTGTGTATTTTTGTGTGGGAGTTGAGTGTGGGTGTGTACGTGTGAAAAACCTGTGTGTAACGTGTGTGTGTGCTAGCATCACCTGGGTAAGCGTGCTTCATCCTTTGTTTTTTTTTGACGAGGGGGAAATCATCACAAGATACCCGACTGCTTTGGGGTGCAGCCGGACTATGTACCCACTAAAACCCCCCCGGTGGCCTGCCTTGGCGCTTGACCGAGGGCTCCGGGATCTCCAAGGGAACGCATCGGAGCCTTCAACTCCTCCCGGGACAGCTGTCCTTATCGTGCTTCACCCTAGACCACGTCAATGCTGTGGTCAAACGTAAACTTATGTTGAATAAAAATAAAAAGACCTAATATAGATATAGATAAAATATATAGGTACATCAATTATTCGCAGCATAGCTTCAGCAGTTACAGACCCGCATCAGAGACCCGGACAACCAATAAATATTTCACTTGGTTTCTCAGCAATAAATCTCTTTCACCAACAAACCACCGCGGAATGTTCTAAGAGGCATTAAAACGGGTCCTACTTACCTCCAAAAGAAAAAAAAAACGTTGAATTTATTACCTTCGATAACTATAATTAGATTTTTGATTTAAATCGTATACATTTTCAGCATATATATTATATTTAAAATGTATAGGCATTTATGGTATGTTTTTAATAACACGCTGCCTACTTTAGATAAGTTAAGTTTATTTATTTTGAACCAATAAGTATGTAGAAATAAATCATTTTCAACTTACATATTCTAAACTAAAATAACTGATAAATATGAGCTATGAATATTTTGTATCCTCTTTTCTCACCCTTTGCCTGTTTTTTTGTTTCATTTTCGCGTACAGGTACACAGCTATCTCACTTTGGCATTTTCACATTATTGTAGATTTAAAATTGCTAAGTTTTAATTTCCAAAATATGTTTTATAATGACTAGATTACAAATGCTTTGAGTATTTTATTTTTTTTTGTTTTTGGCTTAACGTAACGCTTTTAGGTTTTTGATTTTATTCTTGCGTCGCAATTCCACCACCGCACATCCCGACACCGGCAAAAGGCTTGGAAATCCCACACCGACCGGTTTTTTTAGCTACTTTTTTCCGCGAACCTGCAAGGTGTGGAACGACTTTCCTCGAAGGTCTTCCCGAGCTATAAGATTGAGCGTTTTGAAAAGGGTGTTACTAACCCTGTTCGGGCTGGCAAAGCATCCACAAAGCCACTTGTATTGCAAGGGTCCCGGGAAGGCTACCGCTGAATTTTTCCCTCTACGACGCTTCCCATGATGTCGCTCGGCGCCTATACATCAGTTCCACTACACCGCGCGTCGTAACTTCTATACAATGATTCCTACCACGCCGCTCTCCCCCTCCAAGGCAGTCCCGTAACGTCGCTAGGGTCATCCTCTTGCAGAAAACGCTGGAATCATGAATTTTGTGCTTATATTAAGGAGTTTACCACCAGACCTGCTTGTTTTCAGCTCTTTGCATTAAATAACTCCTTTAATAGGTGGGAGCCAAAATGCCTGACTGGTCCTGGCTGGTGCTAGCCGCAATGTTTGGCGCGACCACAGCGTTGGCTGTCCCACTGATGATGCTCTACTACTACTGGAGTACCTTTGAGAAGCCTACAGAGAGCGAGCGCTTTAGTATGCCGGTCACTTTACCACCGGTGAGTCATTATCTTAGACCAATGCTTAAATACACATAGTCAGCGAAAAGAAAACAGCCATTTTGTATGGAACACCGTACAAAAATATAATTCACACTAATCGAAAAAGATGGAACAGCTGTTTTTCTGCGTTTTCATGGTTGGTCCCAGGAAAATGTAGTTGCTATGAATATAATGAGCTCTTTTCGGCTTAGTTTCATCTTTCTTTATAATTATGTAGGTGTATTGTGTTTTCATTTAAGTAGGTATGTAGCATTCATAGCTCAGTGGTTGGCGCGTTCGGATTACATGCCGCAGGGCGTGGGTTCGAAGCCGCTGTAGGAAAGCATAGCGTAGCGTACGTAGATTTAGTACTTTCTAGTACTCAGCTGGCTAGGCACCATCAAATCTTTTGGCGAGAATAGATTTTCGTTTTGAAGGTGTTTTCCCACTGTTCCCAATGTTCCCATTCCAGGCTAAGTGTGTATGCCATCTTCCAAACTCACTTGACGTCAGGTGAGTTCATAAAAAAAGTATTACAAACGGTGTGTGAGCAATTTAGGTTTATGGAACTGAGATACTTGACTAAGTATATCATTTCTCAAGAAGCCAGAGTGAATAGACGCGTCTTCCTAAAAATATAGAGTCTTACTGACGCAATAACTTATAGCGTCATAGCGTAGCATATTTTATGACCATTGAATTATCAGCCTACTTTATGTAAATGTTCTTAACCATTATAGACTCCGTGAAGGTCCATTCGTTTTAGATATATGGCGGTCTTTTCCTACTTTTAACAAACATTTTGTTACTCCAGTCGATGATGGACTTATACGTACCTGTATCATATAAGTAGGGTCTCATATACAGAAGCAAAATTATGGTGGCACCGCAAGGTTGCGCGCGTATCTCACTTTGGCTTTTGGTCTCATATTTTCCGTTATTACATAATGTGCTTTTTTGCAAAGCGAAAATATCGCACCTAAAGTTTGGCATTGTCAACAAAATTCAGCGCCTTAATTGGAATACTTTTTACAAACGGCCGAGTATACGTTTCTCGACTCTTAATTAATTCCAAACTAGTTGTTACCCGTGACTTTGTTCGCGTCGACATAAAGCTCCATCTTTATGATATACAGTAACTCCTTATCAAACTATATCAAGATCCGTTCATCCAGACAGAGAGACAAAGTTACTTCCTATAGTTCGCTAGATGGCGCTGATCCATTTTTTGACGTTTTGTATGTACTGACAGTTGTAATGCGTGGAGTTCTGAATCGCGCAAGCAAAGTTTTTTCCTCGATACGAACGTATTCATTTTCATACCTCGAAGCTTTATTCCTAATGCTAATAGATCTGAATTATAGTATTGGTTAGGATCATGGATTTAGCATCTTTCGTCCAAGGTTAGGATGTTTACTGATATTCGGAGTTGATAGACAATCCCCCGGATATTAAGAAAATTATAACTGACACATGACACGACGCTTTCAAAAGTTGCCTGAATTATTCAAACGCGTTGACGTCAACGTGAAGATGAAGTTTCAAAGACCGGATAATAAGCTTGTTTCTCTTAACAGGTAATTTAACTATTCAAAGTTATCTCTTGAAAACATTAAATCGTCAAGAAAATCTAATAATACCGAACGTATAGACACGCTCAAAATTTTGTTCAATAAGCATTTATTATTTCAAATCATTATATTCGTTTTCCGTAACCTAATGGCTGTCATTTTTGTTACTTTCAAAATGGCACCAGCCACCATAATAATTAGGAAGTAACCTTTTACCACTTCCTCGGTCATTCCTGTCACTACGGTTTACGAGCGGCTTGCCTATATAACTAAATTAACGTGTTGTCTTTGTCACCCAATCATTATCGATCGAAGGCCGCACAACACAAGGGAAGTCTGCTTACAAGTTGTAATTTTGGCTAGAGGAATTTCAAAAATAAGTTGAATTAAATTCATGTTTTTTTGATGATATGTAAAAACAAATGTGTTTGGCAGATCCTACTTTTTTTTAATTATTAGACCAAATTGGTTTTTCAGTCGTCAAAAATGTTTTATGAATTATACGAACATTTATGACCAATTTTCAACCCAAAGCTGCCAAGCCATTAATTTCATTCCTTCGTCAAAATTTATTTAACGATTAAATATTTTCCCTTAGATAAGTAAGTCGTTACACAAAGAAAGTACGTTTATTGTACGCATTATTCATGTCTATTATCTCGATTTTATCGATAATTTTGCCCAACGGCCATCATTGGGTGTGACAACCCTCCTAAACAGAGCAATTTAACGCTTTAACTACACCGACCCCGATTTCGTTACAAATAAAATTAAGATCGAGGCAAAATATCCTTTGAAATTGTGATATTTCATCAGAGCGTTGAGCAATTGGTGCATTTAATCCATAAATAAAGAAAGAGCTTAGAGCTTTGAAATAATCGATAAAGGCTGGTAACTCAACGCCTGATATAATCGGGGGTTATGGGGTCTATTTGACGATACGATTAGATGATATAGACACAAACACAACGAAATCTCCGCCACATACTTGGATACAACATGCATCGCTTTTAAAGGGCTTTTTCAAACACTGTTTCCGGGGTGGCAACGTATGGACAACAACATTAGTGTAACATAGGCCTCGTGGGCCTCCCCCTTAGATGACAATTTGCCATTTGCATCCACCGGTTGCCAGCGACTTTCAAAATGTCGTCAGTCCACCAAGAGGGAGGCCTGTCTAAGCTGCGTCTTCCGGGTCGTGGTCACCAGTCGCCACTTAAGAACCTTTCTTCCCCATCGGTTATCGCTTCTTCGGGCAATGTTCTTCGGCCCATTCCCACTTCATCTTGTAAGCCCTGAAAGCTACGTTGGTGCCTTTGGTTCTTCGGCGAATATCCTCATTCCGGAATTATCATGCAAAGAAACTCCGAGCTTAGCTCTCTCCTTTGCCCGCTGTGTGACTCTGAGTTTCTCCAAAAGGACCAGTTTCGTTTGAATATCGAGAGAGAATATGGAAAAGTGGAGAAGGGAAGCTGTGTTTATTTTAACAAACATAATACTATTGAAGCATGTACGCTTGAATTATGTACGAGTGCGAAGTGAAAGAAGATTCTATTGTATTATTTATTAATTACAACTATTATTACAGGATAACTCCTAATGCAATATCAATATAGTGTACTTATGTCAACATTTTAACTCTAACAAATGTTTAAAATGACTTGTTTAAGTCTTTATTTTCGTTTTAAGTTTTTTTTTCTTCTCTCTACAGGAAATACTGAAGGAAATAGCGAAGATATGTGGCAGCACTCCGGAGGGAGCTCTGAATGCCATTTTGCAGTTCATATTCCAACAGAGCACAGCTGACACCCGCTGGCTCAGGCGGCGGATGGCGACGGAGCTAGCCGAATTACTCGCTAAGACCTCTTCGGGGAAAATATTTGAGTCTTTGACGGTAAGCTAACAGTTATTTTATTTAGCGTCACAGAGAGATTTTTCTACATAACATTGGACCTATGGACCTATGGGCGCCGCCAGGATTAATTTCAGGGAGGTGCATCTACATCTAACTACTACTACTATTTATGTACTATAAACTAATAAATAAAACTTCTTCTAATTCTAATTAGCTGATGTTTGGACAGTATCTCAGACGCTTTAAGTTTTTATTCAAACAGTAACTTAATAAAGAAAAAAACATAATCTTATTTTTAGTTCAGAAATTACCCCCTATAGATTCCGCACTCAGGACGATCGAAGTGCACGCATCGGACTAAAAACTCATATAATTAATTGCTAGACGCGGCGTGGCGTACTCGTAACCTTGAGATAACCAATGGGAACGCTTCGCCCCCCCCTAACTTTGGGTAACTTTGGTTTGTATCGGGACAATGATATCGTAATGCGATATATATTAGAGCATAATCTGTGGTCTAGTATGTGAATATTATTATAATATTATATATAGTACCTTATCCGTTCAGTCCAACAATACAATCTATGTATGAGCAGTCTATGTTTAAAAACTCTTTATCTGTGTAAAGCTGTCTGAACCATACAATACATAAAAGCGCCTAACGAAGCGAACTCGGATTGCGACTAGATACAAATTTTATTGACCTAGTGAGCTAAGCGAACGAAAGGTCTCAGTTTTAACTAGCAACATTTGCTTTCATCGTTACGTCTGTTGGTACTCGCGTACAGGTCGTATTTTTCAACCAATCTTAACGAAACTTGGTATACAGGTTCTACGATTTTGTAGAATTACTTATTCGGTGGAGTATTTTCCCCAAAAAGGGGGCAAGTTTGATGCGGCGCCATATACCTACCGGTTGATTTTGAGAAAATAGGGCATAAAAGTTTGTACTTTGTTCGCAGAAATACTAGTTATTAAACAAAATTCGTGTAAGCGAGGGTTTCGTCTAAATCGAAACATAAACGACGTAATTTTGTGAAAACGAAATTTACCGAATAATTCGGTATTTTTTGAAAACCTAATTTACACAAAATCCCGAGGGGAGATGTAGCGTAAAATATAATTGCGAGGTTAAATTGCTGAGGGCGTTCTCTGATGAAGACACTCGTTTCATTTTAGTTGTACATTGTTATATATGCAAAATTATATTTTAAAATCGTGTTGTTTCACAAATTTGTTAAGTTTGTTAAATTATTTGATGTATTTAGCTTCGCATTAAAATTCTTCACCTTTCTACCCGTTTGTATGCCCTTCTCGTGCACACGTGCAGTCGTGCAGAGGACCGTTAGGTGCAGCATCACTTGTTACATCGTTATTTGTTATTTCATTAACATCTGTCCACTACCAGCACTACGTCTCTTCTCAAAGCGCACCATGAGTTACCTTTATATATAAGTATCCTTTGGTTTGCAGCTTCGTTCTCTTGAGGTTGGCACAGAGTTCCCCAGCATCACAAACCTTCGTTTACTGAGTGGAGAGCTCGAAGAAGACAACGCGAGACTTAGGTCTTTAGACCTGAAGTTCGACCTAGCCTATGATGGCAGCTTCAGAATAGACGTGGACGCTGTCATGCTACTGGGGAAAATTGCTAACATTTCTATCACTGGTAAGTTTGTCTTACTTCTTAGTGAAATCGCTAGTCTTAGCGTAAGTAAAATAAACTTTGACAAAAAGAAAACATTATTTATTCTTTGGCAATACTGATGTTCTTAGTGGGTCGTCACTTTCAATTTAATCTTTATGAGTTGAAAGGAAAGCTTCTGCTCGAAGTGTCGAATTTATTGTTGGTCTACCCAGTGTAAGTTGGTCCTCTTTTGTATTTGACTGCCTCTAAATTAGAGACCCAGCTTTTTGTATGATCTGGGAACGGAGACTAATCCTGATTTACGCAAAACCTAAGTATACCTATTGACATAATGGGGCTATTAGAGGTAGTCACGTTCTAGCCTTTAGAGATTAAATCCAATTCCAGACGTACGTATAAACGATATCCTTATCACTATTCAGATATATATACATATTTAAGTTCAGTCTCAGCCGAAGCGGAGATTTGCGGAGACGAGAAGAGATGTTTAACAGCTAGGGTGTCTGCACCGAAGCTGTGCGGAGATGCTTAATGGCTACACCGGAGCGGAGATCTGTAATGGCTAGAGCGGACCTGAGCTGCGTGTGGTGCTGTGCTAGCGAGAGTGGCGCGGGGCGGCAGCGGTTGGGTTGTGCGACGCGGGGGAACTAGCGGAGCCGTCCGCCGCATGCCGCTCACATCTGTTCTCGTCTCTGCTGCGGCTTGCGAGGCACGTCTCTGTTTTGTTGGCGCTAAACAAATAGGAGACATTTCGTCTCCTCGCTGCTCAACCGTCTCCACCGTAGCTGAGCGGAGACGAGATGCGTAAATAACGCAATCCTATTCTTTGTTTCTAAGACACCCTCCCCTCTTCTCGTCTCGTCTCCGCTTTGGTGTAGTCTGGCCCTTAGTCTGGTTTATTGATAAGTTAGATATATTCGCATCAGTCTTGCTAGTTTTTTATCGCGTCGCCTCTATTGCATATTTAGCTTTTTCTTAAAATATAAAAGGCGATGAATGTATTTATATTGCCTTTTTCCTAAAGACTCCAAAACGGTTCGACCGATTCTGATGACATTTTCAGGGAATCTTCAGATTAGCCCAGCGGGTGATCCTGTGAAGTTTGGTACCCGTGCTCTAGTATAAAATATTTACAAATATAGGTAAAGCAAAAGGCACAGGCAAAGCGTCTGAAAATTAGGTCGTACTCGTAGGTCGATAAACGGTAAAGTAACATAGCGATCGAGTAGATATGCCTCTGGTACCTATCTGCGTTTTAACTTCTGCAGGCCTAGCACGGGCGCAGGGATAAAATTTTGTCCACCATATTTATCCCGCGAGAACGAGACGGATGTATCCTTATTCTAGCTTTGTTACGTTGACGCGAAGACAAAACGGGTGGACATAACTTTATCCCGGCGCCCGTGCTAGGCCTGCTTTATGTTAGAAAGTTAGTTAGATGAGTCCAACAACTATTATCAATAAAGGAAAATGAAATAATAGACTGTACAGTGTTGCATTTTTTTTACGAGGGATTTACAAGATACCCGACTGCTCTGGGCTGTAGCCGGGCTATGTGGGATTATACCCACTAAACCCCCCCGATCGCCTGCTTGGCCGAGGGCTCCGGGATTTCCAAGGGAACGCACCGGAGCCTTCAGCACCACGCTTCAGCTCGCTGTCCTGTAAGCCTACAACAGCGTCAGCCACTCGACGCTGTCGTCCTTCCCGGGCTCGCTTATGGGTAGAGGCGAGAGGCAATAACTACCCCTGGGCCCATGGTGCGAAAAGTTTTCTCGAGCGTGTACTCAAAGTGTAACATTCCGTACTTGGATTTCCAGATTGATTAATTAAACATCTGCGCCGGGAAAGCAACTGAATGAATGATGAGTTTGCTCGCACTTCGCGTACGTACATACACACATTACGAGTGTTACACATTATGAGAGTGCTTAGATAAAGCCAAATTAGATTAACTAGTAATATAATTAAAAGATAAAATAAATACCCGACAGCAAAATGTACGCCTATATGTCATTCGGACGTAAAGAGGAATCAAACGACACCTCATTCGTCAAAATCGGTCAAGCAGTTTAGCTACAGGAACATACAAACATACTTACATACCTACTTACACGTTTTTGGGGACAAAAACATTACCCTCCTTCTCGGGCAGTCGGGTCGGGTCAGAAACAACGCGCCAATCGAGCCGAGGGAGTAAGGAGTTTTTTACATGTACATGTAAAAAAAACTCTTTGTGCTCAAAAACTGTGATCCTTCTGCTATGGTTATAATCTCGCTGGTTATACTCGTAGCACCAGAGACGTCGATTCTGTTCGACTATTTTCTAAACTAAACTTGACAGCTCTAACATTATTTCCATCTTTTTCTTACATATTAATAGAGATTAAGAATATTTGAGTCTTGTCAATTTGCTTTAGTTTAGTGATTAGTGCAATACAATAGAATCAACGCTAATAAAATAATGCTTTTTGTAGCGCAAAAGTTGACGTTTACTTAACAACAATAACAGAAATCTATACGTAAAAATACTTTTCTTAATTTGGATTTACTCTAATTATTTAATACATTTTAGAATAATTGGTATAATAATATACTCACCCCCGAATACTGAAACGCTTGTTAACTTTGACAAAAGATTAATTCTAATGCTGCCTTTGTCTGGCACTAAGCAAATGAAAAAGGCAGCAACAGACTTAATCTGTCGTCAAAGTTAACAAACGTTTCAGTATTCGGGGGTCACTGAGTTCACAGAAAAACATTGGTGTGTCTTATTAATATTACATAGCCCGGGCTTGGCAGGCGAGCTATGTCCACGTGCGGCTGGTAGTATTAGGGAAAACTCGCCACGTCATCCATTTGCTGGAACTTGTACAAATGTTTTAGTTAATATTTTCAGTAAGCCCGAATCGTATTACATACGAGTATATTGTATTATTAAGTCCAGAGCTTTCTTGTAAACCGTCGAATTTGCATCTTTCCCCCACAAAAAATCCATGTGATTCCAACTAACAATCGGCACTTTGTATTCGTCTATTACATTTGGAAGTTTGCTGGTTAACATTCTAACATCTTCATAAGACGATATCAAGTCGTTCTTTCCGTACATGATGGCTATGCGTGCGGTTATGTTTTCTACCGGATACGATGGAGGTACTTCAGAACCATACACTTCGAAATTCTTAGATTTCGTTTTGTAGTCAAATTGTCGAAATTCGTTATGTGCTATAAGCTGAGCGAAATGTAAAAGCTGTTTAATGGAGGTGCCAGCAGGAATGTGGCCTATTTGTCTAGGAAATTGAGTGTAGTTCAGCTGCCCGTAGTCAAATCCATATGTAGTGAATAAAACAGACGCGCATATAAACAAGCTAAATTTAGTTGAAGGGCAGACTCGCGTCGTGATGAACCTCCAAAAAGCGTCGTACGCCAGAATGTCGTAGATTCCCAGCGAATCCGTAATGAGGGCCAACTCATGCCTCAATGGCACTGGAGCTCTAAAAACCGGCGTTCTCACGTGGTAAAGCCACGCTACTGTCGCCATAGATATCATTAAAGACACTTTGTCATTGTACTCCGGCCTTAAAGAAGCCATTATAAAAAAAACGGTTGTCCCCTGCGACTGTCCGATATACGTCAGTTCAGATTTGTTTGAAGTCTTCAATGAGTAGTCTATCATCGCAGGAAGATCGTATACGCCCATTTCGTGGAAGCTAAAGTTCCAGAACGACTTCTCGTTAGGAGATAGATGGGTGTGATTTCTGCAGTACTTGTTGCCTCGTACGTTACCGAGGTATACGTCAAAGCCTGCGTTAGCTAGTTGGAAGGGTAAAGCGTCCTCACCGCGCGTGATCCAGTCATCGGCGCTGTTAAGGATCCCATGTACAATGAGTACCACAGGACCCAAAAACTTCTTGATTCTATTTATGTTCAAAATATACCCATCTTCCGTGGTCACGTAATGTTCCTCTGCTGAGTAACCTTGCTTGGTGATCATCTGAGTTGTGTTCGAAGTCAAATCGCTCGTTGATGTGTCTGTTTCTATTGAGTGCACTACATTGTTAAGTACTTTGCTCAATATTGAAGCTTCATGAACGTGTTTAGATATTATTGTTAATAATAAGACTAAGCTCAAAACTACGCGGCGGTATACTTCCATCTTGGACTTTATTGTACTATTATTAGAGAAAATTTGAGTTTCTTTTTTATTTATACACCTAATTATGCTAATAAATTTAAATAAGATTGTGGTTTTAAACGTAGTAACATTATAAATATTGTAATAACAGGGTGTAACATAATAAATATTCCTTCAGTTTGTTTGAAATAGGTCACGGAATCGTTTTCTGGTTTCTATCCGACTGCCCAAGATAGTAATAAATAATAATAAATATTGGCGGACGTTTTCACACTGCGCCATCTTTCCCCAAACTAAGCAAGCTTGTACTATGGGAACCAGATAACTGAAAGAATACATAAATACTTTTTTTTCTAAATACATACATAGAATACATAGAAACACCCAGACAAAGAACAAACATCCATGCACATCAAACAAATGTTTGTCCTGGGTGGGAATCTAACCCACAACCTACAGCTCAGAAGGTGGAAATCCGTCCACTGAGCCACAAGGTTAGTGTCCACCACAAGTAATGTGGTGGACGGTGTATGTAAATTTATAAATCTGTATGTATGTTCTCTACGACATACATTCTTTAGCCGAAATGGCGTGACTTATTTTGAAACCTAAGGTATTGCACAAATAATTACGAGACGCAGCACGGAGGATCACAATAAAAACAATTTAATGTATTGAAAAGGTTATAATATATTACATAATTTTCGATACCAGAAAAGTCCTCAAAATAAACTTATTAAAGGGTTCCTATTGTAATAATAAAATGTGTAATATCTTTTAATTTCTCTGTATCAGCCTTTAAACATCCCACTGCTGAGACATTAACCTACCCTCGAAGGGTGATTAGGCCATATCCACCACGGTGACCCAGTGCGGGTGTGCGGATTCACACACGCCATCTAATTTCTTCTCTGGAAAAATGCAGGCTTCCTCACGAAGTTTTCCTTCACCGAAAACCCAGTGGTGTCCGTACGTAAGTTCCAAAGAAGTGTTTGGTGCGGGCCCGCCCGGGACCCCACGAGTGTGAGGCGAGAGTTCTCACTGAGCTACCACGGCTCTTCATTTAATTTTCGAAAATTTAATTCAGGTTGTATATAAAGTCGCAGAAACGCGTGTTATCTGTTCCATGTTGTATTATTTCAGCTGAAGTAGAGAACGTTCGATTTACGACGTAGGTATACATTAATATACGACGATAAGCTTAATTTATTTTAAATTCTATAGAAAATGTCTAACACTTAGACAAATATAAAATAATTACTTCAGGTAATGAAAAACTTGAAATATTTAACAGATCAATTAAATATTTCAAGTTTTGCAAATAAACGTGTTTTAGAATTTATAAAATGATCTACTTGGTACTTGCTGTATGTGGGTGGGTGAACATCTAAGAATTCTAATTTCACAGTTTTTACCCGACTGCTCAAAAGGGGCGGCAATGTTTTTGGGGTGTATGTAAGTATAAAATATTGGTGGACTTTTTTCACAAACAGCGCCATCTAGCCTCAAACTAAGCAAGCTTGTACTATGGGAACCAGATAACAGAATAGAATACATAAATTCTTTTTTTTTTTATATACATAAATAGAGTACATAGAAACACCTAGACAAAGAACAAGCATCTATGTTCATCACATAAAAAAATGTTTGTCCTGGATGGGAATCGAACCCACAACATACAGCTGAGAAGGCGGAAGTCCTCCCACTGAGCCTCAAGGCTAGTCAAAATATGTTAGTATATAATATGTATTTATCTAAGTATGTATGTTTGTGTATTCCTATACAGGGTTATAAGGAAAGACTCATAGTACTCATCGTTATGAACAACTTT
This sequence comes from Apocheima hispidaria, assembly GCA_947579745.1. Classification (NCBI taxonomy): domain Eukaryota; kingdom Metazoa; phylum Arthropoda; class Insecta; order Lepidoptera; family Geometridae; genus Apocheima; species Apocheima hispidaria. Next base: position 13,405,977 of record OX388146.1, read on the forward strand.
TAGTATGAGACCAACTCTGAAATCGCGAAAAAAATATCAGATGTTCCATATAAAAATGTCAATGACACTCGACGAAATGTATGGAACAGCTGATAGTTCTTTCGCGATTTCAGGGTTGGTCCCATACTAAAAAGTACCATGAGCCCTTTTCAGCTTATCATACCCTTACCTTATGATCCCGTATTACATGTAGACTAAACGGCTTGACCGATTTTGACGAGTGGGTATCGTTGGATTCCTCAATAAGCCCGGTGTGTCAAAGGATACATTTTGCAATTAGCCCAGTAAATTTAACGTTTGACCCAGAAATAATTAATACATAACAGGACTTTATCGATACATAATTGTAAAACCAACCTCTATATCTATACTTATAATAAAACTGTAACGAGGGTATTACTGTACATTGAAGATATTTATGAAAATATTTTAAGAGCAACAGAACCCAAAAAAAATACAGTTTTCAAAAAATTTGTCTGTCTGTCTGTCTGTCCGGGAATTATAACCAAATATTATTTAGTTATTGTTACAATTTTCTTAATATAAACTCTAAAGGTCGTCCCCCGTCACGGTTTAATAGCGCTCGGCAAAAGTGGAGGGGTACTTTGCGCAAGTGTAAATTCATACACAGACCTAAAAATCGACATCTGCGCGCATTCAAGGTCAGCACTACCTGGGACCCTATTCCTGTGCGCTCGAGATTATCTCGGTCACTCCCACTCCCATTACATTCTAAACTAGAGAGACAGTGATCGAGATAATCTCGAGCGCACAGGAATAGGGTCCCTGTATAGAGATTTAATAAGTGCGAATCACAGATCACACTAGATACCGCATTACTAGATTCGTTGTTCTTACAAAAAGTCACCAAAGTTTGAGGAAGGCGCGGGTCGCGGGGAGTGCGACCAAGCGTTGTCATTGGCTATCTCAAAGTAACGCCTACTCGCGCCTAACAATCAACCAATCAGAGAAATTTCTTATAAGTGTATTTAGACTGATGTCAATTCAAAAAATTCAAAAATTATTATTATGTTTAATTATTATGTTAAAATGTATTTTAACATTAAATTATTTAAATTATTAAAAATTAAACATAAAAACATTACATTATTTTGATGTAAAAAATTTGATACTTTGATGAGTTTTGAGACGCTTTGAGCATCCTGAATGCAGAATCTAGGGTGTGATCTGTGGTGCGAATAAAAGGTTTTGAAATAATACTTGGAATTTGCATATAATTATTATATATATGTATATTATATTATATATTTTATTATATTCCTCGACGTCCTTAACCAAACAGATTTGTATAGATTATTATTAGAGCAAACGCAAAATAAGTTCGCACCTATGGGTGGCGCCACTGTAGTTTTACAAAAAACTTTTGATCTTGGGCCGCATCATGAACCTATGTCACCCGGGGATAGTGAAGCTTCCCAACAGCGAAAGAATTTTTCAAATCGGTTCAGTCGTTTCGGAGCCTATTCAATGCAAACAAACAAACAATGAAATAAATAAACAATCAAATCTTTCCTTTTTATAATATTGGTATAGATAGATTAGGTAACCAAATCAAACACTGCACTGCACACCGATACCGAATCTCGCAACGTCGCAATAATCGAAGGCCGCGCGCGGACTAAGCCGCGAGGCAAGGATATCTAGTCTCACTCACACACGCACCGACAAGCTGGCAACGTCGCGTAAACCGCGTGACGCGCGCGCGGCACAACCAGTGTACACGATTTTTGCAAGACGCACGCACACATCAATATTTCACGCACACCATGATCGCATGATTCGCATGTAAAGAACACACCACTACAATCGTAAAATTTGTCGTAATTATTGGGTTGAAAAATGGTATTTCCTAGCCATGAACATTTAAAATTATCGACTTTGCGATACTTAGAGGCCAAATTAGACCTATGTTAAGTCATGCCCAGTTCAAAATCGTAGTAGGACGCCTAAAAAGGCGTCGATAGTTTTGTATGAAAGTTGATGCACCTTAATTGCGGGACAGAGTTGGCTCAGATGCCGACGCTGCGCGACCGCGAACCGTATTGCGAGGCGATAAAATTCGCATTCACGCAGCATCAGCAGCTGAGCCTATTTGTCCCGCAATAAGCGTTCATGGTACGGCCCTTGATCGTGAAATATTATTGAATTGAAATAATATTTGTAGCCTCCGACTACATGTTTTGATCTTAAAACATCTAGTTTTAAGTGTCCCTTGTTACAATTTGTCTAATTGGACCCCTTGAGAGCAAATTTCATAGTTTCATTTTAAATACGCCTTGGTTACATGTTTCCAGAGCTTTTTTTTGTTTTTTCTAGCAGTTTTTTAATTTTTTAATTTGTATATTGGTAAGTAAATACTACATAATATCGTTAAAAGAAAAACAAAATACCGACTGCAAAATGTAGCCTATGACACTCCAAACGTAAAGAGGTATCCCACGACACCTCGCTTGTCATAATTGGTCAACCCGTTTATGTTACAGGACGTCTTATAAATACACAAAGATATTTACATACCCATACATATATGTACTTACAAAAACATTACCCTCCTTCTTGGCCAGCCGGGTAAAAAGATAAACCTACCCTCTTGAATAGAGCTTTAGAGAAGATTTCAAAAACTACTAAAAGTGGATCACAATTTATAGCTTTAGATTACAAAATTTATAAATAGTAGTTGACCTTATACTTCGCGAATCCATAGAAAAATTATACGAGAAAAATGACAATCTCATACGAAAAAGACATGTACCCCCAAAAAAATTGCATAAAATTAGCGTCAGCGTCAGCATACAAGGTTTCACTGATAGGTGCAACAATTTTGAAATGTATGTATGTACTCATCATTATGAATAACTTTTACTATGGGACCAACACTGAAATCGCGAAATAAAAATCAGCTGTTCCATACATTACGTCGAGGGTGAATTTTTTGTTTATATGGAATAGCAGATTTTAGGGTTAGTTCCGTAGTAAATGTTGTTCATAACCTATATTATCTTTGTTTGCCGACAGTGGAAAGCCTAGGCGGCAACGTACGGCTGATGTTTCGTCGGAACCCTTACACTCACTGGGCGATAGCTTTCGAATCACCACCGAAGCTTGAGCTACGGGTGAGAGGCCGCTTCCAAGGGAGGCAGCTCAAGCCTAGGCTGGCCTCGCTGGTCGCCGCACACATCAGACGGGCAGTCGCGCAGAGGCATACTCTACCTAATTACAAGATACGGTGAATACAAATTACATTATTCCTATTCTTCTAATGTTCCTGGAGATATCTGGGAGCCATGATAAAGGTAGACTTCGAATACATTTGTAGTAAGTGTACCCACAAAAAGATGAGCAGGCAGCTCGAATCTACACCTAATTATATAGCCTTAATTACAACTATACGGTGAGGATAATATTACTTGGTATGCCAAAACTGAGTGCCATTTACTAACTTCGAAGGTATACGAGAATCAAAAAGTCTCAAATTAAACCAAGATGGACGAGTTCCCGTGTCTTAGGTAGGTACGTCAAAAAAGCGCCTAGGATAAAAGTTCACCATAAGGTGCAAGGGGTAACAAACCTTCAAACTGAACATGACCATCATTATTGATTAGTACGACAAAAGTGATAATATTTTCGACTTCGTCGACTAAAAAATACTCAAGCGCTACAACACTCATGGCTCCACTTAGGTCATAAGTAGATCCACTTAGTTTCCCTGTGTCAGACACACAGACAAGGCCAACTAACACCCAGACCCAGAACAGATATTTACACCGAGCACTAATATGGTATTTTTCAACAGATACAAGCCGTTCTTCCCCAAGTCAGAGCCGGGTAGCGCGGAGGCGGAAGACGGGCCGACGCCCAACGGCAAGCTCACGGTCAGGCTGGTGGAGGTGACGCGACTGCAGTGGTCGGGGAGCATAGGCACAGTCCGGGCCGCGTTGGCAGTCGACTCTCATGGATGGGTAAGACTCATATTTTCTTTTAACCTGGCTCGACGGCAAAATTTGACAAATCTTTTAAAATTAAGGTCTTAACTCTGCCTCTAATTTATTTGATTGACTGCATGGAAGAGATCGCTTTTATCGATAAGGCCATCCCTGGTGGCACTATAGTTAATAAGGTCAGAAAACCAAAACCACATACAGCAAGTATGTGGTTTTGGTTTTCTGATGTTTAATACAACTTTCACATAGTTTAATGACATGCCGTAAACTGAAAATGAACGAAAAATTTCATTTCAGATAAATATATTTATTTATTTCCGGCTTAAGCAGAAACTAGTACCAAGGATAATATAATAAAAACAATAAGGTAAACTTTCCAAGTTAGAGAGTTTAGTTTTATAATTTGTGTGAATTGTGTGAAAATAAGGCGCCGGGTTAAATCCTTTAAAGAAAACCTTAAAAAATATATATTTAAAGATGACCTTTGTTCGTCGACTGGCGTTGGTTATCGTCAGCTTTTCGTTTTAAATCATTGGCTGACTCTCTCGTTTTGACTTCCAGGTGTCGCTTCGCCGTGGAGTCCTGGTCCTAGACGTGGTACTGCCATCAGTTTGCGGTCAATTAGGGCTGGTGTGCTGTCAAGGTGTCGGCGCAGTGTTGATAGACACAGTGGTGCCGATGTCGCCGGCGTACCGCGCCGACTTACGCAGAGACGACGTAGTACTGGCCATAGACAACAAGCCTGTCAGCAACGTGGCCCAGGTCAGTGGAGATGGGTATTTGGTGTGTTATGTCAGTGTTTATAGACACAGTAGTAGGCATCAATGTTATCTACTTACCACACCGACTTACCCTGGCGTGGTGTTGCCAACTGAAAATAAACTGGTCAGCAACGTGTCAAAGGTGTAACGTTTCTTGCTTAAGAAATATCGCACCTTACATAACGTTCTTTTGACAACAGTGTTGATGCATAAACTTTCGAAATGTGTGTGTAATGTCTTTTTTTTTAAAGTATGTTGACTTATTTTCAAGATAAAATAAATAAATATTGGTTGACGGTTTCACACAGCGCCATCTTTTCCCAAACTAAGCAAGCTTGTACTATGGGAACCAGATGACTGATAGAATACATAAATACTTTTATTTTTTGTAAATACATACATAGAATACATAGAAACACCCAGACCAAGAACAAACATCGATGCACATCAAACAAATGTTTGTCCTAGGTGGGAATCGAACCCACAACCTACAGCTCAGAAGGTGGAAATCCGCCCACTGAGCCAAAAGGTTAGTCAAACAGAGATTCACATTATGTAGATACAGGTTAGGTTAGATACAGGTTGTTGCGTGCTGTCTCAAAAAATCTGCTGCCCGGGGGGCCATGGCCATTCCGGTCCCACCCACGCTACACTACTGCACACTTGTGCTCACACATTTCCACGTGTGGCGAGGCTAGCAACGAGCACAAATGTGTGAATGTGGTTAAAATCTGAATGGTTTTTCTTCCAGGTGGGTAAACTCCTGAGGCAAGTCGAGCGGCGCGCGGTGACGGTGCGCGTGCGGCGCGGCGGCGGCGGCGGGGCGGCGCGGCGGGAGGACCACATCGAGCCCAAGCGGATGAAGACCAACTTCTCCTTCCGGCGCGTCTCTGAAGTCATGGAGGGAGTCCGTCTGCAGAGCATGAGGGCCGCTGCTTCTAGGAGCAATGCTTCCGTGAGTTTGTTGTGTACCTGAGATGGTCTGTTATCATGTTGGAAAATCTGCTACTAAGAGGCTAGGAAATTTCGGCATAGTACAAGTGGTGCATTGGTTTCACCACTAGGCCACTTGCGTAAGGGAAATCTCCTGAGCTCTTACAAAGGGTGAATACGAACTGCTCATTGTTGGTTGGAGTTGCAGAGCTTAATAGTTGCGCTAATCTTTTCTAACTAGTTGTTATTCAAAGCCTGAAACTAGCCTGGGCCCTTATTCTCTATCGCACATAAGATAACTTGCCAATAACGCGTGACGTCATAACATGCTCTAAACTTAAGCGCGGCTCCTAATCGTGGCACGACGTGAAGAAACGCGCTTTTAAGAAACTTAGAGAATACCGTTTCACGCGACTAACACGGAGTGAACTTAAATAACAATGGCAATTAAATGGCGCGTAACAAACTAGTTATGGCAATAGAGAATAAGGGCCCTGGAAGCTTACTCATGCCTCTCCATGCTAAGGTTGCCTGGAAGAGATCGCTTTAAGCGATAAGGCCGCCAATTTTTACACTAGTTTTAAGTTGATTTTTGTATTATGCATGTAATTTTTGGTGTGAACAATAAAGAGTTATCTATGTATCTTACTCAGCTCAAGAGTTATTCACATTTAATTGGTAATTTCCATAATAATTTTTCGACAGGAATCAGATTCACCGGCAAAATCAGCACCAGAGCCCCAAACCGAGCCTGAAACGCCAAATAAACAGAAAACCGAACCTGCCCGACCGCCAAAGAACAATGACTCTTCACCTTCGAACCTCGGGCTGCGCAAACGCCGATGCTCCGTAGAGAACAAGTCTTCCGACAGCTCGGCCGGCAGTACTCCGCCAGCCTCCGGCGCGAGCACACCTCTCAAACAAGCGACTGCCATCAACAAAACCGTCAAGCACCCAGACGTACCCATTATCAGAACGGACTCCTCAGAATGCAAAGAAAAATGCGATTCATTTTTAGACGAAGACGAACAGATATTCGAAACTGGAGGTCCGAGGCAGACGGAACACGTAGAGATCTGCCAAATGTATTGGACGAAAAGCATTCAACTGAAGCCAATTATACCTTTTGACGAGGAAACTGAGTTTAAATTGAATGAGAATCACAAGTACCTGAACGTAAATGTGTGGGCGACGGTACCGGGTGAGAAAGATGAGGTGCTGTTGGGGTATTTGAATATACCGCTGGCCGCGTTGTTGGCCGAGTGTCAGGACTCGACGGTGCCGCATCATATGAAGCGATACCAGTTCCTGCCGCCTGATGTGGATATTAAGTTTAGGTGAGCATTATTAACCCTGAAAGCAAAATAAATAAAAAACTAACACGGATTCCACTGTGTAATCCTCCTATAATTCCTGTCCAGATTCGGAAATGTAATGAGAATAAACTTGGTTTGTTTAAATTTCATATGTCCTATATGAAATTTAACTTTAAATAAAATATTGTTTATGAGTAACGTCGTTCCGTTACTCATAAAAAATATTTGAAATGAGAGTTGGTACTTGACCGTAGTCCTACTGGTAGAACTACGGCCAAAAAAACTGCCCTTGGTACCACTAACTACGCGGTAGGTCCACGGGCAAACAATTGAATTTTCCATTGTATGTATAGGTAGCAAGAGTTTTTATACTGACATAAAGAAAATATCCAATAGATATATATATATATAATGATAAAATTTTGATAAAACTCAATACTTACCAACATTTATTTTTAATTTCATTTTTCGTATGGAAATGTATTTCCATGTTTCAGTAAAAGTCACAAGCTGTCATCTCACGCGGGGTTCGAGCCGTGTCTCTGTTTCGGCGACGCGCTCGTTTGGTGGGAATGGGAGGGGGGAGGGGGGTCTCGCAACACCCCCCGCTCGTCCAACAGGGACCCGACACCCCCAAAACCTCCAAAACCTTCAAAACTGACGCATGACTTCGTGAGGACGCATTTTCACAGATCTACGCAGTGTGATTTCTGCAATAAAAAGGTGAGGATAGATAGAACATTTCAAATGAGATCAAATTTGTGGGAAACTAGTATCCTGGAAGCCATGTTGCTTCTTGAAACTGGTTGTTACTGGCTTATCTATATTGATACTAACTTTTTTGGTCGCGGGGAGTACGACCAAGCGTTCTCATTGACTAACTCAAGGTTACGTCTACTCGCGCCTAACAATCAACCGATCAGAGCAAATGCTTATAAGTATATTTAGACTGATCTGTGGTGCGCTTCGAGTGTCCTGAATGCAGAATCTAGGATGTGATCTGTGGTTTTAACTTACATACATTTTTGGACCAAATTCTTATGTACTTAAATATATAAAAATGAAGCCCTATTTTTCCTGGACACGCTATAACTTTAGTAAGGCTGGATCGATTTGGATGTGTTCTTTTTTGTTGTGTTCGTAATTGTGTGGACAAGGTTTGCATGAAGAGTTTAGCGAGGCCGAAGGCCGAGCTTCGTGGGCATCAGCTAGTAAAAAATAAAAATGAGATCAACTTACTCTTCTAAATTTTTTATTTTTATATTATCGTCTGTACATAAATAATATTATTTCATGTTGTAAAAAAGTTTTCCTATGAGCCATTGTTTGAGATAATTTTTAAATTTATTTCCATTTAGAGACAATATATAATGAAAGGCTGTTATAGATTTTAGTTGCTTACCATGCATGGGTATTACACCTCACCCACCTAAGGGGCTGCCATTATCTCTTTTCTTCAGCAGTGGACATCTTCTGTCTCAATTCTTCTGTCTCATCAACGACCCATGACGTACCAACGACTGACAGGGATAGACTAAGGTAAACCCTCTACAAAACCGATACTTTTAAGCTGTTGCCCAAGAAGTAGGATATTGTTTTGGGGTATAGGTGAGTATGTTTTTGTAAGTAGTTATGTATGTAAGTGTGTTCCTATATTAACTTCTGTAGCCTAAAAGGCTTGACTGACTTTGACGAGAGAGGTGTCGTTAGATTCCTCTTTACGTTTACGATGGACGTGCTAACTGAAAAGCCGCGTTATGTGTACTATTTTGTCCACAGATCTGGCTTAAGGACGCAATGCAGTGCGCGAGCTGTGGTCTGTGTTGCCACAAGAAATGCGTCGCGAAATGCCAGGAGTCATCCGTTTGTGTGACGAGAGATCCAAGTAAGTTCCTCAAGCGCATATTAAATTCGCCGTTTTGGCGGGAACGTAAAGAAATCATTTCGCGTCAATTAATTATTTTCAAAAACTTGCGTTATTTCGAAGTTTCGTGATTAAAAACGGTGGATTTTTATTCATTATGTTTTCCTGAACGTGCATGAGTGTTAGTGATTAATACAATGTCGTGAAACGTATCTTTTTGTGTTGTTTCCAAAACTCCTCAGAAACCTTTAGTAAAGTCTCCACCACTTTACTACATCATGACTTGGACTTGAACGTGACTTACTTTGATTGACTTAGACTATGACTGAGAGTTCTTTTTGTTGTGAAATATTGTAGTTGACTTGAAATATTACAGAGCTTGACACTGGCTAAATACACAACGAGTGGAGTGGATTTAAAAGAGAAAAAAATCCATTCGATGAAGTTATAATTTGCTAGCAGCGGGCTTATCCTCTAACTTTGAAACGTTCTTGATTCTGATTGCGAGAGCATGCCATCCCGCTCGTACCAACTTAGTCGCACTATGCGCAGTCCCGCATATCACTATCGCTTTCAGAGTTACGGGATAAGCCCGCAGGCCTGGACAAACGACCAAAACGTTTTGTTTCGAGTACGGAGCTATAACAATTGTTTTTTTTAAATTAAGGTTAGCCTAGTGACTTCGTACGGACCATCGGGTCTTTATTTTGTTTTAAATGTTTGAAGTTAGGAATATACTATTAATGAACCTACTATTATTTATTATGTTGTAAAAAAGAAATATTTTTTACTGAAACAATTCTGCCTACATTAAACCACTTAGCAAAGTTAAGTAGCGCCTGAGTATTTATATTCTGTTTGAGCGCCTGCGGTTTTTCAATTGATAATAAAATAACCTTCCTTTTTCGTAGCCTGGTAAAAACTTTTTGCTCCAGATGACGCTACTAGAATGTGACAAAGCCTCTATAAAAATAAAGTTACGTTACGTTTAACGTTTTGTTGTTGAGGTGTATAGACACCTTACAACAACAAAAACCAAACAAATATCTATATGGAATTGCTAACCATTGCAATTTTAGTATATCACTTACTGACTTCTGTCGCTCTATTGGAATTAGTTTTGTGAATATATTTCTCATCTAAAGATAATTGAATCATATCTTCATGATTTATCTTAAGTACCTATTGTAACGTCAAGAAGCGTATTATCATCGACTTTTTATCAGCATTAGTACATTATTTTGTAATGTCACAAGACTCACATGTCCGCATTTCTGTAGCGCTTCCGAAGACTAACGATTTTCTTGCCTGATCTTGAAATGTTCACGAAAGCAAGCGAATTTTAATCAAACTAGATTGGGGTTGTTTGCCCCGCAGTTTGCCAACAAATTTTCTTTATTTTTCGAGATAATAAAAGCATCCAATGTCCACTCATAAAACATAATACATGCTTGTTACATTTCATCATAAATGTGTTATCTAGCTAGTTACGTGAAAATAAGTGTAGGGTATTATTCATTATCAATAATATACGTACTATATACTTCGTACTTCTCGGCTAAGTATACAAACGTCCTCCGACAAACAACGCAATTAATTTACCGAAGAAAAAACCGGGAGATCTCAAAGTCGTATATTTTTAAACGGCCCAAATTCTTCCTTCGGCCGATGTACGCATTTTAAATACGTTTTATGCTTTTATATGCGTTTTATGCTTCAAAAGTATGTATATTTACGAATGTCAGTACTGAGACGTTTGAAATGATGCCAAAGATTTTTGAATCGGTCAAAACTCTGAACGTCCAACGGTCGCCGACCTTCGCAAATATTATATTTCTAAATACGTTGTTGTTTCCAAATGTTGCTCTTTTAGTAATTAGAGCTTAGACAAGGATCTGACTTCAAAGGCCGTCATTTTGGCTCATGAATTTATAAACTATTCTAAATTCTAAATAGGAAGGTAATTATGTATTCTATATTCTGCACGTGTATTTTGTAGAACTTACATATGCCTGTTGTTTAATATATCTCCATCATAAATAAATTATATACTACAGAATCATAGTTTCACATTGTGTATCAATATTTTTAACAAACACATGGGTGTTTATATTTTTCTGTGGCGTCGTAGCTCCCAAACGAACGAATAGATTTTGATTAAGTCTTTTTTTTTTAAAGGTAACTTGATCGAATAAGTTTTAGGAAAATCTAATAAACCGTTTGGAGATTACCAACTCTTCTAGATGTGACGGTTTTTTTTTTATTTTTCAATTTATACTTTTTATTTACTTTGTTTATTCATATGAAACATAGAAGATGAACGATATACACAGTCTGCGCCACTAAATAGGTATTCAGTTTTCTGATTTAAAAAATATTAGTAGTATTATGCACCAAGGGTATAAAGCAGTGTCTTATAAATGTCACGGCTACATATTGAATCCCGAGGGAAACGAAGAGTTAAACTCCGAGCGCAGCGAGGGATTTAAGACTAGAATCCTGAGGGCAGCGAGGGTTTTAAGACTAGAATCCTGCGTGCAGCGAGGGATTTAAGACTAGAATCCTGAGGGCAGCGAGGGATTCAAGTTCGCCCAAGACGAAGACAGCTTTATCCCCGAGGAGTATACTAGTGCTAATAATAATAAATGTACTTTATCAGTCGTTTTATTTCAATTTCAAATAATTATCTCAAATATCTAGTCTAATATTGCCAATATCAATTTTAATTTTATCAATCGAGGTGTATTTAACGGCTTTATATTTCATGTTTGATGTGTGTACAGATTAAGTTACGATGGGACTGACATGCCAATGTTGGCCAAACTCCCCAAATAAAAAGAGTTTTTTTTTTATTGTCTTTGCTTATTATAAGCGGGAGGTATCCATAACTTAATGGGAGGCATTAATATCATATACAGACGTAAGCTTGCTCTATGTACTTAGATAGCTTATAATTGCTATGTACTCATAGCAATATCATTATGAATGCTAGCACCACATCCATAATGATATTGCTAAGAATGACCAAATACGAAAATTAAAAAAAAACGCAGCGGGTAATAATGAAATCCAGTACATTATTATTGCCCGGCTCAACAGCAGGGCGTAAATGACTTACTTTAGGTTTGCATGATACATAATTGGTCTTTATCGAGCAGGTGGTATATAAATTATTTTAAATAAATATTATGAATTATTTATATATTTTTCTACCTAATTACTTACTGGTTCTAATAATCTAAAGAAATACCTTAATATATAAACTTTGAATCTAGATTTAATAATTTGTTTCAAATATTTTTGCAACAATAAGCGAATAAACACTTGGCAACATATGAATCATCAACTAGCGCAATAAATTCTCCAGCGAACGTAATAATTAATAATGAAACTCTATTACACACAAGGAGAATTCCGACATTTCTAACAATACGGCTACGTGCAGAAGGTTATTGCGCGAACGCAACTAGCATGTGGCTCGCTGCGACGCGGAAGTACCGACTGTGTTCCACTTTTTTACCCGACTGCCCAAGAAGAAGGGTAATGTTTTGAAATATACACAGAATAAAAAATAACAGAATGACACAGAATAAATGTGGAATTAATAATAGTATCTACGAGTACTGCAGCTATCGTCATCAGCCAGACGTCCACTGCTGAACAAAGGAAAAAAAATGACGTAATCCCCATGTTTGGCAGGCGGCTTGAGGATCGCAGAAAACTCACCGTTTTCTAAGATGACGCTCATGCCCAATGACCGGTGGGTCTAGTCACTGTTTTAGGACCCAACCAGAAATTATGTAGTGCTACTCCTTTGATCATATATAGAGATATCCTCCAGAAACTTGAAGGAGCTTAAAAAAATAGAGCCATTCACGGCATGTTCTGATGGTCTACTATCGTGCGATGAGATGGCTGGAAGTGAATTTCATGGGAGTAAATGAGACAAGCTTTATACGAGATTAGCTGCACCCCGGGTTTCACCCGCTCAGGGGTGATTTCGCGGAAACTCTTTCTTAGTGCTCTCCTGCATAGTGTAGGTATAAGAATCTACCCTGAAAAGTTCACGGCTCCGTCACCTCTGGTTTAGGCTGTGATTGTCAGTCAGAAAGCGACCTACAGTTTTACAAATTTAGATAAGAAACACATGGATTTTCTCCTTTACTCGCTGTCCTGTTGCATGATATCAGATCAGTATAAGTATTTACTATATTTACTTCTCGAAGATACTTATAAATTGCGGTTACGTAGAAAAAGAGAATGAATAAACCGTTCAGCAGATGTGCGAAAGAAAAATCTTTTAGGCTAACTGTCATGATACCTAATTGAAACGAAATAAAATGTTGGCAAAATAAGGCGACCCAGTTTCACGAGAGTTACTTCAAAGACTTTTTGTACGATGATCGGGATACAAGTAGCTCAATGTACATTTTGATTCCATCATCATCATCATGATCAGCCATAAGGCGCTCACTGCTGAACATAAGCATCTCCCTTAGAGCGCCACACCGACCGACAAAGGGCCACTTGCATCCACCAGTCGCCCGCGACTTTCCCAATGTCGTCAGTCCTAGTGGGAGACCTACCTACGTTGCGTCTTCCGGTTCGTGGTCGCCACTCAAGAACCTTTCTTCCCTACCGGTTATCAGTCCCTCGAGTGATGTGGCCTGCCCATTGCCATTTCAGCTTGCAAACTCTGAAAGCTATGTTGGCGACTTTGGTTCTTCGACGAATTTCCTCGTTCCACATTTATTCATTTCATTCCATTTCATTTTTATTTATTTTTAAATTTCATATAAATAAATACAAATATTATTTAGAATTAACACAAAATACAGTATAAGCTGAAAGAGCTAATTTGAACATCGTAAACAACTTTTGCTGGTACCACCTACCACCACTGAAATCTCGGAAAAAATAATCAGCTGTTTTAGAACATGTCGTTTGTACATTTATCAGTGAAAATGTAATATTTCTTAAAGTTGTTCATAATGCGTACAATGAGATCATCTTGATCTAATACCACCGTTCCTTCTAACCTACAGGGGTTTACAAGGTTATGGATAGACCAGCTTATGCCCGCGGCTTCGCCCGCCTTGCTCTAGTAAAAACGTAATGGCTTCCTTGTAAGTAGGTTATTTATATTTAACGATGCTTGTATGTACGCTGTAAGCGCTGAATTATTGACAATTGGTTTGACTCAGTTGTAGATTTCAATTCCCGGCCTAGGCATATTTTTGGGTAGTGAATTTAAATTTATGGATCTTAGTTGTCCGTGTATTAGTATGTGTTCCATGGCGATCCCGACACAAGGGAGCTTACTGTGGAGAGCGTGCAGAGTTGTTTTTCCCGTTGAGGTGCTCTACGAAGTAGCAAAGTTTTCATTAAAAAAAAAAACAAAACCATCTGGAAAACTACCAAAAAAAAGTTCATAGATATTCTAGTAAAAAATATGTTTTAATTGCGCCTGAAAACTGAAAGTAGGTACTCATGTAAGTAATTCATTTAATCGTTCATACAACAGAAAATTACCTGCCTCGTGTCCGTTGCCTAGTTACTACGTCAGTTCCTGGCGTGATTCTAATGTATATATTTTTTTGCTATTTCACAATTCCGCATCAGACAACGTAAATAATAATGTTGTTTTCATAGTTGGCGGTTGTAAACATGTTTTCATTATAGATCAGAAGAAATAAGGCGTAGATTGCCCTGAAAATTAGAAGTAAAATTTTCCATTTTTTTATTTTTTTTTATCTTGTCTGGTGTCGTACGGGCAAGTCGCTCCCTGATGTTAAGCTTCACGCCTGCCATAACAATTCTGTGCCACCCAGAATTTTGTACTTCAACAGTTCAAAACCATGAGCTGCAATGCACTGCGCTCGTCACCATGAGATATTAGATGTTAAATCTCTTTATGCCCAGTAATTACGCTGGAAACATTGCCCTTCAATCCGGAACACAGTAATGCTTGCACGCTACTGCTTGCCGGTGCAATAACTGCCAAAGGTGTAGTACTTCCCCATGCAGGCGGGAAGTTCACTGCAGAAGAGCCCTACCACTACTTAAAATATCTGGCCACGACGTAACGAAGTTCCCAATTTTTATAAAATTGATTGCTGATGCCTGCGAGTTATGCCTTGTTTGTTTTCGGAACCGAAGCTAATCACGAATTACCATTTTGTATGTTCATCCCCTATTAAACACTTTACTTTTTACTACGCGTACATAGTAACTAAAAAAATGTTAACAATGACAGCTACACTGTGCCTCTAAGCTACTAAGCAGTTTGGCAGAATTAGAAATGTTAGCCTACGAAATATTCTTATACTATACATTTTCGTGTAACTTTTTGCTAAACCAAGGTTAATTTTCCCAGACACTCCAATCCGTCTAAACTGCGCTCCCCCCGAGGTGATCATGACGGAAGCAGACGCCGTGACGGACCCTGACTCCGACGAGGAAGCTGTCCGCGAGAGAAAAGACTCATTGGATGTTCAGGAAGAAGGTAAGCAGTAAACAGCTTTCAAGCAAAGCATAAGATGTCACTTACTTTTCTTCCCTAATCGGTTCCTAAGTCCGCGTGATCCTACCTACCTACGTAAAAAAAAAATTACATAACTCCTAAACTACGAAAAATCGTAGAACATAATTATATGGGGTATTTTCGTGAAGCCCTTGGTATGAGAAACCTTAATTTTTCGGATTAACTTCACCGTTTGGACCATCTTGTATATTATCTACATATGATACTATTTTACTATAAAAGCTGATAATTTTCATGTCAATAAACGTGAGTATATACTGGATACTAAACTGCATGGTAGGAATCGGAGTAACAGCGGCTGCATTGTCAATCAAAACAGGTGTTTAGGAAGTAATGGAAGGAAGTTTACAAGCCTGACCACACCAAATCTAGTTGTAGTCCATGTTGTTGCGGGAGCAGTACATGACCTCGTGTACTTACTGCACCCGCAACGACGTGGATGCGGTACATGTGTACAAGTTACGTATAAGCCGTGGTAACTCAGTGGGAGCACGCTCGCCTCACATTTTTGAGGTCGTGGGTTCAAAGCGCGGCGGGGCCCGTACCAATAAGTTATTTGAAACTTACGTCCGGATATATACCACTGGATTTTCGGTGAAGGAAAACATCGTGAGGAAACCTGCATATTTCTGGAGAAGAAATTCGATGGCGTATGTGAATCCGCCAACCCGCACTGGTCCAGAGTGGTAGATACGAGTATGGCCCAATCGCCCTTCGAGGGTAGGCTGATATCTCAGCAGTGGGATGTTTAAAAGCTGAAGCAGTATGTATACAGTTCTATGAAAGTCGACACACGACGACGCAGCGCAGACTGATTGAAAGCGTACTGCATGCAGTGACGTCTTTCATAGAGTTGGCATTACTATGTACCAACACGGTACGGAGATTGACTGCAACTGGATTTGGTGTGGCGGGCATCATCGGTAATGATGTCGTTATGATTAACCGCTCTGCTCAAAACTACATGACATTACTAACACAAATCCCGCATTCTATAAGATCTGGCATTAGATACATACAAAGTCCTCTGAATACTATACGTTGTATGATTATAACCAAGTTTCAAATAGGTCCATGTCTTCCTACAGCTACGCCCATACTTTAGCTAGTCTTACTGCAGTAAGACGTATAGTAGTTTAACCTAGCGAGCACATCAGCCGCGAAAAAATGAATCAGCTGCACCATACAAAAATGTTAATGATATTCGGCAAAATTTATAGAATAGTTGTTTTTTTTTTCCGCGATATCTGTGTTGGTCCCATAGTAAAAAGTTGTTTATAATAAAAACAATACAATGCAATCACGCTCACTAAAAAGCTTCTTCTTGCGGCGGCGTCGTGTGGCGGGTCGCCCTCTTCCCTTCAATATGGTTGAGGAGAGCGATGGCTGGCACATGCGTCAACTCGTGAACGGGTGCTGCTTGCGGGAGCTGGACTGCTCGGAGTATATACGCAAATCTATAATAGCACTTAGCTCTTTATTAGCATATTCGTTGGTATATTCCTTTTGTAAAGTCTTTAGTATTTATATTCCGTTTTAGTTGATAAAATATTTGTAAAACTTGATAAATGGCACGGACCCCGGAGTCCGTGGAGCAATATTGAAAAAAAAAAAAAAAAAAAAAAAAAAACAATACAATGAGTACAATGAGCCCATTTCGGCTTAGCATACCCTTTCCTATTTCAATTTCAATTAACAGATTTCGTATAATCGAGATGCTAAGCAAGAAAGTAAATTACCTTGATGAATATTAATTTTCTTTTAGATATTATTGTCATGAATTTTCTTTGTGTACAGAATTGTACGAATGCTGACGAAAGGGACGATTCACATTGATAACTCATCCGGATTCCCCGAATTACCTACACAATGGCTTCACGTACGTTTACATGTTTTCGGTGTGAAAGTCTTGTTTGAAAACCTTTGTTTTGTGTCTTGTAGCGCTCGTGACGTAGTTCTCCTAGCCGGTCTTAATAGATCAGTTACGATAAAGAACCGTGAACGGCATTTAAGTACAGTCAGCATCAAATAAATGTAAGAATTCAGGGTAGTCAAAAAAATCGAAAGTGCATAAATTCGTATAAAAGTGTGTACGTATTCAGAACATTATCAGCGCTGATCTGAAAAATACTTCAAATAAAGAATTTGTTGTTTCTACGTTCCGACCTTTCATTCTTTCTACTAACCTAATCTAAAAATCTTATAGAGTATTAACAGTTCGTCGGCTATTCATAATGAGCATAGTAGCACGCAGCCCTTCTATACAGCACTGAGTTTAGTAATAAAATAATTTTGTTTGTCCTCAAAACGTAAAAACGAAACATGCTTTTACGACAAAATTTTACATGCTCCTAGGTCCGCTTCTCTAAAATAGACTAAATAAAACTATAACCATCTATCACCTCAGTTATAGTAATTGTAAGAGAATTATCCAGGAAGCCCTCCATAGTATGACACAGAGAAGTTGTTAATGGCATTAAAGTATTTTTTATTTTTTTATTCAGCTAAGCCTTAAGTCTAGGTTTACAACAGAGATATGACAATGACAAAAATGGTGAGAGAGTAAGACCGAGAAAACAGTTTTTAGGAGCTTTGGCACCGGGCCCCAAACTAGACAACAAAGTCTGTGTTTTGGGTGCCCAATTGATCCAGTTCAGCAGAAGCATGTTTCGTGCAGAACTGTACATGTTTATAAACAATTATATATATATATATATATACGTTTGGCTATAATATCATAATTCCCGTGGGA
Source organism: Apocheima hispidaria (assembly GCA_947579745.1). Taxonomy (NCBI): domain Eukaryota; kingdom Metazoa; phylum Arthropoda; class Insecta; order Lepidoptera; family Geometridae; genus Apocheima; species Apocheima hispidaria. The sequence goes on from OX388146.1 coordinate 13,424,109, forward strand.
GTAGTTAAATGTTGTGTGCAATTATTTTAACCCTAATTTGCTTTATTTATTTTTTCTTTCTTTTTTATCAACCTTGTTTTTGCTGTATAATGTTGTATATATAATGTTTACCTAACCTATACATAAATTTATAGTTTAGACGTATTTTGTGATTATTTAATATCTATTTAGCTTTTCTTGCCTGAAGCACTGGATTACCCAGTTCAGGCATACGTGTTATATACTCGTACCTAATTAAGTATACTGTAATTTTATCCTGAGCAAAAAATTATATTAATTTGACACTGACTGTACAATTAAGGATTACCGCAGCTAGTTCGACGACATGTCAAATCGTAGGTCCGGTTGTTGGTTCTTTTTTGTTTACTGGCTAGGCTTTTGACTACAACTCACATGATGTTATGTGACGGTATAGCCTGGAATAAAAAAGTAGTAGGTAGCCATCTAGCACTAGACAATACCCTACCACCATGATATGGTTTCCCCACGATATTTTCGTTCACCGGTAGCTCAAGCTAGTTGTTGGGATTTGAACCTTCACCTTGCGGTGTACGATCCAAGCGCGCTAACCACTACCACAAAACAATAATACCTACTACCCATTACCTACTCAGCAATGTATAGAAGCTTACATATTCAGAGTCAAAACATAAGTTCGTAATTTTGAAACACAACATTTTAACTTTCCCCAATTACACAGTTTTTAATTAAACCGAAATACTTATCATCTCACTATTCCTTCTACGTGTGGTAAGCCTGTCCTTTAACGGTCTGGTTGGCCCCAAGGATTGCTAGATGCCTCGGTATTTCGTCACTGCAACAAAACTATTAATTACCTAATTAATTAGCAATGTTATAGAGCGTGCTACGAAAAATTGAAATATAGAGGGTGGAAACTAGAGTAGATGCCAATCAAAATGTCTCCAGGTTTATGATATGTCTTTTCAGGCTGTTTTTATGTTGCTGTAGGTAACGGTTTAGAAAGCTTGTTTTACTGTAATTTACTTGTAAACTTGTATGCATCTATCAAAGAAAATAAAAAATGAAAATGCCGAATCCTACGTGTAATATACAAGAACAACCCTTTTTCTAAGAATCTACGCACAGACCAAACCGCTCATGATTAACTAAGCATTAAAAATAAAGAAATGCATGTCTCAGTATTTTTCAAAAATCAACATCTAAAGAGATAAAACGGGATCTTGAAATTACGGTAGCTTATGCGAGCAAAGCCGTTCGGGGCATCTAGTGGATTACTAAATTGATTCGCTTGTAATAAAATTGACTGAATGTAATATCATCATCATCAGCCGGAAGACGTCCACTGCTGAACAAAGGCCCTTAGACCGCCACACCGACCGACAACTTGCCACTTACCCGCGTCTTTCACAATGCCGTCAGTCCACCTTGTAGGAGGCCTGCCAGCGCTGCATCTTTCAGTTACTGGTCGCCACTGAAGAACCTTTCTTCCCCATCGGATATCGGTTCTTCGAGCTATGTGGCCTGTCCATTGCTACTTCAGCTTGCAAACTCGGAGTATAGCTCTCACCATTGCAATGTAATATACGTATACATTATAAATTAGGTAAAAGAGACTCTTATTTGCATTCGTGTATACTTACTGTTGAACAGAATGATTGAAATTACTCAAAAAAATATTTAAATTTGTCACTTAGGATTAAACTCACTAAAGATATCGCAATGTTCATCGCTTTAATTTCTAAATTATACGCTAGGAACTTAGTGTCTGTGGTATATGTACCTAATACTTGTTTACCAATATTCGTATTTCCTTCTATTCTATGTGGATCTTGTGACTGTGATTCCTTTCTATATAATAATCCTCCAGAATCAATTAGTGGTTTTTGTGCGCTTCCTCGAATGTTATACTAGTCATGGTCATTTTTAAACTAGTTAATACCCCCTATAGTACCATTACCTAAAGTGTTTAAAGTTATGCTCACAGAAAAAGTGTGTAGAATGAAGGTTGTTCCTTACTAGGAGGTGGAGCAATGAGCGCGCTTGTAGCAGGGCTACGACGCGCCGGCTCCGCTCACTCCCTGTCCGCGCCTAAATCAAGCTCCTCGTCGAGGTCCCTGCCGCCTTCCCCTAGCCACACACCCAGGTAAGTATCTTCAGGTCACTATGGGCGCGTTTGATATCGTTTTTGAATAAAAAAATACGTACAAAAACGTAAAGACAATAAGGGAAAATCCCAAAATTCCCAGACTCTGTTATTTGTATTTTTGGATTAACAAGATTATAATAGAGTAGATCATTCCCAAATCTAAAGTTCTCAAAGAATATTGTAGGTGCCATCCCTAAAGCCCTATATGATTGAGCGCTGGTAAAATCAAGGTTGGCCGGAACTGTTCTTCTGTACCTATCTATTTATCATGCGAGTAAGGTATACCTACAACAAAAATGTATGCAATTTTTAGCAATGTAACTAGATCAGATTATGTGATGAATTAAGAAAGCAGCAAACATACACTTATTATTCGTGTTCTTGTCCAATATTTTTTCGGCTATTTTTGTTCAATGTATATCAGATCTAATTTGATTGGGGCAGCACTAAAGAAAGGTAGATAAGTAAAGGGCGTCCGATCCATTGATGACCCACCGCGCACCGTCACGCCGCACCTATACGCTGAAAACTGCCACGCAATGCCGTGACACAACTGCCTTTGCAGCCCGAAACACGTGGTCTAAAACCAACCTGTCCACATAATATATCGTCAAACTCTACTTTTGTTTTTTTAGGTACGGCCAGATATATAAATGGTTGAACAATTATTTTTAATAGACTATTCTTCATTGTGGAAGGAAAAGTCTTATAATCGCTTCCTATAGCAGTGACCCCGACAGATCGCGTTTATGGGAATACTGCACTCTAACCTTGCGTAAAGCAACGAGTTAATAGCTTCTAGGTCGGCTTTGTCATCATTATGATTGATTTATCATTAAGTTTCATTCACAGCTCTATCGAATGACATGTCAAATAGAACAACTTGTAGCAGGTGTTATGCATCTTCTTATCAGCTCTTAGACGGCCAATACTGGACGAAGCCTCCATCCTATTGGGTTTTTGCCATAATCCCCACGCTTGGCAGGCGGCTTGGAGATCGCAGAATGTTCACAGTTTACTAAAATGACGCTGCTGTCCGCCCTCCGGTGTTTCTGGTCTCAGGTTTAGGACATAAGTAGATACATGGGTCTGATATTATGCATACCATCGCTAAAATGTTGACCACCATACCATACCATCTATGGATAGTATGGATGGTATGTTTTTATGCCGAGCTTGAAGTACCTACATTTTCGCTTCCGTAAACATCACCAACGAAATCAGCTTTGGTAGTCGTAGCATTGATTTAATAAGGATATGGGATATGTCCAGTCGAACATTTGCGTCCCAGTATGTCTAGAACTCCAAACATTAGCACCATCTGTCGACATTTTTACTAACTACTTCGTAACGTACCGTGTGTATACGCAGTGTGTGACAATAGACGATCGCTCACCAAAGACGACTAGTACACGATGGTGCGCAATGTACTCGGACGAACCACTGACTCGGTACCATTGGAAAAGTTTTTTGGGGCAGGTCATTTCAATCTAAGTAATCTACTAAATCAAATCGTAACGTGTATTGTGATAGAAGATGCGGTAACATTTCACGATAAGCCTCTATGTCGTAAAGGAAACAGTCCTTGGAGCAGGCCGGGAACCCATTCAGCGGGTGCGGCGCAACTTGGGTGTCGCGGGGCGGCGTGGCGGCCATGCTGGCGCCAGCGCTACGGAGCGCGCTGCCACCGGACGCGCTGCTGGCAGCGGCGCGGGACTCCGCACCTGAGCTAGCCGCGCGCCTCGAGCCCGCTACTATACACGAAATGGTGAGTGCTCATCTTAGATCACAAATCAAACCTTACTGGGCCACTCGGAAATATATTAACAAAAAGGATTTCAGGCATTAAGGGATCCAGAAATGGGAGATGTAGGGCAAAACTATCAAGAAATTCAACAATAGGTATTCGGAAATCAGGGTGTCGAGATTTCAGAATCTTCGGAATCGGAGATTCATGAATCAGGGGTTTTGAGATACAGAGCATAAATCATGAATTAGAAAGTCTTGTAGGCATTTTATGGGATCCGGCAGCGAAAAGCAAAAAAGATCCAGCCGCGTTGCGTGCCTTTTGAATGTGCCTGGTCAGCTGTTGTGGGCTGATAATGAAGTGATGATACGTTGGCTTTTTTATATTAGAATTACTGCCTTCTTTTACATTCGTGTCAACACTCGCATTCGACGTATGGTTTCTGTCCACAGCTGCAAGCGGTACGCGAAGAACTCTCAGCCGAAGACGCGAACGCGGAGGGTGGCGGAGAGAGCCGCGCGTACGCGCTCACGGCGCTCATGCTGCACTGTTGCGCCGCGGCACAGCTGGCGCAGCAGCGCGTCGACGCCACTCCACCTATCTGAACGAAATATACTGTTGTTCATTGTCACTCGTGTTTTGCTCTAACATCCTTCGAGATACCTTGAGACCTTTCGAGATCTTTTAAAAATCTCTTTTGTGTCTTCGTGGCTAAGGATGCTTTTAACAAAGTCCTAAAGCCCAGGTTTTGAAAATGCTGATTAAATCGCAACATCAGGGCTCCACAAGCGTAGTGTACCTAGCGATTCGCTGAGTGTACCTAATCTTTGCTGTAGGAGTAAGGAGTTACAAAAGTCTACGTGCTAGTAGATGCTCTATCTATCGAGCTCAAATTGCGCTGCGACGTAAAATGGGTAAATTGGGTCGGGTTGATAAGAGACCACGATTTGATTATTTACTACACTTACTTATAGACGAAGCACGGATGCCAATCGGTGATATTCAAAAGACATTCAACACTCTGAGAGAAATCCTTCACATTGAAAATACGTAGGCAAGCCGGTCCATTAAAAAACATGTGATGTTGATACAAATGCAGTAGCATTGTTGCCATCTAGATTTTGTCTACAAACAAAGAAAACTCATACGCAGATTCTAAAACAGCAGTAAGAAGGAAAACGTTAAGATCAGTTTGAGACCTAATGCATAGTGTTTAGGACCTTTTTGATTTGAAAAGCTTTGGAGATCAAGAACCTTATGCGAGCTAAACTGCGTCGAAGTTCGTCCGGAGCGGGAACTGGCTCGTGTCCAGGTTTTCCTGAAATAGCACAAAGGATCGACCTCAACTTTCGCAACGGGGCTTCTGCGAAATGTCAGCGGACGGAAGGCAGCGGAAAATTTGATGCGTCAGACCGCATGCTCGCAACGCAGTCGTGCGACCGCGCGTGCATTAAGTCCAACATCACTGGCGAACTGTTTTTCATGCTTCTTCCTTACAGTATGATAGAATTGTACATTTCTATTGCATTTAACTTGTATTTATATGTTCAAACATGCTCACAAATTTTGCTAAAATATACGTAAGTTGACCTATATTTTAAGTTTGTAGGTAAAAAGGCCTGCGGATACCAACTCCTCGCCGTTTTCAAAAATTATAACTTCATCAAAGTCCAAACTAAATTTTTTCGTTTTAAAAGATTGGTGTAATATTGAAATAAGAAATTCATTATCCCACTTATATTCATGATGAAACTTGGTTTCAAAGCTCCAAAAGCTCTGTGTCACGGTATGAATCAGGTCATGACGACACCCCGATATCCAAAAAATGCTGTATAATTCATCGCAACAGGAAGGAAATACATGATGTTACATGATGACTGCAATAAATACTAAATTAAAAGTAGGTGAACAAGAAATTTTCCGTACAAACTGGTGATTCCGAGGTAGTAAATTTCCCAATAAATTAACGCAGATGTTCCAAAAACCGGGTCAAGAGAGAAGGAAATCGTAGACTCGAGGTCGTTGTGTTAAAATTAGATAAGTACCTAGGTAGATAGTAATAGCATAGATAAATATTCTTTGGTAATAGCCACATCAAAAAGAGAAAGATAGTGTGTAACATGGAAATAAAAAAAACACTTCTCTGGTAATCTCCCTCCCTATTAACAATTGTAGTGGTACGACTCTTTTGAAGAGTCCGCCTGAGGAAGTAGATACCTATACCACGGCTTTGCCAGTTACACAAACGCCAAGCCTGCAAACATTATTGTGTTCCGGATTTTAGGACAATGTTTCCAGCAAAATTACTGGGCACAATATCTCAGGGTGACGAGCGCAGTGCATTGCCGCACATGAAATTGAACTGTTGAAGTTCGAAATTCTAGATGACAATGAACTCTTATGGACAAGCGTGATGCTTACCATCAGGGACCCTATTCTCATTCCAAGCGAGTGACTTACTCGACTCGTCATACCGTGACATGAAAAAAATATCAAGTGAAAATTTGGAAAACTAAGTATGTACTCACCTCATTTTCAGTATGATAATTCGCTCAAAATTATAGCTCAATGATTTCACATCTGTGTTTCACGCGAACTAAAACATTTAGGTTCCATTCCCCGAATTTGAGTGTAAAAATCCATTTTATTCCAATAAAGCTAAGGTTGGTATTTATTTTATAGGCCATCAAAATCTAGATGAATTAAAGCTTTCATTATATGATATCATAGTCATTTTGACCTTGTACAACAACAGTTTTGTATTGTTTTTTGCTCTGCAAGCAACAGAGTCGCGGTTTGAAAAAATGATGTAAACGAATGGGTAAAATTAGTGAGACTGGATAATGTCTTAGATCGTTTGTTTTCGTTTTGAACCAAAATCAAATGTTTGGTTCAAAACGAATACAAACAGCTCAGAGAGGTGTGGGTAGAATGATGACACTGACCTACAAAACCGCCAGATGTAAAGAGGTGCGAATGTAAACAATGTAAACGAGAGTAATCGAATCAGAATAAGGAAAATTGGAAGGACGTGATTGAAAAACGATGTCTTTTAGCAGTTCTAAATGCTTTCCAGTCAATCAGTCTAGGCACCATGCGAGTGAGCGGGCTAGCTAACGAAGACCATCGACACCAGAGTTACATGCGTTTCAAGTGGCGCAAATAGAAAGGGCCCGTGCTCCACCTGGGCATGGAGTACTTACACGTCCTCGTGTTCCAACTGATAATATTTTAGATTTATCATAGCTAGTTATTTTACGTTGAATAAGTGTTAGTGTTTGTGTTATATTGTAATTTAATTTATTTTTATGTGTAATATGGACCTTTGTAGTCTGAAATAAATGATTTGAATTTGAATAAGTACCGCCAAGTTAATTTCGCTATAGCTATTCCTGCTCGGATTTAACGTAATGTTTTACATGATGTCAGTGAAAAACAAAATTGAAAGAATAACACGATTACGTCTTCACGGAACTAGTTCCTTGTTTTGCTGAAATAAATAAATGAGTTGATGTAAATACAAGCGAAGCTTATAATCAGAGCACGTTAAAAATATAGTTTTGGCAATGATTCAAGGTTCTTGGATGAAAATCTGCGTCTCTCTTTGGCCAAGAAACGTACGAGTAGAGAGCGTTCCGTTATTGCGGACATCAAGTCATTACTAATGACGCATGTTCTACATATCACTCGTAGGTATAACAATAATGAGTAAAGGACATAATTATATTAGATTGATAAATACATTGTAAGGCTACGCTATTACCAAAGGAAATCTAAGAATCTTCGTTAGTTTGATTATTAAATAAATAAATTACTACACGATCTTTTAATGAAATCCTTGGACAAGGTGTTGCTAATTAAGATTAATAACACTTTCCATAATAAGCCGTCGATTTTGTCACGAAACTCACGAACTATAGCGACACTAATGCACTGACAAGGTCGTTGATCTCGTATCGGCTTACCAAGGCGTATGATTTCGATCTCTTATATCCGAAGGAAGTAATTTATTATACACGCATGTATAGTTAACATGTTTCACAAAGACATGTTTTACTGCAGTCAAGTTTGCGCATCTAATGCGTCCGCAATAAATTTCAACATGCGGCCGCACTGATGGACGGCACATTGTGAATTAGGCTGGAAAATTATGTTCGGCCCAGCCTTTCACATCGATCAGCAACATGCATTCAATCGCCGGCTATTGAGCCGCAAACAAAGACCATCTGATAACGGGATAGGTAGAGATACAGATCAAACACACAATGCATTCGAAACGTGACAATGCATTCAGCCGAAATCTGAATCGCAGGATTGTTTATTCGAGCGGGAAACTGCGCCCTTTGTGATGAACTGTGACGATGCTTGAACCCTCATAATTATTTTCCGCGTGTTTCCGCCTGAATCTGCGTCAACTGCGCAGCAGACAGTGCGAGCGAGAGAGCCGTTTGTTATTGTTGTTCTCTCGTTCGCGCACCACGCTTCTTTGTTTTGGCAAAGGTATAAAGGCAGGGTACAAACGCGGTGCTCGAATTTGTATGCAGAGTGCTGCCGCGAACCTAGGCGCGTTGCGTTTCGGACCGGTCGTAGTTGATACGCGATTTCTCGTGCAAATCTTCGTGATAGTGAAAGAATAAGGACGGGAAGAAGACAATATTTAGTACTGTTTGAAGTTTAATGCGGTGACTGGAAACCAAGTGCAGTGATGAGGCCCCCGGCGGATTGCGAAGGGAGTGAGGCGAGGATGCCCGCGGAGGCAGAGGAGCGCGACCCTCGGGCGCCGGCGATGATGATCTGCGCTCGACTTGCGGGCCGAGCCATCATCAGGGTCGTGGGACGGTGTGAGGAGGCACAGGAAAACAGTCAGCTTGGTACGTATCTAATAACACTTTTATGCCTTATGAAATAAGGATTATTATCTGGTGCCTAAGAGAACAGCCGATATCAACGAGCGCAAAAAATAAACATTCCGCATTACTGGAACAACATTGTGTTGTCTAAGCTGTTTGCAAATTTAAATTAGGCTTCCAAGTCGTTAATTAGTCACTAAAACAGAGGATGAGAAATCCTAGAAAACCAAAATAATGCTTCCTCCAATTAAGTATTTTGCACCTGTTTTATAAACTTTTGCATGCTTTGTTTGGTTCGTATTGTTATAGCGTTATCTTATCGGGATCATTGTAATTGCGTCGTTATGATTAACTAGGACTCGCAAAACTAGACTCGAGAAAGTGGAACTCCTTATCACAATGTTCGCTTTGGGAAAATTTTGCTTCATAGTAGAACAACTCTACTAACGCCGATTCTTCATTAGGTTTGTGCTAACAAGCGACCCAGTCACGTTTACAGCACCTAAGAGTAGAATGTGTTGTGTCTGTTTATAATACGATTACAAGTGTTTCAATGTTTTTTTTTTTTCTGTTAATTGGACGGAAATAAAAAAAAAATGGGGTTTTTAATTTCTTCCGTCATATTAAAAGATAGGAACATATGTATACCATGTATACGAAAGTTTATTTTAAACATTTCTTATGTTATAGGTAATAATACAGTTTTTCGAAATTTACGCTGAGCCTATGTCTATACCTACTTATACAATTCCCACTGATAGCGTTCTTTTAGATTAGTTTATTTTGTTTATTATTACTATGTAATTTTAAGTCCTATTTAACTGAATTAATTATTAAACTCTTATACAAAAACTTTAAAATTACTTATAGTAAAAAAAAAAAACAAAAGTCAAAAAACTTAACATGAAAAGACATTAAAATTGTGTATAAAGGAAAAAATATGTTAATTTGCCTCTAAAAAATGAAGATAGAGTGACCGTGACCAATACATAATGATGATACGAATAACATTCGATTCTAAAAATCTGGTCAATAGGTGATGTTAAGTAACGGTGACACAAACGATCATCGTTATGTCAACTCCGTTTGAGAAAATGCTAATGAATAAGAATATAAGACCCTTGTTTTGAAACAACAATTTATTTATTTTAACCATGTCAAATAACATTGATCCCGGAGCTCTACCCTGCAAGAGCTCTAACTGCATTACCTAAAGAAACAAAAGTGAAACTGCCGCCATTGTTCTTATTTTAAAATAATTGTTGTTTTGGCAACATAATTATTTCCTTTTGGAAACGGCACATTATTTCAGTCGAAACTTTTATCGTTAAGAAAGGTGAACGACTTGACTTTTTTGAATGGTGGCCAACGGTTTCTACAGAGATTGGTCATTACCGCCTTATTGTAGTTTGTTACGCAAATTGCATTCATCATTAAGCTCAATTCCACCAATCCCTTTTTAAATAAGTAGCACGTAAGATCGCGTAACGAGTTTCCACTACCATTAAACTTTATGTTTTTACTTTTTACTACGTAGAATTAGTGTTCGTTCAGAAGTATAGTGTATATCTATATATATAATGTGAATATACAAATCTATATTATATATATCTATATTATATGTGTATGTATATATATATATATATAAAGATAAAATAGAAGATATAGATTTGTCCGATATTATTATATAGATTATTGTCTAATTTCATCAGAGCTAAAAGGTTTGACGCAATGTGTGATTGAATTTTAGATCTATATTACCTACCCTACAAGAAATTAAAGATATTTAAGTTCGATCGATCGTCTTTAAAATTATTATGATACGAAATGGACGACAAATTAGACGCAAAAGGAATAAAACCATCATCAAATAAACCAGTTTATGCAAACTATATCGTGTACACAGATATATACCTATATTCAATTTTTTCAAGAAAACGGTTTAGATATCAAATAATTTTAACTGCTTCTGTATAGCAAAAATTTCAAAAACCTAACTGAATTTCATGAAGTACATTTTTTGATTTTGAATTAGTTATCTATCTTTTTTTTTTGTGAATTAAGCGTCCATGGCTCTCATCGTGCTCTCACGCATAAAATTTAAGTAATATGACATCTCGAAACGGGTTAACGAATGTCGTAACTCACCGATGGGTTAGCTTAGCTTTGAATGAGTGTTGGTTAGTTACATTCTACTTTCGCAAACGAAGATATCGTGTAAAAATGTTGAAACAGACCGAGGCCAGTCCGCAGACGGCGGTTGTTGCGCGGATTTATTACATTTCACGTGTTTAATTAAAATCTAACTGCATACAGACGCAATTAAAAATTAAAAACGAACGTAGGTAACGTGTATTGACAAATATTTATACGTAGACGTAGAACGTTATTTTATTTATATAGATAGACTCAGTTGACTGTCAATTACGTTAATTTTACAATAATTATTGAGTTCGGAAGTTGTTTCGTGGCCGATGTCCGCCAAAAACTATTAATTTGTTTTTATAGTGCGCTATTTTGGAGTAACTTTTGCGCAGTTAATCTTGTTCTCCTTGCGTCCTGAACGCTATTTGTTATTTATGTTTGGCCAAAGTTCATTGTAGTGTTCGTATATTTAGGCAATGAGTCAAAGATAAATTAGATTCATATAAGTAGTATATGTAGGCATATCAAACCAATTATCGGCTTGAAACTAAGTATCAGGTGGTTCGATTCCCGGTCGGCCGATGTTTCAATAGAAAAGAAATGGTTAATCTGTTCTGGGTCTTGGTGTTTCTACCTATGTGTGTATGATTCCACGGCCTCCCTGACACAGGGAATTCTAGTGTGAAGCGATATTATGGTATTAGACTTACCTGCTCAGTTTTTGTTTCCTTTTTACCAAACTTCCTTTTAGAGCTTAAATAAAAATGACATTAAAAAAATGGCTCAAAATACTTAGGTATATTACTCTAGTTAAATTGTCTAAGCTAAGTTACTATTCCCTTAAGTAGGTACACCTTTGTTCATATCATACAAAAAATGAGATTTCCTAAGAGCAGGAAACTGATTTTAATTCTTCGCTCGCACATTCAATATTTTTTACGATAAAAATTACGGAAGGATGCTTATACATTTTTTCAATAAACAACATTTAAAATGGCATATAATACTAATTCTCATGTTGACTTATGCAAGTTTTAATTTATGTACATATTTAAGCGAACGACAATGTTTTCTCTATTTTTGTCGATATTATAATGTATATTAATAATTAAACTGAGATTTGTTTACCGTTGTAATAAATTTTTAGTTGTTCAAGCGAGGAACGCATATATTATGTAGAAGCAGCCATATAGTTTTTACAGCCCTATTTCCAGTTAGCATACGTAATCCACGCATTGTATCTTGATTATATCCCGGAAGCGTACCTACCGACGCGTCGGTAGCGACGATACACGGAAGCGCACGCACATGGCTCTATTCCTCGCTATATTTGTAACTACAAAAGGAAGATAGGTGCCATTATCGTTTTGTAGCACATTCTGCAACTCGGAGGTAGTTAGGTCCATAGTAATTTAATCTACTTATAGGTTTTAAGTGCATCATAGGTATAGTACCATCATGTATCATCTACCTGCACACATAGTGGCGGATTTATCGTCAGGCTGACTCGGCCTGACTATATGGCATAGTTATAGGTAGGTATCTGTCCCTATATTCGCCTACACTAAAATCTGCCGCCCTAAGGGTATAGCTCAATACGTATATTCATTGAGCTAGATTGTAGCTCAATGCGTATATTGCACTATTTTTGAATGAAAATCATTTGTCGTGTCGAAAAATTAACAGCCTTTCGTATTTTCATGCGAAATTACCGACGCTGCGCGACCGTGAACTTTACTGCGACGCGATACAATTCGCGGTCACGCAGCGTTAGCAATATCACATGAAATACTCAGACGAGCGAATCAAAATAGAGCCCCGTCGCAACTAGTGTTTTTATGTGTAGAACTCGCTACCGACGCAATACACAATTACACATGTTGACCTTAACGAGACGATTTTTATTCCAAACGAACAACGTACCGGGTCGCTGTGCTCTATAGAAGGTAGGTAGGTATATACATTCCCTTCTAGGACTTGGTATATAAATCATGAATCATAAATGTTAAGCTCTTAAATAATAACAGAAAATGAATAAGAATAAGAAATTATACTTTTGTGAAATTTTTGTTATAGTGTTTTGTGCGTAAAATAAATGATTTTCTTTCTTCTTTCTTTCTTTAAATTAAATAAGAAATGAAGGCGACATTACAAAATTAAAAAGATTCTGAGTTACCAATTCTTTAGAAATGCATTAATAATAATACATAGATGATGGGCCTTAAAACTAACCTAGCCATATTTTTCTTTCGATCCCATAGCCGCCTGCCAAGCGTTGGGATTATGGCAACCCAATTGCAGGTGGAGGCCTTTGTTCAGCAGTGGACGTTTTAGCTATTGATGATGATGATGAGACATTGGACAGGACACAGAACCACATTACTGAAGAATGACGTGACTGGACCATGACTGAGATGTGTTTCATTGTAAAATAATCATTGCGCAACTCGGTACCGGCCGAACGGGCTATTGCCGGGGGCCAGTGTTGCTCTATGTAAAATATTAAACTAAACTAGAAAAAAAACTTGGCTCTGTAATCTGGCTAAGTGGAGCCAAAATTAAGAAGAACAAAAATGTATGTCAATGTCACTAATGTCAAATAATGTCATTATCAAATCAAAGTATCAAATTCCCAAATTCCGCAACTCCAAAACAAATAAATTAGAAAAGATAAAAAGTTAACTAATCTATCAAATTATCAATGAATATGGAGTGATTATGCTTTAAAAACATTCAAAAAAAACAATCGTGAGTCACACATACTTATTTCTAGCCGAATCATTTTACATTGAGCAACGGTAAATCCTCGCAGACACTACATACTGTTTGAGTTCCGTGTCTTGTTAGTAGCACATTTTACAGAGTTTATTAATAACCATTTGCAAGTAAATGCTGAAGCTGTCCTGCTGTCTCAGTTTGTAGCCGGGCGTTGCGCTTAGCGCGTACAATATTGTAGTAACCATGGCTTTGGCTGTTACAAGGGTGATATTGAGGTGCGAAGACGCTAAAGAGACTCAAGTTTTAGGTACGTTAATCAGCTGCTTCTTAGAGATTTAAATTAAAAGCGGCTGTGACCGACCTTAAAAAGTGATGTAACAGCCGCATAATAGATAGAAATGTTTCTGCACTAATAAACTCAATAGCTATTCAGGCAGTGCAATTTGCCCTACAATGCTGAGAGCTGCTTGAATTTTGAGTTGGCTTTGTTATTAAATAGTCTTATTTAATAATACCTCCAGAGTGAAACAAATATACTATGATTTTAATTTTCTTTTTATTGTAAGGGGAATTGCATTCAATAAAGCCGGACTCATACCATAGTTTTAACCCTGTTCATGATTTACGTCTCATTTAAATTTATAATTTTATGAACAATATTTAAATTAATTTATGTTTAAAATATTTTAAACATTAATAATACAAATTATTGCAACCAATACATATAATGTCATGATAATACTAATTTCAGATCTGTCCGAGTGCCAGCTGATGCAAGTGCCTGATGCAGTCTACCACTTGATGCGACACACAGAACTCAAGAGCTGTGATCTCAGTGGGAATGTCATCACGAAGATACCGCCCAAGTTTGCAGTCAAATTTAGTTTAATTACAGGTAAGTGACATGTAGCTGTAGCATAAAAACATTGCTTTGTATTGTAGAAAAACATATGATGCAATATCGTGCAACATAGCACATTTATGATTTCAGTGGTATACTAATAATATCTTATAGATATTTCCACAGAATGAATATTAGCATGAGTACAGAAGACACATGCTGAGATTACAAATCAAAAGAGACTTTTGCTTTGTTGCAATTAAGTTCATATTAGATTTTTACCACACCCAGCAAAGTTTAACTTCCCCCCATAAATACATAAGGCGCGCAAAGCGTTCGAGAAGATGTGAGTGTTCGCTTTATCACTTGCGCTTTTTAGATTAGATGTAAAAGTCACCTCTACTGTGGGCTTAATGTCTAAAAGCTTTGCCATACTGTGAGAAAGGCCTGATAATGGCAAGGAAAATATTGTAAAAATGAATCGAGGGATAAACACGTTTAATTATTCAATGAAATCAAGTTTTCCTTATTGTCCAATCAATGATATTTATTCGTATTATATATTATTTCCGTATCATTATTATTTCATTATCAATTTATAATTGTTATTTGACATTGTCTCCATTTCAAAAGCATAGGTAACTATTTTATTGCATAGAACCATGTTTTAACGAAACTCCTTGGTAAACAACAATGGTGTCATATAATCAGAGAGGCATAGAAAATTCCTGTTTACCTAACAAGAAATACACCTAAATTACATCTCTCTATCAAATGCCGTAATATCTCAGACAATATGACTACGGTATGTGTTATAATATGATAGATCATCAAGAAAAATCTTAGTATACCATTTCTCAGTATCTGCTTCCTGGTCAATGTTCTACATACTATTAATACTACTACAAAGTCGATATTGACAGTGCATAATCTTTGTTTCCAGATTTAAACCTAGCTAACAACCAAATGGCGAAGCTGCCAGACGAGATGTGCACGCTGGCCTGTCTCGAGCGGCTCGACATCTCGAACAACACGTTCGTGGCGCTCCCTCACATCGCTTTCCAGTGCCCCAGTCTCCACACGCTTATCGCACACCATAATCAAATTATTGGTCAGTTTATTTTCCTTAAGAAGCAGGCAATAAGGACTTGGAGGAATGGAGAAATGTGGACAGAGGCAAAGCCGATGCACAGATAATTTCAGAGGCCATACAGTGTCCCAGTCAGAGCTATACACACTTATCGCTATATCTCTTTCATAAATTTTAAAAGATATTTACTTCTTTGATAAAATAGATACCGCAATTATTTTCTAAAGATAATATACATGTTCATTGTTTTTTTTATTTCCACTCAATGATTTTTATCTTCAACAATGATGTAAAAGGCAATGCATATGTTTATGTTTGCTAAAATGCTTTGTTGCGGCCAAGGTTAATTGTTTTGACGAACATGCTAAGTTATTCACGAAATTACCACAACAATTACAAATGTAAAACCGAATATGTTTCAGAAAAATTATTTCATTTCCAATGATGACACACAACTTTCACATCTTAAATGTGAAACTGTAAATTATTATTATTTATTTATTTATAGGCGAGCAGCATAGGCTGATGTGCCTATATCACACAGTGTTGAAAACTGTCAGTTTAAAATTGTTTTAAATTGAAATGATCACGATTCCAGTTTATTTTTTTACTCTCCGACGAGACGAGCATTTCGCTCACCGTCACGCTTACCCATAACAGTTCAGTGCCACTCAAAATTTTGTACTTCAACAGTTCCAAACTTTGCGCGGTTACCACCGCACTACGCTTGTCATCCTGAGATAGTTAATGTTAAATCTCACTGAGCCCTCACCGCCAGTAAGCCTCATTATGATTTCAAGAAACATTTCACTTATGTATTTCTTCATCTTTTACAGAAGTTGACGTGGACCGGTTATCCAGGTCTCGAGCGCTACAATACGTAGATCTGAGTGACAATCCCTTACCTCCACGGACTCACGACGCTCTGAAACAGCTCACACGGCCCTCCGTCTCCGTCTCTGACAGACAGAAAGAAGACTGGGAGGAGGATCTCTTTTAGATACGCTAGCGATAAAGACTTAATAGGATTTAATAGGTTGGTACGTGTAAGGCCTATTTCCTAGGGTTCGGTGCAATAATGCGAAGCTGGCCTAACCAAACTGTGATCTATCTCTCTGAATAGGACAAAATCTATGAATTATGTATTGTGAATGTAGTGATTTGTGTAAAGGTTATTTAGATTACACTGGGACTGGAAGAGGAACCAGTTAGACGAACTATCATGTTGGAGAATTGTCAATGATAAATGACATGCAATGTAGTTTATTACTGGATATTCTGCTGTATTTGCACAATATAAATCTTTTCAATGTCAGGGCTTGTTCAGGCTCGGTAT
Source organism: Apocheima hispidaria (assembly GCA_947579745.1). Lineage (NCBI taxonomy): Eukaryota > Metazoa > Arthropoda > Insecta > Lepidoptera > Geometridae > Apocheima > Apocheima hispidaria. The sequence goes on from OX388146.1 coordinate 13,440,964, forward strand.
GAGTGTAATTAATTCTTATGCTCTAGTTACCATCTCAAGTTGCAAGATGTCGAAAATTTTGCTATAAAAATGAGGGTTTTTAAATATTTTTTAACATTTGATACAAGTGTCTATTTGAGAAACTAGGGCCTATCATCATAAATTTCTTTGTAAAGTTTAAGTTTCAGCTTTTGAAATGCTCAAAAGAAAACTTTTGTACTAAGTAATTAGTAAGATTTAGTCCATATATAAACTAACAAAATTATAAATCTAACTATGACTTGAATGGTATAATTATATTGATGTGTTTTGTTGTATTGAAAACTAGTCCATCATTACAATAATTTTATTGAGATTTTGTATTCCGGAAGGAATTTTATATATATTTTAAATAAGTACTAAGTTTTTATTATAAGTAGTAGTTTGGTATAAATGTGTAGGGTATTATAAGAGTGACTTAATAGTACTAGTGACCCTATACATAGTAAATCGTATTAACCTTGAAAAGAAATAAGAAAGACGCGCGCGAGTTGACACTAACTTACCTGTAGAGGTGGCCAAATCAGGAAACTAAATTTCTACGGAGAGATCAATTTAGTTCATAAAATGCGCTGATGGCTCCTCCAATTAACCCCACAGTAAAGGTTGTCGCAATGCCGATATTGAAGAAAGGTGCTATAAAACTCGGTAGAACACTATTTTAGATTCACAGATGATAAAATGATAAACTCATTATCGCAATAAATGCCGTAATTTTTCTTGATTTTATAGTTTCGATTTTGCGATAAGTAAATAAAAAACAAGGTAGATATTGAAACTACTAACATTGCCTAATTTTTACTAAATCGTCCAAAATTGCATTTTTTTTTGTAAACATGGAAATGTCGTGTTTATGCCGATCAAAGAAAGTCCACGTCCATTCGCAGTTTTAGTAGGTAAATGAAATACCTAATGTTTGTAAATATTTGTTCAAAAAATTGGAAATTTGTGAATTATTTTTACCCTACATTTATAATTAGGTACCATGATTAGATTTTGTGTATTGCTTTCTATTTTGAAATATTGAAGTTTTATAATTTGAATTAGTATAAATTAAAAATGGTGTTGCGGCACATTGACTTTAAACAGTTTATCACTCTTAGTAGCTTTATCAATACCTACTTATGTTATAATTCGCCTTGAAATGACGCCAAATCTGTATTTGATGATTTTTATTTTTATTGTATATACTATTAACAATTGACTTTTTAACGATCTGCTCTTCCAAATGTTTAGTCCAAAGATGCTGACGAAGTGACTGATATAACATTATAATATTACAATTAAATTGATGAAATATAAAAGTTACATTACAGTTAGGTATATACACTTAGTGAAGTGATATTATGAAGCAGATTTTGTATTTTTAGTACTTAAGATCCTTGTGATTTGTTTTAGGTAAAATATCCCAAGTAAAATAATTCTTACAAATGTTTATTGGTTTTATTTCTGCTCCAAATACTAATAAAAGTATTAATTACAATAAATCGAAGTTTAAAACTATATCTACAATACAACATTTTATCAATATGGCGTATCACACACTAAAACTACAAAATATTAATTACACTACATAACAGATTTATCGCAGACCTACAAAATGTGATATAATACAAAAAGTGTGACACGTAACACAAATATCTTACAGCACACGTGTTGTGTGGTGCGCTTAAAACTGCAACGAAAATGATCCTTAAAAAAAATCTATTCTGAATAACCATAACCAATTAACCAACCATATTACTATGCAGTTAGGACTCATATTTCATATGACTATGAGTAATGGATGGAGTGCTTCCCGCCCACAGATGATTCCCGCCCTTGTAAGCACTGCATTTTGACAGGTCATATAATTTATTTTATAGCAGGCAAAGAGTGTAGGGCGTGGTAGGGATAAGTACATAGCAGAAAACTGTATAATATACATCTATTGCGTAGATACATCACATAGCATAGAAATAGAATAAGTCCGAAAAGAGTTCCTAATGGGCAAAACAGAAAAATAAATAGGAGTGTTAACCGACGTAACAACTTGGTTAGCGCCATAAACATGTATAATTTAATGTAAAAAAAACAGATAAAAAGACATTCTAATAAAAAATTATAAATATTATAATATAGGTATATATATTCCTCTTATTTTCTCTCGTTGGTTGCGCTTTACCCTCAGATAAGGTTTTACTAAGGTGCTTTACCCATGCACTGACCTTACGTTATGGTTATCGTTGCGCAAAAAGGCTTAGCGACATGCTCTTTGGGTACCTATACTTTCATCATGTGTGACATTTGATTTTTGTCTGTCATTTTTTCTATTAAAATTGTTTTGAAGATTTTATAGCACAAATTATACCAAAATATATTATAACAATGGCAGGCCACGGACCCGACGATGATCCAAATTTGAAAGGCTTCAGCCGATATTTCAACAATCAGACTACTAGAGGTCGAGCCAACGTAAGTTGAAAAAAAACTGTTTCCCGAAACATACGGGTGTCCTCAAATCTATAGAGTACCTTTTTAAGTAACCTCTGGGCTCAGGGATGGTTAGGTTAACTGGATCTCTAAAAATCCACTTAGACGAGCCTTGGTAGGACGACAACCTGGCTGACTTTTTCGTAGGCGGAGGAATTTCAGGAGGGCTAGCATGCACATCGCGACAAAACCTTTTTGTTATGCAGGACACGGCTACGATTATGTATACGTTTGTCTCATTTTTCACGACATAGAGAGTAGGTAGAGAAGATATTGTCGCGGTGCGCATGCTAGCCCTGCAGGACAGCTCTCAGCTGTAGCAGTGACGAGGGCTGCAGTATGTTCACTTAGAAATCCCGGAGCACTCCGTAAAGTAACAAGGCAATCCAGCTGGGTGGTTTTGGGTATAGTCCCCAAAAAACTTAGGCTAGTAAATAAAAACAAATCCCTCGTCAACAAAAAAAAAGGTAAGCTGCTCCATTCTAGACCACGTCATTAGTTGACATCACAGAATACTATATACTTGCTTGGATTAGACACACACACATTTGTTTCGTGGTTGTCACGTTGTCACGTGCGAAATGAAGCGAAGCACCACATGAAGCATGAACCTTTACCAACACACAGCCTACAGCTTGAAAAATTCGTGATCATAGCATAGCCTCTTCATAGTCGAGGCATAGCCTCTCCAATCAATCTGTAGGTATCGTATCCTACATATAACAAACATTAATTAATTATTATAAATGCGAAAGTTTGTATGTAAGTGTCTTGTTCCCGCTCAACTCTATAACGGCTGAACGGATTTGAATGTTTGGTATGGAGATAACTTATACCCTAGATTAACACATAGGCCACTTTTAATCCCAGAAGAATATTCAGTTTCAGTAGAATAGCGGGTGAAACCGCGGGGCGCAGCTAGTAAGAGATTGTGATAGATTTATTAATTCGACGTGATTGATTTCTTCGCTAAAATTCATGTTTGCACAATGATTACGAATGATATGCATACCTACTAACTCAGTATGTTTATATTTATTTACAGACATCTAAAGTAACACTGGCTCTATGTACAATGTATTATATCTATCGCAAATATTTCAAGGCGGATAAAGTACCAGTAAAAAAATAAAATTATGTAGTTGAGCTATTTTATACTTGGTAAGTGCTAACATCATTGACGATTTTTGTATTAATATTGATTGGCGGTATCTGTGTTGGTGGTGGACGGTGGACCCCACTGGTGCACAGAATACTATTTCTCCTAGCGGAGCACTGGAGCCTCTGGTATGGCGGCGCAACCCAACTTGCGTTTTTATTGTCATTTTCGTCCGTCTCTTAGCATTTTTTTACACAATGTTAGTAGGTAATATAGAATAGTTCTTTGCCGATACATAATTATTTTATTCTTGTAAAAACGAAACGCAATTGAGGATGCGTTCCAGACTGGCGCTTAACATATACTTTCAGCATCCTAGCGTTTTACCTTCGTCACACAACGTGTAACGATATCTTGCTATCCTGCTGTCACTAGTCATTATCTAAGAAAGAGTGCGTAGTTTCGTTTTTCGCCAGCTGACGGACGATCTACTTGCTTTACGTAATTACATAAGGTTTAAATAATAAAATTCCAGGTAATTTTTCTTTTATTCATATTAATCTCTTGTCTAAATAGTAACTCCCCTCCATGTTCAGAAGTTTATGTATTTTAAAGTTGTGCTGGGCGTTGATATAAGGTGCCAATTTCATATTTTGTAGAATGGCCGGAGGTGACTCTGTAGATGAATCCCAGCTCAAGGGACTATCCAAATATTTCAACAGCCAAACCAACAGGGGCAGAGCTAACGTAAGTACCTATTCATAGATACATTAATGTTAGTCTGAAAACTGTTATAATATCCTAAACTTCTGTTACTTTAAGGTTATGTCGGTTTCTAATCATACCTGACTGTACTCCTATTTACGCCAATATAAACGAATTCAGGGAAGTTAATAGTAGCTACACTTGTATAATTGCATTACATCCAAGCAAAATTACATTAACAAAGCTGCGTTGTCCACTCAATGTTTTCCTTTTATTTTCAGGTGGCCAAAGCAACATACGCAGTCATGGGAACATTAATTTTATACTTTACTCTCAAACCTAAAGCGAAGAAGTAATTTTATTTTAGCTTCATGGTAATCTTTATTTTCCATAAGAGCAATGCTTAAGTTATTTAGTGCATAATAAATCATGTGAAATCCAACAAAATGTTCAAGTGTTTTGATTTAAAACCATTACTAATAATGATATCTTTATTTGATATGAAGTATGTACTAAACTGTTAGAAACAGTGTTATCTATAAAATAATGAGGGTTCCTCAAAAGATCCCTTATAGAATCACTTTGTTGTCTGTCTGTTTATTTCTATTTGTGTATCCAAGCTGTAGGCCTAGCATGTGAGCTGCCGTAAAATGTTGCATACTTTGTACTGGAAAGACTTGTCTATAAAAATATATAGAAAGTAAGAAAATTAAAAAAACCACAAATAGGGTATACTTACAAAGCAGTGCCACAACAAGCGGCTTTATTGCTAATCACTTCAATAATATTTAGGTATGTGACATATTTACATGGATAAAGAGTGTAGACAACATTTAATTGCTTTTTGTGTGATAGGCCCATTGAACTTCGGGGAGGGTTTTCTAAATTAAAAACATGGCTGGAATAAATATTTTATATTGATACTTAAATATTTATATGCATGTACAAAATAAATAATGCTGCATTGGACAGATCATAACAAAATAGCTTCATATTTCAGATCTTAGTACCAAAGACTCATATCTTATATTTAACTCTTTGGTCTTGAAAATATTTGGAAGATAACAGTACTCTATAGATGATTTATAATTTAGAAGAATTAACAAAAAAAAACCTTACATTTGAGTGAGAATAGTGATTATTCCTATTATCAAAGCTGGGCAAATACATATAAGTCTGGGATCTGCAATCTAAGCTTTAAAATTACCCGACAGTGACAATCGAGTGCTGTAAATGCCGTTTGAATTTATTTATTTCGTGCACACTAACATTCATGGTACAAAACGTAATACTATCGTGAAGCACTAGCACCAGATGGCAATAACCTAGTAATACTAGCAAAGCAACTTGAGTAATGAAGATCTTATACATTTAAACTAGATATCTTGAATTAAACAACCTTCCCAATAAATAATAGCAATACAATAGAATAATATACAATAGCTCATTATTTCCATAAAGCGTCATATTAATTCAACTGCAATATCTTTGACTAGCCTTATAGTTCTGTAAAATGCTCCTTTTGTTCCTAATCCGTCATCCTAATCCTAACTAATATTATAAATTCGAATGTAACTCTATCTGTCTCTCTGTCTGGGTGTTTGTCGCGTTGTCACGGCTGAACGAATCGAGTTGAATTTTCGGCTAGATATATGTAGCTTAGGGTAGGAGACGGACATAGGCTACTTTTTTTTTTGTAGTTCCTCGCGAACGAGGTCGCGGGTAACAGCTAGTTTCTTATAATGAGATATTTATTGTAACTATTTTATATAATAGTTATAATAAATATATTATAATAATATTATAATTATACGGTCATACAGAATCTCATGGCAATAAGAAAACCAAAGACAATTTTGAAAATCTGAAAGTATTGCAACTGTCAAAATCCATAGTATTTTTTTTGTCTGGAGATTCTGGTTGACCTATTGCAACAAGCGTTTATTTTAGCCTTACAATTCGACTCCATCCAAATCTTAATCACTAATTCTCATTGTCATTCGAGTAACAGAGGAGAACAACATTTTACTCTATTATAAGCTAACATTAAAAATGTCCACCACTTTGAAACTACTGCTTTTCCGTGCATTCCTCCTACGGTACATTTACCGTGTACATTTACTACAGTGAAGCGCTCTCGTTGTATACCACTATCATTCATAAATACAGGCGTACAATTAAATATAAAATTGTTCATGTAAATTACTAGCAAATAGCACTATTATGGGTGGAATGTCGATGTAGGCACGTCCACATTTTTATACTTTATGTAGTGACATAGCGTGGATTTAGGTCACCCGGGGCCATGACTTCTGGTGCATGATATTACATAGAGGTGTACATAAAACAGTTTTTTTTAATGTTACTCTGTGCCGAGACGAGCAAGTCGCTCACCTGATGTTAAGCGTCACGCTTGCCCATAACAGTTCAGTGCCACCCAGAATTTTGTCCTTCAACAGTTCAAAACTGCGCGGCATGCACTGCGCTCGTCATGAGATGTTAGATGCTAAATCTCTGTATGCCCAGTAATAACGCTGGAAACATTGCCGTTCAATCCGGAACACTGTAATGATTGCACACTACTGCTTGGCGGTTGAATAACTGGCAAAAGGTGTGGTACTTCCCCAGGCAGACTCTGCAAGAGAGCCCTACCACTACAAAAAAAAGACTGATGTACTGTATGTAAAAGACTGAGTACTTAGGTACCTAAATACTTACTAAAATTTTATTCCTCTGCTCTTTTTAAACGAGAACTCTTATATTATGATAGTTGTCAAAGTCACCAAAGTCATCAAAAAATTATTTTTTTAAAGTATATGTACTTATTAACAAGATAGCCATAGGGTGCCGCCTCAATAAATCTGCCGCCCGGGGCCTACATTACGTACCTACATATTTTTCAAGATGTTAATTTATACTTGGCCAATTGGAAGATTGTTTTACGTTGCAATTGCAAATAAAGTCTCGCTCATAGACGAAATGGGTTCAGGGGCCTTATCGCGTAACTCTAGTGGCAATGGTCATCGCGTGCCGTCCCACTAGCACCAACCTACTCGCACCATGCGAGCGAGGAGGATAGCAAACGAACACCATCGCCACCAGAGTTACGGGATAAGGCCCCGGGTCGTAACAAGAGAAACCATTAGAACTTAAGATAGCCTGCCCACATGAAACACCGCACCACCGCTTTTAAAACAGAAGCAGATCAGTTTCAAGATGGACTCCACAACTACATCAAAATAAATTTTAGTTTGATTAACACAGAATAGTGCCTTGAATAAAAAAGATCGTCACGTGATATAAAACAAATAGTATATCGTTGTCTCATTTATTTACAGGATGTATATGTAAGTTTTACTTTTTCTTGTATAAATTTGATAGAAACGATCTAGTTATCTATTGCTTTCTAGTGTCTACGGTATAGGTCGACAAGAATCTCAAAGCAAAAGAAAAAAAAAACGACGAGCTCTATAAAAATCCACAATGTTATTTATTTATTGTTTGCCATGAGATTTTGGTCGACCAAAATAAATCTTTTATTTTGTTATCTTAGTGGTATCAAACAAGCTATGAACAGACAGGCAAGCAATGATTTTCATCTAGCATAAGTTATGTTTAATTGCGATTTTTATAATTTTACAATTTTACTAACACTGTGACCAAATCTTGTCAAAAATCTATCCCTTGCTTATTTAGGCGGGTCAGTTACATAATCGCCAATACACAATACTACAGTAGACCTTAAATTATATTGGTTTCAACTTACCAATATTTGCCTTATATTCGTATATTACAACAATATACGAAAAAAATACAAGTGAAAGTGAATACAAAAATATCGTGTAAGACTTGAAATATCATAAGAAACAGTAATTTTAATTTTAAGAGTATTCGAAGTATAATTTAATTAGCTTTTAGTGAAATGAGTATCTCGTGTTTTAAAATGATATTCGGACATTTAGAATGAGTGCCGGTTTCCCTTTCCGGTGGCATCTTTAACGTCTAATCTTAACAAATATTTTAGAATGTAATCGCTGTTCGATAACCGTGGACATACGACACGAATACAACCTAAGTTTTAATATCTAATTATTTTAAGGCTTCTACTAAAAAAACGCGTGTCAGTTGAACGCGGCCCGCGTTTTGTAAAACATGAACCATTGACAGTTCGTGCGTGGGTCCTCGGCCTCTTTGTTTTGTAATGGTTCATCATCATCATCAGTTAGAAGACATCGACTGCCGAACAAAATCCTTCCCTTATAGCGCACACATACTTACAGTCCGTTATAAAGTCATCTTCATACAGTTCCTTAGATTAAAAAACGCGCAGGACAACGTTCAAGCGCCACTGGTGACTGTTCTGGGTCGGCCACGCGTTTTGTTTGTAATGCCTTTAATAGTGAAAAGTTATAGAACATAACCTCGTAATTTTAGACAAATTATATGTTCCCAATTTTGATTTACAACTGTAACATCGACACAAGCTGCTAGATCCGACTCGAAGCAAAGCAAACTACAAAATACCCGACATCTTAATCAATCATTTATCGGTTACCAAGCCAGTTGTATTACAGAAGAAAAATTTAGAATCGTTACAGAAAGTTTCTGAGATTTCACATAAACGGGCAGTCCGAAGCAGCGGTTCGCATCTTCAATATGTACTTCATTGTTTGCTTTAGGCTTTACTTGAACCTGTATACCCCAATAGTGCAATCCAAGCCCATTAAAATATAAATGTACACCTAGAGATAGCGATCCAAATATCCCGTCCCATTGTTTGGTATTTCTAGATAGGTGTTGTCCATTGAAATCTCTACTAACTGCGTCACATTACAGCATGTCTATACGTGTGAGATGTGCATGTGAGATAGACATTCGCATAGAGGAATACTATATGGGCTCCCGGGAGCGGCGCGACGCATGACGCCCGCTCGCTACCGCGGGTCTCTTTCAAATGAGTTCACAATGGTGCGTAGTATAACTTGCACGAACCATGGAGAACTATTGGAAATGTTCGTTCTCCCGGTCCTTACGAAGAGTAACATTTTGTCAATGCCGAACCCGTGTATTTTTCATACTTTTTTTTTTCTTATTTTCATCCCGCTTGGCGCAGTAGGATCTTACGTAATTTTATTATGTAGAGTCAGCATGAAAATGACTATATGTAGTGTTTCTATCACAGCCTCGTCAGTATCGTAGTTCTAACTTCTGGCGTAGAGCTTAGCCTTAGTTTTCCGTTTCTGATGCTGTTGAATCTATTCTTAACACAGCATGATCATCAAATTTTAGGTGTTGAAATCGATTTATTAATTAGTTTGGTTTATTAGTTTAGTCACAGCCACGTGGGGGCTCTAGTGATCGAGTATAGTGCGGAGGGCTGCGCGGGCGCAGGCTCGGCCTCCGAGTCAGATTCTTCGGACGATACTCGTTCCGCGGCGCTCAGCGCCACGCGCGCGTACTCGTCCGTGTCTATGCTCTTGCAGAAATGGATCGCGTACCTGGATAGGAACAGACAAGGATACAATCATTCATCGAACCCAAATACATAAATAAATATATTTTTATTGTTCACACCAGATCCCAGAGCAGACCACGTTCGTAAATTTTTCCTGTTTTGTGTCAATCTCAACCGCAAAATTTTTGAATTTCTACTACTTTAATAAGATATGACATACGAGTACGTAAGACTAAGCGAATGGTTGATTCATAACTCTTGCTAAGCGCTCAGTTTCAGGCGTGAATTCACTGAAGCTGTTTGGAACAAAACTGAAAATGTTGAAATTAAAATATATAAATACAGCACGAACGAAACATCTCAATTAATTTCATAGAAAAAAATGCTTCAAACCGTTTTGGTGGATTTTCAACCTTCATCATCATCATCATCCCCAGCCTTCCTTATCCCACTGCTGGGTATAGGCCTCTCCCTTGCTATGCCATCTGCCTCGGTCTTGTGCCAATCTAGTCCAGGTTCGACCCGCGATGGTGACGATATCGTCGACCCATCTCGCAGCTGGACGACCAACGCTCCGCCTACCTTGCCTCGGCCACCACTCTGTTACAGCCTTACTCCACCTATCATCTCTTTCTACCCCCGAATACTGAAACGTTTGTTAACTTTGACAACAGATTAATTCTAATACTGCCTTTGTCTGGCACTAAGCAAATGATAAAGACAGCAATAGACTTAATCTGTCGTCAAAGTTCACAAACGTTTCAGTATTCGGGGGTTAGCCTGTCAAAAGTAAAAGCTGTTTGTTGAAGCTTTACCTTAGTTTATCTCTCAGAACAGATTTGCACGAGTATCTTGGCATCTTGAGTAGGAAGAAGCACGTGTAGCTCTCGGGTAGGAATTGATCGGGCGGCTGGTACTTGTCTAATACCTACAAACATAAGTAGAAAGTCATTAGTATCGTACATCGGATATGACATTCACTAGTGCGGCTTGCGAATAAGACATCGAGCTATTATGGGCGTTACGTCAATGAACACATTAGACCAGCAGGACTAGCATACGTGAAAATGAGACAAAAGTATACATTATCGTATCCGTGTCCTGTTCTTGCTTAACAAAAAATTTTGTCGCGGTGCGCATGCTAGCACTGCTGGGTATGGTCTCTGGGTAATCTTAACTGTTCGTTTTATGTAGTAGGCTAAAGCACTAGGCTGGATGGGAAATTCATAAAAGAAAATATATAAGAAGATATATATAAGAAGAATATATATAATATAAGAAAATATTACCGCTGTAAATTCAGAGAATTTCATTTCAGAAAAAAAAACAGGGTAATTTCTGCGATATTTTTTTTTGTAAATCGGACAGATTTTTAATTTATTTTTATTCGGTTAAACGTAATTTTAGTTTTATTTTCCTTTTGCAGTATTTTTCGCACCTGTATAACTAATCTCGTAACTTCGAACTAGTCGCTGAAAAATGCTACTTTTTGTTGTTTTGCGATTAGAACTCGCCTTAAGGCAATTGCGCGACTTAACAAAAACTTAACACGTAATAAACTCAACATATACAGCAATACGGGAAAACGGTACCGCTAAGGACTGACAGATTTTTTTTATGGCAATGAGTGTTTTAAGATGCGATGGGTAAGATATACGATAAGATTCGACGCTTGTAACCCTCGCCTGTACCTGTAGGACAAAGTCCCTCTGCCTGGGGTCTTGCGGCGCGCGCGGCAGCCGCGTCCTCCCCCACACGAAGCGCAGGAACAAGGCGCGCTCGCTGCCCGATAGCTCCTCCATCACTTCCCAGAACCACTGCACTAGCGGCGCGTTGGCCTCCACGCCTGCGGTAATCCGAATATATTAGTACGGAGTTAAAAGAGATCGTGTAAGCATACAGATATTATATACAGAAGAGTGCTTTTGGCCATAGAAAGTTACGTAAACCGATGTGTAGTAACTGATAACAAAGTAAGATGTTGCTAAGGTAATTCATTCGTAATGGTACGTAGAAAAACGCTACTACAAAACGTTACGCTACTTGTTATGAATATTTTTCCTTTAGTATGTACATAATATTTTTAATTTTATATTTTATTTGAAACACACTCAAGAATTCACACGTTCTCAGGAGACTTTTTAAAACATTCTTATTCTTATTCGCGATGGGGGCGTCCTGCACTGACGTCCTGCATGGGGTGTATTGTGCATTTCCCCCTGCCAGCGTCTACCCGAGCCAACCCAGCTCCTTGAAATAACGGAGCGAGGCTCTGGGCCGCTGGCATAGGCATTTTAATACATATTTTTATGTCTTATATTAAATTCATATTGCGGACATTATACAGTGATCGGCAAACATCTTGAGCAAAAAGCGGTGTGGTGGGGGAAAGGTGTCTCATGTACCGACGTATCATGTGTCTCATGTCTCATATCGCCGAACAACCTTCGCTCCGCCAAAGACACCTAAAAATAAACTGCTGCGCAGATGACGTTACTGCTCAAGTTGTTTGCCGCTAATTATTATTGTACCAATACTATGTTTCTATATTACCCATATTTTCAACGGCTTTTAAAGCGGTTTGATACGTAGTGCCATCTAGTATTATACCGATTTTTGGATCGTATTATTTAGATTGTCATTCTTCTCGTATATTTTTTCTATGATGTAAGTAAAAATATCGCCAAAAAACAGCGAACGTAACGGCGAAGTTCTCTTCAAACTACAATATTTCCATTTCAAGCTATAATAAAAATTATTTTACAAATAGGAAATTGTCATTTAATTACTCATACTATCATAATATATTGTCATTTACTTATACTTCCTTACCAAAGTGAGCGAATAGAAGTTTTGTATTTATATTGTTGCACACCTCTTAAGGAGGTAGATTGTATGGTACATTTGTTGTATTTTGTAAGAACTGTTTCCACCTACATTCTGCAATAAATATCTTGAACCTCTCAGACCCTCCAAATATATCTGTATTATTTTACTAAGTATTTCCATACATAATTCCAGTTTTTAACATCTGTGTGAATAAAATGAATACGAGTATAAAGTGTGTAAGAATTTTCTTACACACTTTATATGCCTTTATTTACGTGTCTGATCGTCGTGATCGACCGAGCCGGGATGTACCTTTGTAAGTGGCGGCGGCCCGGAGCGTGTGCACGGGGATGTCCGGCGAGCCGCAGACGAGCGCCTCCAGCTCGCCGGCGGAGAACAGCGCCAGCAGCGGCGCCGGCACCACGCGCGAGACGCCGTCCCGCACCGCGCGGACTTGCTCGTCGAACTCGTGCAGCCTGACCGACGAACACCGCATCATGAGACACTATGATCCTAAGGGTGTCTTATACATGGCCTGACCTGACATCGTGTGAAAGGGACAGCTAAGTTTGAATTTCACGGGAACAAAAGAAACAAACTATTAAGGTTATAGCTACTCCCTTTCGCTCCCCCAGAAAGTTATATATAGCCATCTCTTTCAAAAGATGTCAGGTCAGGCCATGTAGCGAGGCCTTAACTAATATTATAAACGCCAAAGTAACTCTGTCTCTCTGTAGGTGATTGTCGCGTAATCACGACTAAACGGCTGAAGGGATCGATCCGAATTTTTGAATACTACAAAAAAAAAAACAGCGATGGCGTGACGACATCCAAAAGTTTTGGGGCAACACCTGGACGAGATTGGCACAAAACAGAGTAGATTGGCGAAAGAGGGAGGAGGCTTATGCTCTGCAGTGGGCTGAATAAGCTGCCAATGATGAATGATGACAAAAAAAAAGGAAAAGTCCGAGTTGTGGCTATACCCAACACATGCGACAGGCTTTTCAAGCGCAAGTTATTTTTACATACACATATAGATAGATAGATAACTCTTTAGTGTTCACAAAATAAAATTACATACATACTTAATACAAATATCTAAAAATATCAAGCATAGATTATCCCCTTTAGATTTCGCACTCAAGACGATCGAAGCGCACTTAGCATCGTTCTAAATCACACTAATCTTATAAATGCGAAAAGTTTGTGTGTAAGTGTGTAAGTAGGTAAGTGTTTTTTGTTCCCGTTCAACTATGTAACGGCTGAACCGATTTGAGTGAAATTTGGTATGGAGTTAGCTTATATCCTGGATTAACACAAAGGCTACTTTATATACCGAAAAAATATTCGGTTTCTGTAGAACAGCGGGTGAAACCGCGGGGCGCACCTGGTACACGTATAAAAAAATAATCTTATTGGTTTATGTTAGGCGTGAGTAGGCGTAGCCTTGAGACTGCAAACCGCGCTTTTCTCAAACTTTGGTTAGTTTTTGAAGGAACAATGTCCTGATAATGCGGTATCTAGTGTGATCTGTGGTTGCAAGTAAGTGTAGTACCTGTAATGTAGCGCGAGCTGTACGTATTCGTCCTTGTTGTCGGGCGTGACTCGCTTGTGTCGCGTCGACAGCGGCACCTCGTGGCCCGCCGCAGAAGGTATCGAGAACGGGAGCTCTAGATTTTGCAGTTCCTGGGTAGATAAAAGAACAGTTAGCGCACAACAGAAGATACGTTGGTTAATACATCAGGGAAGCCTGGAAAAACCGACACAACCAGCGGACGTCCCCATTCCGTCACTTCTCGTCGTACTCCAATCCTCTGCCACACCGTCGCTTACCAACAGGTCAGTTGGAGAAAAAGGTTGATCTATTAAATAAAAACATGTTCTCGCAATCGCGCCCATTTCTCTTGTATCAAATTTAAAGCAAGACATCGAGGTCTCGAGGCAACATTTGTATTTGCGACATCTGCGAGAAGCGACATCTGGTGAGCTGAATTTTGCGCCTTCATTGCACCGCTTTGTAAAATACAGCCAAGCTAACCACAAACAAAATACACAGAAATCGAGTGTTAATGTATAAAAATGGTGGATTTTTATCAATTAAGTGTTCGTGAACGTGCACGACCGTGACTTACTTTGCATGACTTAGACTTATTTTAATCGTGAAATATTTGACATCACTTGTAATATTACAATACTTGAGACCAAACAATACTTGGAGCCAAAACATAAGAGAGAAAAAGAAAGTACCTTGTTGTGGTGCGTCATGTCTCTGATGCAGAGCAGCGCGGGCAGGAAGTCCTTGTCCACCTCGGCGAGGTCCCGCGGCCGCAGCGGCTGCCCCGCCAGCTGGCGCCACACTCCCTCCGCCAGCGACAGCGACAGAGGCGACCCCGTGCGGATCGCTATACCCATCAGGACACCTGCACGAACACACGAAAGGTGTCACACAAGTCTGAAACGCATCCGAGTGTTATAGTAAGGTCTATTACAAAAATATACTTGTGAACACTGCATAGACGGCGTTGAACTTTTTTTTTTAAACCTAATAATGACCAACTTGACATCTTACATAATATTAGCTACTGAGCTGTGGGCTTATCTCGTAACTCTAAAAGCGATAGTGAGAGTTGCGCGAGCAGGACCGCGCATAGTGCGACTAAGTTGGTACGAACGAGATGGCATGGTCTCGCAATCAGAATCACGAACGTTTCAAAGTAAGAGGATAAGCTCGCAGGTTTGGGTGCTTGCAATAAAACTCGCACTGTCTTCGTACTATGCTCTATTCGTATACTATACTAAACTTCAACCAAAGTAAATTGAATGGACGGGCCCTAACCACACAACTTCCTTAAAAATTACAAGTCAAAACATGGAACTTAGGCTTCAATACATAATTAAAAGTATGTATAGTACATTTGTCACAAAAACGAGATAGCGATTAAAATATCATAATATAATATCAAGGCAATTTTTTGCGGATATTTTGATCGCATGTATTAACGAACGTACGTCTTGCACTTTTCACAGACTGAGAGCGACTGAAGCAAGGTGAGCGCTGGCGCTCACTTTAAAGTCTTCAAAATTATCTTACTTGGGCCCGTCCATTCATTTTACATTGGTCGAAGATACTAAATGAATGTTTACCTTTTCGTTTTTTTTTGACTACCCGGAACGATAACATATATTTGACGCTGACTGTAAGTTTTTTTAGTGTTCCATGTGACGAGACGAGCAAGTCGCTCACCTGATGGTAAGCGCCGCGATTGCCCATAACGGTTCAGTGCAACCCAGAATTTTGAACTTCAACGCTGATGACATATTAGATGTTAAATCTCTGTAAGCCCAAAAATTACGTTGGAAAAATTGCCCTTGAATTCTGAACATAATAATGTTTGCGCACTACCGCTTGTCATATCAAATCAAATTATTTATTTTATTTAAATTATAATACACGTTAATAATGTTCTTATAAATAATTTTAGTATCACGGTGTATCTAGTCTGCAAGGAGACGTGCAAATATTTTATGTTATAGAACTTGTTTGCTTTCTATTTTTTTTTAAACTAGCTATCCAGTTATAAGCTGGACCCCGAATTCCATAATGATCTAATTTGTCCAAAAGTCTAAATTAAATTATTGACAAAGTCAAATGCTTTGGTCATGTCTAAAAGTATTAAATGATTAACGAAGTCAAATGCTTTGGTCATGTCTAAAAATATTGATAATATTCGAGCACCGTCATTGATATTTTCAGAAAAAAAAATTATGAAGTTAAAACATGCAAGCGTAGTTGAACAACCTTTACGGAAACCAACGTTGAACCAACGAAATTTTCAAATTATACAAAGGTTGAATAGCTGGCAAAGGTGTGGTACTTCCCCAGGCGGACTCTACAAGAGAGCCCTACCAATACACGCGAACTCTAGAGTACCAAAATGTAGAGTTACCTAGGAATCTGAAACAGTTGAGGTGCAGCGGCGTGGCGGCGGTGGGGTTCAGCAGGAAGGCGTCGCGCGAGGCGCCGGCGTCGCCGCGCCCGTTGGGCGTCGCCATCAGCAGTGGCAGAGACCCGTTCTGAAGCTCTTCGCACATTTCCGCGATACTCTCGCTGTAGCCGCCGCCGCAGTCGTCCACACTCTCGCCTGTGTAACAACGTTGACTTGCATTACGAATGGAAGTGGTTCTATTCCCCATCAAGTTCCTCCGTCATCTTTTAGATTAGAGTATACAAGCCATTGACACCGAAAACAAAAGATTTTGATAAGAATTAGGGGATGATAAAAGTTTTCTCCCGAAACGCTAATTTCATCCAAACACGTAGGTAAAGTCTATCGCTCGCACGGGGTACAGAGCGACAGCAATACAATTTTCAAATACCTACTACGCCAAAACCTCGCGGCGCGACGATGTTATGATTTTCTTGCTTCCTTTATTTGCCTGATGTTAAAGTATAATCTTTCAGTCTAGATTTGAAGATATTGTTTCGGAGAACACAGAGTCGTGCGAGAGAGCGTTGTGCGTTTCGGCAATACCATCGACCCACCACGCAGGTATATGAGCGACGTTTCACTCTGTCACTGCCTATCTTCAATTGTTAGTTCGTGTCCTGACCAGCTTGAAATTAATTTGTTGATTGGTTGCGTTACAATATAATACTGGTAGTAGGAATAGTCGCATGTCACTCACCAACAAACTTCACCTTCCACACTCGATGTGGCAGCGCGAGTGCGTCCTGTGTGAGTACAGGCAGCCGCGCCACCATCTGTCCGAACACGGACCGCATGCCGGCCGGGCCCGCGAGACCCGCGCCTCCTTTCCTCGCCCGTCTCGCTCCCACCCGGGATAGTTCCACCACCGGCCCGTGTTGTCGCTCGCGAACCATTGTCGACATTATTGCCTGCGATACAAACATCGAATTTGACTGCCTGTGACATTTTCACCAATTTTCATACTTTAGACATTACATCAACGTTATTGTAGTGCGCTGAGGGCCAGGTACTATAATACTGGACTGAATTGATTGGTACACGAACATATGATACCAAGGTATGATTCAGATTTTATGTTGTAAAATATATAAACCAATAAAAAAAAATGAATTATACATTGGTCTCATTGGAGGGCGGGGCCTAATATAAGCTCTGTTTTACGCTAATGTGTTGCTTGAAAATTTTCGCCTAACCGCCAGGTTCAGCAGGTGCCATGGTCTGTCGGGAAGTCTTTCAATAGACCATTGTAATTACCAAACCGTCTCCAAAAAAAAACACTTGATTTATCAAGAGACTGATGAATTGTATAGCTGTATTGTATTGTATAGGTTACCTTTCTGAAAGCAGCTTCTTTAACACTGTAGAACAGCAGTGTCCTCAACTGATCTAAGGGTCCGTCAAGTATCAGCAACGGTAAGTTCGGGCAGACAAGCTCTGAAAACTGATGAAGGAGCACCTGGAAAATACAATATCACATCTGAGGATATGACAGTGAAGGGGTGGCGCGGGTGGCTTGAAAGGGGGTTGTTCCGAACGAAGCTATCCACGTTACTTAACTGTACAACAATGTACTTAAGAGGGCGCATTCTTAAGAGGCCCTGGTTATCGCTGTCTTGTTCGCACTTGATCAACATTTTTTAATATATATATAACAGACAAGAAATTAAATATTAAAAAATAAAAAGGCAAAAAATAACGTATTTTCCTTCTCCTTCGCCAAAAGTAAAAGATAATAACATGAAAATTGTTATAAAACAATGGCAATGATATTCTAAAGACAATGACAAAAAAAAAAACTTCTCTTTTTTATAGTAAACACTGTTTAATAAGTGCGAACGAGATAGCGAGAACCAGGGTATGAGCCCTTTAATGCGCCGCACGTGTATCTCTGTTCCGGAACTCCGCGCAGAAGATCCGCAGATGGACCGGAGAGGTGTGAATCCAGCCTTAAAACTGATAGGACCACAGATGATGGTTGTCGTTAAAAGAGAGCAAATGTTAGAGGACTGTGAGCAATACTTGCAGCACGGTAAAATGAATTATCTGATTGCGATTACGTTATGATTTTTATGCATTTTGGAATGTCAAAAAACCGGATTCCGTGTTTTGTGCCAGACAAAAAACAAACGTCCATATCACACCATCACAAAAATGTTTGTCCTGGGTGGGAATCGAACCCACAACCTACAGCTCAGAAGGTGGAAATCCTCCCTCTGAGCCACAAGGCTAGTCAAAATCAAGAAAATTTAAACAATCCTAGATTGTTAGTTTCAGCCGCCGGCGCTGCGCGACCATTAACCTTGTCGCGCGGCGACTGGACCTAATAATCATCGCAAAAAGCACGTCACGGTACGGGCCCAGAAGTAAATGCTGTATAGATACTTTACCAGCCTGTTGCAGATGAGTTGCGTGGTGAGGTCCCTCAACAGATGGCATTCCAGGGGAGGAGCGGGCGGCGCGCGCGGCGCTCGCGGCGCCTCCACGCAAAGAGCGACTGTATGCGCGCTGCCGCACGCCACTTTCGTCACGCGTTTACCCTGACATATCCAAAAGTATGTTCAAATTACATTT
Source organism: Apocheima hispidaria (assembly GCA_947579745.1). Classification (NCBI taxonomy): domain Eukaryota; kingdom Metazoa; phylum Arthropoda; class Insecta; order Lepidoptera; family Geometridae; genus Apocheima; species Apocheima hispidaria. Next base: position 13,460,102 of record OX388146.1, read on the forward strand.
TTTTGTAAAATGACGTAGCGTTTAAAGGACCTGATGAATCGACCAAGGTACAATTATGGTACAATTACTCATACGCAAAGAATGCGCGTTGCCGCACGCCACTTTCATCACGCGTTTACCCTGACAAATCAAAAAGTTTTTTTTTTTTTTTTTTTTTTTGTAGAATAACGTAGCGTTTAAAAGACCTGATGAATCGATCAAGGTACAATGATGGTACAATTACTCCACGCAAAGAACGCGCGCTGCCGCACGCCACTTTCATCACACGTTTACCCTGACAAATCAAAAAGTTTGTTAAAATTACAGTTTTTTGTAGAATAACGTAGCGTTTAAAGAACCTTTTGAATCGACCAAGGTACAACTATGCCGGAATCAAGAAACCCACATACCTGTGGAACCCTAAAAACATAAGACTCATTTTTGGGAAGTCTCAAAACGAGTAGCAGCCTCTATGTCGATATGTGGACTTATGTGAGGAAAGCAGAGGTGTGGAACTCATTACCTGCGTCTGTATTTCCGAACAAATACAATCCGGGGCTGTTCAAGAAAAGAGTGAATAGGTACTTCCTAGGCAAGCGTGCTACATCTTCGGCCACATCGTCGCTTTCCATCAGGAGAGATTGTGGTCGATGAATATAATAATAAGCCCGTGTTAATACTCAGGTTCTGTGTTTCAGATACAGTATAGATCCCTTGATTGACCAAAATCTTTAATTCTAACCTGCAAAGCCATCAGCAGCCTGGGCCGCTGCGCCGCGAGCGTGGTTCCGTCTCCCAACTGGCCTTCATCGTTGTCACCCCACGTGTACACCTCCCCCGTGTCCGTACACACCACGCAGTGGAGACTCCCTTATTGGGGACGAAAGAGAAGACAGTAGAGAAGACGTAGGACAGAGTAGGGTAATGTTTGAATAAAACGAAATAGAGCAAAGAATTGATAGATAGATAGATTAACTCTTTATTGTTCACACAAAATTTTACATAAATTTAAAAAGAGGCTTAGAAAGTAGTGTAACAACTGGCGGCCTTATCACTGAAAGCGATCTCTTCCAGGTAATTGGTTAGTAGTTATAGCCGATTTCCTCTATGATACGGTGTTTTCGTACATTTGTTTATTTTTAAAGTAATAGCTAGACTGTATGCAGAGTGAGATGTTAAAGAAAAAGTCATAGGAAGCCTTCTTGATCCGACAGCTGCATATAGGCCACAATCTTGGTGTTAAAGCTGCAGGTCAAATCTGAACCCGATTGCCACAGGACCAAGACAAATAGCAAAGCAAGATAGATGCCTATTCCCAAATTTTTAAGCGGGTTTGATTACAAACATTTCCTTGAGATCACTTGTCTCGTAATATAAGGTGCATCACTACCATCCAAGCCTTCTTGATCCGACAGCTGCATATAGGCCACTATCTTGGTGTTAAAACTGCAGGTCAAACTTGAATCCGATTGCCACAGGACCAAGACAAATAGCATAGCAAAATAGATGCTTATTCCCAAATTTTTAAGCAGGTTTGATTACAAACATTTCCTTGAGATCACTTGTCTCGTAATATAAGGTGCATCACTTCCATCCAAGCCTTCTTGATCCGACAGCTGAATATAGGCCACTATCTTGGTGTTAAAACTGCAGGTCAAATCTGAACCCGATTGCCACAGGACCAAGACAAATAGCATAGCAAAATAGATGCTTATTCTCAAGTTTTTAACCTGGTTTGATTACAAACATTTCTTTAAGGGCACTTGTCTCGTAATATAAGGTGTATCACTTCCATCCAAGCCTTCTTGATCCGACAGCTGCATATAGGCCACTATCTTGGTGTTAAAATTGCAGGTCAAACCTGAACCCGATTGTCACAGGACCAAGACAAATAGCATAGTGAAATAAATGCCTATTCCCAATTTTTTAAGCTGGTTTGATTACAAACATTTCCTTGAGATCATCACATCATTGCGCTTACCTGTGGCTATAGAGACGATCATCTTCCCCTGCATGCCGGTCACTCGCATCGGCCTCCGCACGTGCTCGTAACTCCCGTGCCCCAATCTGTGGTAGTCTCCTTTACCCCTGAATAATCGAAAAATAATTCATGGTGAACAAGAAGTTCAAGTAACCACGAGAACCTCTTTTACCTGACGCCCAAGAAGGAGGGTAATGTTGGGGTGTATGTGTAGGTATTTTCGCGTGTTCATATATTATCTCCGGTCATGTAAGGCTGTCGAGATCCATTTCTAGATCCACCAAATTATATTATTAAATGAAGAACAAAATACCTGACTACCACGGCTAGACTGATTTTGACGAGTGAGGTGTCGTTGGATTCCTCTTTACGTCCGTTATAGGCTACATTTTGCAGTTTTTTATGAGATGTAGTAAAACGTAAGACCCGTCACGAATCAACGAGAATAACCCCCGAATACTGAAACGTTTGTTAACTTTGACGACAGATTAAGTCTGTTGCTGACTTTGTCATTTGCTTAGTGCCAGACAAAGGCAGCATTAGAATTAATCTGTTGTCAAAGTTAACAAGCGTTTCATTATTCGGAGGTAAGCCTTCAAAGATTAATTAAATTTACTTTCAGCGAAGTCTGGATACACTGGGCTGACCCTATCTGGAGCACTAAATACATATTAGGCTATTAATTGGTTGGATGGTTTGCCGCAAACCATCCAACCAATTAAGCTTGCCTTGTAATACTTGATGCACCCCTAGTTCTTGAGAATTCCTAAGCATTTGCAAATTATTTGATTAACTTACCACGTATAGACGCTGCCGCACTGACAGAGAGCCACAGAGAACTGCGAGCCGCACTCCACTTTGACAACACGAAGCCCTTTGAGGCAGTCTATCTTCATCGGTAGCTTACATCCCTCGGATCCGCCACGCCCTGGGAACATTGCAAGTGTTCATTCGTTTTCATAGATTATATTAATAAATATTAACCAAAAAAATAACGACTTTTACACAATACTCTGGAAAATATCGAGATGTTCTCGACCCGAGAAATACTAAACTTATCGTTGTGGAGTTCTGGTGGCCATCTGTGGTCTCCTTCAACAGTTCCACTCTACCAAATGCTACTTTCTGATTGCAAATGCTTGACTTGTTGATGAAAATAGCAAAATCGTTATACAAGATTTGAAGAATTCCATCAACTCCTTACGGATCCCATTACCAGGACTGGATTTTGATTTAAATAGGACCAATCTTGAAGTATATCTTTTCAAACAAAAAAATATTTTCCTAATCGGTTTCATGACGGAGTTCAGAGATAAAAAAAAAGGCCTTAGTGGGTTTGCAAGGCTGAAAGAAGACCGGGATTTCGGAATGGTAATGAAACCTTGTTTAGTGGGTCGTGGTAGTGGGAGCACGCTCGCCTCACATTCGTGGGGTCGTGGGTCCGAACCAGGGCGGGCGCGTACCAATGAGTTTTTTGGAACTTACGTACGGATACATCACTGGCTTTTCGGTGAAGGAAAACTTCGTGAAGAAACCTGCATATTTCCGGAGAAGAAATTTGAAGGCGTATGTGAATTCGCCAACCCACACTAGGCCACCGTGGTGGATATGACCTAATCACATTTCGAGGGCAGGCCGATATCTCAGCAGTGGGATGTTTAAAGGCTGATGCAGAGACGCAGATAATGAAACCTTTACCGAGCAGTAGAACGATATATATAGATAAAAAATAGCTACACAGAAAAAAGCGTATAAACGAAATATTACATTGCGGATGCGAACGCAAGTTTCCACGTTCGCGCGTATACCTTACGTACCTAATTTCCCGTAGTCGCCGTCTCCCCACGACCAGACGTTGTCGTCGTCCGTTATGCAGAGAGTCTGCGCGTCGCCAGAACCGCACGCCACGTCTATCACGCGGTACGTTGCCAGCGCTTCCACCTAAACATAAAATGGAAATAATTCGTGGAACTATGGCAATTAGAAAATCTATCAGAGCTAATATAGAGTCTAACATTATTGCAGAGATTTTCCACATTTTTGAGTACTCTGAGAGAAACCCAAAAGTCCAGAAAATCATATGAAATCCACTTGAATACCATTTTATATGTATCGCAAAAGTATACAACAACCGCAAAAAACTAAAACAGTGTATTAATACAGCGGTAGACAAGAAATGCCGAACGTGACTAACGTGAGCTATTTCAGCTCCAACTGCCTGGAAGAAACCTGATTTAGATTGCCTGTTTATGCGGAAAAATATATTTTTCAAGACAAGCTTTTATAAAATCCGTTATCAGTACTGTCCAAACTCCATCAATCTAAAGTTAGTTACGGAAGAGTTCCGTTTTCCACCTTCCGTCTCTATCATCAGATGACCTCGCTTTCATAATTTTGTATTGTCATCATTACTTGATGACAATACAAAAGGCATGCAAAATTACAACTCAATTGAAAAAGGGGAACTGGTCTAAACTAAAGTTCTGTTGCAAGATTTGACCTCGACATACATGTATATAAAAACATTACAAGTTAAATAAAAGCTTGGAATAAGCTACTTTTCAATACGTTTTTCTGGATTTGATTATTTGTCTGTCGGTACAGATTTTGCAATAGATGTAAACTAGCTTCCCGACGAGCTGGAAATTTAAAACTTTAAACATAGCTCAAAATTCAATGATAATACAATATTCCGTTATAATAACGGGGTATAAATTTAAAAAAATGTTAAAGTAATAATAATAATAAAGCCCTTTACCCATTTAGGCACAAGTTGGTCCTCCGAGTCCCCGTGCCCCAGGCGGCCGTATCGTCCCTTGCCCCACGTGTAGATGCGCCCGCGCGCGGTGAGACACGCAGAGTGCGCGCCGCCGCAAGCTATCGCTACCACTTCTAGCCCGGTCAAAGCTGTTATTAGCTTCGGACGGTCGTAGCTCCTAATAGAAAGAGATCGAAACAAGTAGCTGTAGGAACCGTGTTTTAAATCATCTTGCTATGAGAAGTTTTGTAACTCCATGAAAGTCCAACAGTAGAGAAGAGGGACGTTGTACAAGTTGCGTTTCACATTCCGAAAAGCGTTACCAAAATAAGTGTCTAAAGAGGGGTTACATCACTTACGCACGTCACTTTTGTTGTCTGTGACGATCTGAACGCTAGGATACACGATTAAGCTTACAACAGACTTACGAGAAAAGTTTTGTTTTATTAAGGTTGAAATTTTTAAGTTAGGCATCGGTACCACTTGGCTGATTTGTAAGAAAGAAACTGTTTTAGAGAATAGAGTATAATCTAAGATACATTGAATTCAAGAAACTATAAAAACCTGCGGAAGTAGCCCCCTATTCTTTTATCCAGCCTATTTTATAGCATGATATCTTGCCTTACGTTATAAAGTAAAGTTTCAAAGTCCGACAATGGTTGAGTTCACTTACACTCTGTTCCCGTGACCGAGCTTCCCGTCTTCGCCTTCGCCCCAACTGTACACGTCTCCTTCAGACGATAGCGCGAGGCAGTGTTTCCCGCCGGAATTGCACGCCACCTGATACAATGTATACACTATTCATTGATCATTCTTTTTAGACACACAATTTAAAATACGAACAAACGCTACCTTTGTAATGAAAATGTGTTGTATAGACGCTAAGAGCGTTGGTTGAGACACGGAATCAATGCCTCCGATACCCAATCGCCCGCCAGCTCCGTAGCCTGCATAAGTAAAAATCAGTTACATGAAAAGTTCTTGTGAATTGTGTTTACTTATGAATACTTTTTTTTTTTAGTTTTGGCGTGAACGTGAAGAAGTCATGTCGCGTCATTTTATTATTTTCCAAACTGTTATTTCGAATGTTAATGTTTAAAAACGGCGGAGTTTTATCCATTAAGTGTTCGTGAGAGAGTTTTGGCGGGAACATGAAGAAGTCATGTCGCGATATTGTATTATTTTCCAAAACTTGTGTTATTTCGAGTGTTAATGTGTAAGCATGGTGGATTTTTATCCATTAAGTGTTCGTGAACGTGCACGAGTGTTGGCAAATGGTATAATGTTGTGAAACATAACTCTTCGTGTTGTTTCAAAACTCAATAGAAACCTCTAGTAAAGTCTCCGCCACTTTACTAAGGCATATCGTGGAATTGACGTGACTTATTTTGCTTGACTAAGACTATGACAGACTTGTTTCAAATGATAAAAAAAATATTTCACCTGAAATATAAAAAAACTTGACTCTGGCTAAATACACTAACTGTATTATAAAGGCAAAATACAAGAGGAAACAAAGTTATTTTTTTGTAATACACTTTGTTCTGAGCTGTCTTGTTACCTCACCCTCCATACTGATCATTTAATACCTCAGGGAACGTCTTATCATCAGAAAAACGACTTGTTCCTGTGTCACTTAGCAGTACAAAAAAAAACTCGACACCTCAGCGATACTTGACAATGGACATCCTACCTGTGGCATACACCTTCCCGTCAGGCGTGACTGCGAAGAGCGTCTGCTCTCCGCCGACGAGCTGCACCGGGTTCAACGCAGCCAGCGCGAGGCAAGGCGTCGGCGCGCGCACCTTGGCGCCCTCCACGCCGCCGAGCTGCCCGCGGTGGTTGTGACCCCACCCGTACACCACGCAGCCGCGGGAGCCGCCGCCCCACCAACCGCTCCAGTCTTCTGGACGCCTGGGATTTTAAACTTTGATAAACATTTAATACTAGCTGTTACCCGCAACTTCGTTCGCGTGGACCAACAAAAAAAAAAGTAGCCTATGACCGTCTCCGACCCTTAAGCTATATCTATGCAAAAATTCAGGTCGATCCGTTCAACCGTTTAGCTGTGATAACGCGACAAACACCCAGACAGACATAATACATAAGGACATAATTCATAACATAAATATTAAATGGTGATTGGTATAATTTGTTGACGTAGAATCTATTCTATACTAAATTAAACATTCTGGAGGTACGGAACAAAAAAAAAAAACCATTTATGCTTGTGCCATAATACAGTAACGTCACCGAGGACTCACTGCCTTATTTTCGATCGTCAACAATAAACTCTAACGTAGCGCAAATAGAGACGATATTGGAAATTGTAAAATTTAAGTCTATTTCGGCTACGCATTTTATTTAATTATTGTATATTAATATGAGAGGTTGGTTTTGCAATTCTGTACCGATCATCATCATGCCATCTCGCTCGTACCAACTTGGTCCCGCTCGCGCAACTCTCGCTAACGCTTTCAGAATTATGGGATAAGCCCACTGGGCTCATCCGTGGCGTCATGAATAACGTTCAACTAGAGACGACCTTGAGAAGAAATAAGGAGACCAGCCTACCAAAGCGATTGTCTGATAATCTTACTTGTTAACCCAATGCAGCAGCTGTTCATCGTGTTGCTTCGTGAACCTCGTGTTATCCTCCCACGGGTACTGGTTGTCGCTGGACGTAGTTTCGTCCGCGTTGTAAACTCCCAGGTCCGAGAGTCGTTTCCTCACTTCGGTCAGGAAGGGTGTGGGTAGAGGCGTCCGTCGCCGGAGAGAGTCCGCGGTACGCATGCACAGGCAGTAGCGTTTGAACCACGCCCAGCGGGCCGAGTCGGGGCCGGTGCACACGCGGCTGTCGATGCGGAGGCTGCACGCTAGCCACGCTAGTTCCTACACAGAAAAATGAATTCGTGAAAACGCGAGTAAAACTCACTCGTAGAGGATTTTGTACTTGTTTGAAGATTCCAAACTTAATTTATTTTTTCCTGTAAACTTTGCTTAAATTCTATACTACCTGAATTAATTCGGATTTGTCTTTGATTATATATTTTTTTATACACAAAGAGCGGGAAATATAAGCAGACGGTCCACCCGATGGTAAGCTTTAACCGCCGTCTATGGACAACTGCAGCACTAGTGCTGTTGTCGATGCTTTGCCAGCCCTGATTGGTGTTTACTATAGTAATAGGTAAGGATCTAATATAAATGTTAGTACAGATAGATTATTTGATGGCAGAGCGGGAGTTAAGGTAAACACTTATTGCATCACGCAAGAATTCAATACTCTACGCTAAGCAATAACTAAGCTGCACACTACCAATAGACTAACAATACCAAATACCAATAGATGAACAAAAGCCGTTTTGCAATTTTTTTAAATGCACGTCATGAAATAAAACCGATCGCTCCACTCACAAACAGCACCGCATAGTACCTGTGCAGATGATAAACTATAAATATACCACTACCCGGTTTGATATTTCTGTGGGTGAAGCGTAGCGACGCCCGCGACACACCACAATAGTGTCTTAGTATATAAGCCCCACGTACGCGAGATCAGATTGTCGCACGCGACCGAGTAGTTACCTTCAAGTAGTGCGTGTGCGCGAGATGCGTGCCGGTGCGGAGCGCGCACTCCTCGTGCTCGTACTGCGCCTGCAGGAGCCGAGGCAGCGCGTGCAGCGCCGGCGGCGCGCCGCGCTCGCCCGCCATCACCACGCCGCGCAGCCGGCGCACGCACCACACGCGCCCGCGCCACGCTGACCAATTATTGCAATTTTACTATGGAAACTGACGTGGTTGTGTGACTGAATGTGAACGAAACGAAACTATAGTCGGAATAACCGACTCAATTTTATGTGAGAGTTTTAATGATTTCATTTCATTAAAACAAAATTGCTGCACATTTTTAAATTTAAAATTTAAACTGTCCTAGGTCCCGAGAAACACACTCAACCGTAAGCCCTCGGCGGGTCTCGCTCATGCTTTTCATATATCATCTCTCTCACCTGTTCCTATTCCTTAGCCAGATGGCTATCACTTGCGAACAAACAATATGGCGAGTCTCTAGCGAAGAAAATATAAGGTCAAAATGACACAGAATTTTAAAATTATTTCCTGAAAAAAAAAAACACCACAAATTTGGATCCTAAATTAAGGGTAAAGCTTATCTGGGATTTTTTAAGGCTATAGATAGATTTCTTCTTGATCGACTTGCTTCATCCTCGCTGTCCGAAGAACCGTCTTTTTCCTTCACGGAAATTAGTGGTTAAAAGACTTTTAAACAAAAGTTCCATAACGTACACAATGTAGGCATCTGCGCACATATCGCCAACGCTTGCGCCAGTCGAGGCGCAAGTTGGTGGTCGTTCGAAATGGACGTCAGTAGCGGTCCGTCCAACAGTCGCCACGCTAGTTCTACCGACGGACAGGACAGCACGTAGCGATCTGAACCACTGTCCTGAAACAATGAGTGGAATTTAGACCAGCGCGAAAGCAGCACATCGCGATTGTTGCTTGCCTACACCTTCTTCAAAATATCAATTTCGCTATAGAAGGCGATAGAAAAAGCTCTTCCAATTTCACGACAGATACGAGATACTTTCGAGTTCAATTGTCAATGATGTATTAAATCTCAGTTTCATTTTAAAATACCATTATGAGGCAGTGGAGTAAAAAATATTGTTTCATCACCAGTTAACCTGTATGGGAGCTGATCGCCATATTGTAATTATGATGACGTCACTAAAGGGTCATCTTTGAACCGAAATTAATCGGCGCCTTATTTATCGAAATAGGTAAAAACACACCAGCAACATTTGGAATGAGCTTCCTCTCGTGGGGTTTCCGAGGAGCTACAATATAAGATTCTTCAAGACAAGTGTTTTGCGACTTTTAGGCGACTGCGCACCATCAAGCGCCCCATTTGCTTGTTTGCCACCTTAGGCAAAAAACAAAAGCGTTGATGCAGGAAGCAGTAACATGAAGACTTACATAAGCTCCTTGTGGTAATAACAGTGACAATAACTTACCACAACAGACTGTGACGGTAGTATAGGATGGACAGTAAAACGCCATCCCCAACCATTAACAGAGCCGTCGCTAGTAAACCGCCAACGCAGTTCATCACCTAAAAAAGCGCAATATACATTCATGTTATGTTCATTCAACATTGACGGGCGTCCCTTACACTTTAGAGACTGATAATGGGTCCCAGTTGGATGGCATTTAAAAATTATATAATTTAATTCAATTGACTCTGCACAGACAGGACTGACATGCGAGCCTTATTGCTGCATTACATTGAAATAAACATGACGACGACAGTATACACGAACACGCACCATTGACGATGATCTCCTGCGACCAATCAGCAGGCTCTCTGCCGGAGCGCGTAGCAAGCACGCGGCCGGAGCCATCCGATATTGTGAGCGGATCGTTCCGTCGTTCAGTCGAGCAACCTTGCTCGAACGCAACACGGAGGGATGACGCGCCGGGAATTTTCACAACACCTAGACATCAAAAAGTAAGTAAGTATAAATCTTCTTTAACCAACCAAAAAGTTTGGTTAAAGAAGATTTATATTTATTGCAACTGCAAATAAATAAACACACATATAGTAATAAATAGTTCATCTATATCGCACACTTCTACCACGTTTACAACGATCCAGCCGGGGGATATTCGCGCCTCATGTTTGACCCTGGCCTGGGGTGCAATGACCCGGCCATCTGATTCAAAAAACTGGCTTTTACAAATACCTGATATATCAGTGTCATCAGCGTATGGATGCGGGCTGTCGACGGTGACGGGCTGCGGCGGGGCTCTGCCCCCGCCCGCGGCCGCCTCCTCCAACTCACACACGCACACTTCCACCACCATGTCTGCCACTGCCGGCTTACTAGCGCAGAGGGCTATAGATGAAATAGAGGTAGATAAATATTATGCCAAATGATTATTCTTATTTGCAGAAATGTTTCGCGGCAGGATACCACTATCCCGCCTACTTCATTTATTATTATCCATGCTCCTACTGAGGTAAAGTGCCACGATAAAATTATGTCGATGTTTTCTGTCGTGCAAAAGCAAGAGGGCTACCCAATTAGCGACAAAAAGAGACGCAAGTTTTGTCGTAGCTCGCCTCTTAGCCATACTAATTTCTCAGGCCAGTATTAAGTAGTCTCGATAACTTTTTGGCAAAAAATTAGGAGATGAAATTCAATGTTAGCGATAGCGGACTTTAGGCCGTTACTATTTAAGTACAATCTATAACAAATAATAAAATTACAGTAACTAATTAAATTACAATCTGATTAAAAACATCAAAAATAAAAATTAAACAAAAAATACATGTCAAAAAGTAGTCAAATTGTTGAAAATACATATTAAAGAGGTCAGGCTAGGTAAAATGTCAAACTAAAATTAAAAGGGTATGGGGGATCGCGAGCGAGCAAAAGTCCGACTTTAGGCGGACTTCTCTGACTGTTTTTCGACAGACTTTTCCGACTTGTCCGACTTTTACCGCAAACAACTTATAATGTCTGTCGAATATAATGTCGATACAGACATTATAAGTATTATTCATTTGGAACATACAGGCGACATAATACTCTACTGAGGTCGGGAGCATCAACTATAGTCAAGCCAAGAGAAACACATACCCATAAGAACATCAGTGATTATCTTGACAGCATTGTTCGAGTCGGGTATCCTTCCCGCTGCTGCCAGTTTCAGTAAATCAACGAGCGCTCTCGCGTCCGATTCACCGAGTTGAGAAGTAAAGTCGTCCAGTTCCATCTACATAACAAAATCTTGGATATAGAAAATGTATATAGAACATTCTAGAGTATCATTGTGCTCATCACACAGATCACACTAGATACCGCATTACGAGATTCGGTGTTCCTACAAAAAGTCACCAAAGTTTGAGGAAGGCGCAGGTCGCGGGGAGTTCGACCAAGCTTTCTCATTGGCTATCTCAAGGTTACGCCTACTCGCGCCTAACAATCAACCAATCAGAGTAATTTCTTATAAGTGTATTTAGACTGATGCGTGGTGCGCTTCGAGCGTCCTGAATGCAGAATCTAGGAAGTGATCTGTGGCTCATCATTATGGACAACTTTGACTAAGTTTTAAATTTTTTGCTATCTTAATTTTAACTATTACGAGAGAAAAAAAAACAGCTGTTCCATATAAATATGTTATTCAACCACGACCTCAGTAATAATACTCTATGCCCTGACGAAACATATGGAACAACTGATTTTTGATTCGAGATTTAAGGATCCAGTATAATTATACGCTTCACACTGTTAACAACATTATACATAACAACATTACAAGCACCGAACGAACTCGCGGGTAACAAGCAGTACGTAATAAATTGAATAAATCATCTTCCTCCATACGATTATATTTCTTTTCCGATGGTAGTTCATCCTCCAAGTAAATTATTAATGCTAAATCAAGGTCGTCCATTTTCTCTGGATACCTGGACACGTTTCGTTTGACGTTTCTTTTTAAAAAATGTGGCCGACGTTATAAAACGGCCGTGGAACTTTCTACTTGTCGTCACTGTAAAGACGACTTTCTTCTGTCTTTTTGCGTCGAATATGGGCACTAAAAGAAGGCTGCGTTGATCTTGACGGCACTGCTATCCTAGGAAACCAGTGCTTTACCTTTGGCGCTTCAGCTTGTGCTACCGTCATGGTGGCAGCGGCGACGGAAACGGCGCTCGAAGACATTACAGCGGAGTGACGCGACGATATCGACCCACTGAGGGGACTGCTCGCACCACTCTGGAAACAATACTAGCTAGGTATAAACAGATACAAAGTTACAAAGTAGACTGCCCAAGGAGAGTATTGTTGTATTTAAGTATGTATGTTTGTGTATTCCTGTAGCCTAAACGGCTTGACCGATTTTGACGAACCAAATATTTTTTTTTTTTTTTTTTAGTAGTGGTACTTATTTTTTGTTTAACTTTCAATATTGTAATTGACTGGCGTGTGATCAGGTTTAGTGAAAAAAATATTTAAATAACTAGTTGCGCCCCGCGGTTTCATCCACTATAATTTTATTTTATTTTAGTTGGACAACCAAACAGCCTTCATACAAATAAATTTAAACACTAGGATAATAAGAACACCTAGGCCAACGGAGGCTATCGCTTATAGTGAATAATGCAGAAAAAAAATAAACGAATATTTTTCCGGGATAAAAAGTAACCTATGTGTTAATCCACGGTGTAAGCTACCTCCGTACCAAGTTTTATTTAAATCCGCTAAGCCGTTACAGAGTTGAACGGGAACAAACACACTTATCTACTTATAATACAAACTTTTGCATTTATATTTTATAATATTAGTGTGAAGTAACGTTTACTGAACAAATAATTAAAATATGATACAGGTTAAAAATAAGCGTTTAAATGTTTTTGTGGGGATTAAGAGGGATCGCTACCATGGAAGTTGTATGGCGCATGTAATCCGTCACGTCATAATTGTAATGTATTGTGATCCCTTTTCAATTTACTACATTTTTATTTTTTATTAACATTAAATTAAACTTCTTACAACCACTTACTCTCTTACCGTTTCTTACTGTCTTATTTTTAAACGGATTCTAATTTTGTATTCGATAATCGGCTCAATTTATGGTCAGCTTTTTTAGGACAATAAAAGAAATCAGGCTATTAGCTTATTCTTGTCTATGGCAATGTCGTTACCGGTAGAGTACCCCTGTCGGCCGGCGCCTCCCCGCCGCCGGTTCTGGCGTCCCCGTCCGTGTCCTCGTCTTCAGTGTCGATGTTGATGGGCGCGGGCACAGCGCCCGAGCACGCCTCGTGCGCACGCAGCGACTCTACAAGTAAACTACGAGCCTATAGAAAAAAGGAACACGTTAATCCTGTCGGACCACCGTCTAACCCACGAGAGAGAGAGAGAAAGACAAATATATTTTCCTCTTTTTTTCTGTTGTTGGTCCGTCGTAGCATTTATCCTCGCTTCTACTATAGCCCTTAGTTTCCACTGACCTGTGTGATGTGCAATGCTAACAATATCAACGATAAGGCATGTTGCACGGCTGCGGGAGGCTCCAGCGATAGGGCTGCGGCAGCGAGCGAAGGACGCGGGCCTTGAGGCTCTTCTATTGTTGCCTCTTCAGAGTACAGCCCTGTAAATATTGTAGATTTCGTTGAATGTAATCTTATATATTCAACATAATCATATTCGAGTTTTAGCGCCAACGTGAAAAATGTCTTACTCCGCAATGCATTGTTTTCAAAACTTGTGTTCTTTCCAGTGTTACTGAATAAAACGTTTCTCAAAAAGCGCGCGCTTTTTTGCCTAGTTATTATCCATTAAGTATTTGTTAACGTGCACGAGTGTAAGCAAATCGTTTGGTGGTGAATAATGTGTTCGTTTTGTTTCTGAACTTTCCTAGAAGCTTCCAGTAAAGTATCCTCCATTTTACTGACGCATTACTTGGACTGGATTATGACTACAGTTGATGGCTTAGACTATGGCCGTGTTTCTATTGCGAAATAATATAAAGCTAAATACAATTTGTAGTGCCAAAAATTTAATTAATAGAAAAAAAAACGTTGATTTCTTATGCATTGTAATGACCTAGGCTTTGTGCTCCAAGTGGATCCTTCAGCACGGGGAAGGGAAGCGGCGCGAGGTGCGGCTCGACCGGGGAGGGTGTTCGCGCCGCGCGCAAGGCCCAGGCGGCGGAGTGCGATGACCCCGCGGCGGCGCGATGCACGCCCTCCACTCCGGCGACTAGTGCGGGCCGACGGTTCACGCAGGTTGTGCCGTTACCTTGCTGACCGTGGTCGTTGTCGCCCCACGCCCACACCTTACAATAATAAGATTTACATTTAGACAGAATATAATGTAGGAACAGCACGATATATTACATTCATAACAGTTTACGAGCCGACGGTGTACGGACGGACTGTATAGATTTGGAAGTTGTTTGAACACAGTCCACTAAGCACTCATGTTGTCTGTCACCAGCGTCGGCTGATCGTCTTTGTCATACAAACCTGCAAGTCGCTAGTGACAGCGAGGCAGTGCAAGGCGCCGACGGCGACGTGAATAACGCGGCGCCCGCGCAGCGCCTCCACTAGCGTCGGCCGGCGGACGTGCGCGTCACATCCGTGCCCGAGCCGGAAGTAATCGCCTTTACCCCACGTCCATACCTATAGATATAGAAGCGACTACTGAAAAAATTCAAATGTTCAGAAAAGAAATCCTGAACATTTGTTCGAAAAGTATACTCTTCAAGTCTGTAAACACTGTTTCATTGGCTAGTAAAAATAAAAAAACTATAAGACTTATTGTGCAAAGCGGCACTAGTCCACAAGCCTTAAACAAGTCGGTGGTCTAAAAAATCATTGGCAGGTATTGGTATTGGCGGGGAATTAGGGGCTGTAAATGACGATGATTATGACGATGATTATGAAAATAAATATGAGATTTTTCATACGATTTTACCTATTTTTTTCACAAATGTATTCATAAAACTTCATACATGATACATTAATGGAATATGGTTTTTTGTCTACTCGTTTGAAAAAACAATTTACAGCACTCATATCACAATGTTCTTATTCCTTTGCGAGTCTTGTGAAAAATAAGGACAAAAAACTACATTTTTGATACTCACTTCGCCATCTCTTGTCAGCGCCAAGCTGAACTGAGCGCCGCATTCGACTTGAATGACGCCTAATGTGTTCAACCTCTCAATGTTCATAGGAACTGCGCAACCGTCGGATCCACCGCGACCTTAAATACACCAAACTATCACAGATTCCGATGTACCTCGAGGTGATGAAAATGTCAGATGTTAGCCGTTATAATAATGTATTTGTATTTATTCCTTTAATGTATTTCCAATGAAAACTACACAGTTTTAACGTTTACGTTACACGTTTAACTTATAACATGCCGCTGTTTGCATCGGAAGTCAAAAATGATTCATAAACATCAGTCTCTATTCGTTTATAATAACCCTGGGTTAACATAACACTAGGTAACGTCAAAAGGTGAAGGTAGGTGTATTTGTGAAAATGTAAAAGAATTGTGACTGATGTTTAAGAATCATTTTTAACTTCCGACGCAAACAGAGGCATGTTATAAGTTAAGCATGTGTATCTGTCTGTGGCGTCGTAGCACAGACAAAGTAGTAGCAAAATGATTTTGATTTAGTTTTTATTGTTTGAAAGTTTACTTGATCGAGTGTTCTTAACTATGTTCAAGAAAATCTATTCAGCCCTATGACATCATCACTCTTCTGGTAGCGTCAAAGGTTTTTAAATTTTACCTGGTAATACTTTCGGGAATTTTAACTTTAAAAATGCGCTTAATTATGTTAAGGGTGCAAACACAGATCATTCAGCACCCGACGTAAGAATCGCAGAATCTCACCCAATTTGCCAAAATCGCCGTCACCCCAAGAGAACACCTTCCCACATGCGGTGAGAGCCAACGTCTGAGCGTCGCGCGAACCGCACGCTACTTGTATCACCCTGTAGCTGGCTATGGCTTCCACCTAGAATATAAACACACGTCAGCACCTCACCAGCCCTCGTGATCTGAAGCAATTCGATTCAAAATCTCTCTGTGTCATCCTGATGTAGATTACGCAGTCGGATGATGCTTCGCTATGCATGCTAAAATTAACTTTATTGCAACGTAGTCTCTATTTAATTAAATATCACTTCGGAGTGAGTCTTCTGTACTCTTACTATTATTTATTATTTCAAAATTTTACAATTGATGTCTGAACCAAAAACAGCAAACAATTTAGAAGCTATTGTAAGTAAAAATACTAACCATTTTGGGCTGCAGCTGCGTGATATCGTCCCCATGTCCCAGCCGTCCATACTCGCCCATGCCCCACGTATAGAGATGTCCCCGGGCAGTGACGCACGCACTATGCGCGGAACCGCAAGTTATCCCTACCACTCTCTCTCCGGAGAGAGTTTCTAAGAGTCGAGGGGCGTCTAAAGTGAGCCGGTTGCCGTGACCGAGCTTTCCATCTTCACCCTCACCCCAGGAATAAACCTGAAACGAATGTGTGTATGAAGAAAAAATATAAGATTGAGGACTGCGTTTTTTTAGTCATTTTCGGCCTCGGACTGTAGGGACAAGTATGAATAGGTTTGTCATGTCAAGATTTGTTTGCAAGCGAGATGTATGTTGGGTACTCGGCCGGTTACTATGCGCACTGGCCAATCCGCCTACTAGTGTATGGGATTTAATCGTATTGTAAAATGTATCTTAATTAATTGAATTGAGAATTTATTGTGATTGAAGTTTGTCTTTATTTTGGGTAATTGCTTTCATTGGCGTAGAGTTAGACTAACGCTGTAGTCAGGACTCCACACTTATACAGGTCAGTATATCGAACTGTAAATCTGTACTCAACACATAATTACATGAACACGCATTTTAGCTCTTTTATTATCTACAAGCTACAAGTATGGTGCTCAAGGCACATATAGAGAGCCTTTGTAGATTTAAGAAAACTTGAGTAAATCGACAAGTTTTTTTAAGAATAGAGTATACCGCCGTCTCGTCCATACAAAAAGCGTAGTCTGATACCCACCCCTAAATGTTATCCGACTTCGATGTTTTTTTGTATGTTTTTTCTTTCTTTCTTGTATCTACGCCGTGAAAAACTATGATTCTATAAATATTTTTTTATTGTTGCAATTTTGTTCGTTGCTATGGGCATTTAGTCACTTTTTTTGCGTCAAAAATACGAAGAAGAAATTATTAGAATCCCGTAAAAATTTTTTGAATATATATGTTAGAAATATGCTATGTTAGAAAAAATAAATATCACGATCTAGGCCGAAGCACCTCATTATCTTAACGCGCAAAGTTGTTGTTTAGTTTTTTATTTAACTAATAAGCATTAAATTGGTCAGCTATACCTCGCTAAAAATATTAAACTCCAGTAAGACATGTCTAGTGTGCTAGTATTATAATTTTGTTTCCTATAGATCCCTAAAAAAACGGCAGTTTTAACTGTGACTAAATAAAAATCGTGCCATTAAACGAATGCCTAACAACTTAAAAGAATTGAGTCTCACCTTCCCATCAGCAGTGAGCGCGAGCGCATGTTTTCCTCCAGAATGCACGGCGACTTTACGCACCAACACATGGCTGAGGTAAGGGTTAGCGCGGGGAGTGGATACGTTGTTGCTATGGCCAAGCCCTAGGCGACCATTGGTGCCTTCACCGCATGCGTACAGCTGCAATGTTTTACAATTTTGAATGCAATTATCAACAAAAAGAAGTTTTCGAAACCAAAGGTAAACTACAAATACCGCAAGCTTTAGAGCCGGATTGACGTATCTAAGTATGATTGATACAAAAAATCTTCTGGTCTCCGCGCTGGAGGAGCTCGAACGACAGGCAAATACGCGCCTCGAGAGGAAGCTCGCCCGTGGTTACGAGGGATCAGGTATACTTTCAAGCTTATGAAATTTTCAAAATTTTCTAATTTTAAAAACCAATAAATAAATCTGGAACATTTTTGTACACACGGTCATCTGACCCCATACTAAGCAAAGCTTGTAATATGGCTGCCAGAGACTGATATACGTACACAGATATTTTTAAATACATACTTATATAGATATTAACACCCAGACATAGAACAAACACAAATATTCATCACATGAATGTTTGTCCTAGATAGGAATCGAACCCACATCCCCAAACACAGAAGGTAGGTTCACTACCAACTGAGCCACCGGGGCAGTCAATGAAAAATGGCAATGAGAGAAAGGAAAATAAAAATTACATTAATTTCTTTAGAACAGCCAATGTATGAGAACAATTTTTATTTTATTATTTTTACAACGGAAAAAAAAGGTATTTATCCTTTCCTTTTGACAACATCCTTAAGTATTGGCAATTGTATTTTAAAGATAACTAAATCATTCGTTTTTTTAAGACCCACGGTGATTTTATAACATACAAATATTGAAAATGGGTTAATAGTTCTGGCCAGGAGCGGAGCCAGCTAAGTTTCGTCCGATTATGGTTTGACTGTTTTCATTAAGTGGAAAAAATGTAGTCCTGTCTTTGTCCACGTCATTCAAACCGTAATATACCAGAACACAATCATTATTAACATCACAAAAATATTTTATATGATGATTATTGCACATTTCTATCGAATTATAGGTAACAAAACAACATGACTAGTATTTTAAATGCGCAAGTATTTCTGTCTCTCAGTCTGAGTGTTTGTCGTATTATCACGGCTAAACTGAACGGATCGACCTGCATTTTTGCATTTACATATATAGGTTAAGGATCAGAGACGGACATAGGGTACTTTTTTTTGTTTGTAAGTCAAGGGTAACAGCTAGTACACATACATAAAAGAACAAAACCTTTTCGAGGAATCAACGCACAGACCAAACTGTTTAAGATAGACGTGACATTTAGCCCCAATACTTCTTAAATTGTCTAGGAAACAATAAGAACGGATTTAGCGAAAATCTAAAAGAGTAAAACGGTTAAAGTTAGTATGAAAATAAAAGCTTATTTTATAATATGCCAATGAAACACGGGTTGTATACTGAATACATGAAATAAAGAAATACGTGTCTCAGGGTTTTTCGAAAAATTAACCCCTAAAGAGGTGAAGTGGGGTGTTTAAGTTGCGTATGCGAGCAAGTAGTACATGATCAAACTTACCTTTCCATCATGCGACACAATGAACAGCGTTTTCGAACCGCCTGCGATACAGACAGGTCGTAACGCGCTTAGAACGGGCGAAAATACTGGCACTTTCACCTTCGACCCTTTCACGCCGCCTAGTTGATCTTTATCGTTCAACCCCCACACGTAAACCTGCAAATGAAAATACCCTTTACTACTACGGAATTAAACATAAATTTACGTTAATAAAGTCATCTGTATCTCAATTTAGAAGAGCGATTTAAGCGATCAGGCCGCAAATTGTTACAATAGTTTTAAGTAGAATTTTGTATTATGTATGTAATTTCTGGTGTGAATAATAAAAATTTATCTATCTATCTAAGGTACCAAGTTTAGTATCGAAATAGAGTAAAAAAATGGAACTTACTTTTGGACAGTCGCTAGGTAAAGTTGGTGGATTGTTGTCAACGGAAACAGCACTGTTTGGTGTATCTTTCTCCATCCAATCTTCGGCGATGAAATTCATGCTCTGAAAACAATACCCGATTTAGGACCTTATGTTCATCGTCAGAAGGTTGTCATTAGTAACGATAAAATTTGGGAGCTAATTTGAAAATTGTTTAGAACCTTAAATAGCTTATTTTTAGGTTGTACATGGCTTACCATCAAAACGTCTGTGTAGAGCGGGTTGGGCCTAAAACCTGTGATGTAGAGGCCGTGGACGCGAACATCCGCATTTACGTTTCGGTTTTGCTTTATCCCGATTTCTATGCATGGGTAATACTGAAAACAAACAAGTTGTTTACAAAATCTCGACGAGGTAATAAAACCTCATGATCATTGACCGAGTGAGCGAAGCGAACGAATTCACTCATTTTAACTGGCGATATTTGCTTTCATCTGTCCGTATGTTGGTACTCGCGTACAGGTGTATTTTTTCAAACAATCTTGACGTAACTTGGTATACAGGTTCTATGATGCTTTAGAATTTTTAAGCCGTTAGCGATTTTTGATTGGTGGGTTATATCTCCCAATAGAGGGGAAGTTTGCTGCTGTGCCATTGAACAGTTAATAATCAAGATTCTAAGTGGCACTGAACTTTTATGGGCAAAGTGAAGCTTACGATTAGGCGAGCGACTTGCTCATGTCGTCACCCAGTAGCATAAGAAGGAGTAAACTGTACGCTATACATACCTGTTTACAATCAGACAACAGCTGTATTTGCGTCAAAGGCGTCACTAGATTGTTCTTCGTCGGCGGCGCGTGTACACACGGCACTACGGCTATGGACGTTAGTGCCGCCTCCTCAAAGCTAGTGCCGCCTCGGACGGTGAGGGTACCCGGCCCAAATGGCCCGCTCGGCACGCCAAGCCCGAGCCTGCGTATGCGCACGTTGTTGCGCATTTCCACTCGGATCCAATGCTGAAAACAGGAGCTACATTATTTCTACACTAGTGCCAAAGAAAAATAAATGTCTGTTAATTTCAAAAGCTCAGGCAACCTTGCAAAAGATGAGTTTGGTCCTATGAATAATGTACATAGTGTAAGTTTGCGACTTGTATGCAAATACACTAATAAATACACATACACACAAAATCACTAATTATAATATTATTACTATTGCATTTCTGTCAATTCTTTACTGTGCCGTAATGTACCCTGAAGGTATACAGTAACCTACAACACAAGCTTTGCTTAGCGTAGGTTCTGTGGCCAACTATTTGCTACCGAAAGCCGAATATTCTTGTACTCTATTCCTAAATAAAGTTACATAATTATGTATAAACGGCTTATGTTTAAGTGTCAATAAATAATAATAATAATTATTATTATTATTATGTATGTATGACTGTGTCACGTATGTCTATCCCCTGTCTGCAAGAGGCTAAGCAATGGATGCAAGTGTGTCCTCCAAGAACGTAGTCCCCACTCCTTACCTGTCCGTTCCCGCTGGAGCTCTGCCAGTAGGTGTGCGGCGCTGCGTCGAGCAGGCGGCGCGCGCCGATGCCCGCGCGGCACGACGACACGCGCACCGCACGCACCGCCCCGCGCCACCCCACCGCGCACCCGCCCGCGTGAGACCCCCACTCGGCTGGAACAACACAGTACAACTATTAACGCCGCTTTAACAAAAGCGCTCTCTAAATCATCATTCTTTTACTACCCAGAATAAGCATGCTGAAAAAATATCCTAAACTTACCGCGCCGAACGCTAAACGAGGTAATTAATCGCGCTTACGATTGACCGTCTCAATATTTATTATTGGCGAGTTTATGGTATTTTGCGCGTTGTATTTTCGTGAGGATGGATTTTAAGGTTGGTTACAGTGTAATGCACGGATTCTAAGCAAAATATCTCCCACCGTGAGTGACGACAATAATATAATTGTAGTACCAACATAAACATCAAAACTGTTTACTGTTTCGTTCTACGACTTGGAAGGCCACTGCAGTAAATGTTATCCTTGTTATTTCTTTAAGTGCACATGGACGATTGTTTGACCACATGTAATTTTAACACAACGAAAAACTTACATTGATCGGTGACGAGCTCCATTTCGCTGACTTGTCCCGTCCATCCGGGTTGTTGGGGGAAGTCGACGGTCAGGTCTCGTCCATTGGCCGAAACGCCTTTAAAATAATACAGAAAAAAAACCCTCTTCATTCCAATGCTGAAGCCGCACTCTCACACATTTCTATGTAGAGTGGAGTAACGTAATTTAAACATAAAATATATATATTTATTTTAATGTAACTGTAATGCTTACGTTTTAAGTCTTAATGTAACAATATGACTATTGTAATGTAACTGTAATTCCTACCGTTAATAGAGTCGGTTATTTCGAATATTGTTTCGATCACATCCACCAATATTTTTCTTTGATTTACACAATAATTTTTAATCTGAATCACGATGCAAAATTCGAAACAAATTGCGTTCTTCAGGCCTCAGCCTTAGCGACCTTTGGAACTCTCTACAAGAAGTGTGGTCTTTGCAAAGTACATTATGGGGTGTCTTTCAATCTAGTGTAAAAGATTCCTTCTAGCGAATTCCATTATATACCGCATCGTTGCTTAACTTCAGACACAAAGGAGTCAAACGCAAGGCTATTTTCAATAATAAAACTAGAAAATAGTTCCGTACGCGGAAGGATACCCTATCTGGGTACCCGTATTAGGATACCTCACTAAAATTGTCTAATACTGAACAATGTATAAGATCCAAAGATGTTACCAGTGACGGTGCCAACGCTTGTGTGGTCGATACAGCCCCACTTGTATCTGGGCTGGGTGACGGCGGCTCGCACTCTAACCTTGTCCCCCACGCAGAAGGGCGGAGCGCCCGATACTACCTCAGCATGTACCGCGCGTACGCCAAATACGCGGCCCAGCCCACGCCATTCCACCTGACAATGGGACAAATTTTACATACATGACTTTGTATCGTGAAGAGCTTTTAAATAACATATCTAAGATTGTTAAATGATTTGCTTTATTAGAATTTGTCATAAAAAAATATTTTTTACTGTTTGTGTTCAGCTCCACGGACTCTGGGGCCCGTGCCCTTTGTCAGAACAATTTGAGAGCTGTCAACTAAAGTTTACACATACATACCCGAGCCGCGCAAAGAAACGTTCGGGCAGCTATCAGAACGAACCGTAGCGCGGCTGGGGTGTATAATATCGTGCACCAAGAGGTTTGACGCAATAGTCTTTATGAGCGTGCCCATACCGAAAGCAACTGTAATATAGACGTTACAAATTTTAACGGCTTTCACTTACGTGCAAAAACACGTTCTGCTTTATATCCCTTTCCACTTTTTGGATTTGGCCAACGTCTCCTAATGTCACCTAAAAAAAAACAAAGGTTATTAAGAAAAAAGTTGAGGAATTTACAAGATCTTGTTAGAACGTTCAAATATAGCAAACAAAACTGGATCCAATTTTTTACGCGAATTTATTTAAAACTAGCTGTTACCCGTGACTTCGTTCGCGTGGATCAATAAAAAGAAAGTAGCCTATGTCCGTCTCCGACCCTTAAGCTATGTGTATGCAAAAAATCAGGTCGATCTGTTCAGCCGTTTAGCTGTGATAACACACCCCTGTCTGTCTGGGCGACAAACACCCAGACAGAAAGACAGAGAGACAGAGTCACTTTCGAATTTATTTGTTTACTTTATTGGTTAGGATGTATTTCTACTTACACCTTCAAAAGCCTTGCAGCACCGCACAGTCATCCCCGGAGTAATAACATCTGACAAGTACTGAGCGTACTCTTCCTCAGAGGCGAAACAACTGCGCCAACGGTACGGAGTTTTGTTCTTATCTTGTTTATGTACGGGAGCCGATTTTATTTCGAACACCGTGTCGTCCATGCCTTGTTGAGGCAGCTCAAGTAGATACGCGACTAACGACTCGACCGATGGCAGGCTGTTTCCACCTGTTGACCGTTAATGTATATAAATGAAAATAGGCTTAAATTAGGATATAGAATAAAAAATAAACTCGTAGCACACTTGGCTTATGTCTATGAAGGCTTGGAAAGTGACACAGTGATTTCCGCACTAGACTAAGCCTGTAAACGTCTCACGACAGGTACTAGCTGTTCGGTGCGTTCCCTTGGAGATCCCGGAGCCCTCGGGCAAGCACCAAGGCAAGCCACCGGGGGGGCTATAGTGGGTATAATCGCACATAACCCGGCTGCACCCCAAAGCAGTCGGGTATCTTGAGAAGATCGCCCGAACACCTCGCAAAAAAACACTAAGCCTGTATCGCGGAAATCTGATGCGATTTATTTTATATATATTCTATTGCTTCTAGTTAACATTATAATTTATTAGCATATTACTTCTAATAGAACTAATACGATGAAAAGGTGATAATTTTTATCCAGAATATGTCGGAGACATCATCTTCGTCACACATCTTATGGGAGTACTGTGGGTACTCGTGCGAAATGAGTATACAGAATGGCTATTATTTAAACTATTTCCAACTTAAACAGCAATCAAAAAGCCTTATTTAGCAGGTAGGTAATTACGAGTCGGTAGGGCAGTTCCTAGAGGTCTTCACCCCACGGCTATCGGTATCGAATGCCGATCACAGTCGAACGAAGACATCGAGGCTCCGCCGGAAGCGCACGAAGTGAAGTTGCGCAGGTGCCAACTGGTGTGACGTTGCCGCGCTTCTCGACTAGTAATACCAGCCGCTATTATGTCCGGATGAGACATATGTAAATAGAATTGCTAGCAATGAAAGCTTAGTGGTTAGCGCGTTCTGATCGCACGCTGCAGGACGTGGGTACAACTCCCAAAAATGAGCTTGAGCTACCGGTGAATGACAACATAACATAACGTACCCAAACCACCAGGAAATCAGGAATCAACACTGGTGACTTTTTGTCGGAACAACGATCTCGTAATGCGATATCTAGAGTGAACTGTGGATTAGACTCGAGTTCGAAATGTCGTAATTGTTACCAATGGCTTGAATAGCTGCGTAAACTGCCGTCCGTGAAAATCCCATCTCTATGACTTGCTGCACTTGTGAAGAATTTGCCCACGTGTTGAGATCTTTGCGAGCTAAAAAGTAACATATTGACATTTATTTGGTACTTAATAAAAAGGTACAAACACCACTTATATTATTTAAAGGTCAAAAACATTATCATTGGAAATAATTTTACAACCTAAAATTTGTGTAGTTATAGGTAGATTTTACAACTTACATAAAGACGCAGTGCTGGTAGAAGGTCCGACTGAAATTTGCATGACGTTGCTTTTGTCTATCAGCGGCATTTCTGGCGGTATCTCGTTATCTTTCTCTTCTGTCGGACGAAAATAAATGAAATCAGGAATTTATGCTTTATTCTAGAAGTAGAAATTAGAAATCGTTGCAATACATGCTAAAATAAACAACGGAGTGTGCCTTCAGAGCCCAGTGTCGGTTTTTGCCACAGAATACCCTCTATAGATACCGCATTAAAAGATCGTCGAGCCCACAAAAATGCACCGAATTAAGAGGAAAGCGCAGGTTGCGGGGAGTGGAAACAAGTGTTCCCATTGACTATCTCAAGGTAACGCCTATTTGCGCTTGGCAATGAATCAATGAGAGGTCAATTTTGATGTGTTTCATCGATATTTGGTGCGCTTCGTCCTGACTGCGGAATCTATAGGGGGTTATCTATGTGTCGTGGCCATATTGCAACTGTAGCGTTGTACCATTGTAGACGTGTGAAGCGAGTTGTTGCACGATAGAGAGCGCGGCGGCGGCGAGGTCGCGGGGCGAGTGAGATGCCGCGAGCGGGCTCGGCCGCGTCGCCAGCGCGAGCAAGCGACGGAGTAAAGTTCCTTCGGTGCCCAGAGTCGAGCCCCTATCCACACCACCTGTCAATATTGGATCTCTGGTTGGTTGGGTTCAGATTCGGATTATTTGCCAAAGCAGGTGTAGAACAAGATATTAAAACCCGACTATGAGAGTGAGAGTAAATTTTATAGGTGGTGATGGGTGGTTCGCTTCCATTCCCAAGCGCGGAATCTAGGTGAGATCTGTGGTTAGATACCGACATTGAGTTGGAATAGTAAGTAATGGCGTCCGCGACGTGTCTGGTATGCCAAACAGTAAACAAATCTGATAGGACAAAAATATCTTATCATCATCATTATCATCTCTGTTCATTTCAATATGTAAGAAAAGGATGGCAACAATTTTATGGCTGTCAAATTAAGTTTACGTTGGACTGGAATTTTACAAAAAAAAAAAGAACGATGTGAAAGTAGGAGAGTAAAAAGGATTTTATAGCTATCATGAAACCTGTCTTAAAAGACAGATTTTAAGGGCGCTAAAATCGTAAATCTGTTTAGAAAATGCTATAACAGAATTAGCAGTATTGGCATTTGTTTTTTTTTTATAGTAGTATACTTAAAACATAGTTACCCGTGTTGTCTGGAGGCTGCATCAGTACTTTCCTTAACCTTGTTCGCGTCGTCAAAAGTCCTCGTACGGCGCATAGGGTTAATAATTCCATTTGTTGTTTTCTGAGACCACATACGTCTAATTCGGCTGAAAATCAATACACAGACGTAAAAGACTTTGGGTATTGTTCACCTAGACCGTTTGAGAAGTATTGGGTTCAAATTTCACATCTCTATATCATAAGCAGTTTTTTTCTGTGCGTTGATTCCTAGAAAATGGCTTTTCTTGTTCTTTTATATACAGGGAGGTCCAAACGGTGACGTCAATCCGAAAAATTTAGGTTCCTAAAAACAAGGGCTTCACGAAAATACCCTTACAATTTTTCGTAGTTTAGGAGTTATGATTTTTTTTTATTTTGTTAAGGATATCGAAAAATTACCGGCTTTAATAAATTATTCAAACTTTTTATGGGTGGTTCTTGCGAAGAGGCACGAAGGAGAATCCGAAAAACACCATCGAAAAATCCACCCATAATAAATAAATAAATATAAATAGGATAAAAATAAATAGCCTATGTGTTAATCCAGGGTATAAGCTACATCGATACCAAATTTCATCCAAATCCGTTCAGCCGTTACAGAATTGAACGGGAACACACTAACATATTTACATACTTACGCATAAACTTTCGCGTTTATAATTTTAGTGCTATAGATTGTTTTTGCAGATTACCTGGTAAATGATGTGGGTGCATAGGTGAGGCCAGCGGTCCCGCGCCGAGTAAAGACGCGCACACTCGTAATGCGCTCTCACCGCCCCCTAGCGGCTGAATCAAGCGCTCGCTCTCCGCGCTTTGAATGCCGCTCAATTCGCTCTGTGATATGAGTAAACAAATGAGTGAGTCTGTGTGGACTGAAATTTATGGGACGGGAGTGAAATTTATCAAAGAGTGAGAAAGACGAATGTCATGCGCGTTGCGCCCTAAACTAGTCTTCACATATTTTACGAGCAAGAACTTTTGTTTATTGGAAATACGTTACGTGACTAGGCAACGATTATGTATAATTAGCTGCGCCCCGCGGTTTCACCCGCAAACCTACAGTTAATTTACCACCGTTAACTTTTGGCTCCATGTTACAAGCTACCCTCCGTACCAAATTTTATCCAAATGCGTTCAGCCGTTACAGAGTCGAACACTTACATTTATTTACATAAGCACAAACTTTCGCATTTATAATATAAATGTGATTACGTCTGTTTCTTTTTCAGATGATAGAACGTAGTCGTGGTTGATAAAATTTAAATAAATAAGAAAGTCGAGGTATACAAAATCGGGTTTTAGGATACAGATAATGTATATGTGATAAAGTCTTCACGAGGCTTCTGATGGACAAAAATGAAAGATTACCGGTCGGGATCATCACGACGCTCAGCAATGAGACATACGACTAAAGGATGGAGGAAGGAAGGAATGTTAGCAGTTTGTTTTAACCTTCGTAAGAGTGTTGTCTTCGTATATCAAGGTGACCTTCGCTCGGGGCGACAATTGCGTGACTATTGCGTTTCGAGGCGGAGACCCTGTAGTCACTCTTTGGCCCATTCTTATCCGCCAATCGACGCCTCCGACCACGCCTAGTGCACCAGCTGCAACGTATTTTGAGCTTTTAGTTACGGGGTTAAGGTCTAAAAATTGTAATAAATATTGAACATATTACATATTGACCTTTATTTTCAAGGGCAGATGGCAGAATATTGTTTGTTATGCATTCTTAGCTCTGTCGCGCTTACACGATTCGTACACAATCGGACCAAGATAGCGCACGGGCGGCGCATTTTTGCCCCGAAATCGATCGACCAATAACAGTGCAAGATTTTAACGCGCATAGTTTTCTTTTTTCTCTTCATCCTAAGAGGATTTTGGTGTCGCACGTCTTATGCATTTGCCAGTGTCAAGTATACTTATATATTTTTAAGTTTTGTTAAATATTATCAAATAAGTCATAGTCCCAGTTAAAGGCGAGGAAAGTAAGTCCAGGTCAAGTCCAAGTCAAAACCCAGTAAAGTGGTGAAAACTTTACCAGAGCCTTCTATAGAGTTTTGGAAACAACACGAAAATACACGTTTCACGACATTATACCATTCACCAAAACCTGCTTGCATTTTCACGACCACTTAAGGGATAAAAATTCACCGTTTTAACACTCGAAATAACACAAGTTTTGGAAAATAATAAAATGACGCGACATGAATTCTTCACGTTCCCGCCAAAACTCGCGCGCATAGTTATAGATTTTTTTTAATGCGCAGGTACATCGGTAGGAAATATTTTTGTGTAAAACTGTACTAAGTGTTTTAATTTTTCTCCAATAAATGGCACTATGCTATTTTATTATTGGGAGCCGATGCTCGCGACTCACCAATTAGACAGGTTTCAAGTGTGGGCGGGGTAGGTTTTATTGTTTGTGTCATATCTTGGCTGGAGTTAGGCCACCAATGCCAGTCGCTTGTGACCTGAAATAAAGAATCACTGTAGTTCCAGAACTATTTAAGTAATCGGAGACCCAAAGGTTGATGTATTGGCGCCGCCAGTAATTTAGAATTAATATTACTTAAACTTTTTTTTGTAATACAAATCAACGTGTACAACTTGTGCTAGTTCTTTCACCTGCACCGTGTAGAACGTTTTTTTTTTTTGGTTAACGGGCTATGTGTTTGCCCATAGCTCTAGCTCATTGTTGGGATTTGAATCCACATCCGCTTGCGATTTGAAAGCGTTAACCATTGAGCTATCGTCGCTACTCACCTGGAGAAGTATAGACGTACAAATAGTTTTTATTTTTCTCACCATTTGCGCCGCCAGCTGCAATTTATCCAACAGCAAGGCAGTAATGGGCGCGTGCCAGTGGGGAGCGGAATGTAGCTGTCGCACGAGCTGCACTAGCGCCGCGCAGTTTGCACCCGAGTAGCTCGCCGTAGCGGGAGCGCGCCATCTGTTATCTGGAATCACGAACGGAGTCTGAAAACTATTTGTGATAGACAACTTAAAAGTTTTCGGCGTCTGGCTTTAACCTGCGTACAAGAAACTATCTGGCTTGTCTCTAGCAAATAATGTGTATTTGCTCTGTTTGCTCTGTGTTTTATTATAAAAATACTAAAGTACAATACCTAACAAGTAAACTAGAAACGTTTAAAAAAGCACTCTTAGTGATTACTGGACACTAATAATTAAGTTAAAAATTAGTGAAGATTTATGCTCGTTAACCAACCCATAAAAACACTTGAATATGGGCTAAATGTCTGATATAAACGATTATAGATAGATACCAACTCTTTATTGATCACACAAAAAAATACATTACATACATTATTATTATTATTTTACAAGTAATTTGCGGTAGACCTGCTGCTGATCGAATAAACGTCTACTAGCGTGACTATACGGGTAAATGAAATCACCTATAGTCCGTGTACTGTATAAAGGTAGTCCGCAAGACGGACGCGCTCTACGAACACTGACAGACCGATTTGTGTGGTTTTTAAAGTTATCTATCTACTGACCGACTTCCTCGTCGTCCGCGGCGGGCGCGAGCATGTTGTAGTTGAGCCGCAGCACGGGGTCCATGGCGTGCGTCTCGAGCCACAGCCGCCCGACCAGCGCCACCAGCTGCGCGCCCACCGTCTGCCGCCACTCTGCGGGCCCTCCGTGCTCTACCAGCACTCGGCGGAGGACCCATAACGCTTGGATCTACAGGAGTTAACGTCACAGACATTTATTAGAATAGACGCCGCGTGTCTACCTACTTGCGTGTCCCTTTCTAGGCGCTTTGCGCCAACTATCACGCTCCAAGTTTCAGTTCTATCTGTCATCTTCGAAGAAGTACCTCAAACTTAAAGACAAAAATGCATAATTGGGCCATACAAAACTTCAAAAACATTTCAAAAGCTGTTGGCCGTGCGAATGAACAACTTGTAAGTGTTTAGTTTATTAAATACCTGGCACGCTAGGTTTTTATAGAAATCGACGCTCTCGCGGTGTCTAAAACAGGGTCTATCATTTGTACATTTATTGTCTCCAATACTGGATGTTTGGGCGTAAGCTTAATGAACTTGAGCCTAACGAAAGTTGTTCTGAGTTTGCAATTCTTGTCCATTCACGGATATTTCACGATGTTTTTTTTCTATTACAGTGTCTTTTTCATTTTTTACCTTCAATTTTTCATGGAGAGAGCAAAAAAAGGTGATATATAGAACATTAACATAACAAATTTTTGTTTCGTCAAAATCTCTAGGTGTGCTGAGTATTTGCGAATGCATGCTTAGTTTTATGCTTTTGTTAAAGTGAGAACTCACTTGTAAATAAATGAGATCTTGCGTGATAGGCTTTTCGCCGGCAGAGATAATACTGTAGCAGAGCTCGAACCACGAGTCCGTACATAAGGCCAACCGCATTTCAGGGCCTTGCGCACTTGCTGAAATGAAAATATCAATTAAGTACTTAAACTGACAGGTATAAGAAATTGTAAAACAGGAAAGCTTCAGTAGGAAACTTTCAGCACTATCTGGTACAAGTCAAGAACATTTCTTCGCGACACGTTACCGCCTACACCAAACGGACATTTACCCATGTCCTCTGCAAGAAAACTTACCTCTTAGTAGAGCGAGTGCCGTATGATACGCCGCAGTGAAGGCGGTCGGCGGCAACGTCGCGTGCGCGTGCGCGAGCGTCAACAACCGCCGCTGTAATGCAGCTACATTTCTCCGTGCTACCGTCCCCCCTGCACCCCGCACGGCGCCCACTCCTGCGCATATCGCGCGGATAGCGTTCGTCACAGTTGCGCGCACTTCGCTCACTGGCCACCATTCTACTGCGTTTTCCGTCACTGAAAATTTTTGTTTCACTAAAAAACATAATCGTGTTTTAGGATTCCATACCAAAATGGTAAATAGGGCCCCATAAAGCGACTATAATTACTTTTTGAGATAAGCGGTAAAAACTGATAAATACTTCAAACGCCCTACGCCCCTACGGAACCCGAAATAAACATAGCCCGACATGCTCTTAACAAGTTATTACCATAAAAACTGACGTGGTTTTGACACATTTCGTTTGAATAAAACAATTATTGTATTTTGTATGAAACTATAACCGACTCAATTTAACGTGAGTATTCCCGTTTTATTAAAACAAAAAGTTATTACCATTTTGGTAAGGTATTTCTTAGATAAGTTGCTCGCTCCGTATCGATCTATGAATGCATTTGACAGCTGCAATAACATTGTAAAAACGAATACAGTCACGACGCATATTAGAACGGCCAGACTTCAATGTGCATGTCAACTAGAGATAAAGAAAGACTGAGAGTCCGTGACAACGAGAGAAAATGAGAAAGACGATTCGTGATTGTGAAACACGTTAGGTCATTTTGTAACGGAATTATTTTTCCTTATATACCTTATTGATAACATTAAATGTTATTTTATTTATCTCACCCGTTCCGTGCACAGTTTCGTCGACAGAGGGCGGGGGTGACGGCGAGCGCGCCAACTTGAGATCGTATTTCCCCTCCTTGCCCATTCGATACGAGTTAGTTCCCCCCGCGTCCCACGCCACTCTAACCCACCCGTCTTCGCCTAGCTCGCCTATGACGCGTCCTTCGCCACCGGGGACCCCATCCTGAAAGGAGATAAGGATGTAATATGCCTGTTCCGGGACCTGGGATCTTATCATGTAACTCTGGTGGCGATGGTCTTCGTTTGCTATCCCGCTCGCTCGCATGGCGCGAATAAGTTGGCGCGAGTGGCAAGGCACGCGATCACCACCGCCACCAGAGTTACATGAGAATGCCCCTGCAGGCCTAGCACGCGCGCTGGGATAAAATTTTGTCCACCCATTTTGTCTTCAACGTGACAAAGCTGGAATGTGGATACGTCCGACTCGTTCTCGCGGGATAAAAATTGCGGACAACATTTTATCGCAGCGCGGGTGCTAGGCCTGCGTCGCAGTTTTAAGAAATACCTTGAGGTATGTCCTATAACTAGCCGCAGTTTCAGGACATATCCAGAGGTACGTCTTAAAACTGCGTCCAAAAGGAACTGAAGGACGGGCAGTAGCGTCCTCTTAGTGAGCGGTGGCATTCTGCGATCTATAAAGGTACGGGCACGAATGGCATACCTGATCTCCCCATTTCCAGTCCTTGCCTCGAACAACTCTAGTGCCTATTTTCATTAGAGAAGCGAGTTCCGGTCCCGACAGCGACGCACCTCTGGCTCTTGCCCCAAGCCTTTCATCTTCGTAAATTACTAGACAATCCGCTACAAAAAGGAAATGAATATTTCTGTAACTATTAACGCAACAATTTTTAAGCGTTCACAGCTTTTAGTGACTTACATTTGCATTTAATCCCAGTACAAATAAGAGACGCATTTTGAACGGTCTCCCCTCCAATCTGTTTCAGAAGCGTAAGACACGAACTTAACGCCCCTCCATTTATTAGCTGCTCTAATTCTGGCCCGTGGCAACCTTCGGTTAGAAGCGAGAGCAGATTGACTAGAAATCTGAAAGTAAAATGGCAATGAAATATCAGCTATATTGATTGACTTAGAAAATCGATTTTTGAAGGAACTTACCTCGCTCGAGATGGTCGATTCAACAATGCATGGGCTCCACAATTTGCGCTCATTTTCAACGGCATGCTTTGACAAGACGGAGAGCTGACCTCTCCTTCCAAGACTCTCGCCTTTAACTCAATCATAATAAAGTCCAACAATTTTGCTCTCTCTAAAAGTATTATATATTTCGAGTACGGTATCACAGATTCGATGCCTTTCAACGGGGGCGTCAGTGGAATGGTTGGTTTTAAAGCTACGTAAGGAACCGAGTCGGCCGTGTTGGAGCCAATGATGCCAGTTAGTGCCGCGTATTTCACACTTTCCGACATCGTTTGTGACGAATAAAGAATACTGTTTATCATATTGTAGCCAGTCTTTCTTATCTCCGCTCTTTGCACCTGAAATTGAACCAAATCACTATAGCAAGACGTTTCAAATACCTTTAAAATTTAATACAGTACAAAGAGATAAAGTTACCTGACAGTACAGAGCTCGTCGTAAAATATCAATATCACAGGGTTCTTCAGTAATCACAAAATCAATTATGGACACGGTCAAACTTTGCTGCTCGGGCGTCACCTCTTCTAACATCCAATACAAATCTAAAAAAAAACGAATTTTACACACAAGCAGTAAAGAATTTCAATGTCATTAACTTTATGAAACGAGTACCTTTATATAAAATTGAAAAACAACTGTAAAAAGAACCTTTTTTTTTATGGTACTGAGTGACGAGACGAGCCAGTCGCTCGCCTGACGTTAAGCGTGACGCTTACCCAAAACAGTTGTGCCACCCAGAATTTTGAGCTTCAGCAGTTCAAAACCACGCGCGGCAATGCACTGCGCTCGTCACCCTAAGACGTTCAATCTCTTTTTTGCCCAGTATTTTTGCTGGAAACATTGTCGTTCAATCCGAAACACAGTTATGTTTGCAAACTACTGCTTGGCGGTTGAATAACTAGCAAAGGCGTGTTACTTCCCCTACAGCAAGCAATGGCCTATGGCACTCCAGATAATAAGGCCAACATAACGACAGGTCGTAATCCAAAATCGTTAAAGCTTCTTAGGTAGTAGGAATTCACACACAAACATAACAGACGTACGTAAGCCCCAAAAACATAACGGTTCTTCTGGACAGTTAGGTAAAAATCAATTGTGTTTGAGTGCGACTAAAGCACATTTTGACTTACCTTTTTCATCACACGCAAGTTTCGACACCCAAGCGTTAACAAACTTATTTCTCTCAGAATTATCATCATCTTTCTCCTCATCGGCCATAATCAGATCAGTCTTGAGATCGTCAGCGAGGATCATCACATGTTTTTCGCTCTCCATTGATTCTTTCAGCATTGACGCTTCAGTCATATCGTTTAAAGAACTAAATGAGATCTCATTTGTAGGCGTCTTATCGTCTAAGAAGTCGTCCCTATCCATATCTGCCTTATCGCTTCGTCCTTCGATGTGTCTTGTACTACCGCTGTTTGAAGCATTCTTCCTGTCTTTCTCCAGCTGCTCATTCTTTATTACTCGTGTCTCTTTCTCGCGCGGCTTTGACGAATTTTTCGAGTCTTTTTCTCGAAGATTCGATTGCGTTTGTTTCTTGTCGTTATCGGCTGGTCGTTCGCGAAACTTTATTCGAATTTTCGTAGTAGGTATCAGAATGCAATGATCGCCGGAGGCGTCAGCTTTTTCTGGTTCTTTAGTCTTTTCGATAACAATGCTAGGAGGTTCGTCGGGGGTTTTGCTCGACGCGTTTGCTATGGACGACTTTATTAATAACGCGTCGCCTTGTAACAAGCTGCCTGTAGCTTTGAGCATACTCTTGCTGAGGCTGTTTTGTCTGTTTCTCAGTTCCTTGGTGGTTTCGAAGCATTTGTTGAAGGTGGGAGCTTTTGCAGCGCGGGCAACTTTCTTGAAAATCTTTTTAGCGGTGCACGACCGCCGGAAAGGAGGTCGTTTGTGTAGTGCCGTCACTGCGGGCGACATTGCTGCTCGCATTTCGTGAAGAAGGAACCTAGCTCGCTCTAATGGTGCTGCACATACCTGAAAGAAATTGAGGTGATCCATCGAAGTTACTTGAATTTCCTCTAATAGACCAAAAACTTTAAAAATGCATCATGAGTACGTACCTCTTTGTATCCACGGGATAGTTGCTGCCTGGTTCTCATAAGAGTCCACTTACATTGCTGTACGGTTTTCACTATTTCTGACATTGCAGGCGACAGCTTCACTTCGCCCTTCTGCATTTCTACAAACAAGGTAATACCAGCATTGGATACCCAATTATATTTTACTTGAGATACGATTTCAGCGCCCTTTAAATGCTCCCGCAAATCTGTCTTTTAAAACAGAATTTTAATATAAATTGCTGTCTCTTTTACTCACTTACTTCTCGCATCTTCTTTCGCAGTCTTTAGCGAAACTTGGCTGCTAGGTTACAATGAACATAAACAGACTGCAGTGGAGCCGAATTCAAAGCCTCATTTTGAAGGTAAAAAACTATCTTAAGTAAATTATCATTGTCAATATCAATGGCAGACAAGCAATCAAATGATGTGTCCATAAGGTTTATATCCAGTACGCACGCACTCACCTCACTAGCCTCTCCCACATACAATGATATGTGATACAAAATATTCTGTAAATCTTTCCCTGTCGAAAAGTGAAAACAGATAGATCAAAACCATTTACAGCGCTTTCACACTACAGAGAAGCACTTTCACGCGTCCGAAGAAACCCCGTTTTGAGTTTATTTTATTCTCGACTCTATTTCCATAGAACTAGTTTTTGTAACAACATTTTTTTAATATAAAAATGATAGAGAGTAATTTAATATTTTTTTTATCATTTAATATCTTTAGAATACGATTGCCTATGTCGTATTGCACGTGTAAATAATTGTTTAGTTAAACAGACAGACAGACAGACAGACGGACATGACGAACTTATAAGGGTTCCTTTTAGTACTAAGGAGCCCTAAAAATTAAATACCTAATACATTTTACCAGTTCCCTATATTGCCTACGTTATAAAGCAATTTCCATGTTTTTTTCAAACTATTTTTTTCCTTCTCCTTCGCCAAATTAAAAACTAATAACATGGAAATTGCTTATAACACATTGACAATGGTATTCTTAAGATAAAATTAAATAATTTAAAAAAATAGATTTTTCTCTCAGTAATTTTTATATTAAAAAATGTTGAAAAACTGAGCCGGGCCTTAAGCTGAGAATACGGTATCTTTTGAGCTACTCACCAGCAGTGGCGGTAGCTAAAGCGTGTTCCTTCAAGCCAGCGTGGTAAAGCAAGGCGGCTAACAATGCTCTTCTTAGCTCTTCTAGCGGGTGTTCCGGGGGGAAGTGGGGGGCGCAACCTTCGCGCCTTTCGCACGCCCACCACAGGTGTAGAGCTAGGGGATCCTGTATAACAATCATGGATCAAAATGCACATTTTAAAGCAGTGGATGAAATGTTAACGCTGTTTTCATTAAAAAGAATCTGTGATATTTCTTTATGTTGTAGGACTGATGTTCGCTGGTTTTCATGATCTTCATCGTAATCGGGCCAAATTTTTATAACTATAATTGTAACTTGCGTGATTGTAAGCGACGGTGTGGTCGAGGATGGGCATGTCAATCTTGAAAAAATCTATTCGCTTTTCAGTCTTGAACATGTCTTGATTGTAGTTCTCAGAAAACAACGAAAACAGCAGGTGGTTAAAACAGCGCATCAGTCAAGTTTTTGACACAGGCCTATCGCAAGGTACGCCTTTTCCAAACGTTCTGTTCTGTGATGTTTACTTACGTGCAATTTAGGTTCGGCCAGTGCATACAACAAGGCGTCAGCGCGAGCAGTAGAAGCCGCGTTGACTTTGGGCGGGGGTTTAGACGCTCGTGACGTCATGGGAGCGTCACTAGCTGGGCTGTTGCCGCCTGTCGAGGACCCGCTCCGAGCTTCGGCCTTCTCTTCTTCGAATGGGTTGGCTAGTTTCGTGATCTATGTCACATTTCAGTTTATAAATAAATTAAATATATGCGTCAGATATATATAGTTTAAAATAGATAGATAGATAGATAGAAACTCTTTATTGTGTACACCAAAAATAAAAGAACACATGTACAGAACTATCTTATACTTAAGCTAGTGCCACAAGTGGCGGCCTTATCGCTAAAAGCGATCTCTTCCAGGCAACCATTGCATGGAAAGAAATTCACATGATGGAACAGGTGAGGTATGACGAACACTTTTAATAATATAAATTGATAAATACTAAGTATATAATAAATATATATATATATATATAAATGTGTGTGTATAATATAAATAATATATTAATCTACAAAATAATGGTCCTTCGAGCTTTTGTTGTGGCTTAAAGTACTTTATTTTTTCCACGTAAGTGGATTTTGAGATGCCATTTCTATTTGTTTCATGCCGCTTCGTAACAAAGAGATTATGGCACCATAGACAAAATACACCGAAAGACGCAGCGTAGGTAGGCTTCCCACTTGGTGGAGCGACGATATTGTGAAAGTCGCGGGCAACCGGTGGATGGAAGTGGCCCGTTGTCGGTCGTTGTGGCGCTCTAAGGGGGAGGCCTATGTTCAGCAGTGGAAGTCTTATGACTGATGATGATGATGAGACAAAATACAAGTTGATAGTCGTGCGTTTTTGAGGAACTCTTTACAATTCTACAAAAGGATAACCGTCGCAACTGCCTTAAGTTTAGTACCGCCTAACTCAAATATTAGATGAATAGTACTCGCCTGTAATCCGCCTCTGAGAAACACAGCGGAGGCGTAAGGCGCCGCATCTCTTTCGGCCTCTTGCACCGGCAGCGAGCGCGCGAGCCTCGTCCCGCACTGAGACAATCCCAGCGCCAAGTGGAACGCGCTCGATGATAGGATGTGAAATGCGCGCAAGCTCGCACCACTCTCCTACAAACAAAGGATAAAATGTACATTTTGCAGTATTGCAAATTAAGAACTGGAATGGAACAGCCTATCGGGATTACAGTAGCAGTATAAATCACAAGAACTTTTGCATTCTGGTCGACTACAGTATGAAGATAGCATGGCATCTTATGATTATGTATTTTTTACCACAAGAAATCAGTTTTTTGACGCAAACAAGACAAAGTAAGCGGCTAAGCGAAATTGCTTAGCGTGTGAAACTCACTTCATAGTCAGTTTTCTACATTCGCAAACTGTTCGAAATTCTGAATTGTAGATGTTGGAAAAGGATATTTAGTAGTTTTTTTTTTTGTGATTAAATGGCTGCTTGACCACAGCTCACCTGATATTAAGTGTCGGTGTGGGCGATGGTATATATAGTCTTTTTGGTAAACTTACGTAACAACTAGGGTTCTGTATCTGGTCCGCATACATCCCCACACACTTGTCCGTGATCTGCGACAAGTACGCGGCGTGCGGGTCGACGCTGAGCGCCGCGGTCGCGTCGCAGCCGCGCATCTGTCGCACGACCTCCACCGTCTGGGCGTTGTCGCACTCAAACTCGGCCACGTCGAAAATGAACCCCGATATTATGATCCACGAGCCGCCTTCCTTTATGTGGTTTGCAAGGTCACACCTAAAAAATTAACAGGTCATTTAAAAATAATAGAAATAAAAAAATTACGTAACCAGAGTGTTTAGAACCAAGCATAACAGCAAAGCAAACAGTTTTACAGAAACAGATTTTTTGTGTGCGTATCAACAAGAGTTTCTGCCTAAATAGTTATTTGTGCAACAAGAGATCAAAGTAGATTTTTGCTGCGGTGCTGATGTTGAATCCCGAGCAAGTGAAGGATTCTAGAATTGAATCACGTGCGTGGCGAGTGATTCTAAGTTAGGATCCTGGGCCCCTATTCGGAGACATGACATTTTATCTTGGTCACTGTCTCTCTAATTTAGAATTTAATGGGAGTGAGAGTGACCGAGATAAAATGTCATATCTCCGAATAGGGTCCCTGAGCGTAAGGCGAGAGATTCAAAGGCATGAGATAGAAATAAATTTGGTCTCGTGTGGCACACAACTTTTCACCTCAGTAACAAGAATATATTAGAGGTAAATATCAATAATGTAATTAAACAACAACTAATATTTGTAGCATATTAAACAAACAAAAATAATTTAAAAATAAATGTGTGTATTTAATGTATTTGCGGAAGTTTGTGTGTGAACCGTGTGTTTGAGAGTGTGTTATATGTATGTACGCGTGTAATGAGTATGTGTTTGTAAAATGGATGTGTGTGTTTGTGTAGGGTTTGAGTATGTGTGTAAGAAGTGTGTGTAATTTGTTACTTTTTAAATAATATAATTAAATTTAGTGTGTGTGTGTGTTATTTACTCGAGTGTTCAAAAACAAAAATCGCGTTAAAAATTTTAACAAATGAATTTAAAGTTTATAGTTCTATGCGTTTCCGAACGCACCAAAATGATAATTTGTGACATCCGAAATTAATTCTGCTCACTCAGTGAGCAAAATGCGATTTTGCACACTGGTTTCTCGCAGCAAAGGGAGCCTGTTCGTGCTGCTGAGGTGAAAAAATATATGTAGTATTTAGCTAAACGCAAACCATATAATCGCGAAGCGTGCCGCGGGGAAATCTCACGGACTTTTTGTCTGCCGATGTGATTTGTTAGGATAAAATTGGCTTACTTTCGTAAAAGGGTGTTATTAGACTGATTTCTCTTAGAAACCAGACCGGGCCAACCGAGCACGTCAGCATCCAACTTGGTAGCAGCGGGCAGAATCTTCGCGGACTCGTCGCAAGCGCGCGCGATTGTTACGAGAGAGTGCGAACATTCGGCGAGCGAGTTCGGTGAGCGAGATACGCACGCACATATCCACGCACTTAGCTCGGTTATCACTCGACCTGGAGAGGAGTTAAATGAATAACAAATTATTTATTTATTTTGAGCACCGCTTCAAAGATCAGATTTTAAAAACTATCAAAGTTCGCATTCAATTGATAAAAACTTTGCGAAGCCACGGTCGCTTCTCGCTCTGTCCTTGTTCCGTTATTGTATGAATTATTATTATTATTGGAATTGGTTACTCAATATCCACGTTACCTACTTTATTTTCACGTAGATAATATTGATTTTCAACAACAACTATCTTCAACAATCTCGTTGCGTTTAGATGCAAACGAATGGGTTTTTTGATAACAACCATCCATAATTATCGTATTTTTTTTACTCATTGGCATATATAATGAATTATGTTTTAAGACGTTTACATATAACCAAGCAAATTAGTTTTTTTATTTTTATTTGACAGCATTTGGAATCGGGGTGCTGGAGTCACAACTCACCCACGATGTCGGCCGCAATGAGATCGCACAGCGTGGCGAGTTGGTCGGTGTCGGCGGAGCGCGCCGCTCGTCGGAACAGCGCCAGCGTGGACTGCACGTGCTCCGCCAGCAGCGCAGTATACTCAGTGAGGAGCGCCCGCACGCCGCCGCGCGTGCTGCGACCGCCTCGCGACCACATCGCCTCGCAGAACAATAGCCTGACGTACAGCGACACGATCAACATTACGTACAAGCTGTATACAGGGTTATAAGGAAAGGGTATGCTAAGCCGAAGAGGGCTCATAGTACTCAACATTATGAACAACTTTTACTATGGGACCAACCACGAAAAAATGTCAATGACACTCGACAAAATTTATGGAACAGCTGATATATTTTTCGCAATTTCAGAGTTGGTCCCATAGTAAAAGTTGTTCACAATCATGAGTACTATGAGCTCCTTTCGGCTGAGCATACCCTTTCCTTATAACCCTGTATACCGAAAATATTTTAAATACGGATTTCGGGTTAGAGCTGAAAAATAAAAGTAGCTATTTTAGTAATCTGTACATCTAGCCTACACGCGTTGCAAGCTATATTCGGAGTGGTTACAGCGACATAGGATTTAAATTAGTTTTTCGGTATTTCTAAAATATATCTTTTGTTTAGGTTAACTCAGAACACTTTTTCGATAATTTTGTAATACACTCAACGAAATTCACGAACTATGTATAAAACATCTAATAAAGTTTTGTGCATCGGCAACCTTCGTGTTTCCGAATTAGTACGAAAATAGAACGAAGATCTGTGAATGTCAGTTTTTCAGAGGTCTGTAGCTGATGAAGTATGAACAACGGCCAAATATTTCATGATAAATAAATATACAAGATAACTGTAGAGGAAGTTTTACCTTTGAAACCGTATAAGAAGATCGCAACTCGGACTTGCGGCCTCGTCTACTTTAGGGTCGTCCGTTTTGCTCGTGTCGCCTTCCGTGATTGAATTTATGTGCATTTGCGTTTGACAACTCGTGTTCTTGATCAAATGTTTCACCTGGAAACAATTAAATTTTAGATAAAAATTACCGAACAAAATGAGATTTCGTAACAGAATTTTAAGCAAATGCCTTACCAAATGCATGAGTGGTACTGAAGCTCCCTTTTCAGCTGAAGAGGCGTTATTAAACTGATATTCTTCTTTGCACCCTAAAAAGACGGATATTAGAACTTATACAAGACCACAGACTATTTGATTGTTCCTTTATATCTTGTTATTTACCTGTGACTTCCGAATCTCCACCGCTGGTAGTCTCAGCGCAAAACTGACCCGTCACTATATCGATCTGGTCATGATCACTAAAAGTATAAGTAAATATCAATAAACAATGATTTTAAAACTTTGAGTAAGTAGAAAGAAGGAAAAAAAATATTTTGACGAAAAAGGAAGAGGTATACTCTTCCTTTCTCTGTCCCGCCGCCTTTTTCTCTCCTATCTTGTTTCTATCTCTTAATTTTGGGGAAGGGGGAGGGGGCTAATTCTAAGGGGGAGACGAGAACGGAGGGAAAGAATAAAAGAGATAATTATGAAGGTAAGGGAGTAAGACGGAGATATAAGGGGGAGAAATTAGGTCGTTAGAGCATGTCGAACTCACACGTCCAGCTGTAAATGTGAGTGGAAGTCGTCCGTGTGCGCTTGGAGAGCGGTTTTCAGCGCGTCTCGCAACCCGCCGCCGCCGAGCAGCGACCACACTAACAACTCCGTCATGAACCTGGCGCCTGTACTGGATGGCACCGACCCTGTCGAACAATGAAGCAACGAAAATGTACCAAAATGCTTAATATTATTATCCAAAATACGAGTTTAGTCTCCCCAATGATGGCATTTTAATAGATGTGAGAAGCTAAGTAACTAAAAACTTAAATTCTCATGACATAAAGTTCAGTTTCGACTAACCTTGCAGCAGTAGCACCGGCCCCTATCTGCGGCGTAAGCAATAACAAGCCATCTCGGATCTACCTTTCATTACCGCCTTTAATGCCTAATTGAATTAGGACATAGTTCACTTTCGCGTAGCCCCACTAACCTTGCGGTAGCAGCGTGATGAGATGGTGGGCCCGTATCTGTGGGGTAGGTAACAACAGAGGCCAAGCGGCGCTTAGAGCCCGCCGGGCAGCCGTGGCGGCCGCCGCGCCGGCTCGCCCTTCCACTAGCGCCACTAGTGCCGTGTGGACTCCACTACACCATGATCGACCCTCTAGATCGCTTTCGTCGATGTCGGTTTTCCGAGAGCATTGCCATGCGTGTACCTGAAATACAAGTGACGAGTTTTGGCGGGAACGTGAAGAAATCATGTCGCGTCATTATATTATTTTCCAAAACTTGTGTTATTTTGAGTGTTAATGTGTAAAAATGGTGGATTTTACTCATTAAGCGTTCGTGATCGTGCACAAATGTTGGTGAATAGTATAATGTTGTGAAACTTAACTTTTTGTGTTGTTTCCAAAACTCATAGAAACCTCTAGTAAAGTCTCTAGCACTTTACTGCGGCATGACGTGGCCTTGACCGTGACTTGCTTTGCTTGACTTAGACTATGACTGAGACTTGTTTTAGTAGTGAAATATTTGACTTCACTTGATATATTACAATACTTGACACTGGCTAAACCCACAACGTGTGGAGCCAAAACATAAGAGAATAAATAAAATAAAACAAATACAAGTGACAAGTGATTTTGAATCGTGAGTAAGGATAGGA
Source organism: Apocheima hispidaria (assembly GCA_947579745.1). Taxonomy (NCBI): domain Eukaryota; kingdom Metazoa; phylum Arthropoda; class Insecta; order Lepidoptera; family Geometridae; genus Apocheima; species Apocheima hispidaria. The sequence goes on from OX388146.1 coordinate 13,503,088, forward strand.
TAAGAGGCTTTCGGGTCATCATTGTATAGCGCCATAGTGTTCATTCTATTCGAAGGAAGATTTCCGCAAACACATGAAGGTAATAATTTTCGCTTGTCTGATCATACTTACGTTGTTGGTCTACAAACTTAATTTGTATTATTTATTGTACATGATAAATTACAATTTTAAAAAACCCACGACTATTTCGAAAATGAGCTCAAATGCTCAAACAGATTTTCATCAAACATAGCTAAGAACCGCATGCTATCAAATGCAAAAAATCGCACCAAAATCGGCCCAGCCGTTTTGGAATAAGAAAGGAACACACAAACTAGCACATAACCACTTGCCCCAAACGCATATCACGCATAGCACCTTCTCCGTATCGTCGTGGGCCAAAATTATTCTAAAGATCAAATACACTTACTTGCAGCCGTAAGAGATTTAAACACGCTATCGCAATGCATTCGTTTTCTTTCATGGGAGTCGTTCCGCATTGTTCCACGACTAGCCTCAGCAGCCTTTCTAAAAACCTGAAATTTAAAAAACCACTTTATTTCAACCTGTCAAGTATTAATTTGGGATGAATAATCGCATAAGCACTAAACACCAGAAACTTACTTGAAAGTACTATCAGAGAGATCTATGACGAACGGCATGGACGAAGGCAGATCTCTGGGACTTTCTTCACTCCACACTATTATTTGGGAAGCGCCGCTTGTCACTCCTGTAAAAGACAAAATATCATAACAACCAACACGCATAGCAAGATGTCAACTAACAAAAATAATTAAAATTGTAGAATTGAGGACGTCCAAAAAAGTTTGTGCTCGCGAGGTACACCGTTCGCAGAACTACTAGTAACGTTATTTTATTTTTAAGTATATTTCATGATTTAGTTAATGTAACTAGTTAGTTCTTTTTTTCTTCTTCAAAGCGTTAATATTTTTTATTTTTTTTTCGTTTTTGTTGATAAGATATTTGTTAAAACTTGATAAATGCACGGACCCCGGAGTCCGTGGAGCAATATTGTAAAAAAAAAAAATGTTACTTTAAATAAATAAGGGAACAAACAACTGTTCCTTATTCCTATTGTACTGGACGCGACTTTGCAGCGGAAAGACACTACAGATTGGTTATTTTAGACGCTGTTTAAAAATTAACTTCCGCAAAGTTACGCCTGAATCAATCAACTAGTATTATTTATATTAAAATAAATCAATATTAATGGCATATGAATTCTTCGAACATCCACGAGGAACAGTTGATACTTTGCCGTTCTAAGGCATGTCTAAAAAAATATTAGGCGCACCAATCACAATGACACATTTGTGTGCAGTTACACATTTGTGTTACGTCGCACACCTTTTGGCACGGAATGTGGTGTGTTGTCTATTAGCGCACTCGCATTTAAATGTTAGTCTACGGTAAATGTGTCTATGGTAAATGTATGATGTACAACATTTGTAGTATTGGTGCTTTAGAATCTTATTCTTACCGTTGGCTTTGAACGAGGGCCCGAGAACTTGAAGCATTTGCGGCACGGGTCTGGTAATCTGCGCCCGTTCATGCGAGCCCCACGCATAAAGCGCACCTTCGGATGTCAACGCAACGCCGTGCGAGGCTCCCAATGACAAATCTACCACTTTTACACCTGGAAAAAAAAACACAAAATTAAACCATATAGCTACAGAATTAAAGTTTATTATTCCAACAGGATTAGCAACCAGTACGGTAGGTTTTACCTTGAAGTCCTTCGAGTATCTTTGGTATCTTAATGGTTTCCAAGTTGCCGTGGCCGAGACGGTAGCCATCGCCTTTGCCCCATGTGTATACTTGACCACTGTAATTAAATTTATTCATAAAAAAAAATCTAGAGTAACTATAGACTAAGATAAATACCTTGTTTACAATTTAGAAGCACGTACATATCGGGCGAGATGTTTTTAACTATCTGCGTAGCACGACGAAATGTAAACTTCAACACTAATGAAATAAGGTATATACTTACGTGTCAGTAAGTGCGGCGTGCCAGTGCTCTCCCGTATAAACCCTGGTAATCCTCAAGACAGACAAGGACGAAAGAGTTCTAGGGGTGCCGCCCTCACTGTCGCCAAACACTTGGACCGCGCCTTCCCATGTACAGCAAAGAGTTTGGCTTTCTCCCCAACCTGAAATATCGTAGTTTCAGACTTATATCTTTGAATTTAGGGGTTTTCTCGCACACGCTCGGATATCCATTCATTAATGTCGTGAACATTGTCGCTATGTTTGAGAACAGGACTAAAAGGCTTGGGGACATTGATGAAATCAAAGTGAATTCATCAATGTCAATTGTGCCTTGACTTCGCCTTGTACCACAGTTTTCACGTTAGCCTTTCAAACGATTGTACGCTGGCCCCTGCAGTGATGGGCCTGTTTCATATATACCCTTCTACCTATTTTTCACACATTTTTAAAGCACATTTTTATCCCATTATGCCCTTTGGGATGGTAGAAGGAATTTTTGATTCCACATTTTCCTACCAATCTAATGCCAGGTACGAGGGTAAATATTGTTGAAACGTAACTTGCAATGTAACACGCAATGCAAATCGCTGCAATGTATCATGCAAGGTAACAACACTCTTTGAAATAAGTTCTCTCTGGATGCGTTGCGCGCACGAACCACGCTTTTCACGTTGCGCTACGAGCATTTCAACTTGCGTGCGGAACTATCCGCGACTTGTCTGTTTTTTTGCGGTTCGTGCGCGTGACGCGTCCTAGTTCATAAAGTCTATTCATCCTTACCTGACAAAAAAGGTAAAGAAACTTATTTTTCTCACAAAATCGCCATATAGAAATCACACAACCTAGGAACGCACTATAGACCCTGGTTACATAAAAAACATGAATGCAACTATTACACAAGGACAATTACTATTTACACAAGGACATCAACGAAATTCATCATAATTACACTATATTTTGCATAAATACGAAAACAGCACAAAATAATCTGATCGTATTTTGCGGTTAGACTCCTCTAAAGTCTATGGATTTTAGTTTTGTTTGTTTACCTTTTTTCGTCAGGTAAGGATGAACAGACTATACAATGTAACATACGACACATTGAAATGTTTCATTGCTTGTTCTTTTCACTAGTCTGTACCCGGCATAACAAATTAAAAAAACAGCTGAAAAAAAGTAAAAAAAAGAAGAGCAGCGTAAAATGTTCAAGTTTTGAATTTGTTAGTCGAATTCAACAATTTTAAGCACCTTTCGCCAGAATACCAGTATTTTTGTACTTATCGGACCGCTTGGTGTAAAACTCGGTCTCACCTAGAGAAATGTCGATGACTCGTTCAATGTTATGGGCGTTGAAAGACACGGGTTGGGGCGTGAGGCAGTTTTCTATAGTGCCGTGGCCGAGACGTCCGTGTAGGCCTCGACCCCACGTATATAGAGCACCTCGGGCTGTTATTACCGCACTGAAACGAAATATTTTGTCTCAATGACTAGTTCTTGTAATAGATCGCTCTGTCACTTTCGCATCCGATAGACTGGATATAAAAGTGGGAAACACTGCGGGTTTCAAGGCTAAACGCTTTGCATTCGCAGCGACATAGGCCTGACCTTATGACAATGCCACAGAGAACAAGGAAAGGGAGAAAATCGAGAAATGTAGAGAAGATAGAGATAGATTTCGAGGATCAAACATAGAGAAAGGTAATGCACCTGCAAGCGACTCCGGCAGACACCTTGACAACCTCGTGGTGGTGCAAATGGTGTATAGCCGAGGGAGCGTCGCGCGGCGCCGTGTCCCCGTGTCCGAGCCGGCCGTCCTCCCCCGCGCCCCACGACCACACCCCCCCGCACGCCGACACACACAGGTAATGCCGCCCAGCCGCGTGGCACGACACTTGCGTTATCGTCTTGTTCTCTAGACCTGCGCCATAGAATGAACCCAGCTGTACTATATATCATGAAAGGTTGGTCATAGTTTTGAGTGTGAGGATATGCATATTGTGCCAGTATTGACCGAACTACATAAGAGCATGACTGCAGATCTTTATATGAGAAGGACTCACGCGCCTCGAAAAAAAAACATAAAAAGCAATACTAGACCAATGCCAATGACTCGTTCAATGTTATTACTTGAAGAAGAACATTATTTTATTTTAATTGACCTCTCATCTAGTGTTGCCGTGCCCGTCGGGTTCCTTAAGAAACTTTGTACTATCTCGATATGTTTTTCTTGTTCTAAAGCAATAAGTCATCTGAATATGAAACAATCCAATGATGGATTCAATGTCGGATGTATGCCTGGGCCCCTATTCGGAGAAATGACATTTTTATCTCTCTCTCACTCACTCCCATTAAATTTTAAATTAGAGAGACAGTCACCGAGATAATCTCGAGCGCACAGGAATAGGGTCCCAAGACTGATTCTTTCTATTCCCTCCTATTTATTGATCTTGCTCTCGTATCACTGAATCGATAGTTTGACTAATTAAAGTTTGACTAAATTAGGGCTTAGAGACTTCCTCACGGGCCTAGAATCCAGCGATTAAACTCCAGCACGACCAAGTGAAGTGATTTTTGTTATATACTACGATAGCATCCAGATTTAAAAATTGACGTCGTGAGAACATTGCACGAAAACGCAGTTTCATTCATGTAGTAAGCCTTTGACCGGAGAGGATATAAACTGCGAAGGGATAACAAGGGTTGCGCCGAGGTGATTCACCTCTCTGGCTAGCCGTCTAGACTACAATAGAATATATTTTCGCTTAGGTCATTGCCGCCATGTTTAAAATTCTAATATTACACGAACAAGTTTGCGAACTCAAATCAGCATGCCAAAGTCAAGTGCTGGGCAAAGACCTCTCCCAAGGAATACTTCTTACAAGCCGGTCTGTGCCTCTACGTAAATTTGATTGTAACTGAAATTTTCAGACTTTTTGCTGTACCCACAACAAAAGTGTTGTGAGTTGCTTCGAGAAAAGGAGGCAACGTAGCTCACATACAGCTATTTATTTTACTTTTTGGCACTATGTCCGCGTAGATGTTATGATGAGTTTTTGTCGCTTTCGTGAAAAATATGTAGGTACACTTCCTGTATTACTTTTATATTTAATTTATTATTATGTTTCTTTTGTGTGTCTGTATATTTTGTTACGAAATAAATATTTCTGTATTTTTAGAAAGCTTTTGCCTACACTTCCAAAATCTTTTTTCTTTAAATCAAGGTATCAATTTAACGCATAATATTGTCACAACTTTGTACTACAAAAACATGAAAAGCATAACATATGTATTTTGTTGTGAAAAAACAAAGATCTGATAAATGTGGCCGAGGTAGTAATTTTTGGTAGTTTTTTTTTTTTGTTCTCTTGTTCACCTTATGTCCTTGACTACCTGAGTGAAACTAGAAAAACAACGGAATCAAGCAAGTTTTCATTATTTTTTGCGTTCTGGCAGTACAGTCTTGTGAAAATTAGACACTGAAAAGGATGTTCCTTAGTCCATAGCTGCCGCTCTATTTCTCGAGCGTGCCATAGAGATAGAAAGAGAAATTTTGACGAAACTCGCGTTTCGGGGTTAGTCTGTTATCACCCTCTAAATCTTAACAAAATCTTTTGTTTTTTGTGTCAATGGCTTGGATAAACTATAATCTATGCCGCTATATTTTGTTTTTCCAAAAAATGTTTATGGTATTCTAGCCACAACTATTTTTCTTCGTTTACGGTTTTGCTACGCTTTTTGTATGGACCAGACGGCGGTATACTCTATTCTTAAGACCATAAATCTCACCCGGTACTAGATGAGGCGTGGTGCTATCATAAGGCATAGTATACACGGCGCCGTCGTGAGCGAGCAGTAGGGCCAGTTTCTCCGCGCACGCGATTTGCTGTATCCTCAATGTTCCAAGCGGCACCGGCCCAGAACCGACTGATATCACTTCTTGGGCTGATTCTGTACACTGTTAATTAAAATCATAACAATTTTATTTAACACTTCGCTTACATTACACGTGGCTCTATCGAAATAACGCTACTCCATCACGGCCAGGCGAATGTGCACCCTAGCTATGTGACAACAAGCTGGCATTCTGATTCATACATTTCAGTCCAGATCTTCATACTTGTAATTTTTGTTTCAAATGTATCTGTAATTATGATAGTGAGATACAAGATTACAACATTGCTCCTTTAAAGCAACATGTTTTTTTTTTTCTAATTTACGGAATATATTGTTAATTTTATTAAGCTGCGCGGTTTCGTCCACGTGGTTTCTTTTTTCCTTAACCACCCCAGTATAGAGGCGAAAAAAAAAACATGAAATCAGTCGAGCCATTTTCAAGTTTTTGCGAGACTAACGCACAGTTAGTCATAAAAAATATGACTCACTAGTGATTATACTTCTTTGGAATATTTTGTTTCAATTCAATTCAAGTCAAAAAAAAAACTGATTCTGATTCATAAAGTTTTTTGTAAATTTACACTTTATCTACAAAAACTTGCAAGTTAGATATATATTTTAATAGCTGCGACACGCGGTTTCACCCGCTATTCTACAGGAAGGGTTAAATTTTCAGGATAAAAAGTGGCCTATGTGTTATTCCAGGGAATAAGCTACCTACATACCAAATTACATCCAAATCCGTTTAACCGTTACAGAGTTGAACGGGAACAAACACACTTACATACTTACAAACTTTCGCATATAAAATATATAGGTCTGCGCTGCGACGGCGACGTTTAGCTCGCACCACAGATCACACTAGATACCGCATTACGAGATTCGTTGTTCCTACAAAAAGGCACCAAATTTTGAGGAAGGCGAGGGTCGCGGGGAGTGCGACCAAGCGTTCTCATTGGCTATTTTAAGGTTACGCCTACTCGCGCCTGACAATGAACCAATCAGAGTAATTTTTTATAAGTGTATTTATACTGATGCGTGGTGCGCTTCGAGCGTCCTGAGTGCAGAATCTAGGGTGTGATCTGTGGCTCGCACCTACATCACAATGCTACCATAATGTTTGTTGTTTAGCGCAGATGTATTCGTAATTAACCCCCGAATACTGAATCGTTTGTTAACTATGACAACAGATTAATTCTAATACTGCCTTTATCTGGCACTAAGCAAATGACAAAGGCAGCAATAGAGTTAATCTGTCGTCAAAGTTAACAAACGTTTCAGTATACGGGGGTGAGTCTGCTATTTTATACCAACTTACAGTTACAAATCCTTTCAGAGGTGGCAGTAGGGGCGAGCCGAGGCGATCTAATTGGCAAAGAAGAGCAATGCCAGCCTTTCTCACGCTCATCAAGCCGTCACCGGTTGGTATGTTCAGATCTCTGAAAATATGCACATAAAAACTAGCCTTGTGGCTCAGTGGGAGGATGCCCGCCGTCTGAGCTGTGGGTTGTTGGTTCGATTCCCACCCAGGACAAACAATTGTGTAATAAACACGGATGTTTGTTCTTTGTCTGGGTGTTTCTATGTATTCAGGGTATGTATTTTAAAAAAAATATGTATTTATGTATTCTATCAGTTATCTGGTTCCCATTGTACAAGCTTGCATAGTTTGGGGCTAGATGGCGCTGTGTGTGAACAACGTCCACAAATAAAAAAATATATTAAACAAATTGTAGCACATATTTTTACTCCTGCAATCTACGAATATAGTTTATTTTGAAGTACAATACAACACCGATAAGTAAAATGGGTGCCCCCAAATCTGTTCTTAGATACTTGGAACTCTTTTTCTAATAGACCTGAGGTAGAGACAAAGAAAGACAGGCGGCCCATGACAACGAGGGAGAAAGAGAAAGACGATACATTGCTGCTATGGGAGTTTGTCTTTAAACTAATACGGTTACACAAACCGATTACAATAGCTCGTTAAATTATTTCACATATATTGTAGAAATAAACTATAGTTATTGTTCCTTACATAACTTATTCGTAGACTAGTTTAATATAGCTATTGTTTTATGTTTATAACTAGCTGCACCCCGCGTTTTCACCCGCTATTCTACAGAAACTGAATATTTTTCCGGGATAAAATTGGCATATGTGTTAATCCAGGGTATAAGCTACCTCCATACCAAATTTCATTCAAATCTGTTTAGCCGTTACAGAGTTGAACGGGGACAAACACACTTACATACTTACAAACTTTCGCATTTATAATATTAGTTTGAAGTGTTATACGTAGTAAAAGTGACCTACTTGAGGTATATTTCTGTGGGATTTGATTCAGTTGAGGGTTCGTTGTTTACAATCGGACTAGGTGTCGGCACTTTGGCCATTCGCCGTAGAAATGGCCCCAGTGGCGCTGTGCATTCCTCCAATGTTATCCTATAACAAAGATAAATAAACATTTAGCTTATTATATAACTGTGATAGGCATCTGCGGGGCAAGCCAGCCAAGCGACAAGTTCGTCCACGGCCCGGACGAATAAAAAACACGAATTAAAAATTACAAACAATGACGTGAAATTTGTTGTACCATTTTCAAAGTTATGTAAATTCGTTATGTAAAAACACATTAATTTTAATGTTTGTTACCTCGGAACTCTGTCATTTATAAACAAGTTTGGTAAATTATTATTTTTATTTGAAAGGATTTACTAACAGTTTGGTCCCATTTTTATCAAAATCAAGTTCTGATGATGGGATTCATGAGGAATTGAGGGAACTCATCAAATACTAGTAGTTCGCGGCGAACTGAGACCTCGCGACCCCTATATCTTCACAACCCCTAGACCGATTCAGCTCATATTCGAACTTAAAAATTGTATTGAAGTGAACTACTTGACTACAATTTCATGATGATCGGATCAACGGTTCGCAAGTTATCATCGGACAAATATACACACAAACATACAAACATACAAGCATACAAACGGCGATTTGTCCCAGTAAACTCTGAGACCTTCGCTTCGCTGGGTCAATCATAGGCATGCATATAGCGATTTTGGTATTTTCATCAACAACTCAAGCATTTGCATTCAGAAATTATCATTTGGTGAAGTGGAACTGATGAAGGAGACCACAGATGGCCGCCGGTACTCCACAATGATATACTTACCATTGTGGAGTTCCATTGGCCATATTTCACGGGTGGCGCCAAGAACATCTCGGTAGTACATTTATTTCAAAGTATTCTGTGGAAGTCTGTTTTTTTTTTTTGATAATATTATTGAGTCTTGTCATATTGGTTTAATTTAGTGAGTGCTTCAAAAGAATCGCCAGAGTCTATCAATATTTATACTTTAGTTCAAAAATTAAGAGGAGATTTAGGTTTTTTGACACTGCACCGTGCTAAAATTTGACTGCGGTATCATCTGAATGGAAGCACAGCAGTCGAAGATGGAGCATTTACCTCAAGCAAACATAATTGTATACAGTCCATTTTATTATTTACCTATTATCCGGCTGTCGTTTCTGCTTGGGAGGTAGAGTGACTAGCACATCGGCCGCTTTCAATATCGCTGGCAGCTCAGCGCGCCGCGCGCACAGCTCCACCCACACACAGAGCGAGGTCCGCCAGTCGCCCAAAGGGACATTGCAACCTAAATCGCTGTATGTAGGAAAGAACAATTCATTATGAGTAGTAGTTAGCAAACATTTAAATACACCGCAGAATAAATAATAGTACTAGGTACAGAACACCAGCACAGCATAAATAAGAACAGGAAGCTCACTCCCATAGCGCTCCATAGAAACGAATCGCGTTTAGATCCGCTGTGTGTGTACGTGTATGTACGCACACACACATCCGCAAATAAGATTAATAAGTATACTGGCTGTGTAGATGACAGCCGCCCCCGCACAGCGCCCCTCCTGCGCGTAGTTTAGTGTCGCGGTTGAGGCCGCCTGGTGAACTAGCTGTTCTCCGGCGTAACTGTTGTACTACAGTCAAGTATTCTTTACGAAAGTAAAAGGAAAACAATGATTATTTCCTATAAGCTAATACTTGGTAATTAAAGTAAGAGGTCTTGAAGACGTGACCTTATCATAGTAGAAATTTTCGTGACCGACTATCCTTCACACTGCTCTGACACACTGGTGTGATCTTCACATTAGTACTAAGGATAGAAATTTTAGCTCATTTTAACTTACCCAGTTACTACTTGGTTCAAGAACTTAGCAGCACTGTCAACCACCTCAGCCCATATTTTCTGGGATTTGGGTGCTGGGCCGGCTCCAGCGCCGGCAAACAGCGCCGCGTCGGGTAGCGCCCGTACAGCGTCTAACGCGTCTTGTAGTAAGGCGGAGCACACGTCGGCGTCCTCGCCGCAGCGCCACGCGCGACGCACCAGAGATAGCGCGAGGCGTAACGCGGCCCGAGCACCCACTCGGGCTAGGCCTAGGGAGCTGAAAGAATCAGAGAATTAATATCCAGAAAACAGGCCTACAAAGTTTATGGAAAGTTAAAGTAATAAATATAATGATATTGTAGTAATAACTAATATGTACAGTTTTTCTCACAATGAAAGGAAAATTTGTAGCGATTAGATTGCACAGGATGTGGGTTAAATCCCAACGAAGAAGTTATCTATGTATATAAAAGAACAAGCCCTTTTCTCTAGGAATCAACGCACAGAACAAATCGCTTATGATAGACATGTGAAATTTGGACATAATACTCTTGAAATGGTCTAGGTGAACAATAAGAACGGATTTCGCGAAATTCCTCCACTAAAGGGGTAAAATGGACTCCCAAAATTTATGGCAATAAAACTTTTTTTCATGCTAATTAAACCCGTACTAGGCATGACAAAATTAAGAAAGGTCTCAGGATTTTTCGAAAATAAACCCCTAAAGGGATGAAATGGGGTGTTCCATTTACTGTACACTAGGCGAGTGACCCGTGCCGGCAAGCTAGTAATAATAGGTAGTCATAAATACTATTACCTTCCAACTTACCTTTCGATATCATCAGGTGTTTGCTCCTCTCCATCGTCCTGTGTCTCAGTGCTCAGTTCAACAGGATTATTCAGGCTGCTAACTACATTGCTCAGTGTTCTATTGCTGACTGTGTGTGGCGTTTTCTTATCTACTTTATGCTTCTTAACTTCTTTGCTGTCATTTTGATCCCTAAAAATATTACATTATTTTGTTGGGTACTTAAATAATGAATTGATTTTCCACCTATTCACGACTATATATATATATATATTTTTAATTTATTTCAGAAAAATATCCATATTTGTTGATTGATTAATTAGAACATAATTACATAACGTTTACATTAATTACATATCATTTAAAAATTACAAATGTCCGCTAAATTATTCTAACATTAGTTCACATGTCAAAAATAAATAAAATAATAAACTAATATACTAATATTCTATAGGCACCAATTTTTATAAAAATGTATAAGGGTGTCTGACTTATGAGGACAGATAAAGCCTAATTTTTGTTAAGCTAGTAGATAAATAATATCTATTTTGTCAATTTTCTTGGAGACACAATTTTTTGCTATGATCAGAAAAATGTCTGGAGAACAAGATTAAATGAAATGTACCTAATAACAGCAACTAGATGTCTATTGCAGAGGACTATCAAGCGACGGATTTGTGAGACAAATGGGCAAGTAACTGCCACAGTGATGGCTCGTGTTCGTTGCTCCCAGATTAGTGATTCCATAAGGCTTTGCAGGCAATCCGGACCTAGTAAAAATAATACTACATTACGAAAATTTATAACTTTCATAGAGCTAGGCGGTAGGTAGTTACTATAATTTTATTAATATTGGGTGTTCTTTTTTTTCTTATTTAAGTAGTCATTGAACATTTGAGTTATACCTTAAATAAATAATTTATAATATTAACATTAGTTTGAGAAATAAGTTTTTTTTTTTTTTATTTTTTTTTTATTTTTATATAATTATTGAGTTATTTAAAAGATGGACAACAATATCCATGCAAATGACTAGGTTAGGTTTGTCAGTAATCCTAACTAATATTATAATTCAGAGGAATATAGCCACAGTCTTATCAGGACCAATAAAGTTTCAAGGTATAAATAAAAATACATTAATCTCGAGGAAACAACTTTATGTGCGTGATTCAGAACTCCCGACATTACAACAGTCAGTCCATAAAAATGGATCAACGCCATCTAGCGAACTATAGGAAGTAGAGTTGAAAGTGAGTAGGAAGTAGGAGTAGTTCTGTCTGGATCTTTGTCACATTACCACGACTAAATAGTTGAATTGATCTTTATAAAATTTAATAAGATGTTACTGTATATCACAAAGACCAACATGCGTTACTTTTCTTTTTAAGTCCACGCGCACCAGGTCATGTGTAACAACTAGTTTTATATGAAATCTAATCATATGAATAAACACGATACAGTTTTTTTTTTGTGTAACTAGGATAGTCATGTTTGGTTAGGAATCAATACCAAGCAGATAAGGACTCACCAGGATCCAGTTTCCACTTTAAATCATCTATCACCTGAGAGGAGGGTGGAGGTGCCACCAATTTGTTCTGAATGGAGATGCGAAGCTCCTCCTCTGCAGAGAGGGCTGTGCACGGTGGACATGCACAACCTGAGTGGGGTCCACAGAGGCCATCACAACATGTGCAATTGAGAATCTACAAAACCAATAAACTATAATGTTATAGTAATATTTTCCACATAAATAGGACTTGATCAAAAACTTCTAAAAAATCTTTTGTTTAACAATCTACAAACCCTGAGGCCACAGTAATATTTTCCACTGTCGCCAAGCTTTGCAGTGATTCCAGCTGCATTCACCAGCCCACTACCAGCATCATAATATATCTCTCTGTCTTGCAACAGGGTGTTGAAATGGGCACAAAGAGCTTCGGAACTGTGAAGAGCGTCTTTTAAGTCAGGATTTAGCCATTTAGCATCCAAATGTTGTTGCGGACGGAATATGAAATCGTCTTGATCGTCAGGGACAGACATTTTCGCAACCGGCGCGCCTTCGTCACTTTCATTTACACATATTGATGAGAAAATAAAACAGAAACTTATTATTTTATATAGAAAAGACGAGAGTACTCGTAATTACTCATAGTAAAATAAAAACATAAATCGAAATTATATTCAAAAACTCGATAAACAATTCGAACTCGCAACAAATCAATGAGTGGAGACAAATGAGACAAATTGTCAATTTTACTAATTACATCAATCTGACTTTGAAATAAAAATAAATTTGACATATGACATTTTGCTAAATAAAAGTGGCTATACATGGCCTGACATGACATCGTGTGAAAGGGACAGCTAAACTTGAAATTCACGGGAACAAAAGAAGCAAACTATTAAGGTTATAGCTTCTCCCTTTAGCTCCATCAGAAATGTATATAACGCCATCTCTTTCACACGATGTCAGGTCAGGCCATGTGTAGAGTTGTAGACATTCTAAGCTGCAACCCGCTGCAACCACAAAGCCACAAATCAGAACAAGGCCTTCAACCACGCAAGATCAGAATCATGCCGTATGTAGAGGGTTTAAACTAAAATAACAATCAGTGACAAACAGAAAAGTCGAGTTTTTGGCGGGAACGTGAAGGAGTCATGTCGCGATATTGTATTATTTTCGAAAACTTGTGTTATTTCGAGTGATTGTTTGAAAGTTGTGGATTTTTTTATCATATGAATAGAGATTTATTTTTATGTGGTGGATAAGCGTTCTTGAACGCGCACGAGTGTTGTTATGTTGTGATACGTGAAAGTGGCTATACATGACCTGACTTGTGAAAGAGATGGCTGTATATGAGTTTTTGGGGAGTGAAAGAGAGAAACTATAACCATAGTATTTTGTTTCTTTTGCCCTCGTGAAATTCAAGTCTAGCTGTCCCATTCGCACGATGGCAGAGGCCTTAATGTAGCGAGGCCTTGACTCTTCAGTCTTCGTGTTTTCCAAAACTCCATAGAAACCTTTAGTAAAGTCTTCACCACTTTATTGGGGCATTACGTGGACTTGGCAGTGATTTACTTTGCTTGACTTAAGGCTTGGCTACATGGCCTGATCTGACATCGTTTGATAGAGATGGCTATATCTAAGTTTCTGGGGGAGCGCAAGGGAAAAGCTATAACCTTAACAGTTTGTTTCTTTTGATCCCGAGAAATTCAAATCTAGCTGTCCCTTTCACACGATGTCAGGTCAGGCCATGTGTAGAGACACTTAAGGCCTCGCTACATGGTCTGACCTGACACCGTGTGAAAGGGCCAGCTAGACTTGAAATTCACGAGAGCAAAAGAAACAAACTATTAAGGTTATAGCTTCTCCCTTTCGCTCACCCAGAAACTTATATATAGCCATCTCTATCACACGATGTCTGGTCAGGACATGTGTAGACACCCTTAGTTATGACTCAAACTTAAAGATTTGTATTCACTTGAAATATTACAAACCTTAGACGAAGCATCATACTTACAAACCTTGACACTGGCTAAATACACAACGTGTGGAGCCAAAAATAAGGGAAAAAATTTAGTGTCAATGTCAGATACATTTGTAAAGTATTGTCAGTGTCAAATTGTCAATCAAATTCGATCAATTTCGAATTCGAATGAATATCGTCAGCATTGTTTTGTAGAATTTATTGTTTTAAAATAAAATTGATTTAGATATTATTTTTGTTTTTATGGGTCTATATAACAGCTCTGATGGATGGGGATATTTTAATTGAGAACAAAGATTGTTTTTACGGTAAGCATCCGAACAATATTATTATTGATGAATCCGGCGAACACACAAACAATGTACCTTTAATTTTCTTTGTAAATGTTAACGACCCCTATTTATTTGTTTGCACATGGCCTCGTACATAAACACTTTCAGTTTCATTGTTACCTACTTCGTAACAGAAACCAATTATAAAATATCATGATTTTGCCTAAAGTTGAATGCCGTGTTCCCATAAACATTATCTCGAAACAACTAGGTATTTTTTATCTCTGCATCGATAAACCAATTTTATATCTGCGCAATATCTTTATGATCTTATGCCGCTTTTGCTGTCAGTGACGTACCAATATGCACTTGTTAGGGAATCACAGTTGGATTTAACTGATTCAATTCAAGTGATTAGCAAAACCGTAAAACTAAGTAACTTATTTGCAGGGGACGACTTTCTCGACCAGCTATTGGCTAAGGAATGCCAGTGGTCGTCATTGTTGGATGCTGCGGACGCGTCACCGAGTGAGATTCTAGCAGATGCAGTACCAATTCTGGTGCCTCCAATATCGCCAGACTTGAGCGTCAAGTCATCGCCCAGTAGTAGCATCTCCGATTCAGGCAGTGAAGATGATTCTAAGAAGTATGTATTCATAGGAAATATAATATATTTTCCCATCCTCCTTGTAAAATTTTACCAACTTTTTAAAATGCCAATGTTGCTTATAATTAACAAAAAAGAATGCGCAGAATGCTAACGACAAGTTTAGAGTACTATGTTCCTTGGTTTAGACAACACAACTTTATATTTTGACATACATAAAATCAATTGAAGTTTTTTTTTTAAATACAAATTTAAATATTTTTATTGCAGTAGTTCAAGCGGCACTTCAGCGAGGCAGTCATCCCAGTCACCATTTGACTGGATAACAAGTTTTGACGATGAACCCACAAGTAACTTGAATTTAGAAGATGTGGAACTGTTTTTACAAAAATCAGGTAAAATCAGTGTATTATTTCCGGCTATATTGCATTCAACTTATCTTAAAAGTTGAATGGTGGCTACCATTGTATTTTTGGAAAATAGAAAATGTTTTGCTATCTCATTTAGCTGCTTCTACAGGTCTACAGGATTTGGTTACACTGTGTGTTGCTCATCATCTGGTTTATTGAGCAACAACTACTGTAATTTTTCAGTTAATTAATTCATTTTTATATATATTTGTTAACTTTACAGCACCAATTGACAAGGTACAGCCAAAGCTTAATGAAAAGAAAGGTCCCATGGTTTCGATTGAAAATGGAATTATCAAGGTAAATTCTCCTATAAAGGATGAATATTCAAAAATCCTTTAGTGTTCACTTACATTAAGGAACTTCTTAGCAAAATTTCATGTTCCTAGAGCCAATGGTGTTGATTCTGTTGTACCACTCACTAAACTAAATTAATCTGTGACTCAAATTATGTGCATCTATTTCCATTTCAATATGGGAGAAAATGGCAACTATTTAAGGTCTGTCTAGTTTAGTCTAGAATATGGAAGAGAATCGACACCACTGTTTATCTTAGGTATTAATGAGATCGTTTTATTATAGTAACTTAAATAACATTAAATAGTAAATAAATTGAAATAAACTGTA
The DNA here is from genome assembly GCA_947579745.1 of Apocheima hispidaria. NCBI lineage: Eukaryota > Metazoa > Arthropoda > Insecta > Lepidoptera > Geometridae > Apocheima > Apocheima hispidaria. The sequence goes on from OX388146.1 coordinate 13,519,376, forward strand.
AGTAAAAATAAAACATAAATATATATACAAATTAAAACTAGCCCTAATCTAATAAACCGCTACCAGTATTAATTAGACGATTGTTTGCTGAAATTTTGAAAGGCCACAATAGGTTGAAATTACTGACAGCTGAAAATAAAACTCAATCCACATAATTTTACAAGCTTTTATTTAACTTGCTTATTTGTATGTTATGGTCATGTCTTTTCTCAATTTTAGACCAGGGGCCTTATCCCGTAACTCTGGTGGCAATGGTCTTCGTTTGCCATCCTGCTCGCTCGCATGGTGCGAGTAAGTTGGCGCGAGTGGGACGGCACGCGATGACCATTGACACCAGATTCACGGGATAAGGCCCCTGTTTGCCTTGTTCAATTGAATTGAAATTTTGCATGCCTGTCAAGATTAGATGACAATACAATATTATGACAGCGAGCTGATCTAATGATGGCACAGATCACACTTTAGATTCTGCATTCAGGACGGTCGAAGCGCACCATGCATTAGTCTAAATACACTTATACGAAATGACTCCTATTGGTTGATTGTTACGCGCGAGTAGGTGTAAACTTGAAATAGCCAATGAGAGCGCTCGGTCGCACTCCCCGCGAGCCGCATCTTCCTCAAACTTTGGTGACTTTTTGTAGGAACAACGAATCTCGTAATGCGGTATCTAGTGTGATCTGTGAATGATGGATACGGAAGGTGGAAACAGAACTCCTCAGTAACTAACAGTACTTAGGTTGCTGGAGTCTGGACCAATTTTGATCGGCTTACTGTACCAATAATGGATTAGATAAAAGCATTTTTTTGCAAAGAAACTTATTTAGTAATCATAACAATTTACATTTCAGGGAATAAAATTAGTTGCAACAAAATATGAAAAGTCCTTAAATCTGTCACAAATACATAAAGGTACGTATTGCTTAGCAGTAATTTTTTTTGTAATGAAGTACATAATTATCTAAAGAAGCATTCAGACTGTGCTCTTCATAACTTTCCCTCACGTTTTCTTACTTGCCCTGCTTTATAGCTTTATACAAGAGAATATTGTTTGCCTATCATACTAATATTATAAATGCGAAAGTTTGTAAGTATGTTTGTTCACGTTCAACTCTGTAGTGGCTGAACTGATTTGGATGAAATTTGGTATGGAAGTAGCTCATACACTGGATTAACACAAACTATTTTTTATCCTGAAACATTTAACGGTTCCTGTAGGATAGCGGGTGAAACCGCGAGGCGCAGCTAGTCTCTTTTATATAAACACATTCTAAACTGTGTTAAAATTGGGTAGTTCAAATGTTCCGATCTAGCATAGTCTGAAAGCTCCTTACTGATATTGGTTTTCTTGTTTATTTAAAGCCCAATTTTCAGGTAATGGCGTCACACAAAACTCCTATTTTAATGTTGTTAATGAGCACTATCAAACAAATGGCACCACAAATAATGAAAAGCCAAACTCAAATCAAAATATCAAACTGCCTATTGAGCAAAAAAAGGTTCCAAGCATACTGAAAAGACCCACAAATATATGCAAGCCGCCGAGTCTTGTGATACAGGCTGATAGTACAAATGGAGGGAAGATTGCAATAGTGCCAGTAACTCGGAATAAATCTACTGAGGTCAAAGATGTTAATATTATGCCAGCTAAGGTAGGACCATGTATTACAATGTTACATTTTTTTTTTGTCCTGTTTAGACAATTGATCACAAACTCACCTGATGTTTAGTGGGAGTATAGATGAGGATGGTAAACACACCTAGCCTGGAATGGGACTGGCTCACAGGTGAGGCCGAAACACACCAGTTGAATGCTTGGCATCAGATTTTTTGCTTGAGGACGGTAGCTAGCCAGTGGATTACTAGATAGTACCTCTTCACCATGCCTTCAATGGTAACTCAAATCCATTGTTGGGATTTGAACCCGCACTCTGGGACTTGCGATCCGAACTCGCATACTACCTACTGAGCTATCATCATTTCTAAACGATAAATGAAATAATGATGTTCTTTGATAAGAAATCAACTAACATTACATCCTTTATTTTAAAGCTGCATAATATTGAAATTGAAACCTTTCACTAAAATGAATTTGAAAGTATTGCCTGAGTGTTTATAATTTTTTCACATATAAATACCTGAACCTATTGTGATAAATAGGCATATTTGTAATTTTAACAAACCTTTATTTTAAGGTATCATCATCTAGAAGCAGTATAGACCTTAACAAAAAATCCGAGCAATATGTACCTGCTTCGCCGGACGTGCAAAATAATGGGTTACCTACTACAGAAGTGGAATACTCTGCCTTAGAACTTTCTAACTGTAATGATGCTGAGCTAAGAGCTATCAAAAAGCAGCAGAGGATGATTAAAAATCGGTAAGCATTTTAAAACTAGAAATAAAGAAAAAAAAAAGATCGACATTTTTTACACAGCGCCATCTATCCCCGAACTAAGCAAGTACTATGGGAACCAGAAAACTTATAGAACACATAAATACTTTTTTTTTTTGCAAAAACATGCACAGAGAGAAACACCCAGCCAAAGAACAAACATCCATGTTCATCACACAAATGTTTGTCCTGGGTGGTAATCGAACCCACAACCTACAGCTCAGAAAGCGGAAATCCTCCCACTGAGCCACAAGGATAGTCAAAATAGGAAGCCCTAGAAACTGAACAAGTAAAGAAGCTTCTAGCAAATATAAATACCAGATGAGCCAAGGTGTTTGGCCACCTGGTACGACATGACAAACTAAGCATACAATACAACCATCATAGAAGGAAAGATAGGACCCACAGATCACACCCTAGATTCTGCATTCAGGACGCTCGAAGCGCACCACGCATCAGTCTAAATACACTTATAAGAAATCACTCTGATTGGTTGATTGTCAGGCGCGAGTAGGCGTAACCTTAAAATAGCCGATGAGATCGCTTGGTCGCACTCCCCGCGACCCGCGCCTTCCTCAACTGTACTGTGACTTTTTGTAGGAACAACGAATCTCGTAAAGCGGTATCTAGTAGTGTGATCTGTGATAGAAACCAAGGAAATCAAAATTCTAAAATAGAACTGTTAATTACTGGAATTCTGTTAATAGAACAGATAAAAGAGAAGGCAGATGTCATGTCGTATTAGGAGATGAAAATGATGGCGACCATCAAGCATGGTTACTTCACCGACAAGAGCTACGCTCTTAAATGATGTTTTTTATACATTTTAACTTGCTTATGATGCCTTAATCTTTTTTTCTTATCAAACGGAAAAAACGTTTTCTTTTAAATTCCTTGATGATATTTTATGTTTCTGTGAAAATATCGGAGTTAAAGTGCAGATATGGCATATTCACCTCTGGCAATGTTAGGAAAAACCCAGTCCAGGAAATAAAAATGGTCTTATTTCTACAAATAAACTCGTATCAGTTTATAAATAAAGCCAATCATGTTAGTCACGTTTTGATAAATACATAATAATTATAATAATAGCTTTGAAGCAGTGTTGGATTTCGTATATATTTATACTATTTTTACCATTATTTCATGATAGTATGTAGTATCGTAATGTCACTATACTACGCGAAAATAACATAACTTTATTTTCAGGTATTACGGGTTCTTCCTTGTGTTTTTCAATATTTCTACCCTACCAATATAAGGAATTTGTGAATATTTTTTAGTAAATAATAAAACTAAATTTTAGTTACCAATGCAATGGCCACGTGATGGTAAGCGTAGCCCTGGTAGACCGATACAGCGATGGCGTGACGACATCCAAAAGTTTTGCGGCAACACCTGGACGAGATTGGCACTTATGCTCTGCAGTGGGCTGAATAAGCTGCCAATGATGATGATGATGAATGCAATTTTATCACAATTCAAAGAAAAAGGAAACAGTATATTTTTTTGATTTCCATAGATAATATTTTTTTGAGGTTCTGAATCCAACCCTGCTATGAAGTGAGGCTCACACTTGAATTGACCAGCTGTCTAAAGACAACAAAAGGGGATATTTACTCAGATTGTTTCATACGAAGCATCTGATGTTATAATCTACTCTCTTGATGAATAATATACTTTTTTACTATGCCTGACTGGCTAGGCTTAACGTCACAGCAGGTTTCAGTTTTCTAGTGCTCGTTTACTGTTTTTCGTGCGCGCTATAATTACCGTGTTTTAACTATTTTTGATCGGGTTTCATATTTATTTGTTCAACAAACCTAGTCTAAACCCTCAGCCAGTCGGCCCATACTTACGAACTTACTTTTTTACAGTAAGAATTTGTTATTTATTTCTACTATGCTGCATACTAAATAACAAAACGTGTCTGATCCTCACTAGAAAACCAAAGATCTTGACTAATTATTATAAATGCCAAAGTAACTCTGTCTCTCTATCTATCTGTCTCTGTCTGGATGTTTGTCGCGTTTTCACGGCTAAACGGCTGAACGGATAGAGCTGAATTTTTGCATAGCTAGGTAGGAGACCGACATAGGCGGACTTTATTTTTATTGGTCCACGCGAACGAAGTAACAACTAATATATAATATTCGGAATATATTGCATTCACCCCATCACATCACCACCGCTTCACTCGAAGAACCGATAACCGATGGGGAAGAAAAGTTCTTGAGTGGCGACCACGAACCGGAAGACGAAGCGTAGGCAGGCCTCCCACTAGTTGGACCGACAACATTGTGAAAGTCGTGGGCAACCGGTGGATGCAAGTGGCACATTGTCGGTCGGCGTGGTGCTCTAAGGGGGAGGCCTACGGTCAGCAGTAGATGTCATCTGGCTGTTCATGTAATGTATTTGTATTCATAATTTGATTCAGTGAGTCAGCGTGTCAGTCCCGGCAAAAGAAGAAAGAATATGTGTCGGCGTTAGAGCAGCGTCTGTTGGAAGCGCAACAAGAGATCGCGAGGTTACGGCTCGAGAACAAACTGCTGCGCGACCAGCTCGATAACGGCGGCAGGGGACGGAAGGTACGTTTCTAGTACCTACTCTAGATTTATTTTTTCTCGTATGATTTGGCTCGGCACGATGTGTATTTAGCCATTGTCAAGTACTGTAATATTTCAAGTGAAATCAAATATTTCACGATTAAAATAAGTCATAGTCTAAGTCAAGCAAAGTAAGTCACGGTCAAGTCCACATCATGCCCCCGTAAAGTGGTGGAAGTCGTTACTAGAGGTCTCTATGGAGCTTTGGAGACAACACGAAGAGTCACGTTTCACTACAATATATTATTCACCAACCACGGGTGTTCACGAACACTTAATTAAAACCACAATTTTTACACATACTACATATTTTATTCATACACAACACTCGAAATAAAACAACACACGGCTTATACTACGGCGTATACTGTGATCTGATTAACAATAATGTTTCATTGTATTCGCAGATACCTCGGCTCGACACGTCGCTATTCATACCCAAGAAGAACATTGCTGTCCTATTCGCCATGGTCTTCATGGTATCACTCAACTTCAATGTCTTAGGGTAAGTTTAATTATGTCACAGAACTGCGGCTAGTACGGCGGACCAACGAGATAAAATAAGAGGAAAATATATGTCGTTCTCTATCTCTCGTTTGGCAATTAAACAAGTCATATCACTTTTTACCCAGAAACGGAGAAGGTATTTGTGTATGGGGCACGGATTATCCCCTATAGATTACCGAGATCGTTGTGTTGGCAAAAACTCAAATTGGAGGAAAACGACGGTTTCGGGGACTGAATCAAGCGAATCCGTTGGATATCTCTAGATTACGCCTATTCGCGCCTACCAAAGAATTTGAATTTTAAATTTTGAATTTTATTTAAGTATTTTGACGCATGGTGCACTTCGATCGCCCTGAGTGCGGAGTTTATAACACACAAAATGTACTTATACATGTTCAGGTGGAATTCCAAGCCGTTCGTGGGCCCTTCAGCACCTCACACAAGCACGAGGCATCTGCTTTGGGCTGAAGATAACTCTTCAGACATAGCCCCAGCACCAGGTACGCAGTTGTTCAGCTAGACATAATTTTAAACGTCTCTACAGTGCCGATGCATACTCCGCAGATGCATGAGCGAGGAACGCGTGATTTTCGGTGCGCGGGGTGATACCCGACACCGGACAAAAAGCGAGTGTCGCTCCGCACAGGCAAACGGGGGCGACTTATGAGTGACGGTGAAATAATAGCCAAAATAAGACTAAACGTTAATGTCTCAGCCATTTGCCTATTTTCATTCCAAAAATGCAATTTTTAAAATGTGTACAAAAATTGTCAATTTTTCTGAATTTTTTGCTTGGGCTGACCAGCTAATTCAGGGTCGGACATGTTGACCCCCATGGCGCTTAACGTCTTAATATTTTTCTTTGATTTTAATTAAAAAATACATATTTCACCTTTCTGCCCCGGTGGCTCAGTTGGTAGTGAACCTACGTTCTGTGCTTGGGGGCGTGAGTTCGATTCCCATCTAGGACAAACATTCATGTGATGAATATTTGTGTTTGTTCTATGTCTGGGTGTTAATATCTATATAAGTATGTATTTAAAAAATATCAATGTACGTATATCAGTCTTTGGCAGTCATATTACAAGCTTTGCTTAGTTTGGGGTCAAATGACCGTGTGTGCAATAATGTCCCAGATATTTTATTTATTTATTTATTTATTTCTGGCTAAGTTGGTCGGTCTCGCCTATTTTGGGGAGCACTGTTATGTAAATGCATATAATGTAAGTTTTCTGGCAATAGATATTGCTACCATTACCACTACTTTTTTATTATTTATACTTCTCGCGACATCACCGACACTGAAAACTAGTAGAGCTAGTAGAGAGCTATTATAAATGTGACGCGTTATTGTTTTATAAACATTCTCTATAACCTGTATGGGATCTCGGACACGCCATTTTTCTGCTTGGGGCTCCATTTTTGAATCGCTCGTATGATATTTCGCACGAAAATATCGTGCGAATTGACTGACTGAACGAATTTTGTAACTAACCCCAAAATCCATATTTTCAGAGCCTGATCAAGTGACAAACGCGACGTACGGCGCCGAGTGCCGGAACTCCACCAAGAGCGACTCGGCCATCAACCAGACGGAGAGCATGCGCATCGCTGACGAGCTCAACCGCTGGATCGGCGGCGGGAAGACGCTCAACTGGACCTACGACGCGCCCCGGAGAAAACCACACGGCTATCTCAATGAGAAGATCGACAGTAAGTTTTTAGAGAATTATGCTACGAATAAGGTATAGTTGTAGAAGTATAAAAATATAAAAATGTCGAAAAATGGCCCGATGGAGGGATGGATGTGATGGACATCAGTCTTTAAGACTTATATGTAGAGGTGGCCAATTGATGGAATTAACAATGTTCTATGGAAGGCTGACTTTTTTTAAACGATTTATTTCAGGTGGTTCCTTGTTTGTTTCGATTCTTAGATTAGTTTGTTGCTTTGTATCCAATGCGCATGTCAACTAGAGATAAAGAGAGGCAGTCGGACTGTGACTACGAGAGAGAGAGAGAGAGAGAGGCGACACCTTGCTGTCAATCGTGTTGCGTCGTTTTCTGAATGGGCAATCTACGGGAGTCAATTTTTAAATGGTGGTAGTTAAGTTCCCCCAGTTGTATCTTATAGCTCTTACGTTGGTACTCGTGGTTTCATGATGTCTACAAACACTGCATTGCGACGACCTCGCTAGAAAGAAAACCTTATTTACATAACTATAGCCGGGGTGTCTCCTAGTAAAAACCCCTGGCATATTTATGCTAATAATAAAACTTAACGTATACCTAATAACAAAAGAACAAAGAAATGTGTGGCAAAGTGGCCCCAATTAAACAGGACATCGCAATATTCACAATGCACCTTCTAGTACTTAGTAGATAATAGAATTTATGTACTGGTTACAAACTGACCTATCGATCATCAAAGCTCAATCGTCAAGTAGTCCAATAATAACAAAACTTGTTACAGATGGTCTTATAGAATCATACAAGTTGTTCAAGCAACTGAACCTAGACCCGAACCTCGTGGACTTCCCCAGCGCTAAGAGCTCGCGCAACATTCGGGACAAATCGCGGCTGCGTCGGTTACGCCGAAGAGATATGGACTTTCCGGATAACGTTCTAAACTTATACCACAAACCGTTGAAGAAGTCTATAGATGACTTCGATATGGTCGACTTCGGCGAGTGGAACGCGTTAATGCGAGCCTTGCAGAGGCGGGATGATACGTTCTACGTGGTCGGAGTCGGAAAAGGCGAGCATCTGTTACTGCCAGCCGTGTCCCATAATGAGACTAGGCCTCCTAAGATGGCGCTTATTTTGCCAGCTGCATCAGGGAATGGTAAATATGATTTTGATTTCTTTTACACGGACATGTGTCAATGTTTTAATATAAAAAGTATGTACTGAAAAACTGTAAACAAAAACTATCAAATGTTTTTGAAGTGTTAGGAAATCACTAGTGAAAGGGGACGTCATATTGTGTATTCAAAGTGCCGCAAATGACGTGACTTGTAACAGGTCGTCTTTTTTCTTTCTTCATTGGTAAAAACTTAGCCTAACAAATTTAAAAGAATGGTCACACCCACTGACCAATCGCAGTCAGTCGCGGTGCTAGTGTCGTCTTTTTAAATTTCATACAATTGTGCAAGCGAGAACGCCCTATATTAGACATTCTCCGTGAACAGACTAAAGTGTCATCTATCATCATCTTTATAATGTAACTTTTTATTTTTTATGTTACTCGGTGATGAGACGAGCAAGTCGCTCACCTAGTGTCAAGCGTCACGCTTGCCCATAACAGTTCAGTGCCACCCAGAATTTTGAACTTCAACAGTTCAAAACTATGCGCGGCAATGCACTGCGCTCGTCACCCTGAGATGTTAGATGTGAAATCTCTGTATGCCCAGTAATTACGCTGGAAACATTGCCCTTCAATTTTGGCAAAGGTGTGGTACTTCCCCAGGCGGACTCTGCAAGTGAGCCCTACCACTACAACTTTATTTGATTTCAGACTCGATAATGAACGACCACGTAACACTAATGCAGATCGAATGCTCCGTAGTCAACACAACTCTAGTCCAGCTGAAGTCCGACACTCTCCCGGAGAGCTTGAGAAAGAAAAACAACGATGAACTGATCCCGACCAAGCAACATTTCTACAACGCTAAGCCAATCGGTAACATAACAAAACCACGTCTCTATGACAATCCTAAGCCAAAATATATTGCCAGTAAAATAACAAAAAAGGATACTGTCGATGCTAGTCTATCTCATTCACAAAACTCGAATGCTAACGTATCTAGTTCTGATCAGCCAGCTAATAATCATAGCACAAAAAGTGTCGATGTGGGAAAAGATGACTCTTTCGCTAATTATTTATTTTCTCAGTATGAAAGTTCGAAAAACAACTCGGTAATGCAAAAGAATAATAGCATCGTTTCGCCTGATTTAAAAGAAAGGAATGTTACAAGGAGTCCATGAATTGAGTAGAAAATTAAACATCTCGTGAAAGCGTGGCGTGCTACATCTTCGACTAAGTCGTCGCATTTCAGCAGATGAGAGTGTGGTCAAACGCACGCCTAGTCCGTTGTACAATAGTTTAAGTCTTTTTCAAACAACTTTCTGTGTAACAGGTTCGCAAATTAAAACAGTTCAAAAAAATGTATAGCTAAACTATATCACGTGGTAACATAAGTAACACAAGTCAATAACATAATTATATCTATATAAGTCGTGGTAGCTCAGTGGTAGCGCGCTTGTCTCATATTCATGGGGTCGCGGGTTTGAACCCGGGCGGGCCCGTACCAATGAGTTATTTGGAACTTACGGATATACCTATACTTACGCACTGGCTTTTCGGTGAAGGTAACCATCGTGAGGATACCTTGATTCTCGATAGCTCATGTGAATCCGCCAACCCGCACTGTGCCAGCGTGGTGGATATAAGTCTTACCGGGTGGTAAGGCCATATCCACCACGCCGGCGCTGGGTATGCCGATATCCCAGCAGTGGGATGTTAAGAGGCTGATGCAGAAACTATATCACACAACAATCTATGGGTTACATTCAATTTTTATTTTATAAATTATGTACTTACATAGATCAATTTGAATTTGGATTGAACCTGTGGTTTTCACACAAATACTTAATGAATTCCAATTACAATCAATATAAACATTTATATTGTATGTGTATTAATTTTAGATCTCAAAAAATAAAACTACTTACTACATTATTGTTATTCAATATAGGGTTATTTTAAATATACCTTATAACATATATATATATATATGTTCGTTATTTCCTTACATTCTATCAAACCATTTCATTTTCAATACTTTTAATTATTCGTTTGTTTTCTCATAAAACGAAAACCGAAACATTTTAATTAGGGCATTAACTGATAATAACATTACGCTGTTTAAAATGAGAAGGAACGCGAAGGCCCAGCAGGCCTAGCACGGGCGCCGGGATAAAGTTATGTCCACCCGTTTTGTCTTCGCGTCAACGTGACAAAGCTAGAATATGGATACATCCGTCTCGTTCTCGCGGGATAAATATGGTGGTCAAAATCATGTACAGCAATATTTTATTTTACCTCCCTTTACCTACGAGTATGGGGAGCTACCCTTATTTTACAAAAAAAAAAATGATACTATGTCTATACTTAGACTACCGTTGTGCAAAATTTCATGCATGTAGGTTTATAACTTAGGAAGTTTTAAGGCTGTAAAGGATTCAGACAGACAGACAGGACATGACGAACTTATAAGAGTTCCTTTTAGTACTACGGAACCCTAAAAAACTCGAAGATACCATATTAGAATATGTATGATATATTATCGCCTTAGAAGGCGCATCTCACACCAGACATATGCAGTAAGACTATTGTGTTACTTGGCACACTTTTTGTGAACAAATGTGGTATGTTGTGTATTAGCGCACTGGTATTTACTTGTAGGTCTAAGATAAATTTAATGGTTTGTGTGGTGCACAACATTTGGTACACAACAAGTATTGGTGTGTGGTGCGCCTTCAAGATACCATAGTCTAAATGAAGACTTATGCAATAAGTGGCTAATTTAACAGAACTTTAACCAGTAAGTTATAGATGGCAGTGGCGTCTTTAGATTTGTCTTCATATCCGGAGTGTCATTTTGCAGTCGGGCTTATTTTGTTTTACTATTGAAGAAAAAATGAAAATTATTATAAGTGTTAAAATGGCTCGTTATAAATTCAAACCTACTAGACACATCACAAGTTATATTGACCATGGCCATAGTGCAGGTTGTTTTAGCAGTAATATAATTATATTAATTTATATTTTTTTGCTAGGTATTATGTTAAGATGTCTACTTATTAGCTGTTACAAAGAGATGCAGCAATCTCGTATTGTGAGATACAATGTACCTATGCCATATGGCTGTGTTATTCCTATAATATAACTATACTATGTTCTGTATATTTGTCTTCTTAGTCAAGCAATAAAACTAGATTTTAATATGTAAAACAGGCGCGGCCTGTGTTGGCGTCCTAGGTGGTGATTTGTTGACGACCAATCACCGTCCTCCATTTAACCGTTTCGGCCTCGATGATTGGGTGCTTGCTAAAAGCTAGCGGGGCCGCCTCACTAGGCTGTGTCTGTGTGGGGCAGGCTTGATGAATGTGTGCAGCAGTTAGCTATAACTTATTTTATACACAGTGTATTATAAATTTGGTGTATCAGTATAACAGATTATAATTTTATTTCTTGTTTTTCTATCAAATATTTATTTCAAAGGTTCTATTATGTTAGCTGCTAACATCAAAAAATTCAATTGTTGTCTATGCATCCCATTCTTAGCCTTGTTACTTATTTGTTTTAAATAAAATAAACTATATAAAGAATTTTGTATAATGAAAATTTTGGATTTTATAATGCAACCTTCCATGACATGAATACTTTTCTGTTTACTCTTTGAATCTTGATGAAACCGTGCGATACATCCCACTCATTTCTATTTTACTTTAGTACACTGACGTCTATACAAAGACATAAGACCTTATTTATAAGGAGAATTCTGTGCGTCTATAATACTAGTACTCATTAGAAAAGTCGGTGATTATTACTGATAAAAACTCTAAAGAACACAAAAAAAATGCCCAAAGCACGGAGGAAGTAAATTACTACGTCCCAGAAAGAGGGTAATGTTTTTCGGGTGTATGTAGGTATGCTTGTCTGTTCCTTTTTATAATAATTAGGTGATAATTAGCGCCCATAAACGGTTTGATCGATTTTGGATTACGAAGTGTCATAATCGATTATATCCGTAGTGTACAGGTACACCTTGGACAAAACAATGATGCTAAATCCATGGGCTACACTTTACAATCGAATTTTTGTACTAGTGCTTTTCATGAAAGACACGGCGCTGTCATTACGCGACGGAAAGGTAGCATGAAAGGGATTGGATTACTGTTTGGCGTGGGACTTCTGTCGTGAAAACCATTCTACTTGTTTTTGTAAAATACTATACTACATTTGAAAACATCTGCTTCTTGGTTAGATTGGTTAGGTGTGCTATGAAACAATGATATTTTATACTACTGTGAATATATTTTGTACTCTTTGGTGTGGAGCCAACATTTAAAAAGGAAGCTTAACGTCATTCATTCGTCACGTCAACCGTAGTCGTCAGAAGCTGTAGTCGTATTCTGTGACGTAAACGATTATGCCAATCAATATTTTATTTTAGCCATGCGCAGAATGTGTCACTGAAGTGAAAAGATTCATATACTTCATTCCTTCACTTTGAAGTACTTCTATCTTTTAGTTCAGTACTTCAATCTACTTCAGTTGTTCAATGAAGGAATTTCGTTTGGCGTTCGTTTTCTTTCGCTACTTCATCGAACTATCGAATGGGTCGTTAAAGTTGCAGTTCATTCAAATTTCTTATCTAACGGATTTGAGGCGTGCGACAAAATAAAAACGTCTCGCCTTCGACTTGCAGTTTTTTTTTTTAAATTTGTTTGTATAGATACGTTTTTGTGTTTGTTTTACTTCCTCCTTACAATAAAGAGAAGACATACCTATTGCAATTATAATATTTAATATTATGAAAATGTCGTTATAATCTACAAATCTACTAACAGTAATAATTGTGTTTTTTATTTACCTTAATATTGTACCCTTTTAAATAATATAGGTACAATATTTACACATAACTTAAGGATAAACGACTTTCATACAAAACTGTCGATGCCTTTTTAGGCGTCCAACTACGATTTTGAACTGGGCATGACTTAACATAGGTCTAATTTGGCCTCTAAGTATCGCAAAGTCGATAATTTAAAATGTTCATGGCTAGGAAATACCATCTTTCAACCCAATAATTACGACAAATTTTACGATTGTAGTGGTGTGTTCTTTACATGCGAATCATGCGATCATGGTGTGCGTGAAATATTGATGTGTGCGTGCGTCTTGCAAAAATCGTGTACACTGGTTGTGCCGCGCGCGCGTCACGCGGTTTACGCGACGTTGCCAGCTTGTCGGAGCGTGTGTGAGCGAGACTAGGTATCCTTGCCTCGCGGCTTAGTCCGCGCGCGGCCTTCGATAATTGCGACGTTGCGAGATTCGGTATCGGTGTGCAGTGCAGTGTTTGATTTGGTTACCTAATCTATCTATACCAATATTATAATGAGGAAAGATTTGATTGTTTATTTATTTCATTGTTTGTTTGTTTGAATGGGCTCCAAAACTGCTGAACCGATTTGAAAAATTCTTTCGCTGTTGGGAAGCTTCACTATCCCCGGGTGACATAGGTTATATTATATTTTCAAAAAAATTAGGGATCCTTCCTAAAACTCCAATAATGTAACCCAAGATGATGTATTTCGCGTGCACTGCGAAAACTATTCATGATGAAAGAATAGTCTATACCAATATAATAAAGAGGAAAGATTTGATTGTTTGTTTGTGTGCATTGAATGGGCTCCGAAACTGCTGAACCGATTTGGGAAATTCTTTCACTGTTGGGAAGCTACACTATCCCTATACTATACTATATTTTATTTAAAAAAAAATTGGGATCCTTACTAAAACTCGAATAATGTAACCCAAGATGTAAAAAAAATACCTAAAATATCCTTTACATCGCGTGCGTTGCGACAACTATTGATGATGATAGAATAATCTATCTATACCAATATTATAAAGAGGAAAGATTTGATTCTTTGTTTGTTTGTTTGTTTGCATTGAATGGGCTCCGAAACTGCTGAACGGATTTGAAAAATTGTTTCGCTGTTGGGTGGCTTTTCGGCTTTCTTAATATTTTTTTTTTTTTTGTGACTTGACGCGGGTGGAGGGGTTTTCGTGTGTGTATTATGGTTTTTATTTTTTTGTTGGGTGCCCGTGCGAAGCCGGGGCGGGCTGCTAGTAACCTAAAATAACGTACATAATTATAATAGAATGCAGCAGACATCATCGTTGCGCTATAGACGCCATCAATATTCTGGCCAAAAAAAGAGCACGAAACGTGTTCGTGCTCGGCTGAAATATTATCATGGCGAAGGTGTTTCGTAAGTGCCTACCTACCTAATTTATAAATAAAAAATATAATTCGAGACTTCTTGCCCATTTTCATGGTGATGGGGGATTTCTACCCTTCCAACTGCGATTTTCATTTGCGGTCATAGATTTTAAGGATCATCATCATCATCATCATCAGCCTGTTTCCTATCGTACCGAGATTTCTTACCCATTTTTCATAGCAATGGGGGAAATTTCTACCCTTCCAACTGCGATTTTCATTTGCGGTCATAGATTTAAAATTCATCATCATCATGATCAGCACGTTTCCTAACGTATCGAGACTTCTTGCCCATTTTCATGGTGATGGGGGGATTTCTACCCGTCAAACTGCGACGTTCATTATCGGTCATAGATTTTAACCATAATCATCATCATCATTAGCCAAATTGCTACCGTATGGAGGTTTCTTACCCGTTTTCATCATGCTCCTCCTTTTTTTTTAACTTTACAAGTCGACCTAAACGATCCAGCCATACCCAACTGCAGGACCGCCCCGCGGGCCGCTCGCGGCCCGCGCAGCCTCGCGAAATATATATTTTGAGGACTTTGACATAGGTAACCATTTATACATTTTTAGGGTTCCGTAGTACTACAAGGAACCCTTATAAGTTTGTCATGTCCGTCTGTCTGTCTGTCTGTCCGTCTGTCTGTTTGAATCCTTTACAGCCCGCACCGGCTTCGCACGGGTGTTTGACGAGGGAATGAAAATTATAATGCACACGCAGAACCCTTCTATTTGCGTCAAGTTGCAGAAAAGAAGGAAGTGTAAGGAGGGCTGAAAGGCTGCCCAGCAGCGGGGGGATTTTTCGGGTCGGTTCAGTGGTTTCGGAGCCTATTCAATGCGGGCAAACGGGCAGTCAAATCTTTCCTCTTTATAATATTTATTTTTGGTGTGACTAACTAATAACCTAAATGAAAAAATTCTGAAAAACTTCCTTCTTAGTGAAATAATAGATTTTTTGTAAAAGGTGCCTATATAGGTATAGGAACCTATATAGGTAGGTGGTAAGGTGGTAGATAGAGGTATATGAAAATCTTGGATATTTCATGCTGCGCGATTGAAATATGTACATAATACTAATAATACCTACCTACCTACCAACCAACCAACCAACCAAACAACCTACCTACCTACCTACCTACCTATTAGTTAGTTAGTTTTGTGTGTGGTGTTTGTTGTGTTGTTTGATAACTTATTCTGTAAAAAAATAGCACAAAAGGAACAAAAATCTACAAAAACAGTAATTTTCAAATGAGGATTCGATCCGGGGACCTTCGTCTCATTGATACACACTACAAAACGAAGCATAATGAAAATCCGTCCACTCGACCGCTCGGCCAGTCGATCTGATAGGTGGAATGCCGAAAATCGGGTACTCAATTCCGTATTTGCTTGTAACCGTTTTGAATTCGCATGTGATTCGGTCATAGATTTAAAATTCATCATCATCATCATCAGCCTGTTCCATATCGTACCGAGATTTCTTACCCATTACCCACGCCCCGCGGTTTCACCCGCGGTATAAACTCTGTAACGGCTGAACGGATTTGGATGAGATTTGGTATGGAGGCTACCATACCTAAATTTGGCTACCTCCATACCAAATTGCATTAGAATCCGTGCAGCTGTTACAGATTTGAACGGGAACAAACACACTTACATACTAACATACCTACTTACATACACACAAACTTTCACATTTTGGTGTGACTAACTAATAACCCCATATCTAAAATTTGTTGGAATTCAGCATTTCTGAGTATGGGGCTCGGTGCGCGCTCCATCAGTGCTGCCAGGAAAAATAATGCAAAATTTCGGGAAAAAAATTCACCTCAATAATGATGATGAATGCATTTTTATGTATGATCTCGTTGCGCGCACGCTCACTGATCCCGGGAAAAATATTGAAAAAATTCTGAAAAACTTCCTTCTTAGTGAAATAATAGATTTTTTGTTAAAGGTGCCTATATAGGTATGGTACCTATATAGGTAGGTGGTAAGGTGGTAGATAGAGGTATATGAAAATCTTGAATATTTCGTGCTGCGCGATCAAAATATGCACATTATACTAATAATACCTACCTAGCCACCAACCAAGCAACAAACCTACCTACCTACGTACCTACCTATTAGTTAGTTTTGTGTGTTGTGTACACACAAAATAACAAATAACAAACAACAGTACCTACTATGGACTAAATTAATCTAACCCGGGTCTAAAATCCATATTTTTAGTCGCAGAATAATGTCTATCGACGCGGAAAACACAACATTTTTGGGTATTGCATATTTCATTAGGTCATTTCATTAGGTATTAGGTATGTAAAATTCGAAATTAATTTGAAAAAAACCGAAAAAAAGTGGAAAATTTGTTCGGAAGGTACCAGACTCGGTGCCTTTAGAACCCCCGATATGGGGTTATTCCAGGGACCCAGTTATTCAATCGTCAAGCAGCAGTGTGCAAAACATCACTGTGTTCCGGATTGAAGGGCAATGTTTCCAGCGTAATTATTGGGCACAGAGATTTAACATCTAATATCTCAGAGTAATGAGCGCAGTGCATTGCCGCGCATGGTTTTGAACTGTTGAGGTTCAAAATTCTGGGTGGCACTGAACTGTTATGAGCAAGCGTGAAGCTTAACATCAGCTGAGTGACTTGCTTGTCTCGTCACCAAATAACAAAAAAAAAAAACTTACATGCTTACACACTTACACACGAACTTTCGCATTTTAAATATTTGTGTGACAATATTAGGTTTATGTAGATACATACTTTTATAAGTTTCGTTACTAATTTTGAATAAGTTTGTTTGTCAAGAAACCCACAGCAAAAATTAAAATAAATAGTATTCTCGAAATTAAATTATAAAAAATAATACTACCTAATTTTAGGGGTTCGAACCCGGAACCTCACGAGCGCTACCCAATCAAACTGATGACTTCGGCCACCGAGACGATATTCAGAGCAACGAAATTTCGTATTTGCTTGTAACTGTTTTGAATTCGCATGTGTGCGTAATGTTCATGCGTGCATACAGGCGTTGAAGATTATTTGAATTTTCAGTCGAGTGCAGCTATTAATGGGCTCTATTATTTTTGAGATGTGTTTATAACAATAGTAAGAGGTCGCAAAGTGAATTAAAACTGGGGCAGATTACCTCAATTGAGTTTTCAACGACAGCGCCATCTCTTGGCGCCTACCTACCTAGCGGACTCAAACGAAGCACCTTAACACAGACAGTTTATAAACATACTAGTAGTTCGCGCCGAACTGAGACCTCGCGACCCCTATATCTTCACAACTTCTGGACCGATTTTGATACAAACTTAAATATTGTATTGAAATGAACTACTTGCCTACAAAATTTCAAGAAGATCGGATCAACGGTTCGCAAGTTATCATTGGACAAATATACACACGAACATACAAACATACATACAAATGCCGATTTGTCCCAGTAAACTCAGAGACCTTCGCTTCGCTCGGTCAAATATTAGCAGACTGCAATGAAAATAAATCAAACAAAAACTAGCAACGAATGCCGCAATAATTTTCAAATCGAATGGAAGCGCGGGAAGAGATTTTTGTGTATGCTATTATTGTTATTAAAATGAAAGAGATGGAAACTAAAGTATCAAACCAAAATGGCTCGTATTTTCTTGCCATAAAGCTGATATCTTGAAACTTTCGCATTCGAATACATTTGGCGCGAATCAAAAGTATTCAATTAAAATATTTCTTAATATTGCATATGTGTTTGTATTGTACATTGCTTAGTTACTTGAAAGTTAATTATGGCTCTTTGCATAGCGAGCAATGTATGATGAAAATTATTTATGATTTAGATAAAATTGTTCTCAAGCGATCGTAACCGAGCCAAAGTTTGAGTGAAACACAAAATTACTTCAGTACAACAGAGCGGGTCAGCGTATAGTAGTGCCTTTGAGCGAATAAGTTCGGAGAGGTTCGGAGCGTCTCTGACGCTTCGGCGTTGTCGAATGACGATCGGCAGTGTTCGGCTTGTGCTCGGCTTTGAAGTACTTCAAATTTTGAAGTAGTTGAATTTTGACTGGACTAGAGTGAAAAGGACAGAACATACTTGAAGTACTTCGTTTGAAGGATTCCTTCGCGACCGACACATGGCTATTTTATTTAGAGTTTTGGCGGGAACGTGAAGAAATCATGTCGCGTCATTTTATTATTTTCCAAAACTTGTGTTATTTCGAGTGTTAATGTGTATAAACGGTAAATTTTTACCCGTTAAGTGTTCGTGAACATGCACGCGTGTTGGTGAATGGTATAATGTCGTGAAACGTGAATTTTCGTGTTGTTTCCAAAAATCCATAGAAGGCTCTAGTAAAGTTTTCACCACTTTACTGAGGCATGACTTGGACTTGACCGTGACTTGATTTGCTCGCTTTTGACTGTGACTATGACTTGTATGATAATATTTAACAAAACTTGACACTGGCAAATGCATAAGACGTGCGACGCCAAAACTCTCTTAGGAGGAAAGAGAAAAAAAAACTGAAGGAGTTTTGGCGTTTTTCGAATGTTAATGTGTAAAAATTGTGGATTTTTATTCAACGACAATGTTATATTACAATGTTCATGAGTGTTGGTGAATAGTAAAATGCTGGGAAACGTGATTCTTCGTGTTGTTTCCAAAACTCCATAGAAACTTCTTCCACATAACTAAGTCTCAACCACTTTACTGGAGCATGACGAGGAAGTCCTCGTCATGCTTACATAGCTTACATACCGTGACTTACATAGCTTGACATAAACAAATATCATAAAAACTTGATACTGGTTAAATACACAATATACGAAGCCAATACATACAAAAGAAGAAAAAAACAATTTTAGGATGTGGTCCGGAGTCTACGAATAGCGCCATCGACGGCTACATCGCAAATAAGAACCAACGCAACACAAAACAATTTTCTTAGTGTCGTGTTGGTTGTTATTAGCGCTTTTGGCATGATGCGACCATCATGTTATGTTCCTGGCTGTTTATTTTGGTTATTTGGGACTGCACCAATCAGCTGATTCTATTTTTGCTTGGTTAATGCCATCTGAAACTGAAGCACATTATAGAAGGTCCTATTATTTATAGGTAGAATGTATTATTAATTCGTGTTTTTGTAAATAATATTATACTGTTGACCCTGTAAAATGAACTGCATCAGATTATTCAGGCTTGCCAACAGGCAAACTGCAAATATTTTAACAATAACCTCACCCAAATATATTTCTCATCACCGCATCAAATATATGGAAACTCAAGATAGGTGGAGAGAAAGAGACGGTTTGACTAAAGAATGGGAGTTGATCTACAAGGCTCCTATGGATAAGGTCCTCAAATTTGTGACTACTTACCTGACGGTATCAACTGCGAGCGTCGGTGCCGCCGGGCTGTACTATGGTCTGTTTGTTTTCGATAAATCTGATATGAACACTCCCGTATTACTGGGTGACGATGTAGTAATAGCAAACGGTGCTGCAGAATGTCTCGTCTACATTGGCGCATTCATGGCATTCCACATCGCTGTAAAAGTGCTGTTGTCCAAATTTGTAGTTCGGCTATACCAAAATGGTGATGATTACTTAGCAATCTTCAGAGGACACATGTACAATTCAATAGCGACGCACAAATTCAATTTGAAAGAGTTTAAACAACTGAAGCCAACTCTGGTAGTAACATGGGGTGATGCGAGGTTTGGACTTGGCAAGAAACATGCAATATTATTAGAAAACTACTTCAAGACACCAGAATATTTTAACTACTTACTGAAAGGTTTTGGTGAAAGACCAGGAAAAGATGAATGAAAAGAATTAATGATTGTATATAGAGTAAGGATACTATTATCTAGTTTCTAAAATGTTATTTTAAAAAAATATAGTGAATATACTGTATGAATGATTTTTTATTTACGACAAACATTCAAAATTTTAATTTATATTATAATACTAGCAGTACCCTGCGATATAATAAGAATATTATATTTTCTGGGTTAAAAATTATAAAGTAGCCTATTTGTTAATCCAGTGTAGGGAATGCAATCCCGCAAGGTAATCCTCTTAATCCAGGTATTTGCCGGATTGTCGATTCTCCTTGCGCCCTCACTTGTTCCCGTACACTAACTACACGTAAAAACCTCATTTGTATCGGTTGTGCCAGTTGGCATGGTCCCTGTACACAGTGACACCAACTTCGTTTTTCTTCAATCCCGCAAATCCTTCTCATTATACGGTCGAGATTGATCCTGCATTTTTCATGTGGGATCCCAGTATACCGCGATTGCATTCCCTAATCCAGGGTTAAGCTATCTCCGTAACAAATTTCATCCAAATCCATTTTAGAGTTGAACAGGAACAAATACACTTATGTAAGTATGTTTGTCACTTACACACAAACTTTCGCATTTATAATATTTATTGTTGTAATTTAGCACTTTTAGTGTTTTGCTGATGTTGAGTTTTGCATTAAAAAAACCCATTATGATGAAACAACTTTATTTTTTGGTTTACAGGAAATCAAAAGGTTTATGTTAATAGTATGTTTTATTGTTTTTATCATCATCATCATAATCATCCACAGCTGGCTTTGTCTCACAGCTGGGTGTAGGGCTCTTTCTTGTGGCATCTGCCTCAGTCCTGTGCTGATCAGGTCTCAAAATTCAAGAGAATTGAGAATGTCCTTCTGAGGTGTGGCCCTAGGTGTTAAAAAAAATATTGTTTTGTACTTGTTATTTTTCGTAGTTATTTCTTTTAGAATGTTATTTAAGGAAAAAATTAAAAAGTCATATTTTATAACAACATAATCATAATTATTTTAATTACCTACAATACTAATAAAGATATAACAGTTAAAAGCCACCACTGAATGCATTGTTCCATTTATGACGAGATTCTCTCTTTAGGGTAGCGGAATCCATCTTCTTAGCATCACCATCAAAGGCATCTAAAGCTTCAACTTGTTTTGGCGCTGGCTCCAATTGTTTTATGACCAAGCACTCTCCGTTTTCTTTCAAGACAGTGTAATTAATGTCATCCTCACTAGGTTCTCCATATGGGAACACTATCGGAGTCACTTTAACCAAATGCTTGATTTTCCAGAGTTTAGAATTAACTTCGGGAATATTTTTCACAATTGTGACACGGTTCTGAAACAAAATCATTTTATAAGTTATGTTTATATAATTTTGTAGTAATTGAGGTTAAATGATTAACTTACACCTTCCAGAATTTTGAATTCTTCTAAAATATTCTTTTGCCAATAAGGATGATGTTTTGGTGACTTGATTCTTTCTACTTTGAAGAGTTTTGATGGAATTATTTCAGGATCTTTGTGATCCTCTGATCTAAAATAATAAAATTAAAATGATAAAGCAAGTGGTGTGAGGAATAAATAACGCACGAAAGACACAGTGGTAGACATTTAGTATTATTGAAATATTTTTATCAATAGAGTATACTAGGTATAGTTATGCTTATTTTATAGCAATATTGTAGTATGTATAGCACAGCACAGTGTGTAATTTTAGATTGTCAAATACTAGTAATTAAATATTGGTATTTGGGTCTAACTAAAAGACAAATCAGCGAGTTATAAGATAAGGAGGACAAGGAGTTATAGGCAACATATATGCAGGCCCAAGCGTAGTTTTTTGTTTTGATCTTACCTAGGATAATATACTATGCCACCGGGGTAGCGGATGCCACCTGGATGTATATACCCCTTCGATCGAGTGGCTGATGTTAAAGGACTGAACATTTTAAGTAATTGCCTGTTCATTTTCACCTATTATACAATGTTTATTATTTAAATATTAAGCAATACAGTAATCTTTGATATCTAACAACATAACCTCAAATCCTCAAAATAATTTTGTTAATGTGACTGACAGTAATGACAGTGACATTATATTGAAATTGAGAGCTTGTTTTTTTTTCTCTCTCCCTCTGTAATATTTTGGATCCACACATTATGAAGCAATACATGCTTGGAGGAATGAAAAGCTTGGGTGTATTGTATTTAGCCAGTGTCAATTTTTGTAATATTTCAATTTCAAGTTAACTATAAAACTAATCTATTTAGTCATAGTCTAAGGGTGTCTATACATGGCATGACATGACATCGTGTGAAAGGGACAGCTAGATTTGAATTTCACGGGAGCAAAAGAAACAAACTATTAAGGTTATAACTTCTCCCTTTCGTTCCCCCAGAAACTTATATATAGCCATCTCTTTCAAACGATGTCAGGTCAGGCCATGTAGCGAGGCCTTAATACTTAGTATAAAGTGTTGTGAAATGTGACTCTTCGTGATGTTTCCAAAACTCTATAGAAATCTCTAGTAAAGTCTCCACCCCTTTAATGGGGCATGATGTGGACTTGATCATGAATAACTTTCCTTGACTTAGACTATGACTTATTTTTGTCTTCACTTGCAATATTACAATACTTGACACTGGCTAAATACACAACGTGTGGAGGATAAGAGGGAGAAAAACATAAGTTGTTGTCTATGCATTTTGCTTTGGATTTGAATTTTGATTTGAAATTTTGGATTTGTGAGAGCGCCTCAAAAATATTCTTTGAGCGCCACCTTTTACTTAAAGTTTTTGTGATTTTCCTTTATCATAATTATCATAACCCAGAATTTATTGTTATATTTATAGGTAAGAGGTACCTATGGGGTACTTGACATCAGCACATATTATCGTGTATGAGACTTGACAACAAGACTAACGTATAGCCAATCAGTGGCTGAAGTTTATTGAATTTGCTTTTGAAAGTAACGTTCTTCATGAAGAAGGTGAGGTTCGAAAGCCCTAATAAACCGTATACATTTAAAATGAATGACTCAGAGTGCCACTCTCCTCGTCCGTTTATAGAGCGGGAGCTCCGGTCAAGCCCTCCTGTTCTATTACCAAACTATCCCAGAGTATTGCCTTACAGTAATGATCCATTACAAAGGTACGAATGCAGCAACAGCAGTCCATATCCAGTTGTAAATAGAACACAAGTGACTTGTTTTCCTGAGAAGGAACCTTGTTGGAAGCCTTCTGATGACCTCAACCTTAGTTTTCTCGATGCATCAAATCATGAACCTCGACAGCCTGTTTTCTCTAAATCTATCCTAAAAGATAGTGTTCAAAACAAATACCATGGTGTTCATGAAGTTGATAATTATTCTGGAGGAAGACAACAATCATTACCACTTTCATCACTTGAAAACAATAAAACGATTGAGCCTCCTAATGTTTTGATAAAAGATAACAGCTTCTTCATAAAACGGGATAATTTAAATAAGTATAATTTCAATGTCAATCCAATACAAACCCAGCTAAATAGACTAAGTCTAGGAAAAGAAAATGATCCACTAGCAAGGAAAGCTGAAATAATGAAGAATGTTGCTGGTACACCTCTTAACAGTCCCATGCATTTTAAACCTCAGACTGTTAGTCCAACTATAAGCGATGAATGCAGGTGCCACCATTGCATCAAAGCTGTAGACTGTTTGCAAAATCATCAAACAATTAAAGTGCAAGCTCAAAATCATGAAACAAAAGAATGTTTTGAACAGAATTGCGTATGCTCAACTTCTAAAAATCAAGCCTGTACTCGGTGTCACCATCTTATACCAACAATACAGCAAAATGTATGTAAAACATGTAGTTGTCACAGTTCAGAACCTACAAGCCCAATGCCCCAAAATGCTGTTGATCGCAAGACATGGGCCATAGAAAAATATGAACAGAGCAAACAGCCAAACTGTATGGAAGTCGAAAAACAAAAGAATGTATCTAAAGAAAAAAGGGAGCCAACAGTGGCAGATTTATTCAAAATTATTAAACTGCAAAATGAACAGTTGCAGCTGCTACAAGAAAAAGTCGACAAATTTATGACATCAAGGCAAAATGCTCAGCCGACAATAACATGCTCCACAGAACATGTAGCTTTAAATACTGTTGAGAACAACCAAGGCAAAATGTCCGTAGGTGTGATGACGAGCTTTGAGATGATAAGGACGTCAACAGTTATAAATAAGGAGGTTGTAACACAAAGTAATGAAGCACAGATTCAGTGCAATCGATCCCAAATTAGCATAAAAGAAGTATCTAAACCAGGGAATATGAATTTTCTTGATGGAATAATACCTAAAAATGTTGAAGAAACCAAAGAACAGAACGAAAAAAACCATGGAGCTAGTGGAAACCAAACTGATAATGTTTGTGAAGAGAAAACTCTAAATGAAA
This sequence comes from Apocheima hispidaria, assembly GCA_947579745.1. Taxonomy (NCBI): domain Eukaryota; kingdom Metazoa; phylum Arthropoda; class Insecta; order Lepidoptera; family Geometridae; genus Apocheima; species Apocheima hispidaria. Next base: position 13,544,232 of record OX388146.1, read on the forward strand.
TTAGCTTGTACAATGTACAGGTAGATAACGCCACTACTCCATTGATGTCTCCAGAGCAAACCTTGTATTTGGATGTAAGAGACTATAGCGAGTAAGTTTTCATTTATATTACATCTATAAAATGTACTGCTAGCTGTTACTCGCGACTTCGTTCGCGTGGACACTTACTTTCTCTTACACTTACTCGAGTTACTTTCCCATTTATAATATTAGTTAGGATGAAATTCTAGAGACAAGATGGTAACTCTTTTCACTTTTATTATAGTTCTGAAGCCAGCAGCAATGACCAATCCAACGTTGGATGGACTTACTACAACAAAGTTATGGTAAGCCACAACCACTCCTTGAATATAACACAGAATTAAGTTTACACTACAAATTCAAGCAGACTGACCCATTCCCATACAGAGATTAAAGCGTGCGTGCATTATAGTCACAAAGATATATTATCCTTGTAAACTTCTAAAAACATACACCTTGTCCTCTACATAAGAATGCCGATTACTTCTTGAATCTACATTTTAAGACAGACCCCAAACACCTCTCAGTAATGTCAACAGTTGATCTATATTTTTTTTATGGTACTTGGTGACGAGACGAGCAAGTCGCTCAACTGATGTTAAGCATCACGCTTGCATAACAGTTCAGTGCCGACCAGAATTTTGTTCAGAACAACTAGCGGCAATGCACTGCGCTCGTCACCCTGAAAAAATAGATATTAAATCTCTATCGCAGTATTTAAGCTCGAAATATTGCCCTTGAATCCGGAACACAGTACTGCACACATTACTGCATTACTGCTTGGTGGTTAAATAATTGGCAAAGGTGTTTTACTTCCCTAGGCGGACACAGCAGAAGAGATTACCACTACAAATTTAATGAGGCTTCTTGAATTGATAAACTAGGATAATAGGCTATTACTCTATCCACGGAACAGAGTTAATATAGCATTCTCTCTTTTGTACATTTGTATGCAAGGACACATGGCTGTATTTAGAGGTCAGTGGGCGTAAACAACTGGCAAGAAATGTAAAATGGGTTTACATGGCGTACTTTATGCTAAGTCACGGATTAAACAGATATCAGTCCGAAAAATATGCCAAGTCGCACGGTAACCAGGAACATAAGAACAATAGAAGCGTCCGCTCTGTGCAAGCGACAGATGTAGACTGCCATTTAGCCGCTAACAAAACACTTCCTTAGCTCGTCATCGCCAACCAATGGCAAGGCTGTAATTTTTCTAGTATTAACTCTGTTCTCGGGGTAGAGCTAAGTGCCATTTTGGAAGCTAAAGGCAGGCCTCAGAAAAAACTTAAGTTTCATTTATATTTCAGTATATATTTACGCAAGTTTCATATTTCAGACCCATGTAAATGGTATGTTGCAAGACTCGGAGATGCCTTCGTCAGCGAGTGCGATGCACAGGAATATGAGGCAGCAGCGTGTCCAGATGCACATTGACACCACTAATGTCAGTGTCACCAAGAGGTATCCACAATTTTTCAGTTTTCAGCTGAGTAGGTACTGTACCATTTACTGAATTTTTAACTTCACCAGTTGAAAAAACCAAGCTCTTACGGTGTGTTCCGGCAACCTAAGTTGAGAGCCAGTTTCCATTCCAGGCTAGGTGTATTTAGCATCTGTGACAACACCATCACTTAACATCAACGTAAGTTGTTGTCAAACGCTAGCCTGTTGACCACACAAAAAAACGTACCTATGATAAAGTTGTTTATTTGCACGCTGGTAATTAATTACTCAAGTTGTTAATCGAAATTTTACTTGTACAATTTTAGAGTTAAATTCGGCGACGACCCGCTCGGTCTCCACCAGCCTCATATCTACGCCCCGGTGACCGACACCAGCCTCAAAATGAACCAACTCGCTGCCAAGTACTTGAAGAACGTGCCGGCGCAAGTGACGCCTCGGCCCGCGCCCCTCGCCCCCGCCGCGCCTATTGATATGTCTTTTGCGACTAGAAACTACATGGAGAAGCATAGATTGTTACAAGGTATGATTCAAAGCCCCCTTTAGATACGGCATTCGGCAGGTACGTACGGAATGACGTCATCGCCCGGGACGTTCGTATCGAGAGGGTGGGGGAATTCGTTGTCCGACTAGCGCGCGGTATGTTTGACCGCGCAGACAACGGACCACACTCCCATCTCCACAACATTGCCCCCCTCCACGCACGTCCTCCGGACGTACTTACCTGGCGTGCCCTCCCTCGAGATCTCCTCCTGGCTGGCCCAGAAGCGAGCGGAGCAGAAGAGGGCGAAGAAGGCGCCACAAAACCGGATGAATGAACAGGAGTGTCTACAGGACCAGTCGGTCCGCGGAGGGAGCTGAGACGCCGCCGGTTAGAAAACACCGGCAGGTCGCTCGCTCCTCCACCTTCCCTGGGGGCAGTGTCCCCCAGCGCCCAGCCTCGGAAAAGAGGAAATTCCTCGACACCGAATTCCCTACCTCTCTCAGCTGAGAGAGGCAGATGATCTCTGACGACGACGAGATACGGCATTACGAGATCTTTTTCCGACATAAACGCACCAAAATTTAAGCAGAGTTAACGGGACTGAAACCAAGCGGTACCATTAGGTATTTCAATCTTATTATCGCGCCACCGCGCATGCGCGTACGCCTCGTCCTCCGCATCTTTCTTCTGCCACCTCGTCTCACCTGTAGAAAGTATTTCGAGAGAAAGATAGCGCGCAGATGAAAAGATATGGCGTAAGCGCGCGCTAGTCAAAAAAAACATAATTGCTAATTACATCTAAACCAGGAAATCAATCGAAATTATGTGCCATGCAAACCTAGATATTATTATTACCTCACTATTAGTGTAATAATCACTTGAATATACACTAGGGGTTCCGAACGCCACCGAAAATGTGATTAAATCGAGGTCTTTTTAATAAAATACAATACAACTTTATTATACACCAAAACAGACAAACTTAAAAAACAATAATATTGTATGAATATTGTATAGTCAATGATTGTTTTATTGAGAAAATGTCATGTAAACATGTTTTCCCGACATGCGATACTAAATAGCAGAACCAAGAAAACGTTAATCTTTTTAATCCACATAGCTAATGAGGTGCACTAAACAGAAAAAACACACTTTTATCAAAGAAGGCCGTTAACTCTCCCTCTAAACTAAATTACACCACCGCTGGCGCCCTACCCGGCGCATCCATGATTTTCACACCGTTATATAAATTAATTGTATTGTTGAAGGTTTGCCGGCGCCGTCCAGCTCGCCGCAAGCAGGTGAGATACCAAGGTTTCTAGATATAACTGCGTTGAAAAAACAACCCAAGTTTCTCTAGACATTATTTTTACGACAGAAGCAATCTTGCCTCGAAACATTTTTATTGATGGTAATTTTATATTGTTCATGTTACAAACTTATTTTTAAGCTATATTTTTAGCGACTACAAAACATATTTTGTATTTATTTAATAAGGTAAAATGTTTTTTTTTTACTATTGACGAACGTTTTAGATAGTTTTAGATTTGGGTAAGATTCTTTATTACTGTAATAGTTTCTTATTGTTTGTTATCTGATTATGTTATGGAGTAGGAAATAAAAAAATAGATCTTGAACAGACATTTATTTTAAACTTTAGAGAAAATAACAGTAAATTCCTAATTTTTACAATTACACGTTGACAATAATATTTTATTTTAATGTTCTTGGAACATTTTGTCCGTACTTCACACTGCGAACGCCCGTAATGCGTATATTTAATTTTCTGGTACACTTTACTACTTCAAAACATATAATTCACGTTCGATTATTTTCATAGGCTTGCTCATTTTATCACATTTGCTGAACTAAAGGATCCAGGCTTACTCACACAAAAATAACATCTCTTTATTCAATAAATATAATATTTCAGTTATACCTAACTTTTAAAAAGAGGTATTCAGGACTCTCTCACAATAAATTGTACTTCTTTCACTTTGGTGTGTCTGTAAATATACCCATTACTCATATACCTATACATAATTGAAAAAACATAATTCTACCTAACTGTAACTCGAGCTGGGTCTCCAAATGACTATGAATACTACATTTTAAACATTTTAAAATTGATATAATGCTATAACTGTTTAAACTATATTTTTCACTTATCTCAATGGAGAAAATCTTCGCCTAGGAAATGTTTCTCCTAGGCAACGAGATTAAATGCTAACTCTTTGCCTAGGCATTATTTCCATATTCACATTAGCTGTTCATTTATTTTGTGATCAGCAATTATTATTTTTTACATTTATAATTATAATTATACTTATAAACTATCAGTTTGGTACATTTCCTTTGGTTGTAGTTTTAAATTAAACTGCTTGGCTTTTTCTAACTCTTTCAATTCTAAAAACTTTTAATGCCCGGTATCTATTTTAGCTGGAGCCTATTCACCCACTAAGTGAATACTTGACGCGGTCCGAATTATACTCTAACAACACCAAAGACGCCAACAACGTCAATGAAAACCAAAGAAATTGTATTCATGCCGCGTTGGGTCTTATTCGCGCTGTTGACTTCTTTGGCGCTGTGGGTATTATTTAGGACAAGTTATTATACTTAGAATACGTAAATATATGATTTCGGACAATGTCCACTGTATGACATAATGTTTTATCTTCTTTATATTATATATAAATAAAAGGCGATTTATGTATGTTCCCTATAGACTCAAAGACGGCTGGAGCGGATATTTATGAAATTTTCAAAGAATCATCAGATTAGCCCAGCGGGTGATTCTGTGAAGTTTGTTACCCGTGCGAAGCTAGGCCGGGTCGCTAGTACACTATAAAACTACAACGAAATAATCTATCCTAAATCAAAACTGTACTGGGTATTGCCATAAATTATATGCCTTTGTATTTAGGATAAAAAAAGTCACGTAGACGCGCCTATATTGTACTCAGAGAATGGCCGACAAAAATCGTGAGTTCGTGAGCAGATAGCGTTAGAGTCGGGAAAGTTGGCGCATGTGCACTTACGTCTACATCTCCCCGCGCAACATACGCTCCGCTAAATACACCTAAAAATCTAGTGTTGCGCAAACATTTGCCCGCTATTGTACTTATAGTAGGTACTCATAAACTGAAAACAATACCAACGATTAAGGGAGTTCTATTAAACTATTAAACTTATTCAATTCTCATGCTTCTATTTTTTAACATGCTTTTATTCTAGAGACAACTTATTTACAGTGAAGACAGACTGTATTAACACTTAAATAAGATTTCAATTCTCTTGCATCGCAAATTATTATAGTTTAACACTATTACACTAGTAAGATATTCAAATAATTGGATGGCACTTCTTTTCTGGTGTCGTGTAGACATTGAAGAGTAAGTATAGTCACAGTAGACGTGGGTACATACAGTAGAGACACAGCTGATTATGTTTACCAACCTAATGGCGTCGATTCTGTTTCACCACCAACTAAACTAAACCAATTATCTGCATCTATTTTGATTACCATATAATTATAAGGATAACTATAATTTAAGAGCTGCCAAACTTAGTCAAGTTAATGCGCACAACAGAATCGACCTCATTGTGGCTCAAATAAATTCTACCATATTATTTATTAGTAAAATGGCACTATATATTTACAGGCTGTTCGGATAAAGATAGACGACGAACATTGTTGAGGGTAATAATCATTTAGGTTTTATAGACTTTTTGCGAGTATTTTTTTGTAAATGACATAATTACGAATTTCTTTAACGAAATATATTTACTTATAACAAAACAATAATCGTCATAAATAGTAAACCATGGATAGTTTCGTAACTGACCACTTCGTCAGGGGACAGGGTGGCAACTTTACAAGTAGTTTGTTAGGCGGATCAGCTCAAAATATTTTTTACATATTTGGGGTCAGGGTCGTATCGTATAATGAATCGCAAAGAAAACGGTTTTTCAGTTCGCACAAAAAAAGTGAGATACGGTTAACAATTTTATATAGATTTGAAGTGTTTTTTATAATTTTATATACATATTTACTATAAAATATAACAAACTACCTGACAGCTTAAATTATAAGGAAAAATAAACAAATACAAAAACCTACCCTACAAACGGAGGGGAAGGTGGCCAGATAAAATATTATGTATTTAATATTATTATCTCGTTTATTAATATAGCGTTATCTCTTTCTATGGATAATTGATGGGAAGTCATATGTCATCAGTCGTAATCTAGAAATCGGTGACTTAAACCAAAATCATATAAATACTAGGTTTTTTTAAGGTGACGGAACCACCATAAAATTTATAAAATAAAAATAAAGAGTGACGTGCTGTTACCTACGGTAAATATTACGTTTTTTTTAAGGTGCGCCTCACTCTTTTTTTTTTTTTTTTTTTTTTTCGTTATCCATACACTTAGAATAAGCTCTACTAAGCCTTCTTCTTCCTACTCAACGAAGCTTGACGATTATTTCAGATCGGCAATTGTTTTTGTCGATGCGCCAAATCAAAACCCGTTTACTGTATGTCCATCGTCTAACCGAACATTCTGTATAAAATATTGTTAACACTGTAAGTATAATTAAACCATAATGAAGGATCACTTACTGGCTCTCATCACTCAAATAACGCTACTGTAGTGTACACTGTGATTAAATTTTAAACAGGTGTTTCATCACATCCTAGCTTAAATTTTACATCTATTTTACATCACTTTCTTGTCTTATACATTGCACATAATCATGTGACTAGATTTTTTTTTTTATGTACTTAATTACTATTTATCTATAATAATAACTTTTTGTTGGAAGTGAGACTCAGATGTCAGTACTGTAAAGAATATAATTTATTTTCTTCATTCGGCTGAATGTACTTTATTAAATATAATATTAAAAATATGTCATGTCATTTTATAAGAGTTCGAATTATCTGTAGTCATATTTTTTGGTTTAATAGTGAAGGAATATTTTGAAACCCGCAGCGAGTCGCGCCTTGCCTCTCGTTACGACTAATGCTACTATAGTTAAGTAGTTTGCGCCAAAGTGAGACTTCGGGACCTCTATGACATACATACTTACAAACGCCGGTTGTTGTTGTAGACTCGGAGACCATCGCTTCGATCGGTCAATAAGGTTGAATTTGAAATCTCATTGATCAGTTGCCGCAAAGCTAAACTGACATTTAGTAGGAACAATTATACTGACTTCCACATATTATTTTTAATGGAACTTTCTGACGAGACGAGTAAGTCGCTCCCGTGATGTTAAGCGTCACGCTTGCCCATAACAGTTAAAATAATTGTACTGAACTTTTTAAACAAATTGATTTTATAACAAATTTTTAACGATATCTGACAACAACTTACACATACCATACACAAACATTTTTAAAACTATTTGGTAATTATATTTTCTGTTTTATAACCAATAGTTTCATACTTTATCACTAACTAAATAATCATCTACTTTGTATAAACTTTGTCCCTCTAAATAATTTTACATAGACCTTGGACTGATAATGTATTATGTAATTTAAAATTTTACGATCTGTTGAGCATAATTTTTGTGCACAACTATTTACAATTTTATATTTATTTAAATATTTTTGTCTGGCACACAACAGCGCAGATTAAAAAAAACATCTATACAATTCACTTTGACACACATTTTAATTGTCCAAAACATTTAATCCCCTTTATAAATCCAAAAAAAAAAAACGTATCGCCTCACTCGCTTGCTAGCCGAAATGAATAAAACGCCTCACTTGCAAAGCGAAATAAATAAAAAGCCTCACTTGCAAGCCGAAATGAATAAAACGCCTCACTTGCAAGGCGACATAAATAAAAAGCCTCACTTGCTAGCCGAAATGAATATAACGCCTCACTTGCTAGCCGAAATGAATAAAACGCCTCACTTGCAAGCCGAAATGAATAAAACGCCTCACTTGCAAGGCGAAATAAATAAAAAGCCTCACTTGCTAGCCGAAATGAATAAAACGCCTCACTTGCTAACCGAAATAAATAAAAATCCTCACTTGCAAGCCGAAATAAATAAAACGCCTCACTCGCTAGCCGAAATAATTATAACGCTTCACTTGCTATCAGAAACAATCATAACTCCTCACTCGCTATCCGAAATAATTATAACGCTTCACTTGTTATCTGAAATTCAAAACGCCTCACTCGCTAGCCGAACTTGCAAGCCAAAATACATATAACGTCTTACTTGCCGAAATAAAACACCTTTGTCACTGAGTATCCGTAGAGATAGGATACATGATATTGTAAATAATTGAACTAAATGATTTTCTACATTATATTTTTAATTATTTAACTTCAATATGTTTATATGTTGACGGCAGTTAATAAATTGGTATTATCATTTCAAAGTAGTGCATATTCAAAATCAATATAAATTGACAAATTCAGAAAATACGTTTCACCACGATAGTTTTTCTAAAATAAATTTTCTTCAATAGTGCAAAATTATAATAATTATTAAAATTTTAAAAACAACGTTAAAAAAACATAGGGATAAGATAGCATTATCAAAAAAAAGGCGAAAAACAATGTTGTGTAAACTAGTATTGTTTTTTTGCTTTTGTGTACATAATGTGTTTTTTCTCCACAAATAAATATTTGTCTTTGTCTTAAAAATGCTTCCTTTGTTCAACGTTCAATTTTAAAAAGGATGGTGTTTTTGCACGGACCAAGTAGGGTCTCCTATAGTCGAGGTCCTGTACACAGTACATACAAAGTCATAGGTATTGTAATATTATCTACAGGTTTTCGTCATCGCCTCCGCCTCTCGATTTGCTGTCAAGTCTCAATTCGGCTAGTCTTTGTCTCATGCTGTTTGGCCTGAAACAGCAAAAAGAACAATTGACATCGTTAACACATTCTATGGCAGCGAACCGCATTCTCGTTTTGGTGCGAGTTTACGCCTATTCGATCGCGTCAATAATAATAATAATAAATAAATATTGGTGGACGTTATTTACACACAGCGCCATCTAGCCCCAAACTAAGCAAGCTTGTACTATGGGAACCAGAAAACTGATAGAATACATAAATACTTTTTTTTTTGTAAATACATACATAGAATACATAGAAATACCCATGTTCATCACACAAAAATGTTTGTCCTGGGTGGGAATCGAACCCACAACCCACAGCTCAGAAGGCGGAAATCCACCCACTGAGCCACAAGGCTAGACAAGGCCATAATGTTAACTGGGATTTGTTTATTTCATACAATCTAGCGCCATCTAGATGCCACTGCTCTTACTTCATTAAAACGTAGATAACGTTAACGGGATCGAATAGGTAACTCGCACTAGGCACCCAGACGCCGGGAACACGCAGGGCGCGTTCTGATTAGTTTAATTATACTTCAGGATAAGTATTGAATGCGTCGCTAAAGCCCTAAAAATATTGTGGCAATGATGATAAATCAATACAAAGACAAAATTGTTCCTACCGTCATAATTTTTACTTCTATTTATTTTACCCCGACATAGATTACATAATATTTACTATGGTTTTGTACCGCTAGCATATTAGCCAAGGGGTTTTTTCGAACAAAAAGCGAATAGGTACTTCTCTGTCAACTATTTATCTGTCTTTGGAAAGTTATACCGGACCGCATCATCGCTTCCCACCAGATGAGATCGCTGTCAAACGAATATTTTTGTAAAAAAAGATAATTAAATAAAATAATAAGTGGGGCACTGAGTGTCCTTCTATTTAAGTTATTAGTACACTCGAAGGTTTTTAATATTGGCTATTGATTTTATCGTTCCAGAACGCGTCCATTACATTTCAGCAGGCTTTAATATATCTATCTATACACGTCTTATTACCGACCAAAGTATAAAATGAATGGACGGGCCCTAATCACACAACTTCTTTAAAAATAAAAAATAAATAATTCTATAATAATAAGTCAAAACAATCGAACTTTAATACGTAATAAAAAGTATTTATAATATATTTGTCAAAAAAAAAGAGATAGCGAATATAATATCTACGAGACAAAAAGGGATATGTTTATCAGTTGCTTTGGAACCGTTTGACATTCGAACGTACGTCTCGTACCTTTAACCGACTGAGGGCGACTGGAGCAAGGTGAGCGCCGGCGCTCAATGTAAAATGTTCAAAACTCTCTTATTTGGGCCCTTCCATTTAGTCGAAGCCTATTACGCACGTTATTATTACGCCTCATACGCGCTCAGTTTGAATGTGAGTAGATGTATATAATAGAAGCTACATTTACCTGACATACCTGGCGAGTCGGTCGGGGAAGTACGAGGTGACGACTTGGTCGGCCGACACACTCTGCCGCTGGTACGCGCCCGCGCTCAGGTTGCTCGCCGGGATCCTGTAGACGCGCACGCACCGACCGCTGTTCTCTGGCAACACTACACATCACAATGAACATCGTGATCAGTTTCACCCCTCACTTTCGCCGAGACACCCCAAACCAACCGTCTCTACTCGTAAGAACCAACGAATCTTTGACTCGGGCACCAAATACTCGCGTGTCAGCAAGACAGCGAGTGCGACTTTTTCTAATGATTTTATTACTGCATATAAGAATTAAATGAATAGTACGTATTTATTATCATAAATGTGAAACCCTTATCGCCCTCTATGTGCCTGTATAATGTATATATAACTTATTTTCATCACAATTCATTTTATTTGTGTATATTCGAGTGCTTTGTAACTTACGTACGGATATACCACTAGCTTTTCGGTTAAGGAAAAGATCGTGAGGAAACCTGCATATTTCCAGAGAAAGAAATTTCTATGTGAATCCGCCAACCCGCAGTGTGCCAGCGTGGTGGATATGGCCTAATCACTAATCAATGATCACCCTTCGAGGTTAGGCTGATATCCCATTAGTGGAATGTTTAAATGCTGAAACAGATATATATATAGGATATATAACCAAATGAGCTGGCGTCAAAATTCTCGGGTTCTGTAATTCCGCACTAAAATAGAAGTATATGTACTTAATAGTACATTATGATACAAGTGTGCTATGTTAGTCATTACACTCGAGGCAGTATTAGCCGAGAGTGTAATGATCAATGCACACGCGTTTCATAAGACGTTATTGCGACACTTGCGGGGGAAAAACATACTTGTATTGTTAATAACTTAATTATTGAAAGTAAAATTCTCAAAATGATACCGAACAGTTTATGTTGGCATTTTTAGTTTTTGTTATGGTATTATTAGTTTAATTTTGAATTTGAATTTTCGGAAAAAACACTAGATATTGGTAATAGATTCAGTTTGAAAACGAACTTCCGCAAAGTAACGCCTGATTCAATCTACTACTCTAAAATAAGTTTTCCCGTTTTATTAAAATAAAATGTACTTTAATAATCTTGCGCCATAGTAATAAGGTGAATTATGTGTTACGTGATAAAATCTATATAATAGCAAGTACACAAGTATACATGGTGCTTTGTAATCGGCTAGGGAGCGGTTGTTGGTTCTACGACTTTTAAATTCACGGAAAAAAACTCAGCTGCTCCATACAAAATGTTCGTGATGATAATGATGCAACAAAATGTAATGTTTAAATTATTAAGAACTAACTGCGCCCCGCGGTTTCACCCGCTATTCTTCAGAATAGCGGGGTGTATTGTTCATAAGAAACCGAATATTTTTCCGGGATAAAAATAAACTATGTGTTAATCCAGGGTACAAGCTGCCTCCATACCAAATTTCATTAAAATTCGTTAAGCCGTTACAGAGGTGAACGGGAACAAACACATTTATTTACATACTTACACAAGGTTTCGCATTTATAATATTAGTGATAATAGGCTTCGTAAAGAATATAAATATGATACGTATACTGAAAAAATAATTTAAATCGGCTAAATAAGTTCTGAGATTTAAGCATTTATAGTTTTTGGAGGGGATGGAGAGGGGATGCCGTCTCTTTCCTGCAAAGCCAGTGTTATAGGGCGCACTTAAAACGTGACGCCATAGTTAAATGTAGTGCGCTCTCTGTCTAGCTTGAAATTAAATGCTTTAAACTTTATGTTTAAGAAAAAAAATAAAAAGCTTTGTTATTTTCTATTTATGGAAAGCTTTTCTACGAAGCATTATAAAATAATTAGTCATCACACCTAATCTGTACGTTTCCTCATGACCTAAATGTAAGCTTGTTTAGTTACCTTGTGGAGATGTAGGCGGCGAGACCGGCGCCATCCTCTGCAGCGGCGGCCGCATGTTCTCCTGCTCCGAGGATATGGAGCTGCTCCGACTCGACGCCGAGTTAGTCTCCGAACTCCGGTTGATAGGATTGCAGTTCTCGCCCCTGAAACAAACTGTCTTTTTACCCGAATGCCCAGTGGGGGAGGAGTGTTTTTGGGGTGTATGTAAGTATGTAGGTTCCTCCTGTAGCCTATATGGCTTACCGATTTCGATTTTGATGAGTGAGGTGAGCTCTTTGATACGAGTTACAAACGGAATTAATAGGATGAAAACTTCGATGGGTATTGAAATGACCACTTCAAAGATATTAAAAACTATGGATGCTAGATCTAGTACAAAGTTTTAGAGTTGATCCGAAAACCAGTATTAGATTACTTGTTCTACTTACAATAAAAAATGTTTAAAAAACGACTACCAAAGTATCCTCCACTGTTTTATAGGGTGTGTATGCGCTGCGCCGCGAATATGCCTGTTTGCGAAAGGCTCGTGAAAAGCGCGCATGTATTTAGAAGTGCGACCTGATCACGCGCTGTGCACGGACCGCGCGCGCACCTTCTACGTATCATCATCATCAGCCAGAAGACGTCCACTGCTGAACATAGGCCTCCGCCATACCGACCGACAACGTTCCACTTGCATCCATCGGTTGGCTACGACTTTCACAATGTCGTCGATCCACCTAGTGGGAGGCCTGCCCACGCTGCGTCTTCTGGTTAGATAAATTATTGAGATGGTTGCTGTGCTGACAGGCTTGGTCCAATCAACGGGACCATAAAGCATTGGATTTCTTTGTGAGCTCATGAACACGACCAGTGAGAGTATGATTGCGGTCTATGTAGTGATAGAATCACGAGGAATAAATCTTACTAACTTATTGTCATGGTTGTCGTCCTCGTCGACGGAGTAGGGTCCTTGCTTGATCTGTCGCGCAAGCTCGTAGTCGAGCCCGAGGCAGGGGTCCAGGTCGCGCCCTAGTGGGACGTACTCCGGCGCACATGCCACGTAGAATATGTCCTGAAGTAACAGAATATTCACTACACTTCCAGGTAACACTCACCACTACACCCTGCGGACACGAGGTTTATTCTACCCTTATCCTAATCCTATCAGCTCTTGCAAGTCCACTGCTGGATGAAGCCTTCCCCATACTGGAGTGTTTCGCATAATCCCCACGCTTGGATGGCGGCTTGGGGATCGCAGAACGCTCATCGTTTACTGAGAGGACCTGTCCTCTGGAGGTTCTGGTCGTAATTTAAGGACATACACCCGGGTAGCCCATTTAACCTTTTGTTTAAGGACACCGATACATCTAACATAACGAGTGCGAAAGTGACAGAGCGATTCACCCTCTCCTGCTCGCACGTGTTGAGCACCTGTGATAAATTTCTGATGGTAACGTTTCCTTTTTTTCAAGTTAGCGAAGTGAGAGTCTATTTATGTTATTTCGGAATGATTCTTCTGTATGTATTGTGGATTATTATTCTGTGGTATTATTAGTATTATTGTACTGAGAATTGGCAATGACTAAAAAATTGATTACTTTTTAGTGTCCGGCGCAACATAACTAATAATGGTGTCGATTGTAGTGTGCCTTTTTCTAGAGTAAACTAAATTTGACAGCTCAAAAATTTTTGCCATCCTTTTCTCCCACTTTGAATTGAGAAGAGACGCAGATCATTTTAGTACTGTCAGATTAGTTTCTGTCTGTTGTACCAAACATTAAACTAAACCTATCTGACAGGTCTAAAATAATCAGCATCTCTTTTCTTTTCAATGTGTGAAAAAGAGGCCAATTACATTAGAGCTGTCAAACTGAGCTTAGAAAATAGTACAACAGAATCGACGTCATTGTCCGTTTTTTTAGTAGCAATAGTCCGGACCCGGACTAAATAAAATGCACGACTCAAAAGTTTATAAGAAAACATGAGATCAGCTATCTATTTACACTTTGTAGGTACTTTAATTCTACAAACTTGGTAAAAAAAACCTACCGACTTACACCAACCGACCAATAGAATGAGACGGATGCAATTATTATAGTGTTTGCGGCTTACCAATTTTCTGTCGATTAAAAAGGAATACAGCAACTTACTCTTCGTCCACAAAGTAGCTTCAGTCCGGGTATACAAGCTGCGTGAACCAAGGACCCATTGGCGACTAAACGTATTTCCAGAAGATCTTCAGCGAATGCCATTATGTACGGAAACGCACACACTGAAACATCCAAAGAACGGGCGTTGACACATTTGATAAGACAAGTAATTACAAGATTACCATAAAATCTAAACAGTTAGTGTGGAAATCATACCAACGGCAGCGGGTACAGTCGTCCAATGGAAGTCATATTCCCCATCACTTTCCAATCCTTTGCTTGTTAATCTCTCAAAATGGCACGTATCTGAAAATTTGCCAGGAAAGGACGTTAAAATCGTCAACAAATATACTGTTTGCACCAGCTTTTTTTGTTCTGACCATAGTCAGAATTAAAGAATGGCACATAATTCTTGAAAAATCTAGATAGTGTAATCAGGAAGAAAAAACTAGGTAAGTATGTAATACGTACCATTTTTTTTGCTCCAATTTTAATTATAATGATTAATTATTTAAAAGTACTTACGATTATAACAAAGAACTATTTGACCATCCCTTTCGTCTCCGATTCGTAAAGCGTTGACCAAGGTCCCCCGTCTGACACCCGTATCGTCACAGGTTTCTGCCCTTTTCACAATCTATAAGCGTAATAAAGTTGAAGTTACAATAAATCTTGAGTTGTTTACAAGTTAACAATGTTCGTTTAAGTTTCTGAAGTTTTAAAAGCATTGTATCAAAGGTTAAAAAGGTCAGCAGTCAATTTTCCTTGACCTTTGGGTATTAATCACCAAAGGCATACCTTTGGACTGCGTGCCAGTTAATTGCATTTCGCAGATCGCTTTAATTCTCAGGTACTTCTAGAGGCTGAAAATTTTGGCTACGACTCGGGTAATAATTCATTTCAGCTCAGTTTAGGCAGCGACTACTTAATTAAAAACAGCGCTATACTAATCAATTCAATTCAATTCATTTATTTTTCGGGCTTTAGGTTTGTCAATTATACGGGAATACTCACGTTAAAAATTTAGTAGGCTGTTCCGATTTCCTATCACAATCGACTCAATTTAATGTGAGTATTATTAAAAATTGATATTCGTGCAACAATAATGCAAAATAGAAGGCTTGCGCCTAGGACTGCAGATTTTAGGGGCGAAAAAAACAGTCCCTATTTTTTTCATATTAACCACAAACTTGTATTTTTTAAAGTCGGTCCCAAAATCAATCGTCCCTTCATCTGCCACCCTAGGCTCCTAGGCTCAAGTCTATTCAACCTGCTGGTAAATCCGCCACTGAGGGGCCCGGAGATTAGCGAAAAATGTGTATAAATCGAGGTTTTTCCAATAACTTTTTATCGTGAAAACTTCATGTAATCATGTTTGCTATACTAGACAAAAGAACAAAAAAACATAATATTTAAAAATAAAATATCTTATTAAATTTAATGTACTGTTAAATACATAACTCATAATGTAATAGAAAATCAAATTCGATATAGCTAGCTTTTTTTTTATATTACTCGGTGACGAGATGAGCAAGTCGCTAACCTGATGTTAAGCGTCACGCTTGCCCATAACAATTCAGTGTCACCCAGAATTTTGAACTTCAACAGTTCAAAACTATGCGCGGCAATGCACTGCGCTCGTCACCCTGAGATGTTAGATGTTAAATCTCTGTATGCCCAGCAATTAAGCTGGATTAGCTTAAGTATCTACAAAATACAAAGGAAAAATTATGAAGGAAAAAGGTGTTACACGTAAATGAAGAAACTTACCTGTCCATTACTAGATTCTAAAACTTCCCAATGGTGTTTGTAACCGACTACCATTATTCCTACTTCTCCATCCATTAGTTTAATCAGTACAGGCGTTTCACTAAGCTGAATGTCCTGGAAAATAAAAATCATGGCATATAAAAATAAAATTGCCAAAACGCGAATAAAACTCGCTCATCGATGGTTCCGCAGTATAAGATCAAGAAAATTTTCCTCTCCTTTACATTTAAAAAAAAAAACTTACTATAATTTACAAATAACTTACATAGTAACATTACGTTTTTCGACATAAGCATTTTAAAAAACTCATCTAACGTGTTAGGGTGTCTACACATGGCCTGACCTGACATCGTGAGAAAGGGACAGCTAGATTTGAATTTCACGGGAGCAA
This sequence comes from Apocheima hispidaria, assembly GCA_947579745.1. NCBI lineage: Eukaryota > Metazoa > Arthropoda > Insecta > Lepidoptera > Geometridae > Apocheima > Apocheima hispidaria. Next base: position 13,560,714 of record OX388146.1, read on the forward strand.
AAGAAACAAACTATTAAGGTTATAGCTTCTCCCTTTCGCTCCCCCAGAAACTTATATATAGCCATCTCTTTCAAACGATGTCAGGTCAGGCCATGTAGCGAGGCCTTTAGCAACCAGCAAGGTCTAAATGATCTATGCTAAACGCCTTAAAGCTTTGCACCTATCTCCCCATCATCCTGTGTATTATAAATATTTCAATATTTTTTTCCCTTACATGTAACTTAGCACGATAGATTTTTTTATTAAATGGTTTGAAATACATATACCTAATACCAAATTACGCAGTTTTATTTTCCTATCCTCATTATTACTGGCACTACTTTCAGAAAAAGAAAAAAAGTTGTTGGCCGTGACACACAGAAAGACACGAGAGTCTCGCCATAAGAGTTTTATTCTACCATTTTGGTAGAACCTTAGCTAAAGCATAGAGAAGTTATAGAGGATGCTAAAGTAACAGAAGACATCGATGGTTCTAGTCTCACCTTGATATGTGCATATTCAAATCCCATTTCGCTATCAGTCTTTGTTTCTTCGATCAGAAGCATTACTCTCCTTCCGATCGCTACAGCCAAGGTCGTCTTTCCACCTTCTCCTAAAACACGGCAAAACCGGTGAACATCAATGCGGCACCAATGCTTCACTCAGAAATTTCATACCGTTCTATACGCTTGGTTTGGTCTAGTTTTTGATCGGATTATGTTAAAGCCAAACACTTGTCTGCCTTTATTCTGAAGAAGAATAACTACTACTGGTCAACTTTATAGTTTTTTATCGTAGTTATCGATTGAGTAGCTTTTACTAATATTAACGTCTTTTGTATCATGTTACATACCGGTTTCTAGTATATCGAAGCAGTGCGTAGTTTTAGTCCGCGGCAGGCGCGCGTGCTTGCAGTCTTGGAGGGGGCGCATAGCCCACGCGCCCGCGCACAACTCCTGTATCGGCAATGCGTATAGCCCCGCGCCCCCTGCGCCCCCTGTTGTAGACCCCCCGCCGATTGACACCCTTGGCCCGACCCTGAACAGCCCCGCCCGCTCACTAACCCGGGCTGTTCTGACGCAACCTTCCCATCGGAGGACTACTCTCGTTGTGCCGCTCTCTAGAACAAAACCGTTCAAGTTTAAGAACTGTAAAACTTTCACTTTTATTAACGGTAGGTAAAATAATAAGATTTAATCTTGAATAAAATTAAATATTGGGATATTAAGAATATTGAGCTACGCTTACGAATTTCTTTAGACTGGACCTTGAACTGGGTATACCGTTTTTTAATGGTTGTCAAGCTATACTTTTCATCAATGACTAAATCATGAAAATGTCAAGAAAGAAGAAACATTTGCGCAAATTAGTTTCATTATCATTATCATCAATAGCCTGAATACGTCCACTGCTGAACAAAGGCCTCTTCCTTAGACCGCCACATTGAACGACAATTTGCAACTTGCATCCACCGTTAACCGCGACCTTCAAAATGTCGTCAGTCCTCCTAGTGGGATGCCTACCTACGCCAACTACCTAAATTAGTTTATTACCTTCTAAAATGTAAGTATTGGAAGTGGTGGAAAGTAGAAGCCTTCCTTCAGTCATCTGTTCTGCGCAGACGGGCGTGGCCGGCAGCGGCGCCGACCGCCACACGCGCCCTTCCCACGGAGCTCTCCGGGAGCCGCCGCAACCTAAGCATCACCAGTCATGGAATATGTGTCTAACAACTCCATACAAATAAGTACAAATTTAAAAAAAAAGGACAAAAATAAAATTTGCTCTGAGACTTGATTATCGGTCACCAAGGTAATTTTATTATTCCAGTTGTTTTGTTACTAAGTAGATACATCGAACTTCAATTCCAGCTTGGTTTATTAAAACAGCAAACAAACAACTGTTAATAAGCAAAAAGTGGAAAAGAATTCCATACCATCAGTCATGGAAAGAAGTTTTCATCCCATCTATTCGAAAAGGACCTGGGGACGTACCGTGAAGTGCTTATTGCGATGATTGTTAGGTTCAGTCGACGATGCTGCGCGACCACGTATCTTATTGGGACGCGATAAGGTGTATGGTTGCGCAGCGTTGTCAGCTGAGCCTAACAATAATCGCAATAAGCAACTCACGGTACGGGCCCTGGACGACTAGGTTCGCCTTTAAATACACCCAAAGGTGGTGTTTTCTATGAGAAACTTGTAGGGGGCAGTAATGAGTTTTTAATCCTCTTTATAAGTGCGCCGCAATTATCTTTGCCGCGCACTTTTTAAATTTGGAACATCTTAGTGTTCAGTGCCAAAGAAATCGAACGCAAATATTGTTTGAATAAAGACTGGCTGGTACGACGGCCCATAGTCGCGACGCCAGCTGAATAAAAAAAAAAGAAATCAAATTAAAAACGCGCGAACTACAGCCCTCGTTTTCGTCGATGTTCACGGATTGTTAGAAATTCATGGTTTTGTTTTGAAAAATGAGTTCTGCAAGTGACAGTGAAAATATATATAAGCGCCCTCTATTTTCTCATAGTAGGTGATGAAAAGTAGAGTGTATCGCTCGGGCGCAAAATATTTTTTTGGCTCAGGCGACGTAGTTTGAATCCGTCGCTACGCTCAGGATTCTACTAAAGAATCCCTCACTTCGCCCTGGATTCAAAAAAGCGCCCTCGTCGTAAAAAAATATTTTGCTTCCTTATGTTACAATCTACTATTGACTGATGGTAACAGAACCAGTGACAATCTTCAGACAGCTTACCCATAGACACAAGGCTGGTAGGAGCGTCTCCTCTCAAGACAGCATCCAGCTTGAGCGCCTGCCCCACGTGTAGGAAGCGCTCCGTGCGCGCCGCGCCCGCGCCGCCTGCGCCTGCGCCTCCCGACCACACGTCAGACAGGGCGCGTCGTGAAAGCATTGGCTACAAATAAACGGAGTCATCATCCTCAGCCTGCATCATCGACCCTCTGCTGGGTATAAGTCTCTTTTAATCTTGTGCTATTTATCTCTTGGCGGGACCAATGTCATCCACGTGGTCCCTGCCCATTCAGATGGACGTCGTCGATTTATCAGGCTGGACGGGAGCGATTTTGATAACTGAACGTTTGCCCTTTCTCGGTAATGAAATGAGCGCTGGGTATGTTGTAAATTTACCTCGTAATTGATTGCATGTTCTGCAACTAGGCGATTCGTTAATGGCTTTAATGATTTAACGTGAAAACCCAAGTTTTTTTTTTGAAATTGATGAGCTCACTTTGAAAAGTGTGCAGAATGTGGGAATAATCTACAAACATCAAAATGCAAGAGTCAATAGCCCACATTGAGTTAGCTAAAGTTCCAATATTGAACGAGCCAAGTCGACTTTGAGATCAAGAAAGTTTGGGTTTACGTTTTACTTGCTAGGTACTCCTGTCTTATGATTTTATTTGAATGTTTCTTAGTTGCAGTTTTCAAAATTGCATTTAAAAAAATTCTTACTTTAAGTCCTAACTAGCTTTGAAAGAGCCAAAAGTTAAAATAAGTTTTTAACAGTTTTGGTGCGTTACGTTTTGGTTTTACCACACAACCCGAATGTATTAAAACGTGGAGCGGACCTTGCTATAGAAAGGCGAATTTACCATAAACTTTTGTCTTCATCATGTAGCAAATCGGCGAAGTAATTTCAAGGGCAATTTTTGTATGTTGGTGACCCTGTAAACGGGTAAATTGGAATGACGCAGCTGGCACAGATTGTGCAAGTTCCCATACACCTAAATCACGCTGCCGGATGTCCATTGACGGTTTTATTTTTTGCCTATACCGACGATCTTTAGAATTACATAGTGTTCATACTGTGTTTTATCTTAACTAGTTGTTATCTGCGACTGTTCGCGTAGACCTACAAAAAAAAAAGTAGCCTATGGCCGCCCCGACCCTTAAGCTATATATGCAAAAAAGTTGGTCGATCCGTTCAGCCGTTTAGCCGTGATAACGCGACAAACATCCAGACAGAGAGATAGATACTTTCGCATTTATAATATTAGTTAGGATAACTTTAGATGTATTTTGACGTGTGGTTAGTATTTCTATGTGGTATTTCTGTAGCATTGATGACTATAATACTGCGTACTTACTAGTAAAATAGAAATCAGTGTTCCGTAGAAACAGTATTTTTTTTAATTTTTAATTAAACAAGTATTCTAACTAAACCAACTAAACAATTGCTTAATGTATGGTATTTGAAATTCAGTAAACAAATATAATATGTAAGTAGGTAGGTACATACTTTTATAATAAAAAATGCGAGATCCCCAGATCTTCAACATTAATTGTGACGTTATATTTTCATAGGTTATTATGGTCCTTTGTACAGATGTACAGACCACAGCGTGGACATTGTGAACTTACCACCTTGTGGTCGGAGCAGTGCTCCGCGTAGATGTCCCGGATGAGCGTGTCGAGGGTTCTTTGCCGTTTGAGCGCGAACGTTGGCGTTTGAAACGCTGCTTTCTCTCCATTCATCAGTTTTACCTAAACACCGGAGAATGCTTTTAATTATTGTGGTACAGAAGCTTAAGAATGTAACGAATGGTATTAAAGGGCTTTGAAACTCGAGGCCAGAGCTCGAGTCAAACATACCAGTTGATTATGATGAGTATGTGCGAGTGCATAACAAAATAATTCCGCAACTTTTGCCTCGTGTAGATATCTTCATGTAGGTACTTTATGTAGCTTTATTTTTATACTTACTCCTAATTATGCGTCATATTTGAATATTGACAGAAAAACTTCATTGGCGTCGATTCTGTGGTGACATATCTATACTAAACAAAAAAAAAAAATTTTTTTTTGTTGCCATCATTTTCTCTCTAATTGACATAAAACGAGACGTAGATAATTTTAGTCTTGTCAGAATAATTTAGTATGTGGTACAACAGAATTGACACCATCGTATTCGTTTAAGTAAAACCACTGTTACACGTGTTTGTGGTGGCACTTGAGCTAAGGCCCTTGAGTAAGCTTTAAGTCTGAGTGCGCTCAACCTTTCTCAATACCCTTACAAGCTCACCAGTAAGAATTCTCTGAAGAGTTGAGGGTCGTTGAAGACCGCGGGGCACGGCAGCGAGGGCCCGAAGGGTGGCACCGTGTCGTCACTGTACACGCTCAGCCGGTAGCCCTCGCCTTCCACTTCGGATACTACTGCGAATATATCTGAACATCTTCTAAGGAAATTATGTATATCAATCCACCATTACAACCATTAAGTAAGTAAGGAATTTAAATTAGACAAAAAAGAATTACTCTTCTTTTATGCAAATCGGTTACTTTAGAAACCGTGCTTAGGTTTTGACTGGGGTTAGGTTTTTTTCGGAGCTATATGAGCGACGTATCTTTGCCCTTTGACCGATGCTGCGATAACTATAAAAATAAGCATTTTTATAGTGTATCGTCACCCCCGCCATTATCATAACTTGCTACTTTATAACAAAGACTGAAAATACAATTTATCGAAGACAAAATGTGAGTCGTGAGGTAACTATCGGTATTTTAGTATAGTCTGAGACCTTCACGTTTTAGAGAGATTCTTGGAAAGCAATTTTCCTAGTATTAGCCAATTATTCTAAGATAGGCACTAAAGAATGACCTTAAAAATCCCGAGAATTAGGTAATTTAGAATAGTTACCTATTCGTAACTAGGGACGTTGCTAGACAATTTATTTTCTTGTTTGTCTTTTACTAACCTACCTATACATCATAGAGCAACATTGGCCTCCGGCTGGACCGAGTTAATGTTACCAGTTAAGTTGTGTGGTTAATGACATACGTAGTTCGAGTACAAAATGGTATAAGCATTTATTAGTAAACTAGCTGTTACCCGCGACTTCGTTCGCGTGGACCAATAAAACAAATGTAACCTATGTCTTTATATCTACGCAAAAAAACAGTTTGATCCGTTCAGCCGTTTAGCCGTGATAACGCGACAAACAGAGAGACAGAGTTATATTCGCATTTATAATATAAGTTAGGATGATGATCGTAAAACATAACAATTTTGAATTTTCGAAATTCGTAACTAAGTGCGAACTCATTTTATAGTAATTTGAATATACTGAGATATTTCCCCTGGTTCATGGATTTATTTACTTAGTATTGGAAGCGTCGTTCCAACTGTAATTATTCCCATGGCAACTCGGAGTAGCCGAGCTCCGGTATTTTCATGAATAATTCGCATGATTTGTTTTTGAGGTTTAAGTACGGTTTTCTGCTTCTACGTTAGTATTATAGCAGCTTCATTATTAAGTATTGAAACATTTTCAATAAAATAATATGAATCGAAAGATAAATCTTAGAAAGTGATGATTTATTAAAGAAAAAATAATAGCCTCGAATAAACCTATACTTAGAAAATTTTACTGAAAAAGACTATTGACTACATATACAGGCTGTTACTGAAAGGGGCAACAATATTAACAGGTATGTATGTACTCATCATTATGAACAATTTTCACTATGGAACCAACCCTGAAACCGCAAAAAAAAAATCAGCTGTTCCATACATTTTGTCGAGTGTCATTGACGTTTTTCTATGGAACAGCAGATTCAATTTATGGGTCGGTCTAGTAAAAGTTGTTCATAATGATGATTACATACATACTTTTCAATATTTTTGCACCTTTCAGTAACACCATATATAGATAACGTCCTACATAAATATAGATTCACTTTCAAGAACTTATAGCGCCTGTTTAGCACAAAACAGTTAAATATAACACCAATTTTGTAGTCTAAAAGGATACGAGTGAAATGACTCTTGACGCACTGTGGATTGAACGTATTGTGCACGGAGTCGTCAGTGAACACAATGTTCACAATGTCGTTACCGATGTGGCGCTTCCTTTCGAGCTGAGAACAAACAGTTTCATTAAAAATGTAAAACAAAGATGATAAACGCATAGCCTTCTGTTCCTTAATAAATGACTAATATATGAGTGTATCAAACTAGACGCCAAAATAAATATAAAAGAAGGACATAGATTCATCAACAAGAACTGATAATAATTCTATCTTATTACAGTTCTAAACCGTATTTTACTATTTCATGAAAAAACTAACATTGTAACTCTATAGTCATTTAATTCGTGAACATGTAACGCCTATTAACATTGAAATTTACATTTAATGCTTAGTGAATAAATAACTATTAGGTACTAAAGACGGAAATAGAGATGCTTAGTAAAAATTTAAGGGATGTTTAGCAAGAATGTTTTTGGGGATGTTCTGCTATTGAGGTTTACATTAGAAAGATAAAAATTGCGTCACTTGGAGTACCGACATTATCTACTAGCAGTTCTTATTAGAAACCGACGCGTCTAAGAAAGATTTATCCATGAATCCGTATCAGGCAGCTATGGGTTAATACGCACTATCTCCAACATATAAATTTAGATCAGTTCCATTTCGTTCATTTGAATTGTCACGAAAGGTTTTAGTGCTGTTTTGAAAAGATGTTCTCAGAATTTTCACTTAAAAGACGACAGTCTGCCTTTGAGTAAATATTTTGAACACATTTAAAAAAAATACACATCTGAGAAAATATTACTAATGAAAAGCCCGCAGACAGTATCAGAGTTTTTCGTAAAACCTCTTGTTGTGTTTTGCGACAAAAACGAAAGTACATAATGCCTGAAGTCTGGGATCGATAAACCTTCCTCGAGCGACGAACGACCAACGTTGAAAAAATAGAGCTATTTACGACGAATTCTTTGTAAGCGCTCCTAAAGTTTAATGGAGTAACTTTTGTCATTTCTAGCTCGCGAAACACGAACAGAATAATCGACGAGTCGTTAAATTTGACGTCGTTATCGAGATTAAAGTCACCTGTTGCTTGTTGTCTTTGGAGAACGGCAGCATTGTCGAGACGTGGAACATTATTTCATGTCCTTGGTGCATCGTATATATGGAATGGCTGCCTGTCATGTCACCTGGTGGATACGAGTGAAATTTAGATGAGGAGGATAAAACGTCGTTGTAAAAATATATTTACTTTTATGTTATGAAACGTCATGTTCCCTTGTAACGTTTATATTATTGGATGTTACCTTTGACGTCGAGGCCCCCTCTGAAGCGGTTCCAGCCTCGTAATCGAATTTTATCTCCCAGAAGTGAAATAAATCGGTCCCATTTCTCGTCGCCTTTCTCTGGAAGGTTACGAGACATTTAAATGATTCATAAAAATGCTCTTATACTAATAGATATATGTAATTATTATGAAGTAAAAGACATTAGGCATCATACTTTCACAGTGAGATCCCAGCGAATGAAAACATTCATTCATTCATTTCTTATATGAATACCCTGTTGTTCAACTACCTGTCTCACTAAAAAGAGGTACGCGCAATGATTTCGATACGACGATACTTCTATGTTGACGCGTTATTATGTATAAATATGAGTTTTGGCGGGAACGTGAAGAAATCATGTCGCGTCATTATATTATTTTCCATTACTTGTGTTATTTCGAGTGTTAATGTGTAAAAACTGTGAATTTTTACCCGTTAAGTGTTCGTGAACATGCACGAGTGTTGGTGAATGGTATAATGTCGTGAAACGTGAATTTTCGTGTTGTTTCCAAAACTCCATAGAAGGCTCTAGTAAAGTTTTCACCACTTTACTGGGGCATGACTAGGACTTGACCATGACTTGCTTTGCTCTACTTTGACAGTGACTATGACTTGTTTGATTATATCTAACTAAACTTGAGAATAAATATGTATACTTGACACTGGCAAATGCATAAGACGTGCGACGCCAAAACCCTCTTAGGAGGAAAAAGAAAAAAAAAAAAAATGTATAAATATAACAGATAAATGGTAGTATATTATATTGTGTCATCATACCACTTATTAAAATAACTCCGAATCAGTTTTATTTACATAAAATCATGAAGGTCGTATTTGAATAGACCCTTGCCAGATACCCTTTGGTCCATTCATTTAGGCGCGCATGCACGAAAAGCACGCACGGACTAAGCGTTAGCCATGCGCAGAATGTGTCACTGAAGTGAAAAGATTCATATACTTCATTCATTCACTTTGAAGTACTTCTATCTTTTAGTTCAGTACTTCAATCTACTTCAGTTGTTCAATGAAGGAATTTTCGTTTGGCGTTCGTTTTCTTTCGCTACTTCATCGAACTATCGAATGGGTTGTTAAAGTTGCAGTTCATTCAAATTTCTTATCTAATGGATTTGAGGTGTGCGACAAAATAAAAACGTCTCACCTTCGACTCGCAGTTTTTTTTAAAAATTTGTTTGTATAGATACGTTTTTGTGTTTGTTTTACTTCCTCCTTACAATAAAGAGAAGACATACCTATTGCAATTATAATATTTAAAATTATGAAAATGTCGTTATAATCTACTAACAGTAATAATTGTGTTTTTTATTTACCTACATACCTATTTAAATAATTAAATAATATAGGTACAATATTTACACACAACTTAACACAGACAGTTTATATACATACTAGTAGTTCGCGCCGAACTGAGACCTCGCGATCCCTATATCTTCACAACTTCTGGACCGATTCAGCTCATATTCAAACTTAAAATTTTTATTGAAATGAACTACTTGCCTACAAAATTTCAAGAAGATCGGATCAACGGTTCGCAAGTTATCATCGGACAAATATACACACGAACATACAAACATACATACAAATGCCGATTTGTCCCAGTAAACTCCGAGACCTTCGCTTCGCTCGGTCAAATATTAGCAGACTGCAATGAAAATAAATCAAACAAAAACTAGCAACGAATGCCGCAATAATTTTCAAATCGAATGGAAGCGCGGGAAGAGATTTTTTTGTATGCTATTATTGTTATTAAAATGAAAGAGATGGAAACTAAATTATCAAACCAAAATGGCTCGTATTTTCTTGGCATAAAGCTGATATCTTGAAACTTTCGCATTCGAATACATTTGGCGCGAATCAAAAGTATTCAATTAAAATATTTCTTAATATTGCATATGTGTTTTTATTGTACATTGTTTAGTTACTTGAAAGTTAATTATGGCTCTTTGCATAGCGAGCAATGTACGATGAAAATTATTTATGAGTTAGATAAAATTGTTCTCAAGCGATCGTAACCGAGCCAAAGCTTGAGTGAAACACAAAATTACTTCAGTACAACAGAGCGGGACAGCGTATAGTAGTGGCTTTGAGCGAATAAGTTCGGAGAGGTTCGGAGCGTCTCTGACGCTTCGGCGTCGTCGAATGACGATCGGCAGTGTTCGGCTTGTGCTCGGCTTTGAAGTACTTCAAATTTTGAAGTAGTTGAATTTTGACTGGACTAGAGTGAAAAGGACAGAACATACTTGAAGTACTTCGTTTGAAGGATTCCTTCGCGAACGACACATGGCTACTAAGCGTATTCGCGCCATTTTGAAATTTTCTTGGTACGGATTTTCACATTCCAATATTTCCAACACTTTTAAGCTTGATTCGTGATATTCATTCTGTGTCTAATGTTAGTGACTAAAAATGTGTTCAAGCTCAGATATAGAAATTGATCTGACTCCGCCAGACATAGTAGAAGAGGCACCAAGCGCTCAATTAAGTAATAATGTATTTTATGAGTCAATAAACATTATTATAATTTTCTCACAAGCGTATTGAAAAACGTCGTGTGACACACGTGCGTGGAAGGCTATTGTAAGGTTAAAATTTCCTTCTTTCCGCACTTGTATCAAAATGTACTAATCTGAGTTAAGTGCGCTTAATGCAAAAAGAAACAAGTTTTGATGATTCACAACATGTATTACCGTTCGATAGCATTTCATCGTCTGTCTTCTGTCCGGGATTCATTAGCATAACTCCGATTTTGAAGTTAACTGAGCCTTCTTGCTCTTCTAGCAGCAAAACGTCCTTTTGTAATTCAGCACACGTGATCTGAATGACAAAGTTATCATATAAACGGATATTAAATGGATATTAGGTAGAGAGCTATCGTAAAAGCTGAGTAAAGTTACGCATACCAGAACGTGAATGCATACGTTAGGTACTATGTAGCTTGTGAAAGCTATACGGTTATTGGGTCGGTGAACTATTAGTAGCGGTACAGTACAGAGTTGCCGCTAGTGTGGAATGGTCCTTACCTCTCTAGGCATTTTGTCGATTCTATCTACGGCTGAGAACTGCGTTAGTATTTGCTTAACGGTGGGTCTTGTCGCCGTTTGACCGCTAACATTCCAAGCGCTGGGTGGCAAATAAATCTTGTGGGCGCCCTGGAACATTTTAACATCATTTTAGACTATAGTTAATGCTTCACGCTTGAAATCCCTGTGACGGGGATACCATACGGAACATACACAAAGACACAGACAACTAACACCCAGATTAGATATTTAAATTCATCATTGAAATAAATGCTGGGCTGGGAATCGAACCCGGGATTTTCTGCTCCGAACTACCAAATAATTAAGCCAGTAGGTTCGTTAGTAACCATACAGATTCCGCTTGACAGCGTTTTATTCCCAGATAAATTTTATAATACTATTCGAAAAGCGCACGTGAACGCTACAATAAACACACCTCGCTTTCGAATTCGTGGAGCTTTGAAATCGAAACCGTGGAAAACATTTCTACGTTCTATTTTTACGAGGATCTAATAAAATTTTGGAATCATTTTCGCAGTTACTACGGTGATTATTTTTCAAAAGAAAAAGGATCGTTATACTTCAAATATAAAAACGGTTCGTATAAAATGCGCATAAAATTATGTCCCTCTTGAAATCCATAAGTATTAAATATTTTAAAAACTTTGCGATATGATTTTAATTATGATTCTATAAACGTTGGGGACATGAAACGAAGTGGATGCTGGAGGCAATTTATTTTCTAATTAGTTGCAGATGCGCTCACCATTTTGTTGAAGAGTATAGCCCGGAGCAGTCCGGCGCCGCCCTCTTGCACGACGCTTAGTAGGAACGGCTCTCTTGAACCATCTACTCCTATGTAATTTTGGTGCACTAAAACAAAAGACAAATCTGAAGTTTTGCATTTCTGTTTAATCTTACAGACTAATTTGAACTGTGGAAGGACAACGCTTCACTTAACTAACATAACTAACTAGAGGGCTTTTCATGAAAGAAATCCCCCAGACGCGGCGCTGTCATCGCGCGACGGAATGTTACCAATGTCTACTAATTTTGACCCCCAAAATTGTACTTAAAATAAAAATAAAATGTTGGACAACTTAGCTCTAATATATTTTTTTCTATATAGATTAAACTAATAATAGAAATAACTTGTTAAGAGCATGTCGGGCCATGCTTAGTAGGGTTCCGTATGCGCGTAGGATGCTTGAAGTATTTATCCGTTTTTACCGCATATTTCAAAAAGTAATTGTCACAGGTTGTCTTGCAATAATAATAATTTTAGAAGAAAGTTTTTACTAAGATCGTTTCGCTTCGCAAGAGGTGCACCTGATAAAAAAAAATATTATTTATTTATATATTATATTATATATTTATATATAAACATAAATAAGTCTAAAAATCTATAAATGTTACTTAAATAATAATCTTAATATTATTGCATTCTGTTTTTTATTTATATATAAACATACAAAACAGAATGCAATAATATTAAGATTATTATTTAAGAAACATTTATAGATCTGTATAACATTCTAAAACTATGTATACCTAGTTGCGTTGTATGAAACTTTAACTTTATTTTAAAAGACCTATTCAATGATATCCCACATGTGGGCGACAGGTGATTAGTTTTTTATGTCCACTTTACATGTATGACATAAAATAAAATTATGTTTTTTTTTATTCTTTGTAAATTGCTACATTTATTTTTTTACTCCTTTACATGTATGGGAGCTACCATTATTTTACAAAAAAAAAAAAAAAACTAAACTGTAGGTATGTACTTAGACTATCGATGTGCAAAATTTCATGCATGTAAGATTATAACTTTGGCAATTATAAGGCTGTAAAGGATTCAGACACACAGACAGACAGACGGACATGACGAACTTATAAGGGTTTCTTTTAGTACTACGGAACCCTAAAAATGGACTGGATTGGTTCCGCTTTTAGCCGTGAACTTCTTTCATGAAAAGCACCATAATGAGCAATTTGTTATCGTCTGTATTAAATCTTGTAAGTCTAAAAAATGTCAACGAACCAACCACCGGAGGAAGGGCAGTAGCATCCTCTTAGTAAACGATGAATGTTCTGCGATCTTCAAGCAGCCTTGCAAGCGTGCAGATTATTTACTTATTTACCTATTCATTTATTATTCAATGCTTGTCACACTTACAGCAACGCCAAGGCATATGACGAGCCAGCAAAATTCTTCGAAATTGTATTCATACCAAATTAAAATTATTATAAATACCTATTAATACTTATTTTTATTATTATAGCAACCACCCCCCCCCCCATAGTGCAGTGGCTTCGGCGTTTAAGAGCTGGTAAGAGTCTATAAAATGACAAATCTGGATTATTCTTCATGTTCTAGGCTGAACGGGTAAATATGTATATTCGCCAAACAAGTCTGCCTAAGAGTATGTTACAATTTGGAGATGGTTTAAATAGGTACCTGTCCTCGGTAGCCATAGCCACCGCAAGACACTTCGCAAGGCCAACAATTTGAAGCACTTGATTTAACAGCCGCCCGGCACGACTGAATTCTATCAACAAAACAAACTTTACCTAGGACTGAGTAAACAATTTAGGAGAGTGGTGTGCCTTACGCACCACTAAACATAATACTTCTAACCCGTTACATAATCAAGCTCTTTTCGGCCTGTTTGGTCCGAACAAACAATTTATGATTCAATTAAGCGAACCGCACAGACCTATTAACGTGGTCTTATTTTATGGCACTTGGGGCAAGTGTTTATCAGAGAATATTAAATGTTGCTGACATTGCCAGAAAACAAATAAATTGGTAGAGCTACCTGTGAGATGTGTGAAAACATAAACTAATATTTTATAACTATGTAATCACTTGAATACTAACTTTTCTTGATACTAATTTTACATAGGAAAACCTAAGTCAGGTATTACGATTTTTACAAGTAATAACCTTAGGTCATAATTTTTTTTTTTTTTTTTTTTGTCCTTAAGTCTTATGTTTCCAATTCACAGAATTAATCTGTCTTTGTTTTAATCTTGAATCTTTTCATAGAATGTTATTTAAGAACCTCTGAGCCTCTGCTTTTTAGTTATGAATACAATTTTCTACAACATTTTTTGAGCTAGAATCTCACAAGACAGTTTACGACGTCGTCGTCACAAGCTCTTATTTTTTGTTAACAACGTTACCATTCCAGTATTCTAAGACCTTTTCAGTAATTAGGAATTATAGCTACGATAAATTTTCCTGTTTGTTTCTTTGGGCAAAAATACGATGGATAGAACATTTCGTTCGAAGTGTAAAGCACTAAATATTCGTCCTTGACAGGGTACCGCGTTTATATCAGTTTTTTTCTATGCTGAATGATACAATAAAACTCAACAAAATGGGTTAGAATGAAACAGATTGAGTCCTTAAAACTTTAAAAGCTTCAGCTGATGCGATTACAGATTTAATTAAATATGGTTTGTACTTGAGAATTCTAAATCTTTTTGAGGTTGTCGAAGTTTGGAGTTGAATTACAAAGCCGAGGCTTAGCCTGTCGTAACCTTTCCAGATCTCAGAAGACAAACTACTTTCGATCCTTCTTCGAGATTCCAGGCAATTTATCGAACACTTCGGCGATAAATAAGTAATTTAAAGGGCGGAAATGACTGACTACGCGAGCGTTCAGGAAATTGACAATAACAAAGTTTTGCCTACATTGCTTACTTAGTAAATAGTTGGTGGCAAATAGTATCTACGAACGATTTGTTGAATGTAAGTACTTAGGGTTCCTAGGTTCCTACAGCTCGTATGTCTCTGCCATTTTTTAGGCTAAATAGATAATTAACCTAGATGATCCATTTCGCCTGCCCAGCTTTTTACGAGTGCAGCCTTGTGAAGTTACGACGCACATAAAATAGTCTGTAGAGGTAGATTCGAATGTGGGGCTGATGAACCAGATAATGGCCATCACACACAGTATTTAACTTCCATTCACTTTTGATATCACAGAATATCTTTTTTCTAAGTATTTTATTTCCTTTCTAAATGCGAGTAGGTTTCAATTATGTATACGTAATTTTGAGTATAATTTTTGCTCACAATCGTCATGGATAATATCAAGATAATATTATCATAGATAATTGTAAAGTTCCTTTGATATTAAACTGTAATATGGTATTCATCCAAAGATGATGATTTTTCGAGTATACCTAAAGAGTAATATACTAATACCTAAACTTGTTGACGTTTACTCCTGAAACCCATATTTAATTTTAGACGTCATAATTCTGTCATTGCATAACGCTAAAGATGTTTCTAGTTCTACCTTATTCAATAGGCACTATTACGTACTGCCTTCTCTCTTATTTCTTTAAAGACACTATTACGTTTTTGGTATATCTTACTCACTGGCGAGTATCTAATAATGTCGCATTGTCACTGCGGGAAGCCACATTGTAAAGGCCTCGACGGACATCTGCCCCGGACTGGGTCAATACAAAACCCTGAACTACCTTACATAAGGATTGGGGAATCTATAAACAAACGAATAAACGTTGTTTTTGTTAGATCTTATCTACTAGGACTCGTGTTACATGAGTGACATGTTTCCTTTATGGGTAAACAACTAGGATTTTATTTAGGTCAACAGAAGGTTCTATTGTACTTACATATCTACCTTCTACACCTAAATAATAAAATACTTAACATTATAGAGCTACTTGTTAGTTTTACCATGAGTTTTTTTTATATAGCTATGGAACATTCGAATACACCCTCTCTTTTTATATATTGTTTTTTTTAATTATTTTTTTTATTTAAGCTTTTATTTAACTTGCAATGTTTGTATGTATGTATACATGGATGTATGTTAAGGTCAAATCTTGCAATTCAGTTTTAGATAAGTTTTCCTTATCAATTAAGTAGAAATTTTGCATGCCTGTCAAGTTCCGATGACAATACAATATTTTTTAATTCAATTAATTTATTTTTCGGGCATTAGGTATAAGTAAATATACTCTTAGCGACGTCATAAACAGCTTAGCAAAATTATAAAAAATAACATTAAAATGCAAGAACAAATGCAAGAAATTATGACAGCGAGTTGATCTGATGATGGATACCGAAGTTGGAAAACGGAACTCTTCAGTAACTAACTAGACTGATGGAGTTTGAACTCATTTTGATCACCGTACAGTACCAATAACAGATTTTATAAAAGCTCGTCTGAAAAAAGTTTTTTTTCCACAATAACTTATTATCCCCTGCAAGAAATTACGTAAAATATTTCTTATTAAAATATCTTTCCAGTGACTAATTTGGTTTGGTCGGTTCTAGCTGTCAGTTTACGTTACATCAACATTCGGGAAATAGGTGGTACAAAAGCAAAAGTTAGGTCGCTTGTGACCGAGGCGACCTCGATTCGCCCTCACAGCAACATACAATGAATAGAAATCAAGCTTTTTGCCGGTAGAAGGGTGGAGCGGTTGGCGTCCCCCTCATACCTATGAAGGCTATAAAACATAATGATTCGCATTTCTTTCTGTTTGGTATACTGGTCGTTCATTCTGAAAAATCATTGGACGAATTTTCGGTTCTGTTCGTGCCAAATATTTATCATACCTAACGTACATATAGCCCGGACAGAGTGGAATAATCCAAATCAAATACTTATTGTACAAAATTAAATATTGGCTTAGTTTTACTATTTTATATAGGAAGTAACATTGTTTGACACATTTCGCTTAATATTACTTTTTTACAGCACTCATCATCATCAGACATAAGACGTCCACTGCTGAACATAGGCCTCCTCCTTAGAGCGCCACACCGACCGACAACGGGCCACTTGCATCCCTCCGTTGACTTTCACAATGTCGTCGGTCCACCTAGTGGGTGGCCTACCTACGCTGCGTCTTCCGGTTCATGGTTGTGGTCTTCCCCACCAGTTATCGGTTCCTCGAGTGATGTGGCCTGCCCACTGCCCACGTCAGTTTCCACACACTATATACACGCTATATCAGCCACTTTGGTTCTTCGACAAACAGCACTCACATGTAGATAAGAATGCCTAAATTGCATTCGGTAGATTTTTTCGAGGAGATTACGGTAAACTGGCGATCGCTTCTCACTTTATCTCCCTTCGTGCAACATAATAACACTTGCTTCATATCTGCAAGTAGGTACAACCACAGAAAAGATAATGACAAGTAAAAATGTTTTCTCTTCTGTGGGTACAACAGGTAACTAACCCGACGCTTATGTCAGCAGGCAAGCGACTTAAAAAGATTGCAAACGATTATCAAAGCAGTGTTTGCCTCGATGACCTCAATATTTGCGGTGTTAGTACCTACGTGTTTTGAACCCTTCGATCCGAAGATACTACGCGTAGATAATAAAGTCGTAAAGATGGCAAACGGCGCAAGTTGTGCACGGAGCCCGATTACGTCACGCACCGGCTATAAAGGTAGCTCCATTCGAATTCTTCGCGAATGTTCGGAATGTCTGAATAGGACCGTCTGAGGTGTTCAGTTAACCGCTGTACTGGCGCCAGCCACTTCGTTTAAAACCGATTTATGATTTCGGCTGCGACCGTTTACTGCGGGTTCGTAATCCCTCACATGTTCTGGTGTACGAAAGCCCTTCATTTGAAATTAGTTTCTTCCAGCTCTCGTCTCCCTGTTTTTTCTGTATATCAGAAACCGTTACGAAATTGCGAGGATAAGCAACCTTCGGCATGGTCAGTTTTTGGATAGGTGACCGAAGGCACATTTATGAATGAGCACTAACTGTAGTTAATATGATTGTCTGACCAGTTGTTTGTTCGAGAAGAATCGTTAGGCTATGTCAGAGGCTTTGGGCGGCCTGCATTCTGAAACAGCGCTTCTCTCCATCCATAAGTTCCAGAAATAACATTAAGATATGCATAGCGAAGAGTTCTATATCAAAGCTGCACGTATATTCCGTGAAATATTGCCCAGTTAGAAAACAAGATCTGTTCTATGAAACCGATGTACAGCTATATAAATGCCCACCTAGTCAGGGAGCTAAAATTTTTAAAGAAACCCCATTTAGTTCCTTACTAATCATTCACATGAATCAGCGCTTTTTACCTGCAAAAACGTTCATAGAGGCTGAACAGACTTGGATGAAATTTGGGGTGGAAATAGTCTATCCCTTCGCCCCTGAATTTACACATAGGCTTCTTTTTATTCCGGATATACGTATATTCTTGTAGGCCGCGGATAAAATCGCGCGGTGCAGCGGTTTTTCATGTTTTACAAATAACATACAATTTGCTTGTTTCTGTGTACGTTTCTTCGTCGCACTTTCCTAAGCCAGAATGCCAAAGGTTCAAATCAAGCGTGCAGGTTGTTCTTTTTACTTTTTGTGTTGTTGTTATTTTTTCCTTAGGTGGAATTTTAGGATTCCATTTTTATTTTATAAACACGGAACCCTTGTTGAACGAGTATTAGCTTTTTAGTATATTTGATTTTATTGATAGATTTATTTTAAATTAGTTTTACCTTAATCAGTAGGTGTATGATGGCGTCGATTGTGTTGTATCATACACTAAACTAAACCAATCTGACGGGACTAAAATTATCAGGGTCTCTTTTATTTTCAAAATGTGCAAATAATTTTAGAACTGACAAAATTTAGTTTAGTTTCGACGTCATTGTCTAAACTTCTTTACTTAGAGTATTCTATATAAATGTTATATTGATTTTACAGTAATAACGTCACATGAAATAGGGAATTAAGTACAAATAGTCAGCACGTCTGAAATGCCTTGAACAAGTCTGCTGATTTTAGTTCAACATACATCAGTAAGAGGCTCTAGCCTTAACTCCCAACCTACAACGGCGCCAGGGATAAATCTAGCGAATCCGAGCGGATACAAAACTGTAATCAAGTTCCAAGTTCCAAACTGTGCCCAACTGGATCCGGCGATCTGCTTACTGACACAACTCGGATAAATGAACTTATATTTTGAGGCCTTCGTAAATAAATACGGCCCAGGGCTTCCTTATTTACATAACATCCAAAGTTCGTCTGATCTGATGTAAAGTTACACCATTTATAGCTCAATGGTTTTTGACGTGGTGTTCATTAGCAACCAGAAGACGTCTACTGCTGAACATAGGCCTCCCCCTTAGAGCACCACACCGACCGACACCGTGCCACTTGTTCCACCGATTGCCTGCTACATTGACAATGTCGTCGTTCCACCTATAGTGGGAGGCTTGCCTACGCCTCTACTTTCGGTTCGTGGTCGCCACTCAAGAGCCTTTCTTCCCCATCGGTTATCGGTTCTTCGAGTGATGTGGCCTGCCTCTTCAGCCTGCAAACTCTGAAATCTATATCGGTGACTTTGGTTCTTCGGCGAATATCCTCGTTTCAGATTTTATTGCGCAAAGAAACTCCGAGCACAGCTCTCTCCATTACCCGCTGTGTGACTCTATGTTTCTCCAAAAGGCCAGCAGTAAGTACGTGGTGTTATATGCTGTAAATAAATAATCTAAATGGCACGTTAAATTGTAGATCCTGGTTGCTTGTCTAATAATCAAAACAGCTAAGCTATTTCAGAGGCGGCCAAAAAAATCTGATATCAGAGCCAGCCGCTCGGCCTATATGAATTTACTTTACTAAATACAGTGAAATAATATCCTAAAACTGCGCCCAGAATCATAGGACATCAGCGTCCTTTTTAGTAAAAACGGTGAACATTTTGCTATCCCCAAGCGTGGAGATTATGGTAACCCCCTCCAGCCTCGCCTTTTGCTATAATCCGCCTCGCACCTTTGTTCAGTAGAGGACGACTTGTGGCTGATAACGACTAAAATCACTGAGTTACGATTTTACCCACGTGAACTATTTATGATGTTTGACATGTTGACATGATGTTTGACGCCATTTCTCTTTTTCAAAATCTAAGTGGGTTGAGTCACCAAAAGAAATAAACTATGTTTGCGCTAAATATTCTCATAAAAACTTGATACATAACATATTATGCAGAATTCTAAGTATATGGTCTAAAAGCTCCTTGTAGATAGACCTTTTAGAATATTCTATAGGACTCAAAATGTACCACAGTCTGCTCCTAACCTATTACAACTTCGTGTTAAAAGTTTTTTCTTTATTCCGTCTTAGAGTAAGTTAAGTACAGTGGTATCTTAAGAGGCGTCTTTGTAAAGCATCTCATTGTGCTCAGGACCGTATTCTCGTCTGAAGAAGAGGCTATAGAGATTTTGGCTCGAGTTTATGTTAGCTGAATACTCGAATGTTACACCTGAAATTTCGAATATCATTTCTTGAAGTGGATTTGAGTGCGATACAATAACACATGGCTTGAATGTAGGAACTGCTGTGTGTCTGTATCTCGACTTGTTATGTTTTTTTGTTTTATTAGGTAATTTTGTCTTTTGTTGTGATGTTCTGTGCTGTACGGTACTGTGCTGTGTTGTGTTATGTGTGGCTAGGTTACGTAAGGTAACAGTTTTGGGTACCCCTAGATTCTGCAGTCAGGACAATCAAAGCGCACCACGCCTCGGTTTTGTTCTCATTGGTTGAGACGCGCCTGGTCGCAGAACCGCAGCTCGCGATTTACAGTAACACACACATGGTTCCATAACTTTGGTGAGTTTTTGTCTCCTAATGCGGTATCTATATAAAATCTATGCATATAAAGTGAACAAAAAACAGATAAAAAATATTTTTAGTCTTTTCACCTCTTTATAGGAAGAATCTTTCTGGATAATAATGTGTTTGGCAAATCGCTTATTTAGTTAACGGCGTGTTTGGTGTTGTGCTTATCTGGTAGTATGCATTTATTGGAATTTTGCGTTTTTGATACCTTGAAACCAGCATAATACGCCTACGTAAAGTGTACATTATACTTAAAGGATACAGTAGGTTCAATATAAACTTGTCTATACATAGTGCTAAATCAGTTGAGAGGTCACACTGCCTTTGAGTTAGATGTCTTTGTCTCAACTCTATTTCATCCAACTATCTGGTTAACTTATGCAGATTGGCCGCTGTAAACTTTAAGTAATATTGCACGAGTTGACGGTACTCATAGTTGTTGTGTGCGGCAACAAAGTACTACTCGAATTTAAGTTATAGCTAGAGGTGATATCTAAGTACAATGTTGTGTTATGGGTTGTATTGGAGTTTTAACTACTTCCAATAAAATCAAATTACTTTGGTCGTTAAAAGGATGTACACTTTATTATGGTGTAAAATCGTATCTTAAGGTATTTGATTTGTTTTTACTACAAACTGTAAGTAAAGGAAGAAAGAAAGAAAGTCATTTATTTGTTATTTATTTCAACTTCACAAAATAAATGAAATATAATGAAGAAAAAGGATAGTATATAATTATGCTCAGTTGTCGCAGTAGTGTCTAGTGCGACAAAAAAAGCCAGTGCTCAGCGATAATGCTGCGGATTTCTACGCAGCGCTGATTTTCAGCATTTTCAGCACGCAGTTACCAAAATAAACGAGAGAAAAACATTATAAGGATATGATAAAATTAGTTATAAATAATTAATAAGTATAGTATCTGATATGCAAGTATCTTCTCGTGACCAAAATGCTGGCCTGTATTTAGGGCAGAAAATTAGAGTTCATATATTTTTTAAATATTTATCATTGAACTAGCTGAATCCCGCGACTTAAAACTTGTTCTAACAATTACAAACAAACAGAAATCATCCAAATCGGTCCAGCCGTTCTCAAGTGAAACTCCGTCATACATGTGGCAAATGATTTTTATATATATAGTACAGCTAATGCCCGCGATTTTGCTCGGCTTTCGGCCTCGCTAAGCTCTTCATACAAACCTTGTCTTGATAATTACAAACACAACAAAACAGAAAACCTCAAAATCGGTCCAGCCGCTCTCAACTTATGGTCGGCAATAAATGTGGTAATTGATTTATAGATTATCAGTAAACTTAAACTTTACTTATTTAAATGTAAAAGCTAAAATCTGAAAAAGATAATTTAAACAAACAGAAATTCATAGTTACTATAATAAGTTTTTGTAAGCAAATAGTCGTACCCATAAGCAATTACCGCTTGCGTACGAGGCGGAAATGAGAATTGTTTTCTTATTTCCCTTGATTTTATTAGTTCTCGTTGCGTGAACGTTTCGCCGAGACGTCCTCGTAACGACTCTATTAGATTTAGTAGGCACATGTATGTAACCATTCGTTTTTGTTCATGGAACAATATCACTAATTCTAATGAAAGTGGACAAAATAACTTAATGAACATGCTTCATGTGGATTCGCTTTGTATTTATTCGTACGTATATATGTTTATTCGTTTGTTCGTACGTGGTTAATGGTTTATAAAAGTGAATGTAACTCTGTTTTTTTTTTTTTTTTTTTTTTTTTTTATGTTACTTGGTAACGATACGAGCAAGTCGCTCACCTGATGTTAAGCGTCACGCTTGCCCATAACAGTTCAGTGCCACCCAGAATTTTGAACTTCAACAGTTCAAAACAATGCGCGGCAATGCACTGCGCTCGTCACCCTGAGATGTCAGATGTTTAATCTCTGTATGCCCAGTAATTACGCTGGTAACATTGCCCTTCAATCCGGAACACAGTGATGCTTGCACACTACTGCTTGGCGGTTGAATAACTGGCAAAGGTGTGGTACTTCCCCAGGCGGACTCTGCAAGAGAGCCCTACCACTACAAAAACTCTACTCTACTCTCTACTCTCTACTCTGTTTCTCTATCTGGATGTTTGTAGCGTTATCACGAGTAAACGGCTGAAGGGATCGACCTTATTTTTTGCATAGATATATAATTATATAGCTGAAGGATTGGAAACGGACATAGGTTACTTTTTTCTCGGGAAAATGTTTTTTTTTTCTGGTCCACGCGATCGAAGTCGCGGGTAACAGCTAGTTATTTATATAGCTACTAGCTGTTACCAGCGACTTTGTCCGTGTGGACATATTAAAAAAAGTAGCCGAAGTCCGTCTCCGACCCTCAAGCAAAAAAATCTATGCAAAAAATCAGCTGGATCCGTTCAGCCGTTTAGCAGTGTTAACGCAACAAGTAACCAGACTGATAGACAGAGTGACAGAGTTACTTTTGAATTTATAGTATTAGTTAGGAATAGGATTAAACCACGAAGTAATCCAACCAAATAGTGGGTAGTAATCGGTCAGAGTAGGCCCTGCGCTTTGTTGTATTCTTTGTTGTTGTTGTTGTTGCTTCTTTCTATTCTTTACTACTTAAAGTATTTTTAACCATTTCTATATCAAAGTTTATTTAGTTGCTTATTTGTATCTCTATTTAAAAAAATGCTTAGAAGCTCATTGCCTATCATTTTTCGTTCAGGCTGGCAATGTTTCTTTCTGCTTCATTATTTTTCGCCACTCTTCCAAAAGAAGTGGTGAAAAATTACCATAGTATTGTTTTTATTTTTTATATTTATGGTGAATTATGGTATGGTTGACGAGACCAGCTAGTCGCTCATCTGATGTAAAGCGTCACGCTTGCCCATAACAGGTCAGTGCCATCTAGAATTTTGAACTCCCAACAGCTTAAGACCACGTGCGGCAATGTACTGCGTTCGTCACCCAGAGATGTTAGATGTTAAATCTCTTTATACCCAGTAATGAGGCGTTTTCAAAAAAAAAAAAAACCTGGTAATAAAAGTACCCAATAGATGGCGTTAGATGTACCTTGAGGTTTTTCTGTCACTGTCAAAACATGACAAAAAAATGTACATGTGTCTTTTTTTCTCGTGTTTTTTGGATCCACATATGTATTTAGGCAATTTCAAGTAATGTAACTATGTATTTGACTTCATTTGAAATATTACAATAGTTGACACTGGCTAAATACACAACGTGTGGAGCCAAACTTTACGATTTAAAAAATAAACATAAAATATTTTGACAGAGTGACAATGACAGGTAAAAGATAGGACTATTACGCCATCTAGTAAGTATTTTAGAACTATTTTTATTTTTTTGGAAAACGCCTCGTTACGCTGGAAACATTGCCCTTCATCATAGTGTAATAAAATAACTAGATACAATTATTAACCTACTAGTATTGTATGATGTACTTGCAACGTCCAAACGTGAGGCGCTATTCTCTGTAACATCTTAAGGACCATGTTTGCTGCAATAAATACATTTCATTTTTTCATATATTTTTTTCATTTCATTCCGGAACACAGTAATGTTTGCATAATACTGTTGAATTACTGGCAAAGGTGTGGCACTGCCCCAGGCGGACTCTACGAAAGTCCTACCACTACAAACACCATCTCAACCCAAACACCAATACGGTTGGTTATCGACCAAGTTGAAAAACATAAAAAGCTGAGAATATGTAGATTCATACTCACTTTTTCCGAGAAAGTATTTGAAGTACCATCTCGTTTGGAATTCGGGGTTCTCGAGTACGGGGGCACTCGGCGGTCCGAACAACTGCAAATATGTTACAGTACATTAAAACAGTTTTAAACGCTTTTCAAGGACGGTATATTAGAAAAAAAACTTTACACTAATATTATAAATAAGAAAGTTTGTGTGTAAGTGTGTAATTATGTAAGTAGGTAAGTATGTAAGTGTATTTGTTCCCGTACAACTCTGTAGCGGCTGAACGGATTTGGTATGGAGTTAGCTTACACCCTGGATTAACACATAGACTACTTAATATTATAAATAAAGTTTGTAAGTGTGTGATTATGTAAGTAGGTAAGTATGTAAGTGTGTTTGTTCCCGTACAACTCTGTAGCGGCTGAACGGATTTGGTATGGAGTTAGCTTACACCCTGGATAAACACATAGGCTACTTTTTATCCCGGAAAAATATTCGGTTTCTGTAGAATAGCGGGTGACAGCGCGGGACGCAGCTAGTAAGTTTATAAAAATAGTATTTCAAACTACTAATTTAAGATCTCTAACATGTTGTGGATGTGACTGCTCGGAATTTAAAGAGCTATGAGCCCTTGATGCTTGAAATAAATGAATTATTATTATTATCTTGTATATTAATAGCCAACAATAATACGTATGTGTGCCCCCTTTAATTTAGGTAAGACAACGATACTGCAGTATCGGTACCAAAGTAAACTTTCGTTGGATGACTTATGAAAGTTCTGATACTCAACTAAGGCTATAGAGACTGTTATTTTTAATCAACGTAAATTAATTCTTTCGGCATGAAATGAAAGTCACACTTAATAATAAATGAAAACAGAGCCGGACCTGAATTAAGCTCACGTTTTCAATTCTCATCCCGATTCAGGATGGGAATTGGTTGTTGGTTATTTATTTTAGGCCGATCTCGAAAGTTTGGCGGCAGTAGTGTATATTTTTAGACTAATATGAACTAAAACTATCACACTAATATTATAAATGCGAAAGTTTGTGTGCAAGTGTGTAAGTATGTAAGTAAGTGTGTTTGTTCCGGTTCAACTCTGTAACGGCTGAACGGATTTGGATGAAATTTGGTATAGCTGTAGCTAATACACTGGATTAACATATAGGCTACTTCATATTCCGAAAAAAATAAAAAATACGGTTCCTGGAGGATAGCGGGTGAAACCGAGGGGCGCACGTAGTAGTATATAATAGACTTTTTTAATAGGGCTATTGGATTTGTTATTTAAACAAAAACATAAACACAATCTATTTTAACAACTAACCCCCGAATACTGAATCGTTTTTTAACTTTGACGACAGATTATGTCTGTTGCTGCCTTTGTCATTTGCTTAGTGCCAGATAAAGGCAGCATTAGAATTAATCTATAAATGTTACTTATATAATAATATTCTTAATATGATTGCATTCTGTTTTGTATGTTTATATATAGATAAATAAATAAATAAATCTGTTGTCAAAGTTACCAAGCGTTTCACTATTCGGAGGTAAGCCTACTATACAAAACAAGCAATTGGCTTGAGAGAGAAGGTAAAAAAAGAGTACCCAGAGACCATTGGAGGTCTAAAGATAATCCATATCTAGCGTGTTAGTGGCATAACAACGCTGAATTAAATTACTAACTTAAAAACATTTTAAGTATAGCAGAGTACGAATTACAAAAAATCAAACACTCGTCATAAGCCCTAAAAACAACAAACTCCAATAAACGTTATGTATCTATGATAATGCTATAACTCATGTTATAGATCACGTTCAAAGTTGTTGACTTAAATATTAATGAAGTGTCCAGTATCCGTTTAATATACGTGAAAGGTTTTAGAAGCTGTTGTTACCTCATCTTTTTCCCCAAGCGAGTTGCCATTCTCGAGACGGTACCTCCGCGCCACCGCGTCCAGCGGTCCTCCCGGCTCGCTAGTCCCCGACAACTGCAACGATACAGACTGTTAATATGATTATATTACGTTATTTTATAGTATTTCAGGATTTGCAAATTTGTACCCAAGATGGACATGAATAGAATAGAATAGAATCATTTATTGGCCTTATAACTGATTTGTCATATTAGGCAAGTCTTTTTACAACATTGTACAATTATTACATATTAAACTTTAACTAACACAATATTAAGCAATTATTATTGTCAATATCAGGCACGTGTAATAATAATAATGATGTCAATCTAGTTCCACCCCCATAAAATATAAATGTAGGCGGTATACTTTATTCTTAACCGGTATTAAAGGCAGTAGTAGTTTGTACAAATATCGCCGACAGGACACGGTACACGGTCTCTCCACGGCCAAAAAATGCGTTCTATTTATTATTACCTCATTACACAACATTGTTAAATTATCCTTGTACTAGTTACTAAGAAATACAACGCGTTTTTTGTACGCGACATAATTTGCTAGACGCTAGTACAAAGTTATGTCATCGCGCTGTCAAAAAGCGTTTTACATAGTGATAGACTATAGTTTTAAACTTTATATCTGTTTTAGACTTTCGCGATTGCTTACTATATTTATCGGGAACTCTAAAATAATAAAAGTCGTGGTGAATATCCCATGAGTACTAATTTACATAAGTTCACACTTTAGCTCTTAACCTTCCCACGGTGCGGAACGCAAACCAACCCTTGAAGAATACACATACTCGAGTAATTACTCGTATTTTAGCGACAATACTTTAAAAAAAAATGGTTGTAGCACATAACTATATGCAATCGCCAGTTTAAAACGTATATAATATATTATTTCATCAAAAAGCTTTACAAAACAAAATTAAATTATGAAAGGTTTTAAAATGAACCACCGTTTAGAAGGATGAAGCCGTTTTCCATTTTGTTTTGACGTTCTGACGTCAGGGTATAATTAAAATTAATTCGATTTCAGTAAATTGTCTACTGAAAACATTGGATTTTCATATTTCATTTATTTTTATTTTTATTTCCGTAATTATTTTTTGTTAGGGCCTTATAAATAAGTTCTTCGTTTATTTTCTCGTTTTCTTTAACCTCTGGTTTCATTTGCGATTCAAAACAAAGAAAAAATACCTATCATCCTTATTTATGTCCCTACTCACTCTACACTCTCGCCACCACAGACCGTATATAACCGGTTGATAGCTCGTAATTATTCCCTCCTCTCGAATATATTACGTACAAAATAGCATACTCTCGCAAATTGGATCGCCTATAATTGGATGCAATTTGCGCCATCTTGAATTGGGCAGCTCAAAATTCGAGCCATCCAATTATAAGCGCGATTAATTAGCTCGACCCGCAACCGGCGCAGTGAGAGTTTAAATGCATTTTCTTTGGCCGCCACCCAACAAAAAAAAAACACGTCTATTTTTTAATGTGTCTTCTTGTACAAAAGAGAAAGATAAATAAAGCAATAAATATTTAGCTTTTACACCATTAGTTAGAAATTAAATTATTTGAATATGAGTGACCAAATTAACTGAAGGTCAGCAGGAAAAGATCGGCATTTGTATATATGTGTGTTTAATATTTGCTAGGCGATAACTTGAGTACATGTGATCCTTGATCTTTATAAAATTTTGTAACAAGTAGTTCAAATATAAGCACTTTATTAGCACTCCTAGCGGAGCTGTAGCGCTGTAGCATTCGTAGCGCAGTTGTAGCGCCTGTAGCACTCGTAACGAAGCTGCAGTGCTTGTAGCAATTGTAGCGCAGCCGTAGTGCTCGTAGCACTCCTAGCGTATAGCTGTACGGTTTGTATGATTCGTAGCGTGGCTGTAGCGCCTGTAGCACTCGAAGTGCACCTGTACCGCTTGCAGTATTCGTAGCGCAGCCGTAGTGCCTTTAGCATTCGTAGTGGAGCTGTAGCGCTTTTAGCACTGAAGTGCAGCTATAGCGCTTGTAGCATTTGCAGCGCAGCTGTAACGCCTTTAGCATTCCTAGCGGAGCTGTAGCGCCTTTAGCACTCGAAGTGCAGCTGTAGCGCTTGTAGTAAAGCTTTTACAGTAATTTCTAATTGCTTAAAATCGATAATCGTTTAGGCTATTTGTCCTATAACTACAGCTTCAGGCAACATTGTTGGCAAACTTTATGAGGGGCTGTCAAAAACAGTGACACAAAAAGTCTGTAACTGAAATGCTTTGAATAACCGTCTCTAAAATCAGAATAGTCTTAGTATGAAACACCTTCAGCTATATTCATTATCTATCACTTTTTCAAGTACTTAGTACGTTCTATGCCTATCCTCAAAATGCCAATTACTTATGAGCCTTCGTCGGCTTAACATTGATGGATGACGATTACGTACCAAATACGTAATCATTATTAGTAGTACGAAATTAATGGATATATTTCGGTTACCCTCGGAGTGTGAATTACCCTTGAAAAGACACGCGTTTCTGTAATCTTAGGTTAATTGCTTAGTAAGTTATAAAGTGTGTTGCTATGAACATCTCAATTTTATTGGATCGCATTTATGTTCTCTGCGTTACGTAAATAGTAGTAGAATTCTACATCGATCTACAAAACCGATCAGATTTACACAGAAATAAACATTGTACCACACATAGAAGAAAAATGACTAAGAAGATAAAGACTTTTGCTATGATTAGCACGCAAAGACAAATTCGCTCTATCACTTTCGCACTCTTTAGGTTAGATGCATTGATATTTTACTAGATATACGACTTTAACGCACTCAATACGACCCGAGATTTCATTATAGCTATCACTTTTGTCTCTAACTTTTCGCATCTTCTTGCACTCTTTGGCCGTTGTAAACAGAATGCTGTGGAGCCAAATTCAGAGCGCTATTTTAAAGGTAAAAACTATCTTTAGTAAAATAGCATTGGTTATATGTAAAAGAAACCATCGCAACCACAAAATAGATGCTCAAGCCCACAGAAAACCTTTAAATACTTTTTTTAAATACTTGATCCCATACTTCATGGGCAGCGTGGCGTATGTGTGTAACTTGTAGTCGCGTCTGACATCGACCAAAATAAACAAAACAAAAGAGCGGGCTACATGCAAGTTTAAACATTTTGCATTTCACGAGGTTTTTGGACGTTGCTGTTTCGCTTGTCGTATTAAAAAGTAGGACGTCCCAAATTCGCAGGCTCGTTGTGGGCTGAATTCTACGCTTTCGTTAGCAGGGGTCAAGAGGCGAATAGATTACGATAAAATTTTGGGCAGACGTGGAACAATGGTTAGAGTATGCCAGGTTATGGGTAAATTGGTTTTTAATTTTTGAAACTTTTTACCGACTGTTAGGCCACTGAAAGATACCGTTTAATTATAATTAAGCTTACTCCGAGTCTGATACCTCTTAAAAAAATGATTTTCTATCTACTTCTCCAAAAACGTAAATATCAACATGAAAAAAGCTTTAAGGCGAGGTCCAGTAGCAAAACAACAAAAAGTAGCATTTTTTCAGCGCTTTGTTCGAAGTGACGAGATAACTTAATCAGGTGCAAAAAATACTGCAGATAGAAATAAAACTGAAATTACGTTTAACCGAATATAATTTCGAAAATCTGTCGCAGTTGCAAAAAAAATAATTGCAAAATCGCAACATTTCAAATCCCGATCAGTCCTCGCCTTAAGACATTTGCAATGTTATTCTGAAGATAATCTGTTAACTTTTTTTTAATTACTACTCAATATTTTTATCTTCAAAATGATGAGTGTAAAAGAGATCGCTCTTACCGGGAACGCGGGACGAGTATATGATATTTTAACTAGTGCTACATGCCTTACAGCATTTTAACGGCGTTGTACTTAAGATATTTTGTGATTGTACTGAAGTTGAAGAATATGATAGCAGGAATCGTACAAGTTTATTTAGAAGAGTTGCCCACAGAATATTATATTAACTTACCAGCAAAATTTGCCTTTTGTGTGTCTAGAAAAACTCGAATGAGATGTCGTCAGGCGGGCGTCGAAAAGTGTTTTTCTATGAGAACGATCTTGTTTATACGCCGCTACGAGGAAAAGGAAAACATTTTTATAAAACTTCCCTATATCTTTATTGTTATTGAGCTGTTTTCTTGTTGGAGCAGATCCAGATTATTTGTAACTACGTAACAATGGGGTCGGCTGCTATTAGAATTATTAAAGACATTATATCGAACAGTTCCTCAAAAAACTGCCTTGAATAGAAGTCTCCAAAATATATGTAGAGTTTATTCAATACAAAATTTAATTGAACGTCAGGCAACGGCGTACTGTCGTCGTCAGTGAATGCCAAAGGTATTACGTTCGTTAATAGCCAATTTCGGCGATATACCGCCAATATAACTAATAAAATTTTCTCAATCATACACCCCATATACTCCGATAGAATGATAATATGGCTCTTGAGTACGTACTTCAAAATATATTAATGCTGAGGATCAGTCGTAAAAATCCATATAAAATATGACTAAGTAGGTTCTGAGAGCACCTGTGTTTACCTGCACCTATAGAAAAGATGTAGAGGAGAAATTATTAAAGGTTTTTGTGTGTTCCCAATAAATATTACCCGCAATACTTGCCTTTCTTCTTTAATATAAGCTTTAGGGTGGATCTAATAAAGTGTACGAGGAGAGTAAAAACCTCTGAAAATATCGGTACCTAGCTACGCAGAGAGATATGTAGTAACAGGATAAAAGTTTTTGTTCAATTCATGAAGTAATCACGGACAATAAAAAACAACAACGTAATCTGTAAGTAGTATTAGCGGGAATTCACAGGGATCAGTGTGAGCGGCCTCGAGCCCCGTACATGCGGCCTTTTTACATCTAACCTAAAAACCTGCGAAAGTGACAGAGATTCTGTAACGGTCAGTGCAAAAGAATTTAAATATGATAATATTAACAGGGCTATTTTTAATTCACCGAAAACCTAATAGCGCCTATAATATTTTTCTCAAAAGTGAAACACTCTTATTTACAACTACACTACGCGGTTTCAAATGAGAAGGAATACTGGTGCCAGGCAGAAGCATAGGAGCTGATATTTGGACTAAAATTATTATAAGAAAAAAACCACACAAAAGTATAATTTTTGGCAAGTAATATTTTGAAGTTTATTTACAAGTCATGGAACAAAAGTTTATACGTATGACGTAGGTTTTTGGTTAGTTAGAAAGAAGCCTGTATTATTTTTTTGTCATTTTGGCATTTATTATAATAAAATATTTTCGTTATGATTTCGGAGTGAGCCTATTATTTCTTCTGTGAAATACCTAAAAATTTTACAGTACAACTGATAAAACAATGATGTGATTTTACAAGAGATACTATTATTTGCGCCCTTAACATGGCTCCGCAAAATCTGCCTTTAAAAACAGATTTCATTATAGCTATATCTTTTACTCTCTTAGTTTTCGCACTTTTTGGCGCAGCTTGGTTGCTCCGTTACAATGAGGTGTAAACAGACTGCAGCGGAGCCGAATTCAAAGACCACCAATTTGAAAGTATCTTAAGGAAAGGAAACTTGTCTGAAGTAAAATATCATTGTAGTAAATGTAAACTCATTAAGTACCCGTTGAACGAACCAATCTATCTCAAAAACTTTCTCCGAATCGTTCACCACAGAAACTCAATCAAGAACAAGTCGATGAAGACAGCGGCTTTCACACGCAGATTAACGATTTACCGCATTATTTCACCTGTACCGTAACTTGCCTAACTAAAACCCTGATTCAAGTTATTCGAGGAATAGATTAACTCGCCCGCTAAATCGCCGGGCGAGGAGAACTTGTAAAGGTCACTGAATACCAACCTTTCGTAGTAGGGCCAAGTTGACGAATGTCAACTTAAATTTAAATGAGCTGTACCTACTTATAGTTTATGGCAGGTATAGCGTATACCTAATTTGAACTCCGTACTTCGCACTGCGAGACCTGCTGGGCCGTTACGATGAGGTTATTATTGCGAACCGTTCGCCAGGTGATACGATTCGAGGTCGCGTAGCGTCGGCGGCTGTACCTAACAATAAGAACTACATGCTACGGGACCAGATATAGTAATATTCAAGAGTAGCTATTATACGCGACTTTGTTCGCGTGGAACAACAAAAAAAAATGTCTATATGCGTTTCCGACCCTTAAACTATATCTTTGCAAAAATGCAGCTCGCCGTTCAGACGCTTAGCCGTGATAACGCGGCAAACACCCAGACAGAGACACAGAGAGGCAGAGTTACTTTCGAATTTAGTTAGGATAAGGATTAGTCAGGCCTATCTTATTGCGAACACCAAGCGTTTAGCCTTGAATGCCGCCGTCTCGGGCGGTGTCGCTTTTACATCTAACCTAAAAAGTGCGAAAGTGGCATTTATCGGGTTAGCTGTGAGTGCTAAAATTCACTTTTTTGCTTCGTAACTAGAATCTATATTTATGGTCATCTTGGAATGAGTTTTCTGTATTGTGACGTCGCTTCCAAGTTTATATTTTCTATACGAGTATATATATTAAGCTATTGAAGGAATTCTTCTGAAGTTACGGAATATGAGGCCTCTACAAGGTATGATAAAGCTACACAGTTTTTAATTCTGAAGAGTTCCTTAATTAGTTTCCCTTTATGATGAAACTGACAAAGGGATTTTTTCGCATTTTGCCTACAAAGTGCCTTCACAGAGCCGCTTCATTGTACGCATCTCGAAAATGTGGGATAATTTTACGCTTGTTTGATAAAAGAAACCTAATCATTGGTAAGCCTTGTGCTGTATTATCCGCCTGGGTTGTTGGCGGTCTATTTTGGACCTCCCACTACAGATTTTAAGTCTATCAATGAGCTCACTTAGCAGATAAATTGTGCCCTTCCATAATACAACCATGCATGTACAATGTACATGGACCTATTTGAGTACATACCTACCTTCTTGCTTGGCCTAATTGTTACGGGTCGCAGTGAGATCCCGTACGGCCGTATATCACGCTTCTCCTAAGTTGTTTCATAAGGGCTTCAAACTTCCAAGCCCGGACAATATCGGATATCTTGCGAGGGAAATCCCTTTCATCAGGATGCCTACGTATTCACGTACGCGGAAAACGAATGAGTAAATACAGGTCATGATCAAAGACAACCAATAAAGGCCTGTGAGAGTACCACGCAAAATAGGCTATTACCCTTTTGGAATGGAGGTATCGCATTAGCTACGGAATACCTGTGAAGCCCTTAGGCACGAAATGTTGGTATTCTTTTGTTTTCAGCCAAAGGTCCTAAGCAGGTATTTGCGGGAAAATGTCCTAAATTGAGGTTAGAAATAAATATTTATACAAATACCTAATAGCGACAATCGCGACACAGATTTATACAGAAAAAGTAACACAATAATACGGATAACAATAACAAATTGTAGATAGAAGGAAAGCGTTTTGATAAAATTTCTGTTTAGTTAATGTTTACCTTACTTATTACCATAGAAAATGTGACTCTTAAATAATACCTTTCTCCATACCAAATTACCTGTAAAAGTAGCAGTATTTGAGCATTCTTTGTGTTATTTGTTTGCCCTTGTGTTATTTATGCTCAGGAATAGAGATAACTAACTACAACCTAACGATGTTTCATACAAGTCACGTCATTATTTCCCTACCTTATTATTGACATCAGTTTTTTTTTGTAAGAATATATCTCGATCCTCATTGGTATGCCCCTATTAGTAACTCTTCATGTAGCATAGAAAAACCTTTTCATCGTTCGAGAGCAGTCGCGCAACTAACTCCAATCACTTTACTTGTCGATGTGTTGTGTACAAGTCGTTAAGGCAAAGCGTATTATTATAACTCAAGGAAGGATTATATATATGCTACTACTAAAAATATAAGGAAGCTGTAGTAAAACGTATGTTTCTTTGTTAGTTTCCTAAGCTTTCCTACAAATACCATCTTCGGATTGTGATAAAAAATTATATCTGCGAGGCTAAAAGCGGACCCTCGAGCCTTACACCTGAGGGGCCTAGGGTAATAAAATCAGTTGATAGTGAATGCAAATACAATTAAATATCTTTAAAATGCAATTCACCACGCCGGGTGTTGGACGAGGCAAATAATTGTGCTTATCATGTGGCGGTTCAAATTTCATTCATTCATGAATTTTGCATCTAGGATCGGGGTGGCTTGAAGACCCGGCTAGTCAAGTAATCATAGGCGATCCAATTAGCAAGAGTACGCTGTTTAGCGCATAATATTTTAACGAGGGAAAATAGGTACGAGCTGTCAACCGATTATATGGTTTGTGCCGAAGGCTGAGCAGCACCTCGCTCGAAGTTGCGGGCTTCAACTAGTTTTAAAATAAAAAATATATTATATAAAGTATGTGAATATGTTTTTTTTTTTTTTTAATATATTTTATCTAATTATTTGGGTAACTTAAATAACATTATATAGTAAATAAATTGAAATAAACCCTAAATAAAAATAAAACAAATATATATACAACTTAAAAAAAAATTATTGTCGGAGTTATCACGGAATCTTACTACGGTTTTAGGAATATGTTATCCACAGTGTATATTGTTTTTCCAATTGAATCAATAGTTGGCAGTTAAAGAGGCTGCAAGTCACGGAGTCAAATGAAATAGGGTGCTCTAATTGACTTTTATTGACATAACTATTGGCTTGAATTAATAATTGGGTACGCTATAACTCTATATGTGAATTGTTTGGTAATTTATGAGACAGGGTAGGAATCGTCTGTCCTTGTGCATAACTGTCACATTTTGCGTAGTTATAAATAAATAACGATAACCCAGGATGAATAATTTACATCGTCTAAGGCTTATAGGCGAAAGAAACTCTGCAAGTGCGCGCTATCACGCTTCGTGCCATTTCGTCGTGTTTTTGCTGCTTGACTCTGGCGTACTTATTTCGCTAGCGAAATGCGATTGCGGGCCAGTTCTTATCGCTTACCCTAGACATAGTATCTCAGAGGTTCAGATCCAGGTCTATTGTTTTTGTATTAATTTTTAAATCACCATTTTCTTCATCAATAAAATTTGTCACGCTACTCTGTGACACGCTACAGAGGCATAATATAGCTATGATATAGTGCTAAACAATGCAACCATTGTTTGAGCCCTATTGTTGTTGACAAAGGGTAGTTTGGCTAAATTGATACAGCTATACTGAGTCACTGAACATATTGAGCATGTAGGCATGGTGGAGCAGTGAAATAGGGTCCTAAAATATTAAACAAGAGTATATCAGGCCATGCTGAGTAGGGTTCCGTAGACGCGCAGGAAGTGTGATATATTTAACACTTTTTTCCGCTTATCTCAAAAAGTTATTATCACATGTTGCCAGAAATATTTTAAAATATTTTTTTTACTATGGTACATCAACTTGAAAGAAGATACGCTTCTACGATGCATAGTTTAGAAATGGCAGAGGTGGACACGCTGCAAGCTTCTTTGTAGGCCCATATTTTGCAAGCGGTACATCTGATAAAGAAATAATTTAGGAGACATTACCTTCATTTAAGACATATTCAACGATACCCGTGATACAAATGGAGGACCGGTGAAATTTTTTGTATCACCACCACCCCAATCCGGGCTTACCGACCCAGTCAGCCACCCCTTTAATATATAATTATGTTTCTTTTATTCTTTCAAAATTATCACCTTTAATAGACCTATTCAACGACACCCCACATGATGGAGTACCGCGAAAATTGTTTTCATCCCCTCTTTACACGATGTAGTCTAAGTTTAAAAATATTTGTGCAAATATTCATGCATGTTGGTTTATAGCTTTGGAATTTATAAGGCTGTAAATAATTCAGACAGACAGACGGACATGACGAACTTATAAGGGTTCCTTGATACTAAACGGAACCCTAAAAAAAAACAGGGCCCCGTGCCTTGAATTTTATTGATAGAGTTTGTGACGTGCATATTTACATTATTGCATTGCCAAGAAACTGCATTACGTATCATAGATACTATACTGCAAATACTCAAGATGCCCTTCGTAAGGTATGATAAACGTTTAAGAATAGAAAAGCGGCACCGACGGCACCGACTTTATAGCAGAGTATATCGCCAAAGAATATTTATTTTATCTATAGAACCGCTAAGTCGGCGGAAATCTTAGCGAATATCTGTAACCTGAGCTTAAGGGACTTGTCCCACCATCGACGATGAATGACAAGCGAGTAGAGCTAGAAACTAAAAAGGAGTTAGCGAGCAGCAAGAAGCGAGTGTATAATACTTAGTTTCGATACGCTATAGCGAGTGTACGAGTGCGATGGGCGATTACTCGCACCACTCGCTCGGGCAGGCGGCCGAGATATAAATTATCGTCGTCTCCTGAACTAAACAACAATAATTGTTGTAAATCAATTATAAATGCAAAAGTAACTCTGTGGCTGCAATGACGTGCGGTGCGGAACAAATGTACGGGTGAATGAGCGCGATGCCACGACAGAGCGAAATAGACAGCGGCGGCGGGGTGACGCATTGAGCGGCGAAACTAAATTGTTGTACATCATAAGCCCGAGGCAATATTTATACCCGACTGCCCATGGAGGGTAATGTTTTTGGGGTGTTGCAAGTATGTGAATAAGTCAGTATTTATTGTAGTATGTGAGTATGTATAAGTATGTATGTTTGTGTCCCCACCTCACTCGTCAAAATTATCCTCTTTACGTCCGAAGTGACATGGGCAGACATGGGCTACATCTTGTAGTTGGGTATTTTGTTTTTCTTATAATAATATTATTGGTTATCATCACTGGATAACACATTTTTAATTCACTGGTTAGATTACTCAAAAGAAAATTTGATTGTATTTTTTCCCTATCGACGCCCAATTTGGTTGTTTGTATTTATTTTACTTACCTCCTCGTAGGTGCACAAAATGTAAATCGGAAGTCAGAGTTGACGAGATTTGCAAATTAATATTGTTATGCTGAAACCCACGCCCTCGATAAACAAATACTTCACAATGAAAATACGTCGTAGCTCATTAGGGAAAATAGGTAGATAAACTCGTGGGCTTTTCGCTCAGATTTTTTATTTTTGTGGAGAATGTCACTCGTTACTTACTGAGTTATTTTTTTAACTATCGGCAGTGTCATAAAATTCATTATAACTTTTTTATCTGTAAGAGCGCATTTATACGACACGATTACAACGTGCGCTGATCGCGTTCGGGGCCTTTCATAAGCGCAAGCACTGCGCACGCGTCGCGTCCGCTCAGAGTAAGCAGACACTCCATCGGGCAACCACAAAAAATCTAACAGTTTCTTCGTTTTTGCTGAGAACCAAGGACGCATACAATGTAGTTGTCTAAATTGAATAAAGCAAAAATAATATTTAATATATATCAAAAATAAAAATATTGGTTTCATCCTATTTTGCGCGGAAGAGAAGAATATGGCAAACTTCATACTCTGTACAACAACTTAGGACAACAAGGCGCCTCTCGGAGAAATGATGTAAAGGATTTTTTTGGATACCTACTTTAGAATGAATATAAAATTTTTGATAAGTTATTGTCTATTTGTCTATTAACATGACAAAATAAAACAGAAGAATATAACTCTAATATATAAAATATATAAATATACATCCATTGCCTCCATTATAACAATATAAAAGTGTTCAGTATCCCAAGCGGTCGCGGCAAGAATGTTATCCTCGCATCTGAAGCGGCGAAGGGGGATTGGAGAAGGCGCGGGCGCTGCGTACTTTAATTTCAATAGAATAATATGTACTTTAAGTGAACGATAAATAAACTATAATTCCAAAGTTTCTGAGGAGGAAGCGACGCGTACGCGAATGGCGCGTGGTGTCGCGCCGAAAAAAATCGCGCTCGTGTTAACGCGCGCTAATACTGACTGACAAAAACAACGCACAGCCTAAATGAATGGGCCTGAAGCATGAAAGTAAATTAAACAAGAGATTAAACAAGAGTTTAAAACAAAGAAAATTAAACAAGAGATGAAAGTTTGTATAGAAGGTCGTCATTTACTTTGGTTTTTCCTGATTTTGATAGTAATCGTGCGCAAGCGGGAGCATGGTGCGAGTAAATTGGTACGAGCGAGATGCCATGCTATTACAACCAGGAATATAACCATAATATGGAGACAGGACTGCGAACTAAGACGCGGGCTTCAACAGCTTACAATACGTTAAGTAAAAAAATCCTATTTTAGTTTGAGGATTATGTACTAACGATCTTAAGAACAGGGACCCTTACTCAAATTGGTGTAGCTATGAAAATAACAATACATTTAAAATTAGATTGGCTTCGGAATTTCGTCCCTCAAACATTTCGGTGAAGGATTTTTGTGGAAATTGAACCTTTAATTATTATTTTACGAGAAATACGGCGGCGGAGGCGTTCTGCTACGAAAATTTAATACAAACCTTAATAGGTGGGTACTTACAGCGCTGTTTTGAAATTGTAAAGAAATATGTACCTGTTCGACGGATCCATATTGCCGCCGCGAGAAGACGCCTCGCCTTGATATTAGCTCGCTGGCTGACGAGCTGAAACAAAGAGAACATTATTTTGTAGCCCCTCATATATACTAACAAATTTAACCATAAACCTTTTTTTTTCTCCTTTTCTCAGTCACATTCTAATCCCCGAATACTGAAACGTTTGTTAACTTTGACAACAGATTAATTCTAATTCTGCCTTTGTCTGGCACTACGCAAATGACAAAGGCAGCAACAGACTTAATCTGTCGTCAAAGTTTACAAACGTTTCAGTATTCGGGGGTAAGTCAATCAAAGTAAATCAAACTAAGGTGCAATGTTACGCTCAGCGCGCGAACTTCAATGTTTCTTGTTTTTTTGTCAATTACATCTCAATTGCTCGAGACTAAATTTGCGCCAATAAATAGACTGTATCAAGAAATTACACCAAGCAAAACTAAAATCAAGTTGAAAGTTAGTATAAATAAAAGTAAAGTCAAACTTTACTTACTTATTTTCATCTTTGATTAATCAAAGATGAAAATAAGAACCCATTGTAACTTCATAGTCAATAGTTTCAATAAATCCACGATGAGTAATTAAATTGATGAAAAAGATGAAACGATGAGTAATTAAATTAAAGCTGTAATTGACAACAAACGCAAGAAAATTTAAGCCTTAATTTATAAAACCAAAATAAAACAAAAGAACATTTAAATTTGAAAAACAAAATTTAATAAAATACAATTTTATTTTCTCTTTTAGATATTTCGGCTCTGTAGCTATTGGATTTAGCCAGTGTCACGTTTTATCATATTTCGAAAGAAGTATGATTTTTGACACAAAACAAGACTCAATCAACGTCTAGGGCAACAATTTCAGTCCCAAGCTAGTTCAAGTCCTGCTACGAGAAAGTGGTAGATGCTTTACTGGAAGTTTCTAAGAAGTTTTGGAAACAACACGAAAATGCGTGATTAACCTCTTTATTCGATTTGCCCGCTACACAGGAACATTAAAAAAATACAAGGTTTGAAATACAAAGCGACAAGATTTTTTTCACGTTCTTGACAAAACTTTTTGAGTTGCAAATTTAGTATAGAGAGCAATCAGTTTCAGCCTCTTTGCAGATCCTATTGTTTATTAACTTAAATTCCATTAACACAACTACGTAATAATTATTCTAGACGCAAAGACGTAACAGGCAGTAGGGCGCGTTTCCGTTCCTCAATTAGCTGCAATCTGACGGGTCTGACACGAACTTCCATAATTACTCCCAACTGCTTGACTGAAAGGTCAGTCACCTATCTTAGTTCTAATCAAAGCATTTCGATGCTGATGAGCGGGCTACAAACTCTCTTCAATGCTCTCTTCTCGTAACTGAATCACCACAGCTTTTGCTAACTAGAATGTGTCCCTCGTGGCCTGAAAAATAACCGAATTTTCGCGTCATTTGTCTTGTAGGTTTCCTGCCTCTCTGATGCTAATAATGTTTTTTTTTACAATTTCCATACGAAAAAGGGCATTTGATTCATCGCTTACAGTGAATAAAACTCTTTTTTAGTCAGAATAAAGACATTTTGAATTTGGAACACTTACGTCACGAATTATGTAAAAAAAAAACGCGTTGAACGTACCTACTGGCTGGCTGAATGGAGGTAAACGAAGGAGAATTGAGCCAATTTAAATTGAGACAAAAACATCCCGCCAATTTCAGTTAGTTAGGTTCTTTTCTGTTATCGTGATGTCTTTATTTAACATCACGTTAACAAAAAAGAACTTTTTTTATCAATGGTAATAAAAAGTAAATTACATAACTCGAAAAAAAAAATTATCTCGGTCCTTGTATCCCTCGTTACGCTCGGGATTCTACTCTAGAATCCTTCGCTGCTCTCGGAATCCAACTTAGTCCCTCGAATTAAATTCTCTTATTTTTCACTCGTAGCATAATCTAATATTTTTCTTTATCCTCTTTATATGTTATAAAGAGGATAACTTACTTAGATTAAAATAGGTACCTAAATTAGATTAGATGAAATACCTGTAGGCTTGTAATAAGCAGTCCGTATTTTTTTATGGTACTTTGTGAGGAGACGAGAAAGTTGCTCGCCTGATGTTTAGCATCACGTTTGTTACGCTTAGCGCCATGATCGTTCAGTATCACCCAGAATTTTGAACTTTAACAGTTCAAAACAAAGAAAGCCTGCGTTCGTCACCCTGAGATATTAGATGTTACGATAGATTCATGTTTTTGATGTTTTTTTATCGATTTTATTTTCTAATCATATTTTTCAAATAAGCTGTACTAGACTATACAGGTGCATGGAATAGAAACACTAAATATTGTATTAAGTCTCGTCTAGTTCATTCGTTGGCTAGCGAAGTACTATCATCGTTCACACTACACAGGTAGATGGAAGTTTCCTT
Source organism: Apocheima hispidaria (assembly GCA_947579745.1). Lineage (NCBI taxonomy): Eukaryota > Metazoa > Arthropoda > Insecta > Lepidoptera > Geometridae > Apocheima > Apocheima hispidaria. The sequence goes on from OX388146.1 coordinate 13,602,054, forward strand.
TCCTAATCTGACTTCAAGAAGGTCCTAGCTTGTCGTGAACGGGAAGCAATTTAGGGATTGAATCGGTGCATACGTAACGAGGCGTGACGTGACCTGCACTGAACTGATGGCTCTTTCTAATACATTACTCTGACTACTTATATAAATATATATATACTAGCTGTTACACGCAACTTCGTTCGCATGGACCTAAAAAAAAATTTGCCTGCCATGTCCGTCTCCGAATCTTATGCTATATCTATGCAAAAATTCAGCTTGATCTGTTCAGCTGTTTAGCCGTGATAATGCGACAAACACTCAAGCAGAGAGAGAGTTACATTCGGATTTATAATATTAGTTAGGATATTGGTCGGTAAGAGTCGTAAACAAGGGAATTTGAATTTGTTACGCCATTTTCAAAGCATCTTAAATGACAAAAATATAATGTTTGAAATTTTAATGCATTACAATTGTTTTCTTTTGTGCTTTTCATTAGAACCAGAAGCTCAGAGTAGATGGTATCTTCAGATATAGTAAAATATAACGTCAAAAAATACTTTTTACCGCCAAAATTTGTGGATGATCAGCACCAAAATGAAAACCTCATTTTAATGTGAAATTATAACCAAAAACTTTTCATCTTGTTTATCTTTTTGTTTTAATAAAACGGGAATACTCACGTTAAATTGAGTCGGTTATTCCGACTATAGTTTCGATCACATTCGGTGACCTTTATCAAGGAATGCTCAGCGAGACACGCGCGCGACCTCGTCTTGCCTTGCGCGCGCGTGTCTCGCCGAGCATTCCTTGATAAAGGTCACCGAATGTGATCGAAACTATAGTCGGAATAACCGACTCAATTTAACGTGAGTACCGTTTTATTAAAACAAAATGTATCAAAACCACGTCAGTTTTCATAGTAAAATCTTGTTATCTTATTAAAAGCATTAAGCAACTCGGTACCGGCCCGAGCCTCCGGGGCGGCCTGAAGCCTGTGTTACTATTATCTATATTACTCACAAAATTTTTCCTGTTCTGTTATATTACTATTTCTTAACTTTAGTAAACATGTTTGTTTCATTAGTGAATTTATTTATTTATTTCATTAGTACGGTATTAAACCAATTACACTAACTACATTACAATTAAGATACAAAAAGCGTTAAGAATTAAACAAAACTTTTTAAGGCTTTTTTTGTGTCTATTATCTAAGTACTATATTTTTTTCTTAGCAGGTTATTTTCCAAAAAATGTAAAAAAATAAATAAAAAAATTGTAAGGAAAAGTGATAGATAGCTATCGGGCTATAAGGGCTTCTATCGTTTGGCGTGAATTCTATGACGAAAATAAGCCCCAACATCAATCTCGGACAGCGAATATCACCCTCAAACCACTGGGATCTACTGACTCGATCCACCAGTGGATTGAATACCACTCTGGAGCTCACTGTGATCCACCATTGGTCTGAGTGGATCCTGTAGCACTGCAACTCCATTTAGATCAACCGTCTGGTACCACCATTTGATCGCATAGCACTCCGCGAGTTCGTTGAGATCCACTATCAGTACTGCGCCCCACCCCAGCATGACGATTTTATTCATTTTATCAGTAGTTTCTGTTATGATAATTTTTAATTTTATTTAATTATGATAATGGTAATTTCACCTCTTCGTATATGCTTATATGTAGGTTATTATTTTTGACTTGTAGATGAATATTTACCAATAAATAACTTTGACTTTGACTTAGACTTTATGTTTTTTTTTTAAATAATCACACTAAAAACGCTGAGATCATTTATTGAAGTAACAAAGTTTAGCTTGTTATTTGAATAAGGCGTAGCGGGCGACCGGTGGTTAACAAGTGGCAGAGCTTTGTTCTGTGTGACGGTCTAAATAGAAGCCCTTTGGTCACCACTGGATATCGTCTGGCTGATGATAATGATGATTTTAATAAAGTTTTGCTGTGGCCGTTTGTATTCTTTATAAGCTCTGGGGTTAGTGAAAAAGCTTTTGTCGGGTTTATAACATCAATATGCTTCTTGCTAGCTTTATAGTAAGATTAAAAGATCTAATATAAAATAATAATTTACAGGAAGTACTTATTTTAATTTGAAACGCGTTCACCAGATTCCACTTTCATCACAGCGTTTACTTGTTCCGCATTCGTTGGAGTTTTTTGACTGGGTGAGAAATCGGAATCATCATGATTCCAGCGCACTTAATATAAGAATATAATTATTTTTTAAAAAACCAGTGTAGTAAAACTACTTTATCATAAGTTCCCCTCAGACTTTAGAAATTTCTTACTCTTGTATAATGTATAATCACCTACCTGTATTTTTGAATAAACCTTTTTTTAAATAGTGTGGAACCACAGAACTCTTCCTATTAAGAAAGAGATAAAAGATAGAGCAAAGAAATAAACTTTACATTTCATAGGTACCAAAATAAATAATAATATTAAAATATTAAGTAAGGGTTTTGAGATATTATCAAATATTAATATTATTATAATTATTATATTATGATATTTGTCATATATAAGTAGAAGCTTCTAGAATCTGGAGGGTTACGATAATTTATATTCTCGACCGTAATCCTAAATCAGTTATGTCAATATTATTCTCAGAGCTTGGAACCTCCACCGCGATAGTTATAATCCGTTTAAAGTTTACTAAGACGAGAAGATGTTTATTTTATTAGAAACCCTCCTAGTCGAACATCAAAGTCGAAAGCACACGTTTGATTAAAATACACACTTGTATATCTTAATTTAATAGCTTGCGGCTTATCTTCTGCATAATATGACAAATAAGATGTCGAGGCCGTTACTTATTTCGGCTGGCATTTCAAAATATTTAAAAGTTCAGCAATATTCTTAAAAGAGCAATAAGAGTGCTTCTATCTCAGCTGCCGTGTGAAATTTCCAATAATTTGGAGTGTCGGTCCGCAGCGAGGCTGCGACCTTTCAAAGGGTCGAGGGAGGGCCATTGAAAATATCGCTTACTTCGCTTCCCTGCAGATGGCACTCGAGGCCAACTCCTTGACTCCTCCAAACCGCTTGTAATGCTAATCATAATAATTAGAGAGATTATTATTTTACTATGAAAACTGACACATATATACATATATTTTGACAAATTTGGTTTTAATAAAACGAGAGTACTCACGTTATAATTGAATCGGTTATTCCGACTATAGTTTCGATCACATTCGGTGACCTTATCAAGGAATGCTAAGCTTGACACGCGCGCGACCTCATCTTGCCTTGCACTACGGGCTGCGGCGCGTCGCGCGCGAGAATATTTTTATTATTCATTGATTAAAATTCACGTATGATTTGAACACAAGACAACAACTACAACTTGACCAAAAGTCCTTCATATCGTAGAAATTGTGGTGAGTAAAAAAAAAGTAATCGGTACTTTTAAATCGGAAAACTTAATTTGATTACAATCAAGTTTGTTTAATTTTTTATACCGATCTAGGCGAGCGTTTGACCACAATCTCACCTGAAGGAAAGCGACGATGCGGCCCAAGGTGTAAAGTAGCACGCTTGCCTAGGAGGTACCTATTCACATTTTTCTTGAACAGCCCCGGATTATATCTGTCCGGAAAGACAGATGCAGGTAATGAGTTCCACACCTCTGCTGTTCTTACTAGGAAGGTAGATTGGAAACGCTTAGTGCGTTTGAATGGTATTTCCATCATAAGAGAGTGTCTCGTTTTTGTGCGTCTGTTGGTGTAAGTTTTCCGATTATGCTTCGCCAACTTGTGCGTGCAACATGGACATAAAATGTTTTGTGTATTTTCGAAAATACTACTGATGCTAAATCACTACCCACTTTCTCGGAAGTACTCAACTAAATTGTGATACGAAATAAATATATCATCCCACACCTTAATCCGATTGGGTTCCTTTCTACCAATCACAACTCTTAAAGAATCGCAGCCAAGTTTCTTTTCTGAAGAAACTCGAAGCCGTACTACACGTAAGTAAGTCAGTATACAGGGTTATTTGGTAACTAGCCAATAACTCTTCGTGCTACTATTTTCATGCTCTACTTTTACACGATTGCAAAAGAAACAACTATTATCCAATGACGTTTCAACAAAGTTCATATAGTCTGAATTGCTAGCCCAAGTGTTACATTTTTAGTTTTTCTGCAGTTATTAGACATAGCTTTTGGTTTCAATTTCAACAAAGGTATATCGGTGCCTCACTATTAAGATGGTCCGAAACCGAGTTTAACGACACACCATCGCATGGCTTTATTCGAAACATCGCTTTCTCACTCCTTAGAATTTCAGAGCGTGTAATTATAATTTATATAACTTATCACGGGTTGTGGGCCGAGTCGGTCCGAGTCGCGAACATATCATACGAAACGATTGACTTTCGAAAGAAATACCAAACAAATGTCGTATTTTAAAAATAATCATATCACTCGCTAACGCAACGAAAGGTTTGAACCATTCGAATTTGCTTCTACTAATGGAAAATCTTTTAATTCGCAATATCATACGAATTCAAAAATGTGAACAGAGCCATGTTTTGTTACCGAATATTATAAAGTCACGTCACTATTGTTTGAAAGGTCATTATTTTTCTGGGTCACTTGATACTAAACGTCGTTCTCAAGTAACGGCGGGTTTTATCTGTATCAGATTTGTGGGGCACGAAATCATCCGAAGGGATAACAGACAGATTTGCGGGAAATACCAACAATTCCGCGATAAATTGTTTATTTTTCCCGTAAGTTACATATTTTTTATATAAGAGCGCTTTATTATTTCTAAGACTTGTTACTTTGTTTACAGAAGGTCTTAAATTCATAATTTCTGTTAAGCAAAACTGATTATTTCGATAGCCTGATTTTCTTAATATTTTGTTTTCATATATGTAGGACGTAGGTACTCTGAAATGAACTGGTGTTTCTATTTTTGGCTCACCATCAGATGCCTGACCTACCCCTACGTTAGCAAATCCTTGCCAAAAACAGATAATAAGTACAGTCAATGCGTAAGCACGCCGTACAATCTATTAGTTGCTTAATATTCATAGCTGTTCATCCGAGATTCAGCTTATCAAGCAGGTTGCCTCTTCAAGCGGCCGGAAAATATTAGTGCGGTGACCATTTTTTTTTGTTGGTTCGACTGTTACCATATTTTTTAATTATTTTAAAATTTCAGATTCAGATTCAGATGGTTTATTGCTTCCATTAAGTACAAGGTGGTCAAAAAATTAACATTTTAGTACAAAGTTACATAATGGACCCCGTCGGGCACAGCAACTCTAGAAGAGAGGAGGACAGCTAAAATAAAATGTTTGTAATTATTATTATATAAATTAGATTATAAAATTAAGTTGCCAAATGTCTTGCATTTTAATTTGTCAGTTGGGTTAATTTATTACTAAATTTTTTCTTTTAAAAATTCGTCAATTGAGTAATACGCTTTTCTGATAAGAATTTGGTTCAGGTTTATTAAAAATTTTGCGTCGTTTTCTTCACTTTTTAATTTGACTGGTAACTTATTATATATATTTATCGACATGGAAAATGTACCAGACGAGTGCATCTGCAGGTAGCACTAACCTGTTTCCGTAGCGAAGTGTGCAGTTTGTGTTTACATCTTGTCGTGTTTTAAAGTGTTCATCATTATTATTTCTTTATTTCCTGAATACAAGTCAAACATATTTATTATTATACACTTTTGCCCTTCGATGCCCACTTAGTCGTGATTATTGAAGCCCGAATACACTTTTTTTAAAGTTTATTTACGTGTGATGCTGTTCTGTGTGCACCTTTACGCTTTCATGTCGCTGTTCTTTTCTTAATATATTTTGTTTATTCAATCAATTTTTTTTTGCCGTGTTCATTCAGCATACGTACTTACTTAAAACCGTACAACCATAAAAGGTAGACTTTCTCGCAAAAATACCCAATACGTTATTTTAATCATTTTGGTAACTGGAACATAACAGGAACTGAACTCCTAACTCAATTATGAACAAGCAATTACCAAAATTAAATAAAAGAAACTTTAACAATATTGAAACAGGTCAGTATGTTCAAAACAAAAACCCGTCTGTGTGATGTAGCCGTTACCGAGGACAATATCCGCAGTGTTTTGAACGTAATGTTTGAATCCGTGTGGTTATTAGCGGAGAAGCGCGTGAAACTCACTACTATATTTATTAGTCTAGAAAACTTACTGTGCGCAATATAAATGCCATAAATATGTTATGAAGTGGGAGTAACATAGGAGCTAAATGGCGTTTCCACGCTTCCCCGAGCGTACACCGAGCACGGTTCAAGCGACAGCGGTACTTAATAGAATTTTCCTGTTCCTACATAATGCCGGTCAAACATGCGTGACTGGCTATGAATAATTTTGTTGACTTCATACACAACCATAATTATTGCACGGTTAAATAGAAGTTATAGCAGAGTAGTTAAATAACGAAGTTGCTGGCAGATTCGCAACAGTGTTACTTATATCAAAATAAAATGATAGCAAAACATCTGGAGGTTATATCGCAACGTATAACAACATTCCTTTAATCTTACATGAAATGAAATATTTATTGGTTGCAAAGCTACAAGTCGGTCAGGATAAATAAGGTACAATTATTATAGGTAAACCCTTATAAAACAATAAATTAATATTAAATTGAACAAATTAATAGTGAATTAAAATAAATTAAATTAAATTTTCATACAATCATATTCGTCTAGGTCATAAAATGGATGGTCTAACAACCAGAGTTTCAGTTTGCACTTAAACATATACTACACTAAACTTAACATTAAACTATCTCAATATTATAAGAAATACAGCTTTGAAGCTTAAACGCAGCAGACGGGGCCGGAATTAAACTGCGAGGGTATTCTAAGCGCGAATTAGAACACCTAGCTATACCTACCTAAATAAGAGGTTGTAGTAAGGGACCCATGATTTAATAGGAACTACTCGCATGGCAAAAAAGTTACAATCCTACACCACTGACCGCGTCCAAGAAATAGAATATTTTTCAGGATTACGTCTGTGTTTCACCATATCCTGTTTGATATGATGTGGATGTGGATGGAGTACGCTTACATAGAAGGTAACTCTTTTATTATACATTTGAAGACACCTATATTGCACTTTTCAGGAAACACAGACTCCAGTAGAGAATTCCACATCCTCGCTGTTCGTGTAAAAATATGATATTAATGCGTGCGTTACTTGAGTAATGTCCATCATGTACGGGTGACGCTTTGGTCGCGATTCTCTGGCTGTCCGATAACAGAAAAGGGGAGGGCGGAATCAAATTTTGTAGTTTCTAGTATGCTCCGTTGAGCTATTATTACTACGAAAATAACTCAGTGGCATACTCCGAAAATTATCCGATTAAAACTATAAAATATAAATTATATATAGAATTAATATAAAACGCAGTTTGCAGTCACGCCGTTTGTATAGGTATGTACCAAGGTTTATTAGTTGGGTACTTGTTGTTTCTTTAGAATTCAAGGTAAACGCAATATCAAACTTCACCAAAGACGTTTGAAATAATTGAATAAGTACATGAAAGAGGATCAGAAACAGACGGAGGCTACGCTAACTTTTCACTTAAAATTTTGTTGTTTACGCAAACGATGTTTTAAAACTCATTAATTTGTACGCTATTTCTAAGGTGGAGATCAAACTGGCATGATCATGCTCCTACAGCGTGGATGATCACTGGGCTTCGTTTCATGATGCTACCGCAGCACGAACAAGATCGCGCCGGTTTGCGGTCCGCTTTAGAATCGTATGCGTCAACCATTACGGAAGCGGAAGTTACATGAACTTAACATAGCGAGGTAAATGTAGCAATTGTAGCATATGTGGGGAATAGTGCTACAACCTAAAACAATCTGTACCTAATTTTTATGAAATAAAATAATTTATTTAAAATAATTTTATAAAATGATTTATAATTTAAAATATTTATCCACCTGCTCGATAATGGCCAATTATATATTATGCAAACCTCATCTAAAGTAAGTCATTTAGGCAGTGCTGTTAAGCTGGGCAGTAATATTGTACTGGACTTCATTATTAGCCTCTACACAGTTCAATAATATTGTACTAATTTTCATTATTTACTGATGCGTTTTTTTTTTTAATTTTGTATTTATTCCGAGACTGCTGAGATGAAGTGTTTATTTCACACAGTTACGACAGAGTTGTACGTAAATGGAAAATTAACGCAAAAAAGTTTCGATACTCATGGCGCCATGGTTACTATGATGGTCGCCCGTTCGCTACCTGCGTTTTATGGTTATTTATTGTCTCAAAGTGCCGATTTCCTCTTAAGCTGAAGGTTTCGCGACACTTTTTGTGTATTTTCCAACTTTTTGGTGTCGAAAATAGTTGGCTGTAAATCCGACTAACTTTGTAACTGCAGTGTTACATGCTCACAAATCCACCACCATATGCCTCTACCACTACTTCTTTGCAGTGTTAGGACTCTTTTGCAGAGTTCGCGTGGGGAAGTACCACGCTTTTGCCAGTCATTAAACCGCCAAGCAGTAGTGTGACAATGCGCGAGTCGAGCGAGCGAAGCGAGATCTACCGATTTTGCGCATGTGTTGTAGTTGTTTGTACCCGAGCGTGAAAGTATTTTATCATTTTATAAAATACTATATTTAATAGTCGAAATAATAAATGATAAAATAACATTTGACACATTTGTAAAAAGAAGTTTTAATATTTTTTTTGTAAAACGGTTGTTAATAAAATGAAGCATTTCCGGAACTGTATTTATAAAATAAATAATGTACGAAACGTTGTTTGTAATGTAATATTGTGTTTAACACTTAAATTTACCTACCAATCTGACGTACTTTTGACATAAAGTGGTCACGTTAAAGCTACTTAGACATGATAAAGTCCGATTCGGATCAGAGCCTTATGCGGTAAGTCTGTTGAGTACTTTCAACTTTTCCCGAGCTAAAATCCATTGTACGAGTTTATTCACTCAAGATGCTAAGGTCACAGTGGATAATGTAACGCAATAGACTCCATTGTCCAACGTTTCCGTAAAAGCAAAATTCATGAGCAGACCCTCGACTTAAATCTCAGCTCGCCCTTGACTTGTAGATCTCGTTGGCTCTGATAAAACTGAAGCGCTCTCACTATTCTGAGCAAAGAAAATATAACCATCTTGTGTAGAACTTAAAAAATCTTAGTAAAAATATTATCTAAGTTTTTATTTAAGATATAATTAATTGTGTCCATATCCATGATTAGTTTCAACCCTTGATACTGAGTGCGGCAGCAACCTCGTCGCTCGTCGCTCGTCGCACGTCGCGCTGTCCCTTCGCTGTCTTTCAAGATCGCGCGCTGGCTGGCGACCACAGAAGAGAAAAAAAAACTGTGTTGGCGACGAACAAAAAGATTGACAAGAAAAGTCATTCGACAAAAGCTATCTTCAGAAGTTGCACAAGTTGTTAATACTTGTTATTAATAATCTTTTTAGCTCTGTGAATTCATAAATTGATGTATGAATTTAAAACTTCAAAAATAACTGATTATAAATAAGTTTGTGTAATTTTGTCCTTTAATGCTCTTTGCTTTGAAGTGATTAAAATATTATTTTCTACTGTCGTTTTTTTTTCTAAAAATTAATTTTATGTGATGACGAAATATCGAATTGTAAGGGTATAGAATAACTTAAGCCCTTCTTTTTCCATAGTGATGAATTCTGGCTATTCTGCAATTTAAGTGACCGAGTGACGGTCGACATAATTCTTACGCTTGGCAGGCGGCTTAGGGATTGCAGAACGCTTTTCTGTGTTCTTCCGATCTACCCGTCCTCCGGTGGTTCTAGTCGCAATTTTAGGACTTATCCAGGTCACTTAACTAATATAATTAAATAGGAAGTTCCGGGTATAATTCCACGCTGCCGGACAGAATGTATAAATTTGAATTTATTTTCTGGCTCTGTTTCTGGGTCTGGCTGTTAGTAGTGATGGTGTGTCTATGTGTTTGTTCCATGACACAGCCATAGAGATATCTAGAATGAGCTACAAGTGTCCTTAGGACACTTACGCTATTTACTAAGTAATTATTTATCGTACATTGAAGTGAAGCCGGCAAGACTGAAGAAAGATTCGCAAACGTCTATATATGCAACATTGCAATATACTGGTTAGAAGACAAACTATTTTAGGATATCGTTGTAAGTATTAAGTACTAATTATTAAGAACAATTTTTAATATCGGACGAACCAAGAAACTGCGTAAAAAAATGCTGCTCCATAGAAAAATGTGACAAAAATGACCTTACGTTGCGTCACATTTCTTTATTTACATTATCTTGTAATGCACATTTTAGACCGTTTCCTCATTCGTCGCTATGCTCTGTGCTAATTTGATATAATCTTTACGAGCCCCTATATTCAATGTTCCTGGTTTTTGCGGTATAGGCAGGAGCGGGTGGTATAAAATCCGAAAGAAAAATACCGCTTACAAATACCGTACCGCATCCGCACCGACAAACGAGAAAACCGCTGTATCAAACGCGCGAGTATTTAGTGTAGGTAAGTACTTAGGTGAAAACCTATCGCTTTTATCCAATTCCATCTGAGTTGTATGCAAATGAAATCCCGAAAGCTATTCGAGTAGGAAACATTTCTGACTAATCTTCTTATCAGGCAACCTCATTCATGTTCATGAAATTCATATCCGCGGTTGGTGAAGTTTGGGTCTTTGCCTCGCAATGCTTAGCGATCTTTTAAATGTTTACCAACTAGTTTTTTTTGTAAAAGCTACAGTGATTTCGATTAACGGACGGCCAAGTGACGGGCGACTTTGGCACATCTTTCTTACCAGACTCACTCATGTTCTCACTCCGTAGGTATTAAAACCAAACTAGACGGACAGTTTCGTCATGCCGAGCGGTTGGTTATAAGACTTAAATTAATAATGGGTTTTCTATTCCATGCATAATATTATATATGTAGATTAGAGATCTTATCTTATCTTGTTGAGATATATCGATTTCTAAATCATGTCGATGCGTTCAGGTCGATGCGTTCAGCCGTTTAGCCGTAATAACGCGACAGACACCTAGACAGAGAGACAGATAGACACATATGCAGTTAGATCTCCGAACGCCTATTGTATGTTCAAGGGATTATTAGTGTAATAGTGAGGTAATAAATAATAATAATAATAAAAATAGTATCTAGGACAGCATAGGAATGTTGATTGTTTTTTTGGTTTATTTGTAACTATCTAATTTTTTTGACCAGCGCGCGCTGAAGCCATCTCTTTTCATTTGCGCGAAAAAGTGTATATCGCTATATTTTTCTCGAATTAGCTTCTTAAGTGAATTTGCTATAACCAGATTCTAATATTGTATTGCATTATTGTTGTAGGTTAAACCGCAGGGCACTCATCCTAGCTAATATTATAAAAACAAATGTAACTCTGTCTCTCCGACTCTCTGTTTAAGTGTTTGTCGAGCCAACACAGCTAAACGGCTGAACGCATCGACCTTCATTTTTGGATAGATATAGCTTAAGGGTCGGATACGGACAAAGGCTACTTTTTTCTCGGGAAAATGTATATTTTTTGTAGGTCCACAAGAACGAAGTCGTGGGTAATAGCTAGTAGTTAATACATTAGTACCAGTAGGTACATAAGTGCTAGCGATGATAGCTCAAGGGTTCAAATCCCAACAATGGGCTTGAACTTACCAGTGAAGGAAAATATCATGAGGAAACTATATAGCACGGTGGTACTTTATAGTAGATATCCGGCTGGTTAGCTATTCTCAAGTTGAGAATGTATCGCCGAGTACCTTACCTTACCTTGTGTTCCGGCAGCGCAGTTTTTGCCTGTTGTTTTTTTTATTGTACGTAAAGTTCGTCAAGCACTAAGAATTAGTTTTATAAAGATAAGTCAAACAACCACTCTAAAGTACAATTCCACATCATTCCGTGCAGGTTTTCCACTAACAGAGAGTGACGTTGAAGAAAATTACGGATTCGTTTCAAATCCCTGGAGTGGGAGATTTCATTTGGAAAGATCAAACTTAACGTCAAGTCACGCCAACATTCCAGTTGTTAGTTTCTAGGCGAAACCTCACGAACGTGCTGTGTAAGCCAATACGAGTTTGTCCTAGTTATAAACAATGTATCAGTGCTATGTTAACATTTTGAAATTTACAAGGATTTATAGATATACTGAGATTTATAGTCGCGGGCAACCGGTGGATGCGAGTAACACTTTGTGGGTCGGTGTGGCGCTCTAAGGGAGAGGCCTATGTTCAGCAGTGCTGGCTGATGATGATGACGATGATAGGTATACTAGCGTCGATTCCATTTACTCAACTAATCTGTCAGGACTAAAATTATGGCTCTCCTTTTATTTCAAAATGTAAGAAAATGATGGCAGCAATTTTAGAGATGTCAAATATAGTTTAGTTTATAAAATAGTACAACAATAGATTCTGTTCGACGTCATACTGTTGGTCTAATAAATACTTTAAAAAACTAAAACAATTTCAATTTGGATTCAAGTATAATCTTTAGTCACATAAAAGATGACTCGAAAAATTTCATAAAGCTACCCCTTATCGGAGATTTTAATAACACAGGCATAAAGTCTGCAAGATTTTAAAAAGCTCAACTCATGTCGTTTTAACTAGTACTCACGCTCACGTCAGTGCTGCCAGAAAGATTACTGGGAAGTTTCTTTATGAGACAGCTTAGCTGAATAATGAGGAAAACTTTATGCGGTAACATTTCCATCCCATTTGAAGTTGAGCATAGATGGGAGAGAGTACTTTTTGTTGAAATCGCATTAAGAGCATTAGCTTTTATCTCCTTTTATGTTGTTGGGAAACAATAAGATGGACGTATGTTTAGTAGTATCGCAGTAGTAGGTACGACACTTCATAATATATGCTACAAAATGATGTGGTCAAAATGTAAACCTATTTCGAATATAGCAATGTCCGCAGGTCATCACTATTGGACGAAAGGATTAACCTTGCTAAAGTATGGTTCTCTGTTTAATTGAAGTCATTACACAAGGGCAATATCACATAATATGTTAAGTTTATCAATGTTTAGCGAGCACAGCAAACGCAGCGATCTAAAGTTCTGATTTCCATCATCATCAGCCAGAAGACCTACCATAATCTACTGTCATAACCGCAGCCGATACTGTACCTACTTGTATTTTTCAAACAAATCCGTAGAGAAATCGCGAACGTAATGTTTCTCCATTACTGTTTAGTAATAAGGTGTAGAGTGCGACTAAAAGCCAATTACGAGTTTGCCTGAAGTTGAATCTTTTTTTTCATTGAGTGGGTTTGCGCGCCTTTGACGTGAATGGCGTTACCATGGATACTCTGAATTTTAATATTGTTGCTAAAATGTTCATGTTTTTGGCACGACGTTGTGATATATTATGTCAATGTGTCATTTAAGGATTTCAGGTATATACCTAGCTACCTATATAATATGTCAGATATTTAATCATGAGCTTATTTTTAATATATTTTCTAGCATGTCATTGAACCTATAAAATCATTAGCAACGAAGAGCCAATTTTTGATATACAAAATTTACATTTTCCGTGTCGCCAGCAAATCGTCTAATGTACGACAAAGGAATTTAATTATTTGACTTGTTGAAACTCGGGAATATCGTTAAAGTGATAGAAATGCTAATTCTTGGTGTAAGAGCTCGTGTGTATTATTTTATCACGTACCTGAGTAGTCGTGGAGCGCAGATGAATTATTTATTTGGTGCGTCTTATAACAGACCCCACTCATCATTTGATTTTACTTCATAAGATGACTTTTTTTTTTGCTGTAGGCTACATTATTTTTTACTCCTAGACCTGAGCGTGAGGTGCTTATTGCGATGATTTCCGCGATTGCGATTGCGATACCGTTGCGCGATCATACACCTTATCGCGCGGCGGTATCGCAATCGCACCATAACTTTACATTTTGCAATATCGTCTATTTTATATTTAATGTTTCAAGAATAATTTGTGAAAAAAGTACAAACCGCAATTTTTCATAATAATTGCGAACTAAAACCAGACCCTACTTACTACCTTACTAGACCTTACCTTTGTAGACCTTACTTTCTTAGAAACAAAAAAATAATAATTGTGGAGCTTAAGGCTTTAGCTCCTTTATTCATTAACGTTCGATAAGTGAATCTAATAATCTCCACTGCATTGTCAACTGCTGTAGGTAATAATAACTCTGTAACGGCTGAACAGATTTGGATGAAATTTGCTATGGAGGTAGCTTATTCTCTGGATTAACACATATTTTTCATCCCGAAATTTCAACCGTCCCTCTAGAATAGCGGGTGAAACCGCAGAGCGCAGATAAATCTCAGTATAATATAAAAGCAATATATATATAAAAGTATAATATAATATAAACAGCATTGCCGTTCTCAAAATGGGTTTTGCTAAATCTCATATGACGTTTCTTTTTAATTAAAATACGATTTTAATTCAACGAACTTACTACCAATTTGGAAACTCGACGCTAAATTCCCGCGTCGACAGAGGTTTATTGAATCACTGAAAGGCATTGTTGTTCAATTTCGTTGATGTAGCTTGTGAAACATTTATATTATTTTGTGGTAAAACGGTCATGACCTTTCAATCATTTGTGATATAATCATGTCATTCGGAGCTGCGCCCTTATCATGGATGTTCCTGATCGTGATAGTGATAGTGCGCGAGCGGGATTCGTATTTTGAGTATGTTGGAATGAGCGGGATGGCATGCTATCACAATCAGAATCACAAACGTTCATAATAAGGGCACAGGTCGATACTTATTACACACGGCAAAGTTAAAATAGTCTTCGTCGTTTTATGCTATGGTTTTATTCCGAATAAGGCGGGTAAAAAATGTGTTTTAGGGGTTAAAAACTTAAAATTATTTTATTATTATTATTTTAAACTGCCTCACAGGCTTTGTATCACTTCGCGCGGCTATGGCAAAGTACAAAAATTTGCATTTATCTATATTTATTCATATTCCTAGCCTAATAAACCAATTTCAATCTATGGAAAAACTCTCCAGAGTTTCTTGCGTCCCCGGAATCACACTAATATTATAAATGCGAAAGTTTGTGTGAAGTGTAAGTATGTAAGCATGTAAGCTTGTAAGCATGTAAGTATGTAAGTGCGCTTGTTCCCGTTCACCTCTGTAACGGCTGAACCGATTTGAATTAAATTAGGTATGGAGGTAGCTTATACCCTGGATTAACATATAGGCTACTTTTTATCCCGGAAAAATAATATTCAGTTTCTGTAGAATAGTGGGTGAAACCGCGGGGTGCAGCTAATATTATTTGCAATATAAGCAGAATACTATGTAAAGTATAATGTGATTTATTAAGGGTACTTCCGAATATCAACAAAAAATAAATCAAACGCTTTATTGCTAGCTGGAATGAAATATGATATCATACTAGAATTATATAAATTCTTATAAACTCCGTTGTTTGTCGAGTCGGATGATTGAGTGTGGTATTTGGTCACTTCATGATATATCTTTGAAAGAAACATTTCGCTATTTTGAAAAGAAGACGAACATTTCGTTATTTATTTATTGTCAAATTCTCAAATATTTTTCTCTGCATCTGCCTTAAAACATCGCATTGCATTATATGCTTATGCGGACTTCCTCGCGATGTTTTCCTTCACCAAAAGCAAGTGGTATGTAAGTTCCAAATAACTCATTGGTATACAATACAATACAATATAACTTTATTATACACCAAAACAGACAAACTTAAAAAACAATAATATTTAAAAAACGATAGTATACGGGGCCCGACCGGGTTCGTGCCAGAATTGACCTCAAGAATATAGGTGAGCGTGCTCCCACTGAGCTACCACATTTTTGTTTTTTTTTTGGTTGTTTTTGTAAACCTAAATATGCTGTATACAAAAAGTCAATGCTGTATACAATTTACCGTAACGGATAAATTGGAATGGCCACCCAGTATATCATACGACGTTGGTAGATAAGTACTTATGTAGTTACTGTTGGAGAGGATTTGCACGTTGTAAAATTATTATAGAAACTATATTATATTTAAGAGATTTATTCATTGACATAAATTGGTACATTTCAAATGGCACCGACTCCATGGTGCGAACAAATATACTGATCGCCATTGCGGACTCAGTCGAAGGCGACCCGGGCTAGAGAATAGATGTCAATCGTAGCGCTGATCCTGAGAGCCTCTTCGCATTCTCGTACTTGTACATCTCACATGCATATACGCGAAGTGGTAGAGATTTCACCGTATAGCATCAATGTACAAGTAAATATATACCAAACATAATAATAAGACGGATGCTTAGATGTTCGGATCACCATATTTCTCTATAGATATACATATATCTCGATGGATAGACTCTGTTTATGACTGTATTATGTTTTTTTTATAATATTAACTCACAATATAGTCAGGATGACCCTTAGAGCAACACTGGCCTCGGGCCGACCCGGAGCTTACGGGCCAAGTTGGTCAATGGGATGACCTCATCTTGCCGGCGGCCGCGCTTAGTCTCTCACCCGCGAATCGGGGGACTCGAAGTTATGACTCACTCATTAATGAAGTGCCGTAGCATAAACAATGAGTTATAGAGTAGAATTGCACCGAGTTGAGACAGAAACCCTATCTATACTATATTACGCTGAACTGACGTCAGTCCCATAGTTGGGCCCAACTGGGTGCCTACGGCCTTAATCCACGCCAATACAAGCAACCTGCCCGCATGACGGACGTGCCTCACATATAGATGGTTCTGATCTCCAACTATAGATGAAATATTGGTCTGTATTGAGAGCGCACCGTACTTTTTATATCTCACTCGATTTATGAACACCCGACTACTGTATTTATTTAGATTTATACGTCGTATCGACTCGTAAAATATTTGTTTTAGATTTTTTATGATCAGAATTTTCGATCAATTTTTGCGTAATTTTTTTAACTCATTAAATTTTTAACTCTCCCACTACATGTTACAGCAATTTAACAATACTTTTAAACGAAAACAAAACAACAACTTTTTTTTCTAATCCGTCTATGTCTGTGACACTCCGGAGAACGAGAAGGCGACAATATCCAACGACACCACGCTTGGGCCTCACCTCAAATCGAGCTACAGGAGTTTATAAAAGAACACACAAAACATACATACCCCAAAACGCCTCATTGTTGGGCGGTTGGGTAAAAGACAAATGCAAGATTTAGTGTAATCATTGACATATAATAAACCGACGAGTACATGATATTCCAGGGATGAAGACGAATCCAATGACAGCTCCCAATTTAAAAATCTGTCAAGTTTAGGCTGCAGAAGGTAGCCCGTAGAAATATTTTTTTCTCATCTATGCTAAACACAGACAAATATCTATAAATTTACATACATCTGAAAAACAATACCCTCCTTCCGGGCAGACGGACAATAAAGCTTTCATACTTTTGACTAAAGTTTTCATTGTCAGTTTTGACTCATTCCTATAAGTTCGTGGTTTTTATTAGTTCGTGTAATGTTTTATTTGTTACTATTGGCATATTGCTGCTATTGTTTTCAGTGACGATAAATTGGCCATTCGTTCTAGGAAGGATTCCTTTGAGGAGGTTTCGTCGAAACTAAATATGATATTGCCCTCATGGGCGGGCGAGGTTCATAATGTAAATGTACCGACCTATATCGTTCGGGTTTTTCGCGTGGATATTAAATTTCTCACCTAACTAACTTTTATACGTTACCTACGATTACCTTGTAATTTTACCTGCAGCTAATTTGTTTCACATAGTAAACATGTTTCACATGTTTGCGTGTTAAATCGAACGATGGGCCAGCTTGACCCATCGGGCAAAGTTCTAATTCTTGCAAACATATTCGTACTCAGTAACCTATCTACTGTATGCAGGAAAATTCTAAAAGACATGAACCATGGATTCACGATGCACGGAAAAACACTTTTTTTGTCTAGTACTATAATAATAGCATACTAGTATAGCGTCTACAAACAGTCGTTAAAGTTGCCCATATATCCGTAAACAAGTACCTTGCTTCATCGCACCAAAGCTATTATTTTCGCCGCAAGATTTGCTAGGTGGGTAAATAAAACAACAAACGACTCTTTTGATTCAATACTCCTTTGCTCTCGTCGTCGGAAACGACATTTATAACGCCAATTGACCTCAGTTTTACATCCCTCGTATATAAGTCGTTTATAATCAAATCTCACGAGTGCTTGCTCTATTCCAACTCCCACGGTAGCTTTTATCATTATCGTGCGTGACACAACGCTGTAAAGCAAAGCTGACGTTCAACAAAATGTCCAATTACTCACTTGTTATATATTCAACGTGATCTCACGGCAATGATATTTTACTAGAGATACGATTTTAGCGCACTTGAAATGCGCTATCTGTCCTTTCGAACAGATTTCATTGTAGTTATCTATTTTACTCTCTAACTTTTCTCATCTTCTTTCGCACTCTTTGGCGGCTGTAAACAGACTTCAGTGGAGCCAAATTTACAGCACCGTTTTGAAGGTAATAACCTATCTTTAGTAAAATATCATTGTCTCATGGCAATTAGGTCAAGTATAGCATTTTATGCAAACTGGTTTCTTTGTTAGAAATCCCGGATAGCATTTGTCTCGTTAGGATAGCAGCAAACATCAGCTGGCTTATAGATGGCTCGCTTTTACTCCAATTCAGTGTGGTTGCACCACTATGTGCGTCACTGGGCTCCGGAGATAACTGGGTCGGTGATATTTGTCATTTTGGCAGCGAACGGCGTCAAATTGCCGCCGCGAGGGGCGTTGCCGCTGCAAATGATCTGCGACAACCTTTTATATGGCAAACATTGTAGCATTGGATCATAACATCGGGACCATAAACAAGCTCTAAATCACTCGTCATTGATGCCGTGACGTGCGGGATTGCTGATTCAACGCTTAAATTACGGATAATGTTCAGATCACTTGTTCCTACTTGCTCTTAATCTACTGTGTGTACTGTACACATGTCATCATGATAGTTATTTATGATTCCTCCAGATGAGTATTTATTGCCTCAGACATGAATAAGCATAATTAAGCTATACTAGCTAATCACATAACTTTTCACTGACGGTAAAAAAGATACCTCTCCAAAAACCTCTCTACCTCCTCTTTGCGCATTGGTGTAGAAATTTGGTGTTTTGGTATACAGTTGACTTATCCAAGCAGACTGTGGCTTAGAGCCTAGCCGGCCTACTATAAATAAAATAACTGTTATATGCGACAAATCCACATGCAAATATTTTATGGTAACGTTGTAGAGTCGTGGCGTTCTCACCCCAAGGCGTAGGAATTATTCAAGGTTGATGGAACGAGGTCGGACGTGTTACGTGTAAGTCCTAACGAATGACGGTCATCAATCTTTGTCGGAACTTTAAAATCCCATCAAGTGTACCTTTACACTTTAAAGGACTATAGGTATGTACTTAGTTTGCTTTTTACTTTCTTGTTAAATTCTTGCTACCCTATCTCTGTTTCATTTCTAGATAAATTGAAGAAAATTTTATCAAAATACTATACTCCATTCCACATAACGTGCTGCGGGTGACACATGCCTTTTACTGAATTGCGGCCCCTCACAGTAGAAACTGAATTGTGATAATATTTTGTACCTTTAAAAATATTTTCCTAATATAGGTATAAAATTTCTCCCTCTTCATTGTGCGGTGGGTTCAGAATTCAGTAAAAACCCATGTGTCAGCCGCAATTTTTTTATTTCAGTAGCTATTCGTGTTTAAAATCATTTTTTTCCCATGTCACTTATCCTGAACTGAACCTGGAACCTAAATAATTCTGTCCATCCAAAGGTTGCCTGGAAGAAATCGCTTTATACGGGTACAACCTTTAAAAAAAAAGTTCATTTGTTAGGTATAATTGTCTTTTTGGTGTATATCAAAGTTATATTGTATTGTAAATGTTGCTGTAAACTATCTTTATCAATGACGGAATCCATTATGGTGTTTAGCAAAAGCTGCATTATACAGTGGAAAGAACCTCAGTTCGCGATAAAGATCGTCCTTCAACCAGTCACATTGAACCTGATTGGACATGATAGCCTGAAGACAATATAAATTTTACCTGACGTGGGGCTTATTGCCTCTGATCTGGACGAATTGTTTCATTTGATAAATGAGTCGGGACCAGTCTTGAAGGCGGAGCCGTGACTGTGATCTCAATCGCGAAGCTTTAGGTGAAGCTAATTTAAGAACAGCTTTTAATGTTCAAAGTGATTTTTCCACATCGAAATTTATTGTGAACTTCTAGTTACATAAGACTTTGATGGTCGATTGACCCAGGTGAATTAAGTAAAAGCCACCGAAATCTTAAGATAATCAAATTATTATTTTTATAAATTTACTTAGGTACGTATTTGATTTTTATTTTCAGAAGGTAGTTTAGTTTAATATTTTGTACATATATTTTTTTCTTGTAAATAAACTGTTTGCAGCGGAAAGTAAAATAATAAAATCACTCAGTATCATCATAGGATAGGTAATAATAATCATCATCATTATCAGCCCGTAATCGCCCACTGCTGAGCTTGGCGTATTATTTATATGTTCTGTGGCTTGGCACTGATATGGGATGAGTGCCCTAGAAGTAAAAATGTTTTCTCTTCTGTGGTGGCATACATGAAGAGAGGCTTATGAGGCTAATAGGTAGTAATTTGCGATTTTATTGAAAGCTTGTATATCTACGCGTTTTTGTACTGTTTGTTTTCCATAAACACATCCATTAACACTTGAAATGCAATAGGCACGTAACGTGGCGAATAAAACCAATACAGATAGCAGTCGAGTGCGAGCTTGATGATAATGATGCTACGATTGATTAATGTTATCTTACTGATACGGGGATTTAATTTGATATACCTGCCGTGACTCAGAGGTGAAAGATTGAGCTTTTGCACGCGAATACCGCAAGTGTTTGAACACAAACTCCCTTGACCTCACTGCGAACGTTGGCTTCATTTAAAGAAAAACATTCTTCAAGTCGTTACTTCAGCAACAAACAATAGACCTAGAACTAAATCGCAATATCACACTATTTTGTATAACGTCGATTGCGCTACCAAATCCATTCATAATCGTCATGACAAAGTCCTCCCTGTAGAGCCACTGGTAAAACGCATTTATTTTCAAGTTAGCTCAATCAATCATTGTCTGGTTGAATGGAATTCGCTATGGTTTAACCACGCCAGTCATTTATTGGTTCTTTTTCATTCATTAATTTTAATGAAAAAACTCTTAAACGTAATACGTTAAGGTCCATCGACTTTCATACAAAACTATCGATGTCTTTTTAGGCGTCCTACTACGATTTTGAACTGGGCATGACTTAACATAGGTCTAATTTGGCCTCTAAGTATCGCAAAGTCTATAATTTAAAATGTTCATGGCTAGGAAATACCATTTTTCAACCCAATAATTACGACAAATTTTACGAATGTAGTGGTGTGTTCTTTACATGCGAATCATGCGATCATGGTGTGCGTGAAATATTCATGTGTGCGTGCGTCTTGCAAAAATCGTGTACACTGGTTGTGCCGCGCGCGCGTTACGCGGTTTACGCGACGTTGCCAGCTTGTCGGAGCGTGTGTGAGCGAGACTAGGAATCCTTGCCTCGCGGCTTAGTCCGCGCGCGGTCTTCGATAATTGCGACGTTGCGAGATTCGGTATCGGTGTGCAGTGCAGTGTTTGATTTGGTTACCTAATCTATCTATACCAATATTATAAAGAGGAAAGATTTGATTGTTTATTTATTTCATTGTTTGTTTGTTTGCATTGAATAGGCTCCGAAACTACTGAACCGATTTGAACAATTCTTTCGCTGTTGGGAAGCTTCACTATCCCCGGGTGACATAGGTTATATTATATTTTCAAAAAAATTAGGGATCCTTACTAAAACTCCAATAATGTAAACCAAGATGATGTATTTCACTTTAAGGATCATTATCATCATCATCCGCCTGTTCCCTATCGTACCGAGATTTCTTACCCATTTTCATAGCAATGGGGGGATTTCTACCCGCCCGACTGCGTTTTACATTTGCGGTCATAGATTTAAAATTTTCCATCATCATCATCAGCCTGCTCCCTAACGTAACGAGGTTTCTTAAAAAATACATAAAATGATTAAATTAAAAAATATTTTATTTTACTAGAATACCTTTGCCAAAATTCGTAAAGGTCGGTCCAGCCGTTTTATCGTGAACAGATAACAAACAGAAAGACAGAGCTACTTTCAAAATTTATAGGATACTAGATGCACCCCGCGGTTTCACCCGCGGTATAAACTCTGTAACGGCTGAACGGATTTGGATGAAATTTGGAATGGAGGCTACCATACCTAAATTTGGCTACCTCCATACCAAATTACATTAAAATCCATGCAGCTGTTACAGATTTGAACGGGAACAAACACACTTACATACTAACATACCTACTTACATACACACAAACTTTCACATTTTGGTGTGACTAAGTAATAACCCCATATCTAAAATTTGTTGGAATTCGGCATTTCTGAGTATGGGGCTCGGTGCGCGCTCCATCAGTGCTGCCAGGAAAAATAATGCAAAATTTCTGGAAAAAAATTCACCTCAATAATGATGATGAATGTGGTTTTTGCATTTTTATGTTTTATCTCGTTGCGCGCACGCTCACTGATCCCGGGAAAAATATTGAAAACATTCTGAAAAACTTCCTTCTTAGTGAAATAATAAATTTTTTGTAAAAGGTGCCTATATAGGTATGGTACCTATATAGGTAGGTGGTAAGGTGGTAGATAGAGGTATATGAAAATCTTGAATATTTCGTGCTGCGCGATCAAAATATGCACATTATACTAATAATACCTACCTAGCCACCAACCAAGCAACCAACCTACCTACCTACATACCTACCTATAAGTTAGTTTTGTGTGTTGTGTACACACAAAATAACAAATAACAAACAACAGTACCTACTATGGACTAAATTAATCTAACCCGGGTCTAAAATCCATATTTTTAGTCGCAGAATAATGTCTATCGACGCGGAAAACACAACATTTTTGGGTATTGCATATTTCATTAGGTTCATTTCATTAGGTATTAGGTATGTAAAATTCGAAATTAATTTGAAAAAAACGAAAAAAAGTGGAAAATTTGTTCGGAAGGTACCAGACTCGGTGCCCTTAGAACCCCCGATATGGGGTTATTCCAGGGACCCAGTTATTCAATCGTCAAGCAGTAGTGTGCAAAATATCACTGTGTTCCGGATTGAAGGGCAATGTTTCCAGCGTAATTATTGGGCACAGAGATTTAACATCTAATATCTCAGAGTAATGAGCGCAGTGCATTGCCGCGCATGGTTTTGAACTGTTGAGGTTCAAAATTCTGGGTGGCACTGAACTGTTATGAGCAAGCGTGAAGCTTAACATCAGCTGAGTAACTTGCTCGTCTCGTCACCAAATAACAAAAAAAAAAAACTTACATGCTTACACACTTACACACGAACTTTCGCATTTTAAATATTTGTGCGACAATATTAGGTTTATTAGTAGATATATACTTTTATAAGTTTCGTTACTAATTTTGAATAAGTTTGTCAAGAAACCCACAGCAAAAATTAAAATAAATAGTATTCTCGAAATTAAATTATAAAAAATAATACTACCTAATTTTAGGGGTTCGAACCCAGAACCTCACGAACGCGACCTAATCAAACTGATGACTTCGGCCACCGAGACGATATACAGAGCAACGAAATTTCGTATTTGCTTGTAACCGTTTTGAATTCGCATGTGTGCGTAATGTTCATGCGTGCATACAGGCGTTGAACATTATTTGAATTTTCAGTCGAGTGCAGCTATTAATGGGCTCTATTATTTTTGAGATGTGTTTATAACAATAGTAAGAGGTCGCAAAGTGAATTAAAACTGGGGCAGATTACCTCAATTGAGTTTTCAACGACAGCGCCATCTCTTGGCGCCTACCTACCTAGCGGACTCAAACGAAGCACCTTAATGCCAATCAGTTTGGCCCTTTGCCAGAACGATCCGACGGTCCGGATAACAAACAGGGTTATCGGCTTCCAACGTGAAAATTATGGTTCTCATAGCAAGAAAATTTAGGTTTTCTCTGAGGTTTCACCATTGTTGTATCTATCTTATACCTAATAAGGTAAGAATTTCCAAAAAGAACCTGATAGCGACATTTAATGAGTTCCTAAAAAGTTATTCCGTAGCTTATTTCGTTTGGATTCCGTTAAAATATATATAGTCGAATATAGCTCTATAGATCTCGATAGAAATCTGCTTTTTGTATATGTATTACTAGCTGCGCCCCGCAGTTTCACCCGCTATTCTACAGAACTGATTACTTTTCCGGGATAAATAGCCTATAATTATGTGTTAATCCTACCTCCATGCCAAATTTTATTCAAATCCGTTCAGCTGATACAGCATTGAATGGGAATAAATACTCTTACCAAAAACAGACTTTATTTATAAGGAGAATTCTGTGACTCTTACATATATATTTACATAATTACACATAAGCTTTCGCATTTATAATATTAGTGTGATAGTTTGTACCCAAATCACTCCTCATTATCCCATTCACTATTCACCTCTTGGGTCAATCGAGTTGCGGATCAAAATTTGACCCACAATTTAGACTATCAACGACCAACCTTACCGCCATACGACCGAAATACTTCGTAATAGGTACAAATACAAGTACTTTGGTATTATTTTTGGACACGCAAGCCTCCGCTGGACATTGACTGGTGATTGGACATCCAAAATACCTATCCTACGCAATGTTATAACAGTATTTTAATGATACTATAATAGAAATTTCTATAATTAAAAAAAAACAAAGGTCGTGTCCATCATAAATGGATTATTTTCGTTATGGGTGGATGATATTTTTATAGGTGACTTATAAAAACCAAAGCGAAGATTACTGTCTAAATGAGGCTATTTCCTTAAAAGTGGACCATTATGCGGCCTGCACTGCCTATTCAAGAAGGTCGCGTTTTTCTTATGCAGAGATCGAAGCCCTCGTTGTTCAAAATTGGTAAGTTTATATAAACTTATTACGTAACTTCGAGAAACGCGCGTTTCGAGTTCTGCAAAAAAATAGCGCGACCTACTTGAATTGGCAGTGTAGGCAGCTAAATGGTTCACTCTTAAGGCATTTAAGATGACGCACGTTACATTTTATTGCAAGATCCACGAACATTTTGTATGGAGCAGCTGATTTTTTCCCGTGAATTTTCAAAAGTCGTAGAACAAAAGGTGTTCGTTATCTTGTATAACAGATCACACCCTAGGTTCTGCATTCAGGACGCTCGAAGCGCACCACGCATCAGTCTAAATACACTTATAAAAAAATACTCTGATTGGTTGATTGTTATGCGCGAGGAGGCGTAACCTTGAGATAGCGAATGAGAACGCTCGGTCGCACTCCCCGCGACCCGCGCCTCCCTCAAACTTTGTGTATTTTTGCAACGACTCTCGTAATGCGGTATCTAGTGTGATCTGTGTCTTCTTTATTCTGGTACCGATACTGCAGTATCGTTGTCTTACCTAAATTAACGAGGGCTCAAATAGGTATTACTGTTGGCTATTAATATACAAGATAATGACACGAGATGTTAGAGATCTTGAATTAGTAGTTTGATATACAATTTTTATAAACTTACTAGCTGCACCCCGCGGATTCACCCGCTATTGTACAGAAACCGAATACTTTTCCGGGATAAAAAGTAGCCCATGTGTTAATCCAGGGTGTAAGCTACCTCCATACCAAATTTCATTAAAATCTGTTCAGCCGTTACAGAGTTGAATGGGACCAAACACACTTACATACTTACCTACTTACACACAAACTTTCGCATTTATAATATTAGGGTGATATACCGATATTGCAGTATCCTCGATTATACACTTTCAACAACAATGGATGTAAATGTTTTTGGGGTCATCCATAAATCACGTGAGACTCGAAAGGAAAAAAATACGAAATATCACAAGGGGGTGGGGATGAAATGAATATCATATCACGTAAATTTATTTTTTCGTGAACGCTGCGTGATTTATAATTTCTGTCTGACATTTTAATAACGATGCTATTTCCATAATTAAAATAGAATATACATGTATTCAGAATATTCTCTTTCTGATTTTTTAAAGATAATGTATCAAATAAAAAAACGTGATTAATGGACGACCCCTTTAGTGCTGCAGTGAGCCAGTTGTGGTAATTAGATTGGCCTACAATCCACTAATGTTTTGTTTATAGAGTTCTACATGCAACAAATTGCCAGTTTGTGAGTAAAAAGATATTTAGGTATATTTGTAAACAAAACACAACAACCAGATATCGCTAAAATGATGGTTAAATGAAATGTTTCGTTATTCAGGGTTTGTCCCATAGTAAAAGTTGTTCATAATAAATAAATAAAATTTGGGACATTTTTGCACACACGGTTATCTGACCCCAAACTAAGCAAAGCTTGTAATATGGCTGCCAGAGACTGATAGATACGTACATATATATTTTAAATACATACTTATATAGATATTAACACCCAGACACAAATGTTCATCACATGAATGTTTGTCCTAGATGGGAATCGAACCCACGCCCCCAAACACAGAAGGTAGGTTCACTACCAACTGAGCCACCTGTTCATAATGATGAGTACTATAAGCCCTTTTCGGGCGGTCACTTGCCGATGGTTCACCCTGGATATCTCCTTGAGTGGCGGTCGCCATTTTCCTGTTTTTTTGCCAAGTGGAAAAAAATATCGTTCATTTTCGATGTTCGACAATCGGCCACTTCGTTGCTACCCTCATTCAAAAACAACGCACACCACGAGGTGGCCGGGCTGCCACTTATGGGTTATTATATAGAGCTAGTTATTACCCGCGACTTCGTTCGCGAGGACATAAAATAAGTATATATGATATATCCTATGTCCGTCTTTGTGATATGCAGTAACTCCTTATCAAATTTTATCAAAATCCGTTCAGCCGTTTAGCCGTTATAACGCGACAAGCATCCAGACAGAGAGACAAAGATACTACTTTAACTTAATATTAAAGTGATTACAAAGTTGAACGGGACCAAACACACTTACATACTTACCTACTTACACATAAACTTTCGCATTTATAATATTAGTGTCATATACCGATATTGCAGTATAGTGAGAGGGGACATTTTTTTTGTTATTTAATAACGACATAAAGACTGTGCTGAATCATGAATGTTTTTTTTTACAACGAGAAAATGTGAAAAATCTCGTAGTCAAGTAGTGATAGTGCCAAAAGTCAACGAGAGAAGGGTCAAGTTTGTTGAAATATCAGGCGTCCAAAATGTCACCTAAGTTGGAAGGAAGAAAATGATACATTGTAGGTACCCACAGACCTACAATTTTTCATTTTCAGGTCCTTTTTAGGTTTCGCTAGAACAATGAGTGAAATAGAATTGCTTGGAAATCTGGGCACGTACAAATCGTCTGTCGCTCGCGGACCCTGATTGATACGTCACGAGAGAAAAAGTTTTTGTCTCCATATATCTCTAATATGTACGTGTATATCCTATAGACGACAACATTTTTTTTTACTGATAGGTGGCAGACGAATTTGAAGCACTTATACAGACAATAGGTACTTCATTTTTGTCATTGTTGTATAATAATTGAAAGAAAAATAGATAAACCGTTGTTGTCCCAATTTGGCTATGAACGTATACTAACTAGGCATTTCATGAATCAAAGGAAAAAGATAATAATGGTTTGGTAAACAAATATAAAAAATATTGAAATCATTTTAAGTAAAACTACTTTTCTGAGCGCCTCAAAATGCTCATTACTTTACGATATTACAATAATTTATAGCATTCTAGTTGCTACCCGAGACTTCGTTCGCGTGGACATAAAAAAAGTATCTTATGTCCGTCTTTGTGATATACAGTAACTCTTTATCAAATTTTATCAAGCTAAGTCAGCTGTTTAGCCGTGATAACGCGACAAACATCAAGACAAAGAGACAAAGCTACTTTCTATAGTTCGATAGATGGCGTTGATCTATTTGTGTACATTTTTTGACGTTTTCTATGGAGTGACAGTTGTAATGTAGAGAGTTCTGAATCGCGTAAACGAAGTTTTTTCCTCGAGACGAACGTATTCATTTTTATACCTTGAAGCTTTATTGGTCCTGATAAGACTGCGATTATATTCCTCTGTATTATAATATAAGTTAGGAAGTTAGGATTCAATACGCGGTTTTTTACCCGACTGCCCAAGAAGGATCAGAGTTTTTATACATACAAGTCATTTACGTTTCTTAGAGCAGTTTTTTTTTTTTTTTTAAGATCTGATAAATACTAACATAGTTTGCACAATAAAATATTCTGATTATGATTCTGAAAAGTAACAAATTTAGTGGACCAAAATGTTTTCTGCGGTTTAATTGTTAAAAAAGCTTTATTACTCGCTTTATAAAAAACTTACGCCTTCCAATCAACCTGTAGCAGAGGATTCATCTAAGGGTGAATTCGCACTGGCAGGTAGCTTGGTTCCCTGATCCAGTGGCGCAGGGGCAACGGAGTGCCGCGTGCGAGTTTTTCTAATTGCGTTTACTTATTTGATCGCGGTTACGTTAACTATGATTTGTATGAAGTAATAGCAGTGATGGCGCTGCTCTTATTTCATACAAATTATAGTTAACGTTAACGCGATCGAGTAAGTAGACGCATTTGAAAAATTTCGCATTCGGCACTCTGTCCTGTAGGGCTAGCATGCGCACCGCGACAAAATCTTCTCTACTCTTTATGTCGTGAAAAATGATACAAAAGTATAAATAATCGTGGCCGTGGCCTGTTCTTGCATAACTAAAAGATTTTGTCATAATGTGCATGCTAGCCCTGCTGCGCGGCGGATATCACGAGGCTGCGTGGTTGTGGTGGACCAACGAGAGAATCCTTTCTTCTAGTGCCAAAAATTACTATAAACCGGAATTCCCCGGAATTCCCCGTTGTAAAACGCCTTCTATGAATACTACAAAATTGAGACGTTGGACTAATAAGTGGTATATGTTTACATCGTTTCACTGAGCTTAGAGAAGGTGTTACGATTAGTGAGCGGTGATACATTGATCAGAAAAAATAAAAAATCAAAGGGTGAAAATGTCGGTACTGAGGAAGATAAGAGAAGAACATATACCATTTCCAAGTGAAAATGAGACATAACTTCTAACCAAATTCAAAATCTATATGGAGTCCAGTAAAAAAAAAAGCTAAGAATCATAATCTTGTAAACAAATTAATGAATAATACGTCAATTTTTTTTTGATTTTGTCCCAAATACGGCAATTTTGAGGTCTAGATACGGTATTACTATTAGTACTCACGGGATATTTACTGTAATGTTGTAAACAACCACGAAAGTCTAAAACTGTGTTTAGATACGGTAGCCCCAAAATCGACTTGGAACAACACTGAGTTGTGGTCTGCTCGAGCTGGTTCCTCCAAATCTCTCTCAAAATACTTGTCTTCACTTTCAAATTACGAAAATTAAGGACGTAGCAAGATTGAATAATATGGCGGGTGACAGAAATCCAAGCCGAGACACTGCATGAAGTCTAGCTTGCCTGGCTACTCAATAAATTAACAAATTGTTTTTAGTACCTGCCAGTGCGGTTTTTGTTCGATAACAATGCGAAGTTGATAGAATCGAGTCGCAAATAAGTGTTACAGCTGGCATAAACACCCGCATAGATACATAGTAAGTAAGATAATGACGCCCTTACCTGACTACTTTAAACATACTTCTTTTCTAAAAAGTAAAGTCAATAATACAAATTAGGATAGTGCGAGAATTAGAACAGTTGTTTTTAAAACGAGATATGACAACACCTAGATTAAAAAGTTACTAAATTCAGATTATGCAAACAACAGAAGTACATATAATTAAATTTGTGCCTTGCAAAGGTACAGTACGCAGCCGTTCATTTGGCTCGCCGGTAGCAAGCGAAATGTAGACTGTTAGTTATTTTTTTATATAGAACGCCTTAACCGAAACTAACTGAGTGACTTCATTTCTTTCCTTCTTTCCTACTATAATCCCTTCAGATCTGAAAACAAGGGGATTTGGCAAAGGGGCGTGGCAGGTGCGAACGCATCTCGTCTTAAGCAGGCCAAATGCCTTCTTTTTTAATCTAACGAAACGTCTAGTTGTTCGGTAGTTGTTTGCAAAAATACCAGCTTTGATGTAAATTACTTGAAAAATGGCTTCTCAATTTAAACGTAAGTATTAAAACATTATTATTTTTCATTAAAAGTAGAGAGAGCGTGGATGCATTCGAATACGAACAATATTTGTCGGAAAACACACCCTTTTAGCTGATCTGAGTAGATAGGCCTACTCAGATCAGATCGCAGATGACTTCTAATAACTACGTAGCCGTGAAAACTGACGTGGTTTTAACACATTTTATACTACTTAACCAATATTTTTAATTTAGAACCAAGTTCAAAAAAAATTAAAGTTAAATATGTGTTGAAAACACCGCGTAAAGAAATATTTTAGAGACATAGGCGATAACGAAAAATCAAACTACGCATTTTTCTAAAACATTAAAATCGATGCAGTGTCTCTCTCCGTACCGGTTGAACCTTACCCCTTTAATAAAAGAGACGAAAGTAGAAAAACACATTTACAGGCAAAGGAACAAAACGGTGCGATTACAGCAGATTTATGGATTGTGTATTTGACAAAAATGTTTCCCAACTTTTAGTCTAAAATAAAGGACAAAGACCTTTGGATCGCATTGCGTGTTTTTTGAGGTTGTCTAACGATGGTTTTAGCTATGGTTTTAGTATACGTGATTAAATAAAACATTAAAAATTACCACAATGGAATGTTCCAGTAGTTAAACTCTTTGCTGAGTCCGTCTGGGGAAGTACCACACCTTTGCCAGTTATTCAACCGCCAAGTAGTGCAAACATGACTGTGTTCCAAATTAAAAGGCAATGTTTCCAGCAAAATTACTGGGCACAACAAGATTTAACATCTGATATGCGCAGTGCATTGCCGCGCATGGTTTTGAACTGTTGAAACTTCAAAATTCTGGGTGGCACTTAATTGTTATAAGCAAGCGTAATGCTTGCATCAGATGAGCAACTTGCTCGCATTTTCTTTCAGTATAATAAAAAAAATGTGTTGCAGAATATCACAGAAAAGAACACAATAAAGTGGAGCATTTTGCGCCCTTTGTATAGATATTATACTACCAGTATACCAGTAGGATATTTGGCACGCTTGCGGACAAGTAACGGTGCCATCGTTAATAACCGTCTGCAAGCTTTAAAAACAAATTAAAACGACAATGTCCAACACCAGCTCGAAATTAAAAACGAGCTTAAAGCAATTTAAAAGAGTGACAAGTTTTTCAATTAAGTGTCGTCTTAGCCTTTATTTACTGTCAAAGGCAAGTCGAAGGAGTATCTATGTATTAGCGGTTCATATTTATTATACAAACAGTCCGGATAGATAAATGTAAAATAAGTAACAATTAGAAAAAATACTACCAATGTTACCGATCCACATTAATTTTAAAGTCTAGAAAATTCGCTCTATTTTCGTAACAAGTTTTATGATATTTTTACACAACTGCAAAGGTTACTCTACTTTACTACTCAGTTGCAAAGGCGGATGAATGAAAAAAATATCTTAACAAATGCTAAGATATTTTTTAAATGTAATATATTACATTATTTATTATTTATTATATAATATATTTTATACTAACTGCACGGGCGGTTGAACCTAACAGTCATAGCGCGCTTGTGCTGACCACAGAAGAGAGAGAAGTAAATAAAAAAAATTCCTCTTCTGTGGTGCTGACCGCCACTGCGCGACCGCTACGTGGCTTGTATTAGACGCGCCGGCTTGAGCGCACCTTAAGTCATAACTTCTCACAAATCTTTATGAGCGTGTTGCATTACATAATATTCAAAGATTATGGAAGCTGTTAAAATGATTATATCGCCTGATCCCAGGACGGTATGAGCTATAAACTCCAGGAGGTAACAACGAGAAAGCACCTCACGTAACTTTATACAGCCAGTTTCATATGAACTATTAAGGAAAATCTCGTCTCTACCCTCCAATACGGAAGTTTCGGAAGTTCATTGCATCTCATTGCCAATCTCTTTGTGAAATGACCCAATTTTCAGCTGGAAGTAGGTCGCTATTGTAAGGGTTCTACTGAGTCATGCTTTTGTATATTTTTTACGTATAAAAAGCAAATTGTTTATGGATTGTACTAATTACGTAGGATAAGCGGCTTGCGAGTGACTGATGAAAATGGAGATATTAATTGTAGGCTCTTCCGTACGATGATACACGATATTAATGGCATCTGGGTGCGGCTCCACCGCCTCTATGAAACGTTCCTAATGGGTAGATTAATTTGCGTAGTGTATCACGACACAATGAGATCTCATATTAGTGATTGTTTTAATGGTGGCACTTCACATAGTTTTTCGTGTTTGTACAGCATATTTGCCGTGTGTGGCGCCCAAGTATCACAAAAGGTCGCGAATAAAGCAATAAATAATATTTGAATCCTATCCTTTGATGTGTGACCAAAAACCGACAAGCAGGCGGGTCCGTGTGTTTGTCTATTTGCCTATTAGTATTATTAGTGTTTAGCTTTATTCGTGCAAATAAGGCGAATATAGACAAACAATTCTCATTTTTGTTTTAGTAAAACGGGAATACTCACGTTAAATTGAGTCGGTTATTCCGGCTATAGTTTCAGTTTATAGTCAGTGCAAAGCAAGACGAGGTCGCGCGCGTGTTTCGCTTAGCATTCCTTGATAAAGGTCACCGAATGTGATCGAAACTATAGTCGGAATAAACGACTCAATTTAACGTGAGTATTCCCGTGTTATTAAAACAAAATGTATCAAAACCACGTCACTTTTCATAGTAAAATTCTCATATTAGCGTCGTTTTTGGGCGAATAAGGTAAATACACGAAAAGTGATGTGTAGTGACACCATACAGAGTTAAATTTCAAGTTTTGTCTGCATTACTATGACTGTAGCACGCATCGGTGCGTGCTGTGCGATTATCTAAGGGAAAGCACGCGAACATCTAGTCTAGTGTTCGCACGTGAATTTGTTTGCTTAATTGCCATGAAACACGCTGGATTTAACCTTTCAAATATTTTTTGAGCCTATTTGCCTCGTCCACAGTTGTCTCGCTTCGCAAATTTTCACATTATTATAGATGGTATAAAATCTCTCAGTGAATTAACTAAAAGGTAAATGCTTGTATGTGTTTATCATAAGTTTACGATGTTTTCGTTTTGACATCTTTGAACTTGGTCGAGAAGATCAAACAAAACTACAATTATATTTTTAGGACTCCGTACCTTACAATACCTTACACCTTACATTACAAAATTACAGTTTTTTGTAGTTGGAGAAATATGACCGTGATGTATTTCGATGAAGGGAGATAATTTTTTCAACTACAAAGTTTGTAAGGAAGCCTGTGTGCGCGACCCAGACTAGCACTTGTCCGTTTTTTTCGATCTCTTCCAACAAATCATACTATATCAAAACGAAATTTATTTTACATGTTATGATGTTAAGCTACAATATACAGTTTTTTAAAATTCACAGTAATCTATTTATAAAAACTTGCAAATGTACGAGTGCGATAGCTGTGGCATGACTATTATTAGGGTCCTAAGTAAGACGAAAATAAAAAAATACCTATCCAACGGTGCCATAATAAAAGATAATATTTACACCTTCATGATTCTGCTCGCAGTACGTACCGGAGAATTATGGTCATGCACATTGTAATTTTAGAGAAAAATATAATTTATAAAAAGCTCAATTGGCTTGGGTAGACGCTGGCAGAGAGAACTGCACAATGTGGGAACTCCCCCTTCAAAGTGGGACGTGAGTGCAATCGAATAAGATTCATTAGATCGGGTTAATGACTTACATGGCACTGCTGGCGCGTCTATGCAGCAGTTGTAGCAGGCTGCCGTCGCCGTTGGAGGAGCAGAGGCTGCGCGAGCGCGCGCGTCGCTCGCCCGCCCGCTCGCTCCGCTCCCGCCAGCGCGCCATCAGCGACTCGAGACACAGCATCGCGCCACCATCGCACACCATCCGCGCTCGCGGCGCTCGTCTGCGCCTCGTCTTACGTAGCCCACGAGAGTAACTGCTACTCAACGCTCATTTAACCATGCGCTCGCGTTAACGTCCCATAGTGCACCAGCTTACCTCAAGTTCAAAAAATATACCAAAAGCGCCGTACGTGACTTGGGGAAAAAATGTATGCATTAAAATTGCAGTTGTTTGGAACTTCCCGTGCTCTGGCACTCAGATATATTGGTTGCTGGCTTTGAATTTTTAAATTTAGAATATGCAGTCCCGTCCTTGTTTACTGTCCGCACACTATAAACTTCAAGTTATGACTGGACGTTTACGATAAAAAGTTTAAAACTTTGATGTTTACTGCTACTAAATTTAAACTTTAAACGAACTACGGTATTGTTTACTTTCAGTAGCACCCAGATTAATACACGTGCTTACCAGGTGACAGTGCAGTACCCGAGAAACAATCGCGTTAATAAATAGGGCAAAGTTATATTTCGTGCGCTGACTGTGTATTCGTATTTGCGTAGACCTCTAAAGTGGTTGGACGGGTTATAATCTTGGTATCAAGTTTGTAATAGAACGGTTGTCGCATGGGACGTGGAATTGTTTATTTAGAAGTTTCGCGGCGATCGTGAGCGCGCATCGTTGCGAGACGTGGTCGCACCGAGCGCTACTCTGCGACTGAACTTAGCTCACGAAGCCGCTACGTGGTGCTACGAACCGTAGCCCGTAGGTCTACGAGGTCCGAGCCGCGTAGCTCGTACGACCGAGCATTACGTAAGCCAGAACTAGTAGGTTTATTGTAGCGCAGTGAATTGGTTGAACGCTACGAAAGGTCGCTTGCAAACTGCGTTTACATAAATCAGTGTACAGACATAATGGTGATGGTGAATATTTACGCACATTTGAGCATCTGTGCAGATTTTTGCATTTAATATACTCGAATGCAAAAACTAAAAAAAAAAAACAAAAAATATACTTTCAACACGTATTTTTTTGAACAGAGATAGCGCAGGATTGCAGGCTGCAAACAGTTGCAAATGAAAAACGTGCCGACCCACTGATCGCGTGACTTTTGCAATAAATACTGGGATTATTTTTTTACCATCGAAGTTTCTACTATTCTCATTTTTATATGAACTAGGATTAAGTTATTTTTAGAACTTGACGAGTCCACACCTCCGAAATTCTTTAGATAGGTAACTGTTGTTTATACTACACTAGCTGTTACCCGCGACTTCGTTCTCGCGGATCTACAAATAAAAAGTAGCCTATGTCCGTCTCCGATCTATATATTATATATTATACTAGCCGCGCCCCACGGTTTTACCCGCTATTCTACAGAAACCAAATCTTTTTCATGATAATAGTAGATTAGCTATGTGCCGATCCAAGGTATAAAGCTACCTCCATACCAAATTTCATTCAAATCGGTTCAGATGTTACAGAGATGAACGGGTTCAAACACACTTACATACTTACACACTTACAAACTTTCGCATTTATAATATTAGTGTGATGATGCAAAAAATCAGCTCGACCCATTCATCTGTAATAAGGCGACAAACACCCAGACAGAGAAACAGAGAGACAGATAGCCAGAGAGACAGAGATACATTAGCATTTATAATATTAGTTAGGATTTATGACATATAAGGTAAACCGCAATAATACTTTATCGATAAAAGCGATGTCTTCAATGTAATCTTAGAATGGGAAGATTTTCAACGAGTATCTTTGTATAACAATTCCTTTATAAAAAAAGTTCGGTTCAAGTATTATTTTTATTGATAAAACAAACTGCTGATGCTAAGATTAGGGCCGTTGCCAAACTGAATGCAGTCGAAAGTCAACGCACGCTTTATTATAACTCCTATTTGGCATCGGCGTTAAGCGCTTTGGGTGCAAGCTCTATATATTTTGTTTTAATAAAACGGGAATACTCACGTTAAATTGAGTCGGTTATTCCGACTATAGTTTCGATCACATTCGGTGACCTTTATCAAGGAATGCTCAGCGAGACACGCCGAAAAAGGTCACCGAATGTGATCGAAACTATAGTCGGAATAACCGACTCAATTTAACGTGAGTATTCCCGTTTTATTAAAACATAATGTATCAAAACCACGTCAGTTTTCATAGTAAAAGCTCTATATAGATACCTACATATATACTATATCTATATACTATCCAAATAATCTTCAGTTCTTTAGTAATTTATATTGCTAAGTAATAAGACTTTAATTTCAATTACTTGTAAGGCTAGAACAAAAACAATAGGTACATACAAAGTTAGAGTTACAATATTTATTTTTTAATTTCGTCCTCATCATCATTATCCACAGTCTTGCTTATCTCACATCGGTATAGTTAAGTTTATCTCTTGTACTGTAGTCAGGGTTAGAAAAAATCATCAGAAAAAAAAAAAAAAAAAAACGATTTTTTGATACAAATACGATATATATCCAGGCTAAGAAAAAGAAGCAAATTTTCCCTAGAAAGTGAAAATTATTAACGCTAGGAGCACCAGGGAATCCCTATTTTTTATTACCTCGTAAATTAAACCTTATATGATATTTGAATTTCAACAAAAAAGCTAGCCGTACTGGTACTCACATTTAGCGGCGTACGATCCGAATGCACTTCCCACTATCATCAGTACAAAAGCCTTTAAATCACTCCCATAGGAATGCGGGGTTACAGTCACGGGACATTTATTGACCCTGGGTATAAACCACTCAAACTGAGCCTTAGCCTGCGGTTGAGTGAACAGGGCGACGATGGCACGACAAGGATAAAGCACTATCTGAAATCTGGTGTCCCTTCTTTGAATGTGTCTTGTTAAGCAATTTTTTAGAATATCAACTAAAGGTAGCCCGTCTCGTAGCAAAGTTCAGTTTAGGTCGTTCATTAGTTCGTTATCATATTAAAAATTAAAATTGTAGAGGACCAAAAAGTGAGAATATAATATATTAATTTAATAATGTAGATAGATAGATACATAACCCTTAATTTTTTTGATGTGATTTAATGGGAAATTTCCCGGGATTTCTTTACACCGGATAAAACTTCTAGGTACATTTCTGAAACCCATTCATTTAAGATAAATTCCTCTAGATTTCGGACATAGACGGTCTCAAATGGTCAATAACCCTTATAGCTAATTCCGAAGACCAAACGCTGATAATAAATTCACCGCTCAAAGCTGTTATTTGGAAAAGGGTCCGGATATTGGCAACACGGGATTAGAGCGGAAATCATAAGCCTACAAACTGACCAACTTATCTGTAGACTTAAGTGTGGGAGCCACCATCGTATATTCTTAGGCCTCGCGAATTTCCGCGTCTTCCTACTGGGTACTCCTACTAATACAAGCATGAGGACTAATATGTCCTTAAGCTCCTACCGGTAGGACCATAAGGATAAGTGTATCAACGTTATCCTGCTAATGAACTGTCAAGTACATTTATAACCACGAGGTATTTTTAATATATTTTTTTCAATTTAAATTTAATTGATTTTGTTGATTTGATGGCATACAAAATATATTTTTTATCTTGAGCGTACTTGTTACATTTGACATCACAACAGGAGATAATAAGGATTTATTAGTCCTCGTGCTCCTACCAGTAGGAAAACCCAGTAGGAGCATGCGGAAACGCTCCACTTCGATGTTCAGTCCACGCTTTGTAGATCGCAGCTGTTCCTATTGATACAGAATAGATAAAGCGGAGAAAAAAATGTTTTGAGTCGCGCTTGTCTTTGACAGCCCGATGGGTTAGCCTTTGATGTCAGGAGGTTGATGGAATAAGGAAATAAGCAAAACTTACATCAAACCTATTTCTGACTTGATAACAATTTTTTCAGGCTCAATAGTTTCATGAAAAAAAAATGTAAAGGATAGAGCTATGTTTTTCCGAACACGAGAACATTCTATGTAGAAGAGGGAGAGTTTTGGCGCAAAAGGTGCCAACGTGGAAAACTCATATCGCCGCTTATTATTATTTTCGAAAACGTGTGTTCTTTCTCGGCTATTATCATGGAGGATTATTATCAATTAAGTTTTCTGTAACTTGCACGTGTGCGTATAATGTGGCGAATCGTGTCTTTTTGTATTGTTTCCAAAACTCCGTGAATGCTTCCAGTAAAGTAGCCCCTAGTCAAATTATATATAAATTTATATGAAGGGTTGGTTCTGCAATTATGAAAAGAAAAAGACACTTGTTATTAGATACTTCTAAACTACTCTGCTAGTTGTTACACTAGTTTTAAGTTGTTTTTTGGTCATTTGTATGTTATTTCTGGTGTGAACAATAAAGAGTTATCTATTTATCTACTTCCGGGTCAAACGCTAAATTGAGAAAGGCTGGACCAATTTTGATGATTTATTTTTTGTTGTGTTCGTAATTGTGAGGACAAGGTTTGTATGAGTAAGAGTTTAGCGAGGCAGGGCCGAGCTTCGCGGGAATCAGCTAATATATAATAATTAAGCAAAATTCGTATCCGGAACCGACTCAAATTTAACATTTTGCAATATCATCTCTATTTGCGTTATGTTAGTCTATTTCAGCTGACGATCGTAAGCACGGCAGGGTCGTCGGCGACGATAACGTATTATGGCACAAGCAAAAATGCTTTTTCTGTTCCGTACATCCAGACTGTTTAATTTAATTTTGATTCTACGTCAGTAAATTATACTACCAAATGCAATTTCATATTTATGTTATGACCGGGCTTGACTGGGCTATAGCATCGCCCACTTTAATGGGGCATGACTTGAACTTGACCGTGACTTACTTTGCATGACTAAGATTCTAACCCCTGAATACTGAAACGTTCATTAACTTCGACAACAGATTAATTCTAATACTGCCTTTGTCTGGCACTAAGCAAATTACAAAGGCAGCAATAGACTTAATCTGTCGTCAAAGTGAACAAACGTTTCAGTATTCGGGGGTAAGCTTGTTTTTTTTTTGAAATGTTGCCGACTTGAAATATTACAAAGCTTGACATAAAGTATAGAGACGACATTTAAGAGCAAAATAAAAGCAGAAGATGTACCTACATCATTTTGTCGCAAACATATTAATTTAAAAATAAAGAACAGTTGGCAACTTTTTGGATCTCGACTGTAAA
The DNA here is from genome assembly GCA_947579745.1 of Apocheima hispidaria. Lineage (NCBI taxonomy): Eukaryota > Metazoa > Arthropoda > Insecta > Lepidoptera > Geometridae > Apocheima > Apocheima hispidaria. The sequence continues at coordinate 13,641,480 of OX388146.1, forward strand.
TTATAGAGGGCTAAAGAAGTCCAAAAGTCGATCTGTAAAGGCCGACATGATAATTGTTTTAAAGATAAAAACTAAAAAAAACAACTCGAAAACCATAAAACCGCGAGCCGTGGTACCTAACCGTAAAATCTTCAATAGGGCACATCAGTGGCCATTTGGTAGCTCCGGAAAGGTCTTTGTTTGACTCTGCATATTAATTTCCGGCATTTAATCACGTGCCACTTTAATTGCCATACCAAATATAAATATATAGTATAACTATATGCATGGTAGCTATTAACTATATGCATACGAACCATGGCCAAATGTTTGTCTGATATCAGAACAAAAGATATACTACACTTTCTTGGAAAGTACCTTACTTTTTTGAAACGAGGGAGAATGTACATCATTATTCTGTTGTAATAAACGGGCAAAATTGTTAATACGCTTAGCAGACAGAAATAGTATCTTGGAAATCCAATGCTAACACGCCTTTTTTTAAAGTTTGTTTTTATCTATTCTGTAGGTCTGTATTAATGCCAAAATGAAAAAAGATTTTATCACTAAATTTTGGGTAATATCTTTATGTAATCATGCTAAAGGACAGAAAGTTTTTATTGCCGAGTTAGCAAAATGATACCGGCCACTTGCATTTCTGAACATAATTTTTTTAAAAGAAAAATCGGGTGCGCTCTGTTTGCTTGCTTTTGTAATATTTATCAGAATTTTCCATTTGTTTTTTTTAAATATTTTTTTTATGTTACTAGATGTTGAGACGAGCAAGTCGCTCACCTGATGGTAAGCGTCACGCTTGCCCATAACAGTTCAGTGCCACCCAGAATTTTGAACTTCAACAGTTCAAAACTATGCGCGGCAATGCACTGCGCTCGTCACCCTGAGATGTTAGATGTTAAATCTCTGTATGTCCAATGATTACGCTGGAAACATTGCCCTTCAACGCGGAACACAATAATGCTTGCACACTACTGCTTCGCGGTTGAATAACTGGCGAAGGTGTGGTACTTCCCCAGGCGGACTCTGTACCACTCGGAAGAAAGTGCGATTCTCAACTCGTTATGTATTAAGGCCCTTGGCTGCGCCTCGGGTTTGAAACTAGAAGCTCGTTCGTAATCTGTCACTCTCTCCCCCCGGTGAACAATGTACCTGCTGTTCATATAATGTACGTTCTTGCTCTGCTAGTAAACTCGTTAAGTCATCATATCACGAGTCTTCCTAACTCGTCCGCCATGGCACAGCTGAATGTGGCTTCGCAACTTTGTAACCTTGGCCTATATCGTGCCGACACAAACCTACCTCCTTCTGTAAATTATGATTTATTCGATAAACAGAGCGTGACACATCCTGGGAAAGGATCCCTTAAATTCATAGCTGTACGCAACTGTAAGTTTATAGTTATTTAACGTAGCATTAAGGGATAGCTCCTCAAAAATAATAATTGAAAAGTGGGAAAGAGATAGCTGAACCAGAGGGAGTCTGCTCATAAATAATAAAAATTCACCGCTTTTACACATCAACTCTCGCAATATCACAAGCTTTGGAAAACAATATAGTGACGCGAATTGACTTCTCGTTCCCGCCAAAACTCCAGTGACAATCTTCTCTGAACCTTCACGAACCTACAGAACCCTTGTTTCATAATATAAGTAGATAATCGGTGCGGAGCGTCGAATGTATTATAGGCGATAACATTCTGACAAACGTAGAAAGAAAGAAAGAAACCAAATAATTTTATTTTGCAACAACATTAACATTAAATAAATTGAAGGTAAGCAGGTATCCAAAAGTACACAATAACCTGCGGTAGGCTCTTTGGTTCTATTCATCTGTGGCTCTTTGGCTTCGCAGTTGTCATGTAAACCTTGCATACTAGCGTAGAATAATACCTACTCGTAATTCTCCGATCAAACAACCGCGTTAGCACTTTCCTTAACACACTGTTTAACGCTCTTTGCGTAATAATTGTTCTACTTAGTTATAATTTGATTCCGTTAGCGCTCCAACCTTTCTCTGACGTGTTTGAATACAGACTCTAATTTATGGGATATTTAATATTTTCTCTAACTTCACCCGCCAAAAACCAGGTAGGTATGGAGGTCTAGGTACATACCTAACTACTTATTTGTAATTTATAGGTTGTTATTTATAGGTTTTATTTGTATCTACCTAGTCGTACACCGAGGTAGAATATAAATAAGTACTTATAGGTATATTCAATGACTGCAAGCTGTAAGTACTACGCCGAAGATTGGCCTGAGTGTGTGACGTACCTTCTTACCTACCTTCCTCTAGCCGTCTTAGAAAGGTTCTATCCACCGGTACACTGATGAGGGCTAAAGCTGATGAAAATAATGATGGTTATAATATACGATCACTTTTCCTAACAATTACTAAGATATTGAAGGCTATGGAATAAAGAAAGTAGATCGCGTCCATGATTTAAGGCGAGGACTGATCGTGATTTGAAATGAGTGGTGTCCCGTTCAAAGTTCTAAGGTTTAAAGTTGAAAATCGCATATCATACTTGATCAGAAAAAGGTAAATTGTAGTTTTTTATTGCTTTTTTGCCGATTATCGGAAATATACAAATCAAATAAAAAAACTACTTGGTTCGCCGTATAAACCACTAGCCTGGATATTTAATTTGTAAAAGAAAATTTATAGTTACCGCTGAAAATTCAGAACATTTGATTTCAGAAGGGTTTTTCAGGAGGTCATTTTGCGATTTTTTATTTTGTAACTAAGACAGATTTTAGAAATTTTATTCGGTTAAACGTAATTTCAGTTTTATTTTCTATCTGCAGGATTTTTTGCACCTGATTAAGTAATCTCGTCACTTCGAACAAAGCGCTAAAAAATACTACTTTTTGTTGTTTTGCGATTGGACCTCGCCTTAAGTATCATTATAGATACTGAACTCAGGTTTAATGCACATATCGCCACTATTGTCCCGAAAGGTTTCAAATGCTAGGTCTTGTACTACGAAATACCAAATAATTCAGAAAACCTTCAACTAAAATACATTTATTCAATTCTCTTGTCCGCTCCACCCTCGAATACAGCTCAGTGGTTTGGAGTCCGCACTACGAATTACATATATGCAAAAAGGCTTGAAGGTGTACTGAAGCGCTTTCTGAACCATTTATCTTACTCCAATAACCTAGCAAATAAATATCAAACCTATAACACTTGACTAAAACATTATAAAATTATGCCTCTTTCATACAGACGTACCTAAGTCCTGTGATTTATTGTAAATACCTGTTAAATGAGTTAAGAGTCAATGTACCATCCCGTCTTCCAAGAAACAAAACTTATAATTTATTTAACGTACCATAATGTAAGTAAAATTTATATATACTTTAGACAAGGGATTCTTCACCTAAATGTAAGAAATCCGTTGATCTCATTATTAATGTGAGTATTTAGTAAGATCTCATGACCAAATATTTTTTTTAAAATTAATTAGTTGGTTGGCTAATAAGTTTGCCCAAATTAAATATATTTTTGACTAGCCGCGCCCCGCGGCTTAACCCGTGAAACCGCGGGGCGCAGCTAGTCAATATTTTCCGGGATAAAAAGCCTATGTGTTAATCCAGGGTATAAGCTACTTCCATACCAAATTTCGTTCAAATCCGTTCAACCGTTACAGAGTTGAACGGGAACAAACACACTTACATAGTTATCTACTTACACACAAACATTCGCATTTATAATATTAATTTTGCTTATCTACATTGTTACCTTTTCTCATTCTGTAATTTAGACTCACAAGTAGATATTTAGTTAATGTTTCCACTACCAATGTAAACCTAAAGTAATAGCATAGAGAAATTAAATTTTCTTTGTTAATAGCCAATTTAAATTCATTTGTACTCCATTTAAAAATATTCTCAATTTAGCGTAATCGAACAAACTCGACGAAAAATTCGACTAAGTATTACGACTATGTTCGACAATATAATGTTTAACTTCCGTTTGGGATCCGTATTGTATAAATAAATATGTGGCCAGGAATTTTGAGAATTAATTAAATACAGGAATTTTCAGTTTTATGTAGGTATAGCACGATGCATGTTGTTTACATTTTTAATTTTTTCGGTGCTACTTGCGAAAATTTTAGACTCTTAACTTTTAAATGTTTAATGCCTATTTATTGGATATAAAATTAATATTTTGTGACAAGTTGGTGACAAGTAAATCTCGTAAAAATGAAATAAATCATCATCACACTTTCAGATTAAAAATCTGAGATCACACTTCCGTAGCGCCACCTACGGTTCCTCAAATCAAAGATCCAAGTTCAAACTCAGACCCTCTAGCAAAAAGTATCACATTGTGAAAGCGCCATCTGTGCCGTACAGGTTCCAACATAGTTAAATGTTTGTCCGTGTTTTGGTAGGATGTGGACGACTATGGTACAGTATGTTTTGGTTCTAATAAAGACCCATAGATGGCAGTAAAATATTTTCATAAAGATTTCGTTCAAAAACAATTAAAAATTATTTAAATTTTGGTTCTTGGTAATATTGGTTCTTCTATTTTTTCTAAGTATTGGCAGGAGCTTTTTAGAATTTTATCTTTAGAATTTGAACGCTGATAGTTAGTTTCATTTACTCCAATAAATATATAGCTAATAAAATAAAATCTTCACGAAAATCAGCGTGGCTTACCCGTAAATCTGTAAGCGATAGTGATGGTGCGCGAACGGGACCGCGCATGGTGCGTTGGTTGGTACGAGCGGGATGGCATTCTCTCGTAATCAGAATCACGAACGTTTCAAAGTTAGAGGATAAGCTCGCTGGTCAGGCCCGTGTGGAGACACCTTTACGTTTTATTTTTGAACGGAAATTGTCTGACCGAGTCTGACATTGACAGTGACAACAAAATTAACAGTGACTTTGACAGTAAATTGTCATTTTATTTGAGTTGTTGAGTTGAGTTGTTTTGTTCGTAAGTGATTTATTGTTAAAAATCATGAAAATAATTTATTTATTAGCACTTACGCAATAATTTAAAGTAAATTTGTACTTACCACGCAGACCAGCCTTCCAGAGAAGAGCTCCTGAAGTCAGGTTTGCATTTCTTGAACTGCGCGCTGCTTAGTTTGTTTTTTATTTTTACACTCAGTTTTTTGGGACTATTCGGTAGTTTTAAGCCGGTCGTTACGTTCATTGTTTATTCACGACGTAATTATCACTTTTCCAGCTAAAATGCCCGAGGACTGGATTCTGGAGAATCCAGAATCTGAAGATGAATTTGCTTTTGAAACTGACCACTTGGCACTGCGTGGGAACAAAGATTACTGTAATTTGCTCAAATACATTGTTAAATTGGAAGCACAAAAAGTACAGACCCTTAGAGACATTGAAAATTTAGCTGACGCACAGAAAAAAGCATTGGATGATCCTCTTGCATTTATAGAAAAATTGAAATCAGGTGAAGTGAGTTTTCCAGTTCGCCAGAGTATAGCAGACCTTCCAAACATTAACTGGGACAACTATGGCATAGATGTGTCCCTAGAAACTGAAATTGTGAGGGATGTGAAGCCTAATAAGGAGGATTTAGACACTGTTATGAAAGTCAGGGGTCGAAAGTTTACTGATAGTAAACCTGAGACATTCAACCAGCTATGGTCGTGCGAGGAACAGAAAAGATTAGAAGAATTACTCGAAATTTACCCGGAAGAAGCAGTTGAGGCACGACGGTACAAGAAAATTGCTGAAGCTTTGGGCACTAGAACCCCTGTTCAAGTAAATAGCAGAGTACAAAAGTACTTTGCTAAATTAGCCAAAGCGGGCTTGCCCATACCAGGTAGAGCTCCGAAAAAGGTGGGGAAGGAAAGAAATAGGTCTATTTTCTATAAAAAGTCCACATTCTTTCCTAAATTGCATGTACCTGTGACTATGGATGATCCATATGACAGTGGCGAGGCACAAGACAGCTTATCCTCAATAGAGGTGAAGAGTAGTGCTAAACAAACGATAGAATTACTCAAAGCCGCAAAGGAACAAAGACAACTCGATGAGACGGCTCCAGTGTACCAGACTAAGACGATGTGCGTTGGTTGCCAAAAGACAGGATTTCTTGGAGCAAGGTGGACTGATAACTCAGGAACAGATTACTGTACCGATTGTGTTGTGAAGTTGCTACCAACAGAAAGGCTAATACCTGTGCGACAACCAATCTCATAAGTAAACCCGCCTAGTAACCACCTGCTTACCTATTACCTAATTAACCTAGTCTTTTCTCTTTTTGGGCAAGTACTGGACATGGGTTTGCGCTTGACCATATCCTGCTTTGTGTTAAGCAATGATGTGGTCTAGGATAGAGCATGCTTATCTAGAAGGTAATTGTTTACTGTGTAATTAAAGCATTAAAAGCAATTATTTTAATAATTATTGCCATTTTATTTAGAGCATTAATAGAATTAAAGAAAAAACTATATTGTTCTTACCCAAAAGGATGGTAATGTTTGTCATGTGTAAGTTTGCTTGTTTGTCTGTTACAATATGACCTATCTCTTCAATGGTTCGATTGATGTTGGATTGCAAGGTGTTGCTAGATTCATGTATACTTATGTATCTGATTCTGGAGTTATCATAAGCTAAATTTTGCAGTCTGGTTTTTTTTTTAAATAAATATACTTGCTATAGTTAAAATTGCTAGAATTTGTCAAAGGAAACTTATCTATATTTCTATGCATCAAATGATTCTGTCATAGAAAAATTATAAGGGAAGAGTGACAATTTCATACAAAAGAGTGTACCTTTTAATGTTCAAACCGCTATAAGCTGACAACAATATGGAAAATACAAACAAAACATAGTAACATGGTATGGGAAACATAGTATTAGTATATGTCCTAATTTAAGGTCTAGTTCAAATTAGATTGCAAATTACGACGTATTAAAAATAACGTTTTCAATGCCATCATTTGAGAACCTAGCAGGTTTTGCAAATAAGATATTAAATTAATAATCTTACTGACATTACTAATGCAAAAATGTTCATGACAAGTAGGGTTTTTTCTCCGTACCAATATGAATGAGTTAGCTTGGGTTTCTATTTCAAGTGAAGCAGAAATTGGGACGACCATGTCGCAGTTTAAAGGTCTAGCGACATCTTACAGCCTTATCTCAATCACTACAATCGGGTGACGCATTTTTCTATGGCCATTGGCAATCTTCTTTATATAATTTCTCTATGGTTTCTATCAAATAAACTTTGGTTAAAAAGCATTAAGTTAGAACAACATTATAATCCTGTCGATAGTTTTTTCTACTTTTCACGTGCAGCTATTATTTTTAAACAGAAAAATTTTTATGTTTTTTTTTATGGTTGTGTGTCTCTTCTAAAGTATAATAAGCACTATGCAATTTATCACATGCACAAACACACTGCAAGTCACTTTCCTTAAAGGTACTCAACACTATAACACGCATTTAGAGAATAAAACCATTGAAATCTCGCACTATAATTGCGGCCGTTGGGGACAAGTTGCAGGCTGTGACTGTCGCGGGCTCCGATTAATGAGGACCCAGTGAGTTGGAACGCTGAGCACAGCTCACCCTAGCCCTAGTTAGGTAGTCATCACAGTAGCAGCGACGCGATGCGGTATGTATCTTTTAAGCGTTCAGCTAGACTTGAATTTCACGAGAGCAAAAGAAACAAAATATTAAGGTTATAGCTTCTCCCTTTCGCTCCCCCAGAAACTTATATATAGCCACCTCTTTCAAACAATGTTGATGTATAGCCACTCTAACATCAATTTACAATTTAATGAACATTGCCAAAAGTCGAAATGTACAGCAACTGTCTGATTTTCTCTAACATGCAAACAGAACCCTCATCCACGTTAATTATAAACCGTGTCGCAATGTGGTGTTTTTTTTTTCCGAACCGGAAATTTAAGGTATGACAAGTACATGGAGTAGAAGCCGTTTTCATACACCAGAGTATTTTAAGGTGCAACGTTTCGCTCAGCGCGCGAAATTCAAACTTAATTGCGTTTTTTTGTCAATTACAGCTTAATTACTCATCGTAGGTACATGAAACCTAATTTTGCGATAATAAATAGATGGTTTCAAAAAATTCAAGTTGAAAGCTAGTAGGTACATTTGTCACTAACCCAGAAAACAAGATGAAAATCAGCTTATTGAGATTTGTAGCTAAACCAATGTTATCTAGGTGATCATTTTACCTGTAATTTCTTAAAAACTTATTTATTGGCGCAAAATTGGTTTCAATAAATCCACGGTGAGTAATTAAGCTGTGATTGACAAAAATCACAAGAAAACTCGCGAATTGAATTTCGTGCGATGAGCGAAACGTTGCACTTTAAAATCTGAAAAATAGGCCTCTACTTCATCTAACATTTTTCGTTTCGGCTAAAAAAAAAACACCCTTACTTATAGTCTGTGTGTGGCAATAATGTGGAAATAATGTTGGGGGAGGCCTATGTTCAGCAGTGGACGTCTTCTGGCTGATGATGATGATGTGGCAATACTTACGAAATTGTGGAATTTTACATTATTTCATTATTTAATTCAGCCGGTAGGTACCTCCATAATACTTCAAACTGCTTTGGTTGTATTTTTTTATTATCACTACCATTAATTCAATTTAGTGTTAATTTAATTATTGATATCAAATAGTGGCTAAAAATGATATTACCTATAGTCAGGAGAGTGGAGGATCGCGACCGGTGTGCAGGACATAGGTATAGCGTGTTTCAGAAGGGTTTGACCTAGCTAAAGGGTGTTTTAAAAGGGACAAAGGTTCGACTACTTATTTAGTAGTTTATGGGCTATAATTAACCTTAGGTTTTTACAAAAAAATCATACGTTCGGGTATTATCCGTGAATGTATCCAGGAATATTATAATTAGGCCAGTTCCTTGTATAAAGGTTCAGCGTAGTTCTTATATTATTTATATGTTCATTTGTAAGATCGACATTTTTTTTTTTTTTTTTATTTATGTACTAATGTACATGTTGCTTTTTTTCTAACTTGACCATGTTATTATTGTATTGATTATTGTATTATTACTATTGAGTTTAATTTGTATACGTCTGATACAATTTTTATATATGTTTCATGTGACTTGTAATTAATTTGACTGAACAATTGAATGCTATTTTTATTTTATTTTAAACTATTTACTTTTTGACATGTAACTAATTGTTATGAATAAATACTATGAACTATGAACTATACTTATATAGTATTGAAAAACATAAAAAAATACTCTGATTGGTTGATTGCTAAGCGAGAGTAGGCGTAACCTTAAAATAGCCAGTGAGAACGCTTGGTCGCACTCCCCGCGACCCGCGCCGTCCTCAAACTTTGGTGACATTTTGTAGCAAAAACGAATCTCGTAATGCGATATCTAGTGTGATCTGTGAGTCTGTATTAACAAATTTTCAGACACTAGCTAAAAAATCCGCTTTGCAAAAATATCATGGATAAAGGAATAAAGTGGACATAAAGATGCAAAAAGAACCATCAATGGATTTTAGTGGATGAGAGTTTTTATCCCAGACAAAGTGGGTGAAACAACCGTTCGGCTCTGCTAGTTTGATATAGGTTCTTACCAGTTATCTACAACATTAATTTAAATCCCAATATTTTTTTGTTTTTATTAGAATACCGTTACCGTTACTGTTACCCGCGACTTCGTTCGCGTGGACCTACAAAAATAGTAGCGTTTGTCCGTGCTATATCTATGCAAAAATTCAGCTTGATCCGTTCAGCTGTGATAACGCGACAAACACCCAGACAGAGTTACATTCGACTTTATAATATGAATTAAGATTTATATTCATTCGGCATTCAGGTTAAAGCGCTCGTCTTTCATTTATATTCCTAAGAACGCGGAGGGCTGCGCATCAGAAGTGCACTACAGTTTATCAACTTTAATTAAGCTACTTCTAGATAAGACCATTAAAAATGCTATTAAATATTTTTATTTTTTTTACATCCCTCTAGGCATTCGTTTGACCACAATCTCACCTGATGGATAACGACGATATGGCCGAAGATGTACCTATTCATTCTTTTCTTGAACAGCCCCGGATTGTATTTGTTCGGAAAAACAGATGCGGTAATGAGTTTCATACCTCGGCAGTCCTTAATTATTTTATAGATTTCCTGTAAATCAAAAAATAAAGTAGTTGGTTTTTTTGTCACTACTACTACTACTATATCAGCCTTTAAACATCCCACTGCTGGGATATAGGCCTACCCTCTAAGGGTGATTAGGCCATATCCACCACGCTGGCCCAGTGCGGGTTGGCGGATTCACAAACGCCATCGAATTTCTTCTCCGGAGATATACAGGTTTCCTCACGATGTTTTCCTTCACCGCAAAGACAGTGGATTATCCGTACGTAATTTTCAAAGAACTCATTGGTACGGGCCCGCCCGGGTTCGAACCCGCTACCTCAGGAATGTGAGGCGAGCGTTCTTCCACTGAGCTACCACCTTTTTTGTCACAGTATGGTGAATGTAGCTAGGTCAAGTTTTTGTAATTTTTGAAATAAATCGTAGTATTTCACAATAAAAACAAGTCTCGTAGCCATTGTCTAAATCGAAAATTTCAATCACTGTCCAGTCCAAGTCATGATTCAGTAAAGTGATGGAGGCTTTACCTACTGGAAGCTCTTAGAGAGTTTTGGAAACGACACCGTAAAACATGATTCACCACTTTATACGGTTAGCCATACATTGCATAATCCATTAAAGTCACACAAATTTTGGAAAATAATATAAAGCGCCGGCATGATTTTATTCACATTGGTGCCAAAACTTGCTGTTGCTTGTTCTATGGGATAATTTTTATTTTCAGCCTAGTGTCCCACGGCTAGGCAAAGGCCTCCCTTATCCTTCCGGACTTCCCGGTCTTCGGTTTTAGTGGCCCAGTGTTTGTCTCGAGAGTTCAATCTCGCCTCGCCAGTCTCATCTGGGTCGACCAGGCGGTCGTTTTCAAGCGAAAGGGATAATAAATGAAGTACTAAAATAATAACAAATTAGGATTAAAATTATATAAAAAATTACTAATCTTCATCTTTACATAATAATAAGCCACACCACACTTTTACAATTAAAACACTTTTACAAATTGCATATGACCTAGATAGATACTTGCCCTAATCTTTTCACCATTCATGCAATGCAGCTCGTCCTTTGACGCCATTCTGAGACTATCGCACATGCATCGCTATTTCTAATAAGTCACACTGCCATTTTTATCGAGGTCGAATTGCAAATCTACGTGTAGATATTGCACTTCAAATTAAACTTTTTAATGACTTTCTTTGATCTCGATTCAAATGTACCTAAATAGGTACTCCGCCGCCATTGCAACAGATATTTATCTTGTGTTATGTTATTTAGGAAGCTTTGCGTGTTAGTTCAAGCAATTATTATGTATTTCATCTATGGTTCAAGCTTGAAGTGCTGTTTTGTGGCGGTAGAAGGGGAACTTTTTTAAAAGTTTTTTTTCTATTTTCTGTGAGAACCTTTGTCCTCATTGTTCCAACATTTCGCTATCCGAAAATGGCTTTAAAAAAACAAAATACTGTCTCCCGTTCTCCTTCTACGCGTCTCGACTTCGGGTGTAGCATTTGTAAATTTTCCGAATTTGGTATCGGTAGATGAGACATAGAGACACACAGCAAAAAGGTATCTTAATTTTATTACTATCGTGACTTGTGTTGCAGCTTTTATCCCTATGGGTTAAAGCGTTATAAGCGTGCTCACTACCAGCTTTCAGACTCACCTAGGTCCGCTTTTGGTTTGATACACTGAAAATAATACAATCATATTGATAAGTAGGTAAGTAGTTGTGTGATTAAACATTGCTGTTTTTCTACAAAAATTACGGTAAATGATGGATTTATTCGGAAGAGCGAATACATAACTTGCTCGGCTCATATTTCAGAAAAGTTTTACATATTATGTGTACTGCACCAAGTCTTGGCATTTAAGTTAACGAGCATTAATCTTGATTGTGCTAAAAAGATATTTAATAGCAGAGTAAGCAGACGGGCTGGTTATAATTAAATACGAATCCCAGCTTATAATTTTCATAAAGAGTTCTCAGATGCTTAGATTTTCATAATAATTTTATTCAGCGGGTTTTGGAAGCCCGGTCTTATTTCGTTTTGCTTAACTAACTAGACTATCTAATTTGTCTACTTGCTAGTAGATACAGGTTCACTTAACGAAGCAAAACGAAGCTAAAATGTAGATAATGGATGCGACTGTTATTCTTTACTGTTTACTTTTATTTTAACTAGGGTCACTAAAAATATTCTTTGATTCTATAATCTAGTCAAGCTTATAATGGTTTCTTCAACCGGCTGCATGTCAGAGCAGCGCAGGACGTGGGCAGGCGTGTCTCAGGCGCATAATTATCATGTATCAGCACAGCAGCAGCGCAGCTTGAACTATACCTACTATCAAGAAAAACATTTGGCATTCAAAACCTCCACTCCAGTTACATAAATTAAAAAAAGTCTATTCGACCCGTTAACATTTGTTTCTCCGCACATTGCTGCCCCATAATGAACAGCAAAACAACGAGAGCGGGTTTTTACGTCTGGTCTCGGCTGACCGAATTCAATCATAGCCATCTGACTATCCGATACTCTGCACATACATACTCTATCTAGACGCTAGTAGAAATCTACTCATGTAATACAACTACATTTTCACTTATTTCAACCAATTAGAACGTTTACAGGTACCTAGAAATATCGTACTCAGATAGATATTTCTCTATCAGCAAAAAAATACAATTTGGATCGTGTTATTCTTCCCATTTCTCATATCCCAGTTTATCAGATGGGCTTGTAATCGACCACATACTGGTATCTCTCGCTAAAGAGTAAGACTAAATTATATAGCATTGATCTATATGATTTATTTATTATTACCCGGCATGTAGCTTGTCTTAACTTTAGGAAATGGCGGGTCAGACAAATAGCAAATATATATTTAAAAAATATATAATATAAAAAAGGAACTAAGATCAACATTAAACAATAGTTATGCGTACTAAAAATCCTGAATGCATAATTAGGCGTAGAGCTAGAGAGATAGATAGATATACGGCTAATCACAGTCGCTAATAGTTAGGTTTACTCGGTTCTGCGGCTGTCACAGGAATTATGTTAAAAGGCTTTAATTTCGAACCGTCGTAAAAAAACATTAATATCCGCGAATAAAAGTTGTTCCTTGTATCATAATAGAACCGTGATATAAATAACTTGTCAAGAGCAGTCCGGTAGAGGCCAACAGTACAGTCATTTAAAAAAAAAAATGTCGGGCCATGCTGAGTAGGATTTCGTAGACGCACAGGTAAGTATGTAACTTTAATTACAAATGAATACTCGTAATGCGAAACTCTTTGAGCTTATCCAAATTTCGGAGTTGTGTCATCCCAACATAATAAATATTCATAAATTAAATTTATTATAAAATATGTATTCAATAAAATTATTGTATTTATTATTTTTTGTAGTGGTAGGGCTATTCTGCAGAGTCCGCCTTCTAAAATCATTGTTTTCTGAGATCAATAATCTTTGAAGTAGGACATTTAAAGTCTATATTTATCAGTTTTTCCTAAATAATAAATAATTTTAAAAGAAAGTTTTTTCTAAGACCTATTAAATTGGAAGACGCTAAGTTTTGGAGATGCATAGTTTAGAAATGGCAGAGGCACATTGCAAGTTACTTTGTCGGGTCGTATTTCGAAACCGGTAAAACTCATTAAAAATGTGTGTAGGAAACCTTATCTTTATTTTAAAAGACCTAATCAATGATATACCGAAGAGGTGACCAGCGAAAAAATATGTATCCCCACTACATTCATAACAATTATTATTAGCACATATTATTAAATTACGATTTACTAGCTGCGCCCCGCGGTTTCACCCTCTATTCTACAGAAGCCGAATATTGTTCGGGGATAAAAAGTAGCCTACGTGTAATCCAGGGTGTAAGCTTTACATCATACATACATGCATACCAAATTTCATTCATTCAAATAAATGAATGAAAGAGATCTCGTTACAGAAATGAACGGGAACAAACACACTTACATACTTACACACTTAGACACAAACTTTCGCATGTATAATATTAGTGTGATCTATTATTTTCAAACTGTTAACATTAAATTACCTGTTCGATGACACCCCACATGATGGGGTACAGCGTTTTTTTTCATGACCTTCTTACACGGGTGAGGGCTACCAATAAGACAAAAAAAATATTGGAACTTGAAATATATACTCGGACTATCATCGTGGCTTTGGAAGCTATAAGTTTGTAAAGGATTCAGAAAGAAATGACGAACTTATAATAGAGGGGTTCTTTGTAGTACTGCGGAACCCTAAAAATGGGGCTTAGTAAAATAACAAAAAGATGCGATCCAATTTTTTTCTTGATTAAGTTTTTTCTGTACTGCCGCAATGGTGACAAACGCAATCGGAAGAAAGATAAAGTAGAGTAGATACTTTCTCGTTTTTTTTTAAATCTATAGGTAGATAAGTATTGAACATCTGCTTAAAATTTAAAATTAGCTTTGCCACAGAAATCAAAAAACTCAAATCAAAAACTAACCTACACACTGAAAGACAGCTCGTTTATGTCACAGTTCTGTATAGAGAGTTCGAACGGTTTCGATACTTTACGGTTACGGGTTCCGGCCATCGGCCTTCGTATGCGTTTGTTCCGGTACGTAAGCTAGGTTTATGGCTTGGGGAGCTGGCCAGCGAGAATGATCGTGATAAATACATGCAGATCCAGCCTCTTTTTTGCCACACTTTTCAACATTTAACTACGCCTGATTTCGAAATCGCATTGTGGAATTTCTATGTTATAGCTACATCGCCTTTACTCTTATTGAAGCTTCGGTAGTAAATAATTGCTATAACCTCCTTCTGAATCAAAAACAAAAAGCTGTGAAAATAGACGAATGATGAACCACTAATGAGGAGTACCTATCAAACTCTAGCAGAAGAGAGAACATTTACTACTTCTATCGGACAGCCAGGACCTCGAAAAAGCGACACCATTTCATGGTTGATATACCAAAAACTCGTACGAAACGGTTTGATTCCACTTTCTTTATTCGAACTGCTGTACAGTGAAATGCGCCGCCCGAGTGGGTTTTTCCTGATGGATGGCTGGTGGGTGTCTTCAAGTCGCGAGTGAATCGGTTTCTTCTAGGCAAGCGTGCTCCATCGTAGGCTGCATCCTCCTTTAACATCAGGCGTGATGGCAGTCAAACGCAAGCCTATAAATAATAAAAAAAATAAAAAACTCGAGAAGAGAAAATGAGAGGAAAATATCCGACCGTACTCGCCTTTTTCTATACACTGTTCAATGTTAATTACATTTTAACTAGACGTGTGAGGTAAACAAAATACCAAGGCAAAAAACTGGGATATTATCAGATTGTACGTTGAAAGAAAAAAAAAAACGACCACTGCTTTTGTCATGAAACTGCCCAAAACTTATGATTAATTCAAGAATCATCGCATATTGTTACTTATTTCAACCGTAATAAGATCATGGACTTCTCGTTTCGTCAGTAAAGTGATAAAATAAATCAGAATGTTAGACAAATTGCCTATTTAAAACGATTTTTGTAGCTCCGGTCCTCTGGCTCGTTCTTGATTGAAAATAATAGGTTTCGTTTATTTTACGACTGCGTATTCCCCCTTCTGTCGTTAAAACTTGCCTGAAAAGTGTACCCAGTCTTACATAGGCTTTAAATAGGCGTTTTTTTTTCAAGTAAAAATCAACACAGCTGATTGCCTATATATGTATTACTAGCTAATAACAGTGACTTTGTTTGCGTGGACCTAAAAAAAAGTAGTCTTTGTCCGTCTCCGACCCTTAAGCTATATCTATACAAAAATTCAGATCGATCCGTTTAGCCATTTAGCCGTGATAATGCGATAAACACCCTGATTACTTTCGCATTTATAATATTAGTTATGATAGGATATTAGTTAGGTATAGGATATTTGATACCTCTTTCTGGAAAAGGTATGCAAGCACCGGCGTCTTTAATACTGCGTATACTCACGTAAAGAGTAAAATAAAAATCAGTGTATGCAATGAAAAAAAGCTGTACGGCTCAGAAAAGGTTTTAATGTGTTTGTATCAATGATGTATTTAGTAAAATAGAAATAAGTGGTTTGTTCAAATTTGTTGAAATTGTGAGAGCTTGAGCGCCACCTGCCCAACGGTGACTACGTTAAATGGAACTTCTCTGTCCATAGAAAACATTACTGATATCGATTGTATAGAACTGCTAAATAAACCGAATTAAGTCCGGTCCAGTAGACACAGGTTTGTGGTGTATGGTTGTATGTGAGAACTTATGTAAGTTTGTGGGTTCCGATATTACCTCTTGTAGCCAAAACTGCTTGACCGATTTTGACGAGTGAGGAGTCGTTGGATTCCTCTTTATGCCTGAAGTGACATAGCTACATATTGCAGTCGGTATTTTTATTTCTTTTTTAATAATTGTAACTGCAAAACGACCGACTCGCCCGTCTGAAGCCTCGCTTGTCTTGTAACTATTTACTGAACTTCACAACGGCACTACTCTATGCTTGTAGCACAGAGAATCCTTTATGCCAAAGAAATCTACCAGTGTAAGCAATCCCAGGTAGGTCTCTGCGATCGCTTATAACTTCGGTTATTGATGCTAATCGCATACTATGCAATTTATTTCGGGAAGTTCTTGAATCTGCATTAGGCAAGTACATGTTTATTTAAGTATTCGAGGAACATTGGATCACCCATTCCGAAGCCAATTACTTAACGTTTTGTGCCAAGAATAAGCTAATAGCGAAATGAGTGCCTGTTATGAACAGCTGATCTAATTATAAAACGATGCATAAACGGTTTACAATAGGTCGTCAAATCCTCGTCAACCACCCAACCCTTCCGTGGTATTTTAATGTTAAGCAAAAGCATTTTTAATGAATATATCGTTTACATCGTTACGGTATTTGTAAAATGATTTCTAATTGTATCTAGTGGTAAAAATCGTTTTTAGAATCCGCCTGGTGAAAGAACCACTCTTATGCCAGTTATTAAACCGCCAAGCAGTAGTGTGCTAACAGCACTGTATTCTGGATTGAAGCAAGTTTCCAGCGAACTCAATGGGAATAGAGACATTTAACTTATATATATATATATATATATATATATATAGATCTAACGACGATGATGAGCGCAGTGCATTGCTGCGCATGGTTTTGAACTGTTGAACTTCAAAATTCTGGGTGACAGTGACCTGTTATGGGCAAGCGTGACGATTAACACCAGACCAGAGACTAGCTCCGCTCCTCAATCAGTATCATAAAAAAAACTTATCCATAGTTTCATTTTGTATGTCTTAAATACAGGACATTTATTTGTATGAGTATAGCAGCTAGGTAGTAGAAAATAATCTGCAATTGGTATGAGTATATAATTTATAAGTACTTTTCAGTTTTTAATGTGTCCTTGGCCTTGGATGTTCAGCAAGGCGTGGCTCGGCAGACATTCGGCGTCTTAATAAAATTTAAATTAACAATTTTAGCGTACTCAAATTAATCAGAAATACCTACATATTTCGCACAAACCAACAAACATTAGGAGTTCCGAAACTACGCGTGGAACGTTGATCGTTTCCTGCCCTTTTATTCAGAAACTTGGGCGCAGTCGGTATTCAACGCCCGCAGCTTGAAGTGAACGCCCCGAAATGATGAATTATCCTTCGACCTTCAATTATTATGAACGACTAATGATTTTTATAAGCTTCCTTTGAGACCGTAACGTGACGTAAAATATTATGGTTATTAATTTAAACATGGCTTGAGTCATAATGTTGACTGATGTTAAATTTGAAACGTTGCGGAGCATAAAGAAGCATAAAAAGTAGAGTAAGAAACAAGTAATGTTTCGTAATTGGATACTGATAAGCAATAACATGTCAAACCACAAAAAAAAAAAAAAAAATGATACAGAACGCTTCTTTATCAGCCATAGAAGCGTTCTGTATCATTAACAAAAAAAAAAAATTTTTTGTGGTTTGACATGTTATTGCTTATCAGTATCCAATTAGTACTCAGTGATATTCATATTCATATTATTTATTAGCCACTAAGTGTACACAGGTCTTATTATAATATAATACGCACTTAAAACTTAGTCGCCCATTTCGGACATTGCAAAATTATGAGGACGCTACATTTCAAAGTTTTTTAATATTATAAAATTAAATAAATAGTTTCGATAAAAATAAGGACCGAGAGATGAAGAGATCAGATCGTCATATTTTCTTTTAGCCTTAGTGGCTTCAAAGTATTCTTAGTAATATTATTTCTTGATTACCTAGTTTAGGATTTAGTTTGTGTCCAAGCGAATGTAAATTCTTATGGAATAAAGATTTTTGACTTTGACTTTTGACTTTAGAAATTTTGTAATGGTATATAATTTATTTACATATACTCCTTACTACTATTTGGATCCGGGAAGCGATTTTCCCTGCTGTCAAAAAATTTGAAAATTATGCAAGCCATGTTTGCATAGCAAGCCGTGTAACTTTGTGTTTAGCACGCTCACCTCACATTCGTGGGGTCGTGGGTTTGAACAAGGACGGGGCCGTACCAATGTTTGTAATCGGTGTGTGGAATATGTGTGTACGTGAGGGGTATTTGGGTGTGTGTCCGTGAGTGTGTGTGTGTGTGTAATGTGACCTATTGAAACATACACACATTTGTAATAGAAGTGTGTGTGTAATGTGTTTGTGGTACCCGTTTGTGTGCGCGTGTCGGGCGTGTGGTTTGCTTGTTAACACACATAAAAGCTTACACGCACAAACATTTTAATTTTTTTATAATTAATAATATTACGCAATAAACCATCCAACCCATTCATATACCAGGAAAACACTTTTCTATTGCGTTTAATGTAATAAGTAATATTGAAATAGATATTATCTTACCAATATTGTTTATTTATGTTTTAATAAAATATTGTTTGTTTAACTAATCAGGTTTTATTTACTTTCCTCATATTCGAAATGAAAAGCAGAGTGCTTACCTCGAGTGAAAGGCCTATTTAGGCACCCTACTATTGGCATCCTCGCTACGCTCGTGCGTCAAACCATCTTGTGCCTAAATAGCTCCCTTTGATCCCCTGTGTAACAATCTACAATTACTATTTAACTTGGTTAGATTTACGAGAATAGCTTCCTACCTCTTCGTACGTTTTATTAAAAGGGATAAACTTCAACAAAGTTGTTATAACAGTCTATACTAAAACATGGCTACGGAAAGGGTCTAAGTGTTGGATATAAATTATATTTGCATGTATCTAAGGCAGGTAAATAAAATAAAAAGACTGCCTGCCGCCGCGCCGGCTCGTATTATGGTCATCCTAGCACACAAATCGGTTTGAGACCGGACCCCCACAGATACTTGGGCGATGGGCATTTGACGATCATCATATTGGTTTTTGAAGTGGACAATACTCAATTCTCTACAGAGTCCTATGACGGAACTAGTGACAAACAAGTTTCTCAGAAGTACCGTTGACGGAACTGGTGAGAAAAAAGTCTCATTAGTACCGCTACGGAACTACCGTCGTTAAACTACTGGGAATGAAACCAGTATCGACTATTCGTCAACAAATGTAGCAAGCTTGTAACCGAAGTAGCTCAGCAGCTCTGAGGCATTGGTGCGGCTAGGGGAGCGGGGCGACGACCGATCCATGGCAAAACGTAAGCTCGGTGAGAAACTGCTGTAAGGCGCACTACACACCAATGACATATTTGTGTGCCGTTAGACAATTGTGTTACGTCGCACGCCTTTTGGACCGGAATGTGGTGTGCTTTCTATTAGTAAGTACGTTGTAGTATAGAGTTTCATAGAAAAAATAATGCTCGAGTTGAGTGAGGTGAAGGCGATTCGTTTCCGAGTTGATATGTGTGCTGTGACCATTCTTACACGCATCTTTTTCCTTCTACAAAAAACTAGTCTACAGCTTGCGCGGCGGCGGTGGGACGCCTGCCTAACTTCTGAAAGCTCTCCTATATTTTATTCGCGGCTTGTGTAATTTAAGTTTACTACGATATCAAGTTCAGATTAAAAATTTAATCGAAATTACGAATGGTATTGTTTTGTGATAACATCTCTTTTAATTTTAGTTCGGAAAGTTATTTTTAAATTAAAATTACATTACATGTTATTACATAAAATGTTGGTCTTAAAATAATATCTGGAGAAACGAAAAGTGGTCAATGATAATTAAATGCGTTTAAGCTGAATTTACACGCGGACAGCTACTGTTCTTGTGTAAATAATGCTTTACTACTCGGTAGAATCACGGGCAATTAACGATAGTGGTCAAAATAAGCGCCAAACATAGATGTTTGTAAGACGTAGTTTTTTTTAAAGTCATACATTTCATCTTTATAATAAAACATTTTTCTGAGTTACAGACAGTGCGCTTTAGTACTATTGGAAAAAGTTGGCGTTGGTTGTCTTCTACGCCGTAGAGTATCGTAGTACTTAAAGAATCTGTTCTACGCCGTAGAGCGCCTACAATTACGCAGTCATCCTTTTCTCAAAGAAAAAGTAACTATCGAGCGCTCGTAAAATATTTACTGTATACAGTTGAATCGCTTGTATCCATTATTGGAAATTTTGGTTTGCGTCGTAGAGTGTCGTAGCACTTATCGTATAGATTTTTCTCTACGCCGTAGAGTATCGTCGCATTTGATCTGTCTCTGAGTAGATTCCGTTCTACACCGAGTATTCATGAGAGAATGTGCAAATATCGACGTTCCTTTGGACTATGCTACAATAAAAACAAGATGTAGTTGAAAAACGAAAACCCGACTACGTCCGAACGTCACGGCGCATTTTTGCTTGCAAAATCATTTTTTAACAACGTATTTGTTAAAAGATATCAAACTATATTATATATATATATATATATTTTTGAAATGTGCTATCAATTAGCACATTTTCTTTGAATTTTTTGAAGTGTGCTATCAATTAGCACCCAACCACTCTTTTTTTTTAGTTTATGTCTTTGTGTCCTCTAGAGGGCGTAATATTTAATTTAATTTTACGTCACAAAGCTTATAAATAGCGGATAATAAAGACGCTTCCAACGATACCTCATATTATGATTATGATAAGTAGTTTAGCAGTTATGAGGGAACAAATGAACATACGTATATACATAGTCCTCCTTTTTCGTAGTTGGTTAATAATAATAATAAATAATAAAATGGTTAAAAAAACATTGCTGTTGAAATCCTTATCCTAACTTATATTACATTATTATAATTCATTTCAGGACCAATAAAGTTTCGAGATATGAAATTGAATGATATGAAAATGAAAACTTCGCTTGCGCGATTTAGAACCCCCTACATTACACATGTCAGTCCATACAAAACGCCAAATAATACACAAAAATGGAACAATGCAATCTAGCGAACTATATAGGAAGTTACTTTGTCACTCTGTCTGGATGTTTGTCGCGTTATCACGACTAAACGGCTGAATGGATCTTGATAAAATTTGATAAGGAGTTACTGTAAGTCACAAAGACGGCCATAGGATACTTTTTTGTATGTGCACGCGAACGAAGTCGCGGTAAACTAGTTCTTGATATACGAGTAAACCCAGACCCAGCTGGCGTACCCCAGAGCAATCTATGACGTTCCCTTTGTACACAGAGTAGCCTCGGATGAGAGACAGCAGTGTTCCCTAGGGGGTCAGGTGCCGGGCCCAATTAGTCCTCGCCCGTTTGTGAAATTAGGCAAAGAGATGTTTTTTTTAAATATTTGCTTATTTAAATAGATGACTGAAACAAAAGTATACTTAAAATTTACTCTATGTTTTTAGTTTTGGGCCTCTAGATTCGTGTAAGTAAGTGTAATGTAGCTCCGATTTGACATTCGAAGATACGTTAAAATTTTAAACGTTAACGCAAGGTAAAAAGTTGTTTTAAATTACTTTAATCTGTTTTGTTTTTTCTAATATAATTTTCGACATTTGAATTAGTACTCACGGGATATTTACCACGATATTTTTTTCCACGAATCAAGGGCTGATTCTAAAGGTGCGTCTACGTTAGGCGTGCCGAGCACGAGCCGCGTACAAACGTAACACAAGCGGTGCACGAATTCGCGTACCGTAGACGGACTTGGAAGCCTCGGACGAGCATTCGGCTAGCGCTCGACTGCACTCCGCCAACTGTTGGTTTTTGACGAACACAAAGGGAGAGCACGTTGCGGAAAACTGTGAGGACAGTGATTGTCGTAGACTCGTTGTACAGTGATGACGTGCAGAGCGGCTCTGCTTGTGGCTCGCCAAGCGTAGACGCACCTCAATTCAGCTAGAAAGTAGGAAAGCGAGAGTTTGTTACATTTATTCAGTTTTCTATACTTGCTGCTTTGTATTGATAAGAAAGTAAATAAATGAGAGAATTCTATCAACGATGGAAGATGAATATTATTGAAAGATGATTGGAAGATAATATATTTTGACACTGTTTTATATTGTATTTGTACCTGACATTGATAATTTTTTTTTTTTTTTTTTTAGTTTACTTTGAACTGTTACTAATTTTATTCTGACATTGTATTTAGCCTGCCATCTGTTACTTTTTTCATTATTTTTGACATTTAATATGTACTTTTATCAATTTGACTGCTATTTTTATTTTATTTTTTGACATGGATTTTTATATTATTATTAATACTTAATGTTTAATTCTTAACGCTTTTTGTATCTTAATTGTAATGTAGTTAGTGTAATTGGTTTAATACCGTACTAATGAAATAAATAAATAAATAAATGAAACTATCAAATTACTAAAATTATTTTATTTTAAATTACTTTAAAGTTTTAGTCTTCGAGCACGATTGTATGAAATAGACTTTCCGACGGACTTTCTGTTCCAAACACAAGAGAAATTTTCTCTTCTGTGGTTCCGAAGTGCTATTTTGCGATCTAATCTGCTTATTCAAGAAGATCATGTCATTCTTATGCCGTGATTTGCACAAATTTGGTACGATTATATAACCTTACCAAATTTTAACGACTTTCGCTTCGGGATATGCTTAAAAATGGCACTAACAGCTATTGGTTCCTACACACAGCGCGAGTAGCTGAATCACGTGCTAGAGCAATATGCAAGCGCGTCTCCACTTGCATCCTGCTCTAGCAGCTCTAGCTCCGTCTTCGCTCTCGTTCACTTTAGCCAATGTTCACTTTGTTCACTCGCAAATTTTTCCTAATTTCGTTCTATTTTACCATTCATTTCTCTTCATTAGTCATAGTAGGTACTATGACTAATGAAGCCTTTTCGTGCAAGTGCGCAATATACACAATGCCTAAATACCTCTTTCATCACCTCAAAGTAAAGTCTAGAACTTATTGGCGCGTCAAGTCCCAATTAACTTTTGATTTGTTCAGATTATGTAATGGTTAGCGCTACTCAAAATTTTTAAAACTAGTACTACAGTTAATTGCCAATTTGACTTGTAGCCTACTTGGGACTTTACTTGGAGATGATAAAAGAGGGCCTTAGTCTCAGCAATTACCACACATGACTATTAAAAAAGAAAAAAAAAAGGAAACGAGCTACCTCTCCAAGTGTGTTTATTTGATTACCAATGGTAGACGTCTTTAGAACGTGATAGTGTTGGGTAAGGAATAGGCCTGGATATTTCGTAAAGTGAAACGTTAAATGAGAACTTGGTTTTCATGGAGTCCTCTTAAAAGAGGGACTGGCTATTTAGCTTTATAGGTATTATCGTGTAACTTAAATATTCATTTATTTGAGTGTTCTAACATTTAGGCTATTATTTACTATCTTACAATCTCAGAAAATATACTAAAAGGTTTAAAAATAGATAGTTAAAACGCATTAAAAAAATACTATAGAAAAGACACTTGAAAAGCACAAGTTTATTGATTTGTTTTGTTATTTTACTAGTTTTGCAGTTTACGACATGTCCTCGACTACTTGAACTGAAAAATATTTAAAAAAAAAAACGTTTTTTTTGAAGCCAAAATATAATTAATTAGTCGACGACGGGGGACATAACGCGAAATAAAATCTTGAAGTATTTTTTGAAGTCTACTGGCATACATTACAAAAAAAGATCCTGACCTTTCAGTTTCATTTAAAAGCTCCACCACGTTTATTCTGGTCCTTCGCAATGTAGGCGCACATTGCCGGCGGCCCAGCGGCCTCCGTGTCAGATGTCTCCAATTAGAGAGGGTGCCGCCTGCGCCGGTACTACTAAACTCATTACATAAAAAGTAAAATATGTTAGCCTTACGGGACTTGATTGGATGTTTATTTTTTAACCGTCAAGAATATATCGCACATGCCCATACAAAAAGCAAACATATTTTATCACCCCCAAACTTAGAGCAACAC
Organism: Apocheima hispidaria; assembly: GCA_947579745.1. NCBI lineage: Eukaryota > Metazoa > Arthropoda > Insecta > Lepidoptera > Geometridae > Apocheima > Apocheima hispidaria. The sequence continues at coordinate 13,665,966 of OX388146.1, forward strand.
AGGCCTCTCGCTGGCCCGGAGCAGTTCATGCTATTTCGATGTGATTTTTATGTGATCGATGCAATGAAAAGCTTAGCTTAGCTTTTTACCCAACAGCCAAGAAGGAGAATAATTTTACTATGAAAACTGACGTTGTTTTGACACATTTTGTTTTAATAAAACGGGAATACTCACGTTAGAGTCGGTTATACCGACTATAGTTTCGATCACATTCGATGACCTTTATCAAGGAATGCTAAACTTAACACGCGCGTGACCTCGTCTTGCCTTACACTGAATAACCGACTCAATTTAACGTGAGTATTCCCGTTTATATATATATATTTGTTATATATGTTTGTATTGCTATGATTTTTTTTAGCAAAAATGCGGCGAGACTTGTTGACGTAGTCGAGTTTTAGTTTTTCAACTTATATCTTATTAAATTCAGTAATAGGTGACATTACTGAATTTAATAATAATAATAATGAGTAAATCAATATTTAATCAATTATAGAGAATTGTCGTGAGAAATAGAGAGAGAAAATTCCTATAGCACTACTGTACAGTATAATTATAAAGTGTTACGGTGCATATACTTAAACGGCATACTTACTAGTAAAATAGAAATCAGTGCAGGCACCTCAAATAACATTTGTTTCTTTAGTAGAAACTATGACACAGAATAGTAGTCCTTTTTTTATAGTAAAAACTGAATGCGTAAAATTTATTCAAGATTTAAAAAGTTTCTCCCAAACGCTAATTTCAAAAAAATATTAACTAAATAACAGGCAAAAGCTGTCTTTCTCTATCGCTCGTTTAGCAGAATGGCGAACTAGGTACCGGCAGCAATAATCTTTTTCTAAATACGAAGAACTTCACTTAGATTGGCTCGGTTTACGATCCTCTTAAAATATTGCTGTGGGAAGAAAGCATCAAAATAAATTTTCTAAGATGACGCTTCACACTCATCGGTCTACTAAGATTCTGTATCAAGGATGCCATGGATCTTACTCAAAGACTCGGAAAACTAACTTTCAAACTCAGGGCCTTTATTCTCTACCGCACATGAGAGAAATTGCCAATAACGCGTGTCGTCATAACATGCTCTAAACTTAAACGCGGTTCCTAATCGTACCACGACGTGAACAATCGCTCGTTTAAGAAACTTAGAGAATACCGTTTCATGCGACTAACAAGGAGTTAACTTAACATGGCGCGTAACAAGCTAGTTATGGCAATAGAAAATAAGGGCCCAGAGCAGATATATAAACTCATCATTCAAACCGAACAACCAACCAACCAACATTCTTTTTAGCCTACCAACTAAGCCAGAAGAGTCGTCTTAAGATAGCGTACAATGCTCATTACAAAATAGCGATAAATGCTTAAAAACAAATCGAGTGTTTTAGAAAAAAAGGCAGATCATAGTTCACGGTTCGTATCCCGCAAATAGTTATTTATCTAAACGATGTTGATATTCGGTTCAGTTTATGCGATAAACTCTAAACGGTACTTTTTTATATTCTTGCACAAGTCCCTAGACACTGTCTCTTTTACAAAACACGTCTCTGGTTCGAACCAGTTTTTCTACACAAAAGTCCGAAATTCTGTGATTCCGGTTTTACAGGCAATTACTCTAAATACCTCACCGCTTGCCTCTCTCAGGTACTTTTCCCTTAGATACATTGTATCTTTCGGTAGGTACAGAATTCCGTTTTCGTACACAGTCCAGTACCTGTTACATAAATCTTCTCTTTTAGCTCAAGGCTATGTTGTTTTCCGAGGGAGATGGATGATCGGTGTAAAGGTAGTTATGTTTGGCGATTCGCCAGCACGTCACTCGACCTTATTTATTACAAAAAGTTGATACCAGAATTACACAAAATAATAATAATTCCGATTAATATAGCATAGCTTAGTATCGGCGATAGTAGCAGTTTTATATAAAATGTAGCTTACAGTTTTACATTTAAGCGTTACGTAGCTGAGCTTGGTCTGAGGTCTAATACAACTATGCAAAATGAAAGAGTATACAAGTCGAGTGAAAAACCTTGTTAAAGTAAGACTTTACGATACGATAGGATACATACATATATAGATTTATCTTTACCTAAACCTGACTATATCCTATTTCGGTGGTATCACTAAGAAAGCAAATCAGTTCGTGGTTACTTAAAAGAACAAAGCACAAGGCATATGACCTCTCATTACGTCAAAGTAAATTGCCAAGCAAGCTACTCGCTGGTTATAGTGGTGAGTAACCGTATTAGTTTCAAAATGTCTAAAGTAAACAAAAACCAAGAGTTTGGTATGAACACTTTACTTTGAGGTGACGAAAGAAGGTTTTATTAAGATTTGTATTTAGTCGATTTTTGGAAAAAAGCTGTCTACAGTTTCCATATTGTTACCTAAAGTCGAGAAATATACATAATAGACACACGCTATATATTATATAGGCATATTTCTCTTGCTAGGTAGTAACTAAAACAGAAGTTTGGCTGTTTACTAAAGTAAGACCAAAGACATAATAGGGAGAATTCTGTAACTAAAACTTACCCACCATGATTCAACGTAATGTCCTCACATATTCTGATTAAACAAACATCTTTGACTTTCTTTGATGTCGACATGCTTTATGTTAATAATGATAACACAGCAAAGACGAAAACAAGTTGGTTTTCAAACAAACATTGTTTCTAGCAGAGACATTGACATGGGGCTGGTCACTGGACACTTTATAATCAAATTGAGTTTCAACGTTGTTTGCGTTTGAGGTTTAACCAAGGATCCTTAGAAGATCCTTGGAGTAAGCTGAATTCGAACGCGAGCTGAAGTTGCTTGCTGTTGTTGATTGATTTTCCTAATTCATAATGTATTTATTGTGTATATGGTTATACATAGTGGAATTCATATAACAAAGAGCCATATTCCGCCTTTCGGCGTGCAAATAATAATAAGCACCTAGTGCAATAGAGACTTACAATCGATAAATAAGCTACAAGCAAAGACATTATTAACAAAGAGAACTATGTGACTACAAGTTAAACATATAAACAAGAAACATACTAAAGAAAAAAATACTATTTAGTATTTTTTTAGGTGGCAAATACCGACTGAAAGTAAAGTTATAAGAAAGCTCAGTGACCCAACTACGTGAGTAGGCCATGCTGATTTTACTATAGCAGTAACTCCTCAAGGCCGGTGCTTCGAATTACACTGGGAAATAATTTATAGCATCGTACATCACATTTTTATGAACAAAGGGATCATAAGGGAAAATTATACCGTACGTTTCAGCGATTCCGTATGTTTTGTGATATGTATACGGCTATTGAGTGCACTAAAGTTTCGATTCGAATGCATTTTAAATACACAAAACATATCGATAATAGATATTTTGTAGTGGTAGGGCTCTCTTGCAGAGTCCTGGAGAAGTACCACACCTTTGCCAGTTATTCAACCGCCAAGCAATAGTGTGTAAGCATTACTGTGTTCCGGATTGAAGGGCAATGTTTCCAGCGTAATTACTGGGCATACAGAGATTTAACATCTAACATCTCAGGGTGATGAGCGCAGTGCATTGCCGCACATAGTTTTGAATTGTTAAGTTCAAAATTCTGGGGGGCACTGAACTGTTATGGGCAAGCGTGGCGCTTAACATCAGGTAAGCGACTTGCTGGTGTCGTCACCGAGTAACATAAAAAAAAAACATAAATGTAACCAATAAAAAATGTCATTATTTTTTGCATTTATTAATTTAATTGACGGAAAACCTATAATACAATAATTACCTACCTACTTCTCGTTGTAGCGAGCTAGAAGAAGCGATGCTGATACCTACACATATCGTAGGTTTTCGGTACAGCCACGAACAGAGAACCATGACTACAGCTCTTGTTGTAGCTACTTTAATTTGAAGTTATTTCGATAAATTTGTACCAAGGTGGATAAAACCAAGAAATACATATCCTTTATTTTTCAATAATTAATTACACAAAATTTGCGCACTGCTTAAAAAGTTACCCTGTATTTCAAGTTGTTAGTGAAAATAATATATCTATCTGTCTTACCGTTTCAGGGTCATGGCGCTGGCAAGCTTCTCTGTATCAAAAAGAAATTCAGATGTTCATACCCAGTACGGAGAAAATTGGGGCACCATCTGTTGCTCTAGAAAAAACTTTAGGTCGAGTGCTGCTACAAAGTTTTATTACATCTGCAAATGTGCTGATATTGGAATCTGTTTTCTGGATTTTTTGTATCTTGAGTAAAATACAAAAATTTTGTTTTTTTTAAATTTAACTTTTACAGTTATAACATTTTTTTCTCCCATATTGAAATGGAAAGAGATGCAGATCATTTTAGTTTAATTAGTGGTACAGCAGAATCGACACCAATATTTAGTTTTGTTTAGAAAAAGTGTTTGTACCACCATAACTAATTTTTTTTCTCTTCAGTCCTATTAGCTGTAATATCTAATAAAGGTGCTTTGGCAAACAGTAATGGATGAGAAGTGCCACGCGTAAAAACGAGACAAAAACATTATAACTAAACTAACTGCGCCCCGCGGTTTCACCCGCTATTCTACAGAAACCGAATATTTTTCCGGGATAAAAAGAAGCCTATTTGTTATTCCAGGATATAAGCTACCTACGTACCAAATAACATTCAAATCAGTTTATCCGTTACAGAGTTGAACGGAAACAAACACACTTACATACTTACCTACTTACATACTCACCTACTTACACACTTACCTACTTACAGACTTACATACTTACATGCTTACATACTTACGTACTTACATACTTACACACTTAAACACGAACTTTCGCATTTATAATTTTAGTGTAACGTGATGAGACGAAGTGTATAATATTTCTGTATATGACCTTAAATGTGTTCTCACATCACATTTTTGCTCCAAATAAGAGGTTGTATTAGAAAATCAAGAAAACGAATGTAACTAACAAAAATAGTAGGTTCCGCACAACCGCGCGGAGTATCGAATCATTTCGCGCCACAGCGCATCTTGATGAATTCCTAACAATCTATTTTGCGGGAAGCCTTCGTAATAACCCAGTGGGTGTCAATATAGTAGAGTATACGGCATGAACCCGAAATAGAGGAATGATTGAAGGGCTGATGCGTAAGAAAATCTCGCAAATCTACATAATTTTCACACTAACCCTAGTCGGTCAAAGATAAGTTGGTAAATATTTTTATTTTATGAAGCCAAAAGAAAACGCGTTCTTCTCATAGAGATGGGACTAAATTTATAATAATCGTTTATATTCCAAAAAATTCTACACAATAACAATTTATTTAACTAAGTATGTTTAATAAGCTAATATAGTATAGTCTGAGAAATATACACATTGAAATTGTACTTTGGACCTTGTTGACACCCACTAGTATTACAACTGTCCAACTTATGTACTTTATAATGTACTTTACTAGCTGCGCCCCGCGGTTCTACAGTAAACGAATACTTTTCCGGGATAAAAAATAGCCTATGTGTTATTCCAGTGTATAAGCTACATACTTACCCACTTACACACAAACTTTTGCAAACATAATATAAGTGTGATTATTAAAAGAGAATAATATTATGATGACTTAGCTTTAACATTTATCACAAGCATACAGTATAATAAAAAGAATACAATTGCTGGTCGTTTTGTACTATTTCTGAGTATACTATTCTATACCACAATCACCCCGACAAAAATGCATCTACGTTAGAAAAGTGCGTGCAGCGCGGGATTCGGGGATTAGGACGAAGCGTTCCCATTGGTCACGTTCACGTTCACTAGAAAATATTGCAAAAGAACCCATTTCCACATTATAAAATCAAAAACTCCAAACCACGTAGCTAATTCCACAAATGTTCCTATAAATGCCAGAACCACAACTTTGAACGCCGAAAGTTCCAGAAATTAGGTGAGTCGATTCGAAGCAGGTGAAAACATTACTTCCAACTCATTTATTCCGTCGACGGAAGGCGCCCGAGCTCTTTTCATTTACATAATTATTTAGGCTCAGTCTGGGTATCGCCGACTATCGATTACTCGTTTACCTATTTGTTTTTCGTTACTGAATGTATTTCGTTACCCGGCAACTCTGTTTACATGCCTGCTTGCATCTACATTGCTATGTAAATCATAGAACAAAATCATGAGTGTTTTTTTTTTTTCTTTAGAACATTGAAATTTAGCCGTCTATTCTGAAAGCTAAGTGAACGCGCAAATGAGGTGATAAATCATTTCTTTTTTTCAAATATATTTATAATATATAAATATATTTGAAAAAAAGAAAAAAGCCAGTAACACTCGACAAAATGTATGGAACAGCTGTATTTTTTTTCGCGATTTCTGTTTCGGTCCCATAGTAAAATTTGTTCATAATGATGAGTACATACAAACCTTTCAATATTGTTGCACGTTTCAGTGAGACCCCGTAATAATATTTTCTCTATGGCAAAGTAACTTTACAGGAGACATATTACGTCCTTATCGGTAACTACATTATATTATCGGGTTACGCATCCTTCTTTGAACATGGTTCATCTTCTCCTGTATTTTATCTATGTCTATGGTAAAGGTAAGGAACTATAGCCAAGTGTGATCACTAGATATTTTGACATAAAATAAAGTAACGAGCAAGAAAAATGCAAGTTCACTTCACTGGCGTGATCACTTAAATGTCTTGCAGAATAAATACTTGTGAAATGTCACAAAATGGAATTTCACTTTATTCAATCGTAAACGCGCATGCAAAGAGAATACAAACACTATACTAGCGCGCATATAGCGTCTGCGTCATCAATAGTATCATTTATGACTAGAGTCTGTGCAAAAAGACAAGCGTCGTGGCATAAAGGTGAACTAACAATTTTATCTTTTTATAAGAATAGCTGATGCCCGCGACTTCGTACACGGATTTAGGAATCAGAACTGAGATTCGGCCTTTGCCCTCCTAAATATAACTAGTAGTTCGCGGCGAACTGAGACCTCGCGATCCCTATATCTTCACAACCCCTTGACCGATTCAGCTCATATTTGAACTTAAAAATTGTATTGAAATGAACTACTTGCCTACAAAATTTAATGAAGATCGGATCAACGGTTCGCAAGTTATCATCGGACAAATATACACACAAACATACATACAAATGCCGATTTGTCTCAGTAAACTCTGAGACATTCGCTTCGCTCGGTCAATAAAGTAAAAATGACGGAATTCCTCAAAAGTTTAATCTCTTAGGTAACTGCTTTTTAAACCTTTATTTAGTGGTCATTCTCAATTTCTCACAAGCTTTTTTAAAGAACTCTTTTCTTTCTCTTTGCTTTTCACGCTTATAAAGCGTTCGGGATGATTGCCATACCTAATCTGTTATTTGTTTTTATGTTCTTACAAATATAACTATTATAGATATTGATCAGAATAGATAAATCACCGAAATGGCATCTAAATCACGGATATATTCGTCATTGCGATTTAGAAGACTCGTTTCGCCATCTATTGGTAGCCTGATGTAAATTTGCTTTTCCAAAGTACTCCATGTTCTAAAATATTGCGTAATATCTCCAGTTTCCCTGAACCGTTTTTAATGAAACAAAGTTTGTTATAAAGCCTAGGACACCACAGACCATTTTTTAGAAAACTGCATATCAGCATCTCTTAATTCTACAAACTCTCAAGATAACCAAAAAACTACCTTAAGCTGAGCCGCATCTTTATAATGTTATATTCCGTGGTTGAACTTGTAATAAACATCCTCATGTTTTTCTAAACTGCGTCATAACTTCAATATTCTTCCACCGATTTTGATGAAATAAAGCCTATGTTAAGCGCTGCTTGTATACTGCATACCAATCCTTGCCTTAGTTTCTGAGTTTATCCCGGTCAGACAGACAGACAGAAAAACATATTTAAACTATATTTTTGGGAGCTGTTGCTTCCAAATACTTCTTCATCGTCGGTTATTCAAAAATATTTTCAATTTATAGTAATCCATTTTGTTTTAATAAAACGGGAATACTCACGTTAAATTGAGTCGGTTATTCCGACTATAGTTTCGATCACATTCGGTGACCTTTATCAAGGAATGCTTAGCGAGACACGCGCGCGACCTCGTCTTGCCTTGCACTCAGACGACGAGAGACGACTCTCTTGACGAGGTCGCGCGCGTGTCTCGCTAAGCATTCCTTGATAAAGGTCACCGAATGTGATCGAAACTATAGTCGGAATAACCGACTCAATTTAACGTGAGTATTCCCGTTTTATTAAAACAAAATGTATCAAAACCACGTCAGTTTTCATAGTAAAATTTTATAGTAATCCCCTTATTATAGTTTTATTATAAGAATTGTTATAGATTACCTACTTACCCAGTAGTACCCGTGTACTAGTGAGAATTGAGTAGGTACTAACCAAGTATCAAACATTATTAATCTTGGAGGAATGATTTAATCGTACGGGCAATGGCAGAGCAGTGTTGGCAACGTGCGCGCCCTCAATTCCACGACGCTTCTCTTTTTGCACAGACTCTAGTTGTTGTGCATTTCCGAGCTATCAAACCCTTGGAATGTTTCAACAATGCCAGCGTTAAGTGTAAAATATTTATGGCCATACATTTTATTGTCGAAGCAGTAAATCTGCGGCGAGCGTCAGATGACGACCACTCGTGCTGCCTACAGTTTATGTCAGGACATAAAATAAATCGAGGAATAAAACCAGGATGGACTGTAAAAGTTGACTGTTATCTAGTGCACTTAAAATAACTATATTTCAAAATTAAGAATTAAACCTATCTTAGAAAAGTCGTGGCACGGCTATCTCACTCGTGAATTTGCAAATTTCTCTAGATACTCTAAATTAAAAAAAAAAAACGATCTTCTCTAAACAAAAGTTTCTTTAAAATATTTGTCTAATAATCATTGACTAACACGACACTTTTTGAAAATGCACACTTAATAATTTTATATTTTTTCAATAATGTAAAGCGAAGTAAAAAGCGCGCATTTAGCGCGTCCTCGTATGTCATAAAACTGCGACCAAACCACCGTAGGACGGCCAGCAGCTTCCTTTTAGTAAAAGGTGAGAGTTTTGCGATCCCCAAGGCGCCTGCCAAGCGTGTGGATTATGGCCCCCTTTTCTAAGAGCGTGGCCTTTGTTCAGCAGAGGACGTCTTCTGGCTGATAATCATGATGAAAATGCGCGAGAGAAATAACTGTAGACACGACTAATTGCCTTACGGAAAACTAAAAAGTATATATGTTGATTTAACAAAAATGTATGCTAATGAAATTATCTTACGCGGAAGATGAGATTCGACGAAAGGTTGTTTTCTTTTCTATCTCAAGAAAACAAAATTAATTTATTATCCCGTACGTATGTGTGAGGAACTTTGAACACATTCTAGGAAAATTAGTTTTGGCAACTTTGTCAAAACCGAAACAATGTAATGTAACGGAGGGTCTGGGAACTAGTGAACTTGTTTGCGTCATTGTCTAGTCTATACAGGGTTATAAGGAAAAGGTATGCTATGCCGAAATGGGCTCATAGTACTCATCATTATGAACAACTTTTTATATGGGACCAACCCTGAAATCGATAAAAATATATCAGCTGTTCCGTAGAAAAATGTCTATGACACTCGGCAAAATGTATGGAACAGCTGATATTTTTTTCTCGATTTCAGGGTTGGTCCCATAGTAAAAGTTGTTCATAATGATGACTACTATAAGCCCTTTTCGGCTTAGCATACTCTTTTCTTATACCCTGTATAGTATTTAGTAATGTAATACAATATTTGATTTCAAATATTTTTGAGCAGTACAGCATTAGCAAAGAAAATCTACACGAGAAGAATAACAATCTCATACAAAAAAGTGTACTCCTTTTAGTATGTCATATTTTGTACAAATAAGCAATTTGCGACGTGAAAATATGTTTCCAAAAATAATGTTTTCAATGTCATCTCTTGAGAATAGCGAGTTTTGAAAATCAAATATAAAATTAATAATTTTACTGATATTATTAATGCAAAAATATTTATAGCAAGTTGAATTTTTCTCCGCACCATTACGAATGCGTTACAGCTTGGGTTTATATTTCAAGCCAAGCGGAAGTTGTGACTATCGTGTCATATATTAACTAGTCGTTCTGCGAAAACTAGACAGCGCGAGCACAAACTTTTTTGCACATGCAATCGCAATTATACAAATTCATATGCCGGTCCCAGACTTGCAGGTCGAACCCTGAATGTTCGCGCAATCAGAGACGCGTATAGATTTTTTTAGTCGTCGGCAATCCTGGTCGTAAATTGCATGAATGATTTTTGAGCCGCCCATTCGTAAACGCGGTTAATAACCTCGTCCCGCACCGCAGTGATTTTAATTTTAGATAGCGAGTTACTATGTACTGCTACGTAGACATAAAACACGTAACGTGTACATACAAACTAACACAGTGCTGATTTAAAGATATTTTTTTGCATGCACGATCAACTGGTGTCATTATCTTTCTTCAAAACTAAACCAAAGTGACAGTACTAAAATTGCCTTTGCTCTAAAGACCAACTTGACAGTACTAAAATTGACCATCTCTTTCAATTTCCATGTATAAAAAAGAAATGGCAACAGTTTACGAACAGTCTAAGTACGGAAAATGGTACAACATAATCAACACCATAGTGTTCCATCAAGCACACGACACATGCTCCCAAGAGTGTCGTGACCCCCCAGCTATATAGAGCACAGGCGCGCGTAATGTCATTTACATGAGGAACGTTCAACTCTAAATGCTTTTTATGGGAGTAGGTGTTCATATTAAAATATTTCTAACGAGCGTGTTTGAGAAACAGAAAAAAGTGAGCGATGACCTCATTCGTAAATAAGAGATTGACTGTTGACATTGATCGCAATTTATAACAACAGTCTGCATGTTATTGCAATGCATTGAGCAACTCGGCACCGGCCCGAACGGCCCCCGGCCGAGTGTTGCTATAAGTTGCAATGTGAAGCGTCGTAGAGCTTACAGACCAACATTACACTTGATCCAAGTACTTTTACTGAAATTTATAGTAGATTGTAGAGCAAGTTGAATGAAAACCATATATCGACCCATTTAGATTGCTTTTTGTATTCAAAAAGCAATATTGTAGCACGGTATCTGCAACAATATTATTTTAGTAGCCGATAGTCAAACATTTTAATACCCTCTTGCGTATGTTTACCTATTTCGCTAAATAAATAGTATCATATTAGGCACATACTACTTTTGGAAAGTACCCTAGTACGTAACCAAATTTGTGCTTTCTCTTTAACCATATCTGTGTTACTTTCTGTTATTTGTGCTATGAAATAAATAAATAAATTATAAGAAAAAGATTTAATTCAGCTCTTTACAGCCTACTACCATTAGTTTCAAATTATTTTACTCAGTGCTTCAAGCAACATGGACCGTGAGTAGCAATTTTCCATTTAACAATAAATGATTAAAAACCTCACAAAATAGAACAGTAACTACTTATAAGCAGTAAGTACTACGAGTTTAATTTTGTTACTATTATAGTACTACTAAGTTCCATATTGGTGGCCTATCTCTTCTAGGAGGTGGAGGGTTTTTTTTCTTTATCACATAGTCATCATCATCATCATCATCATCATCATCATCATCATCATCAGCCATAAGACGTCCACTGCTGAATATAGGCCTCCCCCATAGAGCGACCGACAACGGGCCACTTGCATCCACCGGTTGCCCGCGAGTTTAACAATGTCGTCGGTCCACCTAGTGGGTAGTAGTATCCTAGTCACCTAGTAGTCACCTTGTAATATCACATAGTAATTTAGAGATATTTTGATGCGGGTTCAAACATTTTAATGCGCAATTTATTATATCCCTTTATAATGTAATGGTGCTACAGAAGAGAGAGGTAAAAAATTTTCCTCTTCTGTGAATGGTGCAGATCATAAAACACGCGACTTTTGTCTCCAAGCACCATGGCGCATAATCCCTTAAAACAAAGAGCTCGTCTCCTTTTATCTACAGATTTATTTCCTTCAGACAATACACCATGATTGATAGGGATTTCCCAAAAGTTTTATTGAAACGAGATTGGATGGAACACGGATACGGAGATACCGTTTTGCTTAACTTTTATTACGCTTGATTTATGGAGGCATCTTTTATTGCTCACACCTTTATGGGCATAATATTTTTATATTTACTAAGTGCAAATAAAAAAGTAAAATTACAATAACTACATAGTACCTACATAGTAATTGTGTCTGCTTTTATTTATCTTGTAAATCTTCTGTAAAAAGTAGGTATATCTTGTAAAACAATAACAAATAAATAAAAATCAACCAAAAAAATAATTGCTGGTAGCTTTCGAGTATTAGTTACTGCCTTTGAAATACTTTTTGAGTTGTGAGCTTAAAATAATACTTCCTACTTCCAACTTCTGAATCCTGTTTTCAAAAAAAATATTTCAATGTACTATAAAATTACGACTTTGAGTAGTCGTAATTTTGATATTTAGATGGCCTATTAAAGATAGACAAAGAAAAACAAAGAAGTTTCACACCAAAAATGCCTACAATCTAAGCAATCAAGTATTGCCCATACCCACAGATGAACCAGATACCTCGTCACGCGGGTTTTGGTCCGATCAAAAGTCACCACAGTTTGAGGAAAGCACGGGGTGCGCGGAGCGTGACAAATAATTCCCATTGGCTATCATCAAGGTTACGCCCACCACTGTACCGAGTTAGTACGTTCCGTAGTGATGGGGTAAGCACTAGGCTGTGGCAGTAGGGCAACATTATAAGTCGATACTTGCCTACGTAGCGAACACTTGGGTCTACTGCCGCTCTGCCATAGTAATCGCACTCACTCGAATCTCAACTCACTAACATAACAGTACTAATTCGTTAAAGTACTAATTCTTCCTCAGTATCGTGCACTCGCGGATTTCCTGAATCAGTGTGTATTGTCACCGTACGGATGTGTAAATCTAATTCAAGATGGGATTGAAAACTGAAAATCATATTTCCTACACGCTGCATAATAAAATTATCTACTATTAGTTTCTATTGACGCAACATTGTTGTAAAATTCCTAGTATTTAACTGCAACGGTAACGACCGGAAGAATCAAGCAAGCGCGTGCGACTAGAAAAATCATAAACTCGCATCCCTTCGGGAGCCCCACGGATCACAGACTAGATAATAATTACTACGCAGCGCGCGGCATCAAAACATGCATCGCCTTTCGGCGATGCAATCAAAAAAATAATCAAAGGATGAAGAAGGCTACAGACGGCCACGGGAATTGATGAAATGCAATGATGCGTATTTACGCATTTTAGTGAAATACGCATCATTGAGGATTAACAAATAATTTTCTAAATCGGTTCATAAACGACGGAGTTACGAGTAACAAAAAAAAAAAAAAAAACTACTACTTGTTTTTTGTTTGTTTCAACCTCCTTCTTTTTTTGGAATTAGGTTAAAAATAATAAAGCATACTATATTTTTTTGTAAATACTATCCTTTTAAAAAATTTGTGCTATCGTTTTCAACGTACCTAAATCCAGCCCTGCTTCTGATTTTTTTCTCTAGTCTCACCACAGTCTCACGCACATGCTAGATGCTGCCGGTCGATTCTATCGTGATTTCGTTGCTTGTCGAGTTTAGTCCAAGCCACAGATGAATAGAACTAGATACCTAGTCTAGGACGAGCCTAGCGCGCAACACATAAGTTTTATAAGACTTATATAAGACTCCGCCCCAAACATTGAACCTCAGTTCCGACCAAGTGCCAGAGCTGTGCGTGCGTGCGTGCGGCTTACAAAATAAAACGATTGTTTTATTTTCCTGACAACCAACAGTAAACAAAAATGACTATCTGTGCAGTGAAATTGTGTGGAAAGTCATCCGCGCACTCAAACTACAAAAAAGACGGAATAACTTTTCATCGGTAAGTAAAATAATTCAGTTTTACAAGACATAGCTGAGCTCAGCGTATAATGGACTCGTCGTCACTTATCCCTTTTCCTCATTGCGGATATCCCATGCAGTTGTCCCTTTCTGGCGAACGCACGTATAAAGTAGTGTTGTGACTCATTAAACAAAACGCAGACTTGCATTTTCGATTTTCACCATACCGTAAAGGGATTCGAACACTGATGAATTCTAACTAAATAACTAACTAAACTGTGCACTCGGGACCTTCTGCTTGGACTAAACTCGACAAGCAACGAAATCACGATAGAATCGACCGGCAGCATCTAGCATGCGCGTGAGACTGTGGTGAGACTAGAGAAAATAACTTGTTAAGAGCATGTCGGGCCATGCTTAGTAGGGTTCCGTAGGTGCGTAGGATGTTTGAAGTTTTTATCCGTTACTAGCTTCTGCCCGCGGCTTCGCCCGCGTTTTTCTGGTAAACAATAATGGCGTTTTTGTCAGTAGACTATAGTATACGTCGTAAGTATTTCAAGGTTATTAAGTGTATGATTCAGTTGTTAATTTCGATTCCCGGCTAAATAGATTTTTAGATGATGAATTGAAGTAACTGAGTTGATTCTGGGTAAACTAACATTATTTTTCGGACCTAACAAAACGCGTGATCTCGAGAAAATTTCACATTTTAGAATAACAAATTCTATTGAAACGCGCAAAGAAAGCAGGGACCTCGAAAAAAAAACATTCGACATTACAGCTCGATCTCGAAAAATCCTCGAGTGCACGACACAGGAAGAATTAGTACTTTAATGGTGTTGTGTAGTAATGTTATGTTAGTGAGTTGAGATTCGAGTGAGTGCGATTACTATGGCAGAGCGGCAGTCGACCCAAGTGTTCGCGACGTAGGTAAGTACCGATTAATAATGTTGCCCTACTGCCACAGCCTACTGCTTACCCCATCACTACGGAACGTACTAACTCGGTACAGTGGTGGGCGTAACCTTGATGATAGCCAATGGGAATTATTTGTCACGCTCCGCGCACCCCGTGCTTTCCTCAAACTGTGGTGACTTTTGATCGGACCAAAACCCGAGTAACGAGGTATCTGGTTCATCTGTGGTCCAAGCAGAAGGTCCCGATTGCACAGTTTAGTAAGTTAGAATTCATCAGTGTTCGAATCCCTTTACGGTATGGTGAAAATCGAAAATGCAAGTCTGCGTTTTGTTTAATGAGTCACAACACTATTTTATACGTGCGTTCGCCAGAAAGGGACAACTGCATGGGATATCCGCAATGAGGAAAGGGGATAAGTGACGACGTGTCCATTATACGCTGAGCTCTGCTATGTCTTGTAAAACTGAATTATGTTATTTACCGATGAAAAGTTATTCCGTCTTTTTTGTAGTTTGAGTGCGCACACACAATTTCACTGCACAGATAGTAATTTTCGTTTACTGTTGGTTGTCAGGAAAATAAAACAACCGTCTTATTTTGTAAGCCGCACGCACGCACGCACAGCTCTGGCACTTGGTCGGAACTGAGGTTCAATATTTTGGGCGGCGACTTATATAAGTCTTATAAAACTTATGTATTGCGCGCTAGGCTCGTCCTAGACTAGGTATCTAGTTCTATTCATCTGTGCCCATACCTCTCTGTTGTTAAGGGCAGGAATTGTGGGCGCAGGTATCGCGCTAACGCGTTTGAAGTTTTTTTTGAAGAAAAAATGTTCTTCGCTCATTGTGTGAGGTCGGTTCTTGACAATCCAGAACATTTTTTTGTTTTGATATTTTTTTAATGACCAAAATAAAGGGAAAAGGTGCTTATCCGATTTTTATTGTCATTATGAAAAAATATCAAATTGAAAACTTGCTCTAAATATTTTGCAATATTATTTTCGCACAATTACCGAAACACTTGTTTCAAAAATATACCTAATAAGTATATATATAGCTTAAAAAAAAAATGCTCGAGCGAAGTAGGTGTGCCCATTATTCTGGGCCTTAAGGTACCCGAACAAAAAGCCTCTCTCAACTATTATCTGAAAATATTTACGCCACGTCGCGTCGGCGCAAATCCTAAAGAAATATTCTTCAAGGATAATCCTTCTTAGGGCATTTTATCCATTAGCAATTTTATCTATCGCCCGCTATTGGGTCAAATCTTGCAATTGAATTTTAAACCATTTTTCCTTGTTTAATTGAGTTGAAATTTTGCTTGTCTGTCAAGTATCGACGACAATACAATATTATGAGAGCGAGTTGATCTGATGACGGAGATGGAAGGTGGAAAACGGAACTCCTCAGTAAATAACAGTAGATTGATGAAGTTTGGACTCATTTTAATCAGCTTACGGTACCAATAACGGATTTTATAAAAAAGCTTGTCTGCAAAATATATTTTTACACAAAAACTGGAATGGCTATTGACAGATGTTGTAGAGGACATTTGATTTTGGCCATTTTGGCGCTAATGGCCATAGAGAGTGTACCTTGAATTAAACATTAGTTCCAGGTACAGCGTTTTTCATTTGTCGCTCAATTTAACACGTCGGTCATTTGACAATATGTATCAATTTTAGTACCAGGTACACTCATAGAGGCGCTTCAAATCGACACCAAACATGGATTTAGCAATGATGTTTCGTCCAAGACACCAAATAAGTTTTTTTTTCTTTCCTCCTAAGAGGATTTTGGCGTCGCACGTCTTATGCATTTGCCAGTGTTAAGTATACGTTTAAAATTTCAAGTTTTGTTATATATTATTAAAAAAGTCATAGTCACAGTCAAAGGCGAGCAGAGCATGTCACGGTCAAGTCCAAGTCATGCCCGAGTAAAGTGGTGAAAACTTTACTACACCCTTGTATGGAGTTTTGGAAACAACATTAAAATACACGTTTCACGACATAATACCATTCTCGTGGATGTTCACAAACACTTAACAGGTAAAAATTCACCGTTTTTACTTTTTACACATTAACACTCGAAATAACACAAGTTTTGGAAAATAATAAAATGACGCGACATAATTTCTTCACGTTCCCGCCAAAACTCCCATAAGAAATGTTAGTTTAATGACATAGCCAGCGTATCCAGCGACAGTCCCGTGGATTTATCCCGCAACTCTGAAAGCGATAGTGATAGTGCGCGAGCGGGACCGCGCATAATGCGATTAAGTTGGTACGAGCGGGATGGCATGCTCTCGCAATCAGAATCACGAACGTTTCAAAGTTAGAGGATAAGTACGCAGCCTACTAGTATTATAGACGTCAGTGCCTCGAGACCAGAAAACATGGTTTCTGTACTATAAACGTCAGTGCCTCGAGGGCACAACAAAACACGTTTTCACTTTTAGTGTTTCTATTTTATGACAATAACCACGGAGGTCGTGTTTATGTAGCGGTTGTTGCCTCCGGTCGCTAGCATACATTTTCCTATTCGCAAATTCTACCCATATGAGAAGATAATATGTAGCACTTAATACTAGTTAGCTTTAGGTATGGACCTATTTTGCTGTGGTTGTAGTTGGCAAGTGACAATTATTTTACCCCAGATATTAGCCCACTTTAGCTATGACAGCTCAGTGGTTAGCGCGTTCGGATCTCATAACACAGAGCGCGGGTATAAATCCTAACAAAACGCTGGACCTGCCTATGAAGGCAACCGTTGTGAAAAAAATAATGAGACAGAGGTTTGATACATACTTTTTACGTAATGTTTTTGGGGTGTGTGTAAGTACTTACAGTATGAATTCTAAATTTTTCTTTTCGTTTATGGGACGGGTCAAAATAAGGATTGAATTTTCATTTCTATCACATAAACATAAGTCATGAAAATAAACCTTAAAGTCGCCCCTATTTAATTTTTGAAATTAGAATTCAATATCGAACACGAAAAACAAAGAAAAAACACAAAAATTAAGTTTTAGGGAAAGGGAGTTGCGAAGTTGTTGATTGGCTTACAAAATTAGAAAAACTTTGTTTAATCTCTTCAAAATATACCTAACCTTTCCACCTTGGGTGTGCGAATTCTGCCTACAATATGGTACGCGCATAAAAGCTCCCTTTTAAAACACGCTGGGATCATGACTGGGAATATTCCAAATGAAAAACCAAAAGTGCTTGCCGACGTCGTTGTGCTGGCGAAAGGTTCTCTATTGTAATAAAGTTCTCTCTCATGCGTTATACGTTTGCGCTTGTTTATAAGTAGGAATGTAGGCTCTAATGTATGTTAGGCATGTACATGCACATTGTACAATAAAATTAATATACGACCCCTTTGTGCTAGAACTTATGCTCAATACCACAGAATTCTCCTTATTAAAAAAACAATGGCGAAATTTTATTTTGTAAACCTTAAAGCGTCTTGTAATATCATTGCTACAGAACTTAAGTATATTAAAATATTTTTTTCTACGTTCGTTCAAGTAAAAATTTAAGCTAAGCATTTATAGTCTAGGCCAGAATAAAAAAATACTTAATTAAAAATCATTAAATTGCAAAATTAATTTCCTTCTGAATGTTTTATTAGTTTGTTATCCTTGTTATCCTTCGACCAAAGTAAAATACAACGGGCCCAAGTAAGACAATTTTGAAGACTTTAAAGTGATCGCCGGCGCTCACCTTGATTCAATCGCTCTCACTCTGTGAAAAGCTGAAAAGTGCGAGACGTACGTTCGTCAATACATGAGATCCAAATATCTTCAAAAATATGCCTTAATATTATATTCGCTATCTCTTTTTTATGAAAAATGTAATCCTACTTTTTATTACGCAATGTAAAGAATAACAAGTCAAAACAATCGAACTTGATTGTTTTGACTTGTTATTCTTTAGGAAGTTGTATGGTTAGGGCCCGAGGGGCCCGCCCATTCATTTGACTTTTGTCGAAGGTTTTGTCGGCCATATATTTTTAAGTGTAACCATTTTATAAAGAAACTTTTCGTTTCACTATACATGCAAATTTTTGGGTGATAATTTTGTTGGAAGCGCGATAAAAACATTTCAGCTCATTATAATATTTTTCATAACTTTAACCACGATTAAAACAAGACAAAACACTATTTTGTCATGTTTTAATCGTGATTAAATACTGCGTAAGACATAAAACACGATCAGATATACAAGGACTAGGCGGCGTGGCCATGATGGCTTTAGCCTGCCCAACAGGTGAAAAAAAAAAGATAACAGAAAGACGTTTCTGGTTTGGACGTCTAATGCGTTTTTTTCTCTTACTTTTTGTATGTACACTTTTCTCTTATTACTTTTCTCTTCGATTTCTTTTAATTTCCGTACGACCTGGACTGTCTTTGGACTTTACGAATATTGCGTTTCTTCTGTGTGACTACTGCGTGCCCGTGAATTCCTATTTTGCTTAATACCTAACGACTACCGTGCTGTTTTAAGTTTCCATTCAGTTGTTAACAGTAAAATAACTTAGAAAACTTCAAAACCTGATAACTATTGTTCATGGCCTCCTATAAGATAATAAGCATCTAAAATCCTTCCTGTCCCAACCCTTTTAATGAAAAAAAAACCGAAAAATAAATCATGCTTATCTTATCTCGAATCGGACATTCTAGACATTATTTTAATAGGAAAAAAGAACACATCTCTGAGATAATGTAGGGAATGGACACACAAATCTAAATAATTGGATTCGAAGGAACATATATCTCTCCTGTAGACCTTTTTCAGGTCGTTCAATGAGATACGATAAACGTTTTTACATAAAAAGAAACATTGCCCAATTAAATATGTTAACGTAGGCCGTAGGGAGTTCTCTATACCGTTCCCACGTTCCTGCCACAAGCGGTGGAGGAGGGACACCGTGGAGTTTTAATGGGTTAGAGTCCCACATAACCGCACTGTCTCACCGGGGCAGTGCAGTATGCGTGCGCATTTCTCCAAGTAAAAAAAAAGTGTTCTCTATAGATATGCTTTCTCATCCATTGGTTTCTAGAAGAGATCGCTTTTACCGATAAGACCATCTTATTGTGCTTTTCTCTAATATTTTAATATTATTTTTGCTGTCCTTTTATGGTGCCAATAAAGTGTTATTGTGTTGTAAGCAACATCAGTTGTTGCAGTAATTAACAGTTGTTTGCAACTAAATAAGAACGTAATAGATTTAGTTATCCTAACATCTCATACCACCAGCTAGTATGAGTCACTTTAAAAACCAACACAAGCCACTGTTCTTTTTGAAAGTCCATTTATCACTGTGATTCATCAGTAATCCGTTCACCAGTCACGTCGGCAAAATTGAAAAATGAAATTGATACTGGGTACCTATTCACATCTTTAAAACCTTTTTAGATTACTTTTTTTTGACCTTTTTGGTGTAAAATTTCAAAAACAGTCACAACGAATTACATGAATCGTCGTATTACCTTTTGTTTTTGTCTTTTTGAGACAGACGGTACGTTACGAATAATGCGGAAACTTGTAATTGGCCCAGTTTTCTTCTAGTTATAATGTTACTTATTAAGTAAACTTAATAAGTTTTCACTAAAAATGTAAAAATAAATAATAATAAAAATTAAATGTTCGGATGAATTGTGAAAGAAAGATTGAGTGTGGCAAAGTTGACAAAAAAGGTTGTAAGGACGAAAAATGCGAATAGATCATTAATTATTTGCGTATTTGTATCTCTTATTTCGTCACAGAAAATTTTAATAATTTCATTTAAACATGTAACGTTTTGCTGGCATAGTTTTTATTCAAAATATACTATATAATAAAATAATAAGCAGTTTTGAAGATTTAATTACATAGATTTTTCTATTTCCATGATTTAAAATTAAACAGAAATGAGGGTTCATAGCCCTCTCATTTAAAGTTATCATCTAGTTCATAGCCAGAATGGCATTACAAAAGTTTTACGTAGATTTGATTTCTATCGGGGGAAAGAATTGGCTAAGCAGTTCAGGCACATTACCACATTGATGTACTCATAGTGAAGGGAGATGTTTCCAGTGTAATTACTGGGCATAAAGAGATTTAACCTAATATCTTAGGGTGACGAATGCAGTGCATGTCCGTCCATGGATTACTGTTGGAGTTCCAAATTCTGGGTGGCACTGAAATGTTATGGGCAAGCGTGACGATTACCATAAGGTCCTTCCTTGAGCAACTTCCTTGTCGTCAATCAGTACCATAGAAAAGGCTCCCAAAAGTTGTAAATCGTCATCATCATCATCAGCCATAAGACCTCCACTGCTGAACATAGGCCTCCCCTAACCCCCCTTAGAGCGCACACCGACCGACAACGGGCCACTTGCATCCACCGGTTGCCCGCGACTTTCATAATGTCGTCGATCCACCCAGTGGGAGCCCTACCTACGCTGCGTCTTCCGGTTCGTGGTCGCCACTCAAGAACCTTTCTTCCCCACCGGTTATCGGTTCTTCGAGTGATGTGGCCTGCCCAAAGCCAATTCAAAAAAAAAGTTGTAATTGCACTTCAATATTTCTACGAAGATTACTTACTGCCACATAAGTACGAACTGGCCTCGTAGTGTGGTGTAGTGCAAGGAGCACAAGACACGTGACAATCACATTAGCCGCATCGCATGTTCTATTGCAATGCTGTCCCGGGACAGACATAAACAGGAAATTAGGTGTCCCACGGACAGAGCTAATAGACGTGACCACAGCCACACATAGATATGAAGGTCTTACCTACAACCTATAATGTATTTAATATAAAAGAACAAGCCTCTTTCTAGGAATCGGCGCACAGACCAAACCACTTATCTAGGACTTGTTTGGACCCAAGATACCTCAAATGATCTAAATGAACAATTAGAACGGACTTTGCGAAATTCCACCTCTATAAGTAAGGCTGAAATAAACCTTGTAAGCTTGTATACAAGCGTACCTTCCTACAACTGCATATTCTTTTACTACGTTTGAAATAAAAATTTAGTTGACTTGAGAATATCCTCCTTTTTTTTTGGAATTCGGTTATAAAGACCTACGTTATTTTCATTTAGATCATTTAGCATTGAAATGAATTTGTGATTACTTTTTTTTTAATTTGCATTTTTAATGAAATATTAAATTAAATTAAATAATAATTTAATTAATTAATTAATTAAGGAATTGTGAGTTCATTTGAATGTAACTAACGGAGATATTTTGAGCCATCCGATCAGACGCACTCGTTGGGTCTCATTCGCTTCGGACCGCTTTGACACGCTCTCTCACTCCCACAATATTGTTTTAAATTATTAATTTAAATTATAAAATTACTCATATCAGATCACCCGATCATCAAAAATGTTTACAACACTTTCTGTATTACCTTATGTAAAATGACTTTGTTAAATATTTATTTATAACTAGCTGCGCCCCGCGGTGTCACCCGCTATCCTACAGAAACCGAATATTTTTCCGGGATAATAAGTAGCCTATGTGTTAATCCAGTGTATAGGCTACCTCCGTACCAAATTTCATTCAAATTCGTTCAGCCGTTACAGAGTTGAACGGGAACAAACACACATACTTACCTACTTACACACAAACTTTCGCATTTATAATATTAGTGTCATGTAATGTGTACAGGGACTTACTGGTGATCCACGGTGAGAGCACGTCGCGGCGGCGCCACCAGCGCTACAGGCCACGCTGCCTGCACCAGCGACTCGCGCACGAACTGCTCCCACGACGGGGAACTGCCTCCTGCACCAATTAAAACATAAGCCTTAGCCTTGTGGCTCAGTAGTTGGATTTCCGCCTTCTGAGGTGTAGGTTGTGAATTCGATTCCCACCCGGGACAAACATTTGTGTGGTGAACTTGGATGTTTGTTCTTTGTCTGGGTGTTTCTATGTATGCTATGTATGGATTTACAAAAAAAAAAAGATTTATGTATTCTATCAGTTATCTGATTCCCATAGTATAAGCTTGCTTAGTTTGGGGCTAGTAGATGGCGCTGTGTGTGAAAAACGTCCACGTTTATTTATTATTTATTTTATTATAATGCAATGTCACTCTTATGATATACTAGTTGTTGCCCGTGACTTCGTTAGCGTGGACCTACAAAAAAACATCCCGAAAAAAAAAGTAGCTTATGTGCGTCTCCGGCCCTTAAATTATATATATCTACGAAAAAAAATGTGAGTGTGCATTGTTTTTGTTCCGGATTGAAGACTTGCCATCGTTCAGGATCACGATCGCAGTGTAATGCAAATTAGTGTCATAATTTTGTGAGACACTGCCACTGCTAAAAGCAAGTCAAATATTTATCATCAAGCAGTCAATTTTCTCGTCTTTTCATTCAACAAAGTAAAAAAAACGTAATTATTTATACTTATAAAACTTATATAATTATAAAGATGGATGGGAACCGATGGGGAAGAAAGGTTCTTGAGTGGCGACCACGAACCGGAAGACGAAGCGTAGGCAGGCCTCCCACTAGGTGGACCGACGACATTGTGAAAGTCGCGGGCAACCGGTGGATGCAAGTGGCACATTGTCGGTCGGTGTGGCGGTCTAAGGGGGAGGCCTATGTTCAGCAGTGGACGTCTCCTGGCTGATAATGTATGTAATGTAAAGATGGAGAAAATTAAGAATGATAAAAGAAAAGAAAAAAAAGAAAAGAAAATGGTAAGAGAGGGTATAACATAATGTATGAATCTGATGTCTTTGTCCAGTGACAAATGGTGGGTATGCAGTAGGTACCTCGTAGTACACTACTTAGATACTATGTATAGTTAGGTTTGCATAAGTTCTAAGTTCTAACCAGCAGCCACCTTGTGGCTTTGTCTCCAAAGTTCAACAATCTTAACCTCTAAGCTCAAGTTTATACCCACTGAAAATAAATAGGGACAGAAAGCCGGCTCCATATAACGAGTGATAAACTGGTCGTAGACGCGTACATCCGACGATATCGAAATCAAGTCGGTGAAACGGTAATTATTCATAACTAACTATACCAGTACCTAGTTATTGTAATATAAGGTACTTAGATGTATGGAACTGAGCGCGTACTGCGGAAACCTTATCGTGATGATTGTTAGATTTATCTATCGACGCTGTGCGACCGTGATGAACCTTATCGCGCCGTGTTAGGGCACGTTTACTCGATGCGAAAACTTACTTGCGGCTACCGCGAGGCGGCCGCGCGGAAGCCGCGTACTCGGCCCGTATCACGAATCGTATCGCCGCGTAATAAGTTTTATGGTCACGCAGCGTCGTCGACTGAACCAAACAATCATCGCAATAAGACCCTACTGGCCCTGGTGTTAATTAAATACCAAGTTTGAACTCTATGTACTAGGCCATAATATTGAATTTGCTCGCAACAACTGATCCGCGCGGTTCGTTGATTGCAAGGAATTTGAATATTGTGGCTTAGTTAATAGAGTTCAAACTTGGTATTTGATTAAAACCAGTACGCAGTACCAGGTAGAGGGCCGCGCGGCCGAGGCGCGAGCAAGAAGAATGCCGCAAGAATGTTTTCGAGTTGTCTGCATGAGCCCTTACGACTCGCGGTTGTGAAGCGTCAGTGGCTGAACTGATCCTGGGCCGTACGGAACCTGAACTTCTGTACTTATTTCTTCAGTCTGGGACCATCCCGAGATATGAAGATACTGTCTTAGGGCCTTTAATAAGGTCTGGGTATTATTACCATACCGAATGACTGAAGCATATAAACGGTCTATGCAAAAAGTGGTTTGCATAATTAACACGACAACATAATAAATTGAAAAGAAATTAGATAAGTGATCTGA
Organism: Apocheima hispidaria; assembly: GCA_947579745.1. Lineage (NCBI taxonomy): Eukaryota > Metazoa > Arthropoda > Insecta > Lepidoptera > Geometridae > Apocheima > Apocheima hispidaria. The sequence goes on from OX388146.1 coordinate 13,690,650, forward strand.
TCATACAAAAGATTCCATAAACGTTCGTCTTCATTTTAGTTATTAAATAGGTTATCTACAAAATTTTAAAATAAATATTTTGTACGTGCAAGAGTTATCATTTACTCCTTATCATATCCTGAACATTTACGGCGGTAATATTGCGAAGACTTCTCTCTACACATTTTACAAGGTGTTCGGTTAAATAAGGGATATAATTTGGAAGGGTGTTCAGTAAGGGATTCTTACTCCAAATTTGTGAAAATAGGAACTTAATATTTGTCATATTTCAAAGAAACTATTTTTTTATTTAAGTCGGGTGAGTGCCTTTTGCTTAGTTAATAAAGGCACCTGCCCGATAAAAAAAAAACTAAATATTTGATATATTTGACACACATATTTCATTTGATCAATAAAATACGAAATGAAAGGACATCAATTACTAGCCGCAGAATAGTTACGAGCAATGCTCATATCGCGTCGACCTTTACAAAATTTTAAACGTTTATGCATGAAATTTTGCACAACTATAGTCTAAATAAAGAACTCCAGTTTCAAAAAATAATATTTTTTTGTGTAATAAGCGTAGCTCCCATACATGTAAAGTAGGGATAAAAAAAAAACGCAAGTCTCCCACATGTACTCCACATGTGGTCGACATCATTGATTAGGTCTTTTAAAATGAAGTTAAGGTTCCTACACCATTTTTTAATCAGACGTACCGTTTCCGAAATATGTACAAAGTTACTTGCAATGTGTGCCCCTGCCGTTTCTAGGCTGATCTGAGAAACTTGTTATCTTCCATGTAAAAACTTTATTTTATATTTCGAGCATTTCTGATAATGAGTTTTTAAGATAAGCGGAAAAAACAAATAAATACTTCAAACGTCATACAGACCTACGGAACCCTACTAAGCATGGCCCGACATGCTCTTAACAAGTTTTTATTAAAACAAAATGTGTCAAAACCACGTCAGTTGTCATAGTAAAGCGTTTTTACGGTTTATATCCATATGTTATACTAGTTTACTACTCACTTTAGGGCACTAGACATCCCGAGACAAGACCATTTAGGAAACCGGTCCAATTGGTACAATAGACATTCCGACACTCCAATCAATGTAGCCCTAACCCTACTTTACGTACAGAACATTGATATTGATTACATTTTTAGTTTATGCTTACATTACATTACATTATCAGCCAGAATACGTCCACTGCTAAACATAGGCCTCCCCCTTAGCCCGCACACCGACCGACAATGTGCCACTTGCACCCACCGGTTGACCACGACTTTCACAATGTCGGTCCACCTAGTGGGAGGCCTGCCTACGCTTCGTGTTTCGTGCTTCGTTTATGCCTATAAAGGGTGATCATATCAGTTCCATGTACCCACTCACGTAGAAATATATTACAAGAATGCAATATATGATCACTGTTGGCGTATCTCAAGAAATATATAAATAAAGCATTATTTGTAGCTTCGTGGCCACAAGTACCATATATCGTTGAATATGTCCCTCGATTAACCAAACACTCTGTGTAAGTACGTAAAAACCCATTACCGTCTTCGATAGCGTGGTCTCGTCTCGTTTACTGTATCAAAGAGTTTAGTTTAGAGTGCAGGTGCTGGTATAACAGACTGCATACTAACTATTACTAACTTATCTGTCGAGCTGGTCAAATGGAGGGAAGTGAAATTTTCCGTGGAGGCTAAACAGTTTTATTTAGCAACTGCGATGGTGGCTCCTTCGCTCAGCTCTGCATGTAGGTTGGTATGTCTGTACTAACTTCTATCACTTCCATGAGGTCTCAATTTACGAAAACTTTGCTTCAATGCTGTTTACCACTTTACTTTAGAGTTCATTTAGCACGTGAAGCTCGTCCCTTCTCGCGAAAAAAAAACTATACGAGCTATAATGGGTTAGTTGTAGTCGTATTGTAAATACGCTCACAATTTTTTAAGTTTACGTATGGATTTAAAAAAAAATGTATGTTGGATATCATTATCATAACATCAGAAATAGTTTTAAGAAGTTTTAGTTTTGATATCTTTTCATTTTACAGAAGAAATTTACTTTTTAATTATGACTAGCTGCGCCCCGCGGTTTCACCCGCTGTTCTACAGAAACCGAATATTTTTCCCGGATAAAAAGTAGCTCTTGTGTCAATCCAGGGTGTAAGCTACTTCCATACCAAATTTCATACAAATCAAACAAAAAAACAAAACAAAAAACGTTACTAAACTCGTAGCGATACTAACAACAACCAATACACAACACACTGAACAAACTTACCTATATACTTACACACTTACAGACAAACTATCGCATTTATAATATTAGTGTCAATTCGCACATAATTATTAAAATCAGAAGTTTATAGAGTTTTATCGTTCATATAAATTAATGAAAACTTGTTTGGATCGATTTTAGAAAAACTTAAAGACATCTATTATTTTATAATAAAGAAAACCTTGCAAAAACATTCTTCCATATCTTCATATCTTTAATTTTATACCGGTAAAAAAAGGAGAGCGAGAGGTAACGGCGGAACGGATTAGGATGAAATTTGGTATGGAGGTAGCTTATTTCCTGTTGTATGTCGCAAAATTTGTTTTCATGAACCCACGATGAGTAATAAAGCTGTAATTGACAATTTTGAATTGTTTTTTGGCAAGAAATTTTGAATTTGCCGCGCTGATAGAAACGTAGCACCTTAAAGCGATCTCTTCCAGGCGACCTTAAATTATAATATTAGTTAGAATTAGGTTTTACTAAGTCCAAAACTTACATGTGCCATCTGAATTTCGGTAACGCCTATAAAATAACCTCTCGCGATCTCCCATTCAAATACTGACTAGATTATCCGTTGCTTAATTAACTGTCTAATTGACGAAGCGATGCCAAGGCCTATGAGTCTAAGGGAGCAAGTGTGCAGTATGCGTGTATATTTGTCCAAAAGTAACTTGAGAATTGCATCACCCTTTGAGGATAGGCTGATATCACAGGCCACGGGCCACATCACTCGAAGAACCGATAACCGGTGGGGAAGAAAGTTTCTTGAGTGGCGACCACGACTTAGCGTAGGTAGGCCTCCCACTAGGTGGACCGACGGCATTGTGAAAGTCGAGGGCAACCGGTGGATGCAAGTGGCCCGTTGTCGGTTGGTGTAGCGCTCTAAGGGGGAGGCCTATGTACAGCAGTGGACGTCTTATGGCTGATGATGATGATATCACAGCAGTGGGATGTTAAAGGCTGATGCAAGCAGAGATTGATAAAACTTGATTATTGACGTTATCTTTTTGAAATTTTGTAGACACGTAGTTTATTTTAATACAACTTTTAAGATCGAATTTGAGCAAAATCGGTCCCGAGGTATTGAAGTTATGATCTCAGTTCTGTTCGAAATACTTATTAGGTAGGCTAGTGTACATTAGCAGCATAGGTACCTAATTTCCTAGTGATTAAATCGAAGCCGGTCACCAGACACGCCAGCGCCAGGACCACAGGACCACAACTTGCCATCCGACGCAATACTTTATCCGAGTCCGAGGGTCGCCCGATCAATTTCGCCACTAATTGAATTTTCGGGCTTTTGAAGCTAATAGCTCAAGTTTCACAGCAGTCTAACAGTGCTGCTAGATTGAGATCATATACCCAAGCACTTATATAATCATGTCAAATAGGGCAAAACATCAAGGAGTCAGGGTGAGTTTCCACTGGCAGAGACGAGCGGATCGGAGAAGAGACATGCAGGAATCCACCACTCACATTAGTTGTAATCCACATCTTGGTTCCGACCGACAGTGATAACAGATAACAGTCATAGGGGAAAGAAAAATAAGAAGTGTGTCAAATTGCATTGCGGAGTCGCGCGGCGGAGGGAGCGGGGTATATTGGTGCCAAAGATCACACCCTAGATTCTGCATTCGGGACGCTCGAAGCGAACCATACATCAGTTTAAATACACTTATAAGAAATTACTCTGATTGGTTGATTGTTAGGCGCGAGTAGGCCTAACCTTGAGATAGCTAATGAGAACGCTTGGTCGCACTCCTCGCGACCCGCGCCTTCCTCAAACTTTGGTGACTTATTGGAGGAACAACGATTCTCGTAATGCGGTATCTAGTGTGATCTGTGATTGGTGGGAAACGAGGCGGACAGCGAAGTGGTACGAGCGGAAAGGCACGGTGCGGGGTACAGCGAAGCGGGGTTCATTAACTATGAACATACTAAATGTGCTAAGATAGTAGCGTACATCACGAGGAAGGACTGGACTAACTGTATATCTCGGAAAAATACGGTAAAAATGGAAAATGGTAAAACCTAGTGCACTATAAAGTACTTATCTAGGTACGTAATTATTTTTTTAGTGTTTTTCACTACCTCTGGCCCGATTTTGTTCAAATAAGCTCTTTGTAGTAATCCTTTATATACCCTGTAGCTTTTAACTCCATGTGAAAAAAGGGGTTACAAAATGTTTCGTTGAAAGCTAGTTTAATCGGATCTTGGAATAGTTTGCAGGTCGCCGATGTATAGGTATTTGATGAAAATCTGTAAAGCCATTAGCGCCTTTCCGAATTGGTCAGTAAAATTATTATTTGTGCAGGTTATCCTATCGTTTAAATGTGATTAGGTCATAGCTGGGAGGGAAGCCTGAGATAGAATTCTAGCTAATTAGTTCGAATAATTTAATCATAAAACAAACTCTGAGTACAACAACGGCAATATTCCACAACAAAATTAATTTTTGACTGCGGATCCAAGCCTCTCGCGATTCTATATTCAAAGTTTCAAACAATCAAGAAAGCAAATATTTTAATTGGCAAATTAATACATGTAGTTTAAATACCGACGTAGGTCCTACTACTATGTATTATATAGCACAATTTACGTACATGTGTTTTAGTTATTAGAAAACATTTTGAGATATTGATTTAGTCAGTATAATGCTATTGTACAAGACTAAGATTCAAGGATTTAAAGATATAGAAATTGAATTCTAAGAAAAATAAATTAAAAAAACAAATTACAGACAACAAAATGTTACGTCAGCCATAACCTATTTTCCGCAGTGCCAGAAGACAATGGTCTTCAACCAGTGTGTGTTACTAGTGATGACATAATGGAACCGAGACGTGGTCCTTAACAGCCGGCATTTTGGAGAAACTCAGAGTCACACAGCGGGCAATGGAGAGACCTATGCTCGGAGGTTATTTGCGCGATAAATCCGGAACAAGGATATTCGCCGAAAAACCAAAGCTTTATGGTGAAATGAGATCTCCGTCACTTAAATAAATTACATTGTATTAGAAAAAGTTAAAAAAGTACGGGAGTATGCGATTCTTGTGAGGTAAATTAGTGTGAAGATTTATTTCATTTTATATGTTAAAAATAGGTCATACGTAGATGACCTCCTTCTTAAAGCCAACCAAACTGATTGGACTTACTAAAATTCATCTCACATAACACATTATTTTTCGAATAACTGCGACCCAATTATTTTCGCGAAATAACAACAAAGAATGAAATTTTCTGTGAATTTTAATTCAACGACACCGCCTTTCTCCCGCGATGTGGTATGCATATTATATTCAAAAAGAAGTTTCTTATACATGAAACTCCTAAGGGATGACAAGACCTTCTAGCATTTTCTCTGCTTTAGCTGCAGACATTGTACATTTTCTTGAAGATACTATTTTTACAAAGACCAAAAGGAAACTTGACTTTATGTTGTAGTTGCTATAGCTACTTTTTAATTTAAAACGGCACACTACATTGCCACGAGTATAAAAAGGTATTTACATTAAAAAAATGCGTGGAGTGTCTCGCAATACACACTCAGGCTTATTAATAGAGGTCAGCGTTGAAACTGCTGAATTTGTTAAAAATATAGCATTGTTTCCATATCCAATATAATCAAAAAAAATACTCCAGGTTGTGAATTTTTTGAAGTCATTCATCTACATTTTATCAGAATAATATAAGGGTTTCTGTATGGTTTCTTTTTTTGCCAAAAAGTTTAACAATTAATTCTTTTCATAAGACTGTTAGGAGTGAGCTCAGAACCTACCAAATCGGAAAAGTCGATTCTAGTCTTTGCCCGGCAGTGGAGCTCTACAGGTTAACAACAACAACAAAAAAACAATTTTTAGCATCAAACATATTACTTAATTCTCCAGTACAACAGCGTCGGACCATAAAATTTCTAAAATCTTCAGTGTATTTTCGTAGTTCCGGTCTTTATTATTTAAACAGCCTTTTTTCAACGCTGAATGTATGTTTCAACCAGGGATGTAAGGGAAGAGGTTATATCGGAACCGAAGTCGGAGTCGGAGTTTTTAAATTTGAGTTGTCGGAGTCGGAACCGGAGCCGGAGTCGGAGGCGGAGGCAGATGAGAGATCTGCTGTACTTTGTCCATTCGTTTACATTCGACATAAAGTACATTCGAGGAAAATGGAGGTTTAGCAGTTTAGTCGTCCTGACTGTACACACTTTGAATGACCTTTTAACGATGTGATCGTGTCTCCCTTTCGTGAATATATCTTATTACAAAGTTTACACTTTGCCGTATTCGCAGACACTTCATTGAAGAAGTTCCAAATAACGCTTGTTTTTGGTTTCATTATTAAGTAGAACTCTAATAAAATGTCACACATAAAATAAAAATACATAACACTCATCAGAAACACAAGCGTAAAAAAAAAAAAAACAAAAGAACCGTCTTCCTCAAACACGAAATGACAAGTGAAAAAGTAATAAACAGAAAGCACGCGGCGCGATTCTCCGCGTGTCAAGTATACACCTGTTCATACGCTACGCGCTGCCTATTTCGCCCTCCGATTCTAACCTCCGATTTAAAAGTATTGGAACCGAAGTCGAAATCGGAGATTGAATATCAACCGGAAGTTCCTACTTTTCGGAATCGGAGTCGAATCTCCGTAACATCCCTAGTTTCAACATACGTTTTAATTAACACTACAATAAACTGGACAGAATAAAAAATACGCTCCAGTTTTTACTTGTTACTCAAAATAAATCATTATCCCCTTCGTATGAATAATGAATAATTAAAAATGATACTCATTAAAGAATATAAAATGATTTACTGAGTATCTATTATTTTCAGTATCATCTTTTCGCCTTGTTTTTACAAAAGGAAATTATTCAATGAAATTGTTTACTGACCGCTGTGTGTTCAGTTCATTTGCTTTATTGTTTTCAACGAATCTCTTTGTGTACTTTGTAGTGGTAGGGTTCTCTTGCAGAGTCCGCCTGGAGAAGTACCACACCTTTCCCAGTTATTCAACCGCCAAGCAGTAGTGTGCAAGCATTACTGTGTTCCGGATTGAAGGGCAATGTTTCCAGCGTATTTACTGGGCATACAGAGATTTAACATCTAACATCTCAGGGTGACGAGCGCAATGCATTGCCGCGCATAGTTTCGAACTGTTGAAGTCCAAAATTCTGGGTGGCACTGAGCTATTATGGGCAAGCATGACGCTTAACATCAGATGAGCGACTTGCTCGTCTCGTAACCGAAACCTACAAGTTAAATTTCATGTTTTTTTAAAAATTAATATGGAAACAATATATTGTGTAAATTGCAGGCCTAAAAACAACGTTGATCCCTTCAAAATTTATGCTTGATATTATATGCTAGATTATTATAGCTTATAGTATTAATATTGCATCATCTTTCTTCATCACTAGCTTCTCGTAGTTCAAATAAAAAAGTTTTGTGGAAAAAAATATTTTTCCAGACAAGCTTTTATGAAATCCGTTATTCGTACAGTAAGCTGATCAAAATGAATCCAAACTCTATCAATCTACTGTTAGTAGTTTCCACCTTCCGTATCCAAGCTCATAATATTGTATTGATATTTACAGGCGTGTACAATTTCAACTTAATTGAATAACGGCAATTGGTCTAAAATTCAGTGACAAGATTTGATCTTAATATACATACTAACATTGCAAGTTAAATAAAAGCTTGTAAAAAGTGAAATGACAGAATGATTAAATTTCCAATTAGATACAACTATTTCCTAACTACTACCTGTCGCCAAACAAGGTTAGGTGCATTTTCAAGTTCGTCGTCAATTAAGACTATGAATATATTTATTGCCAAAAACAAAATAAAAACATGGGCATGAAAACAAGGAAAAACAAAAATGCTTATTTTTAGTATTTGGCAGTAGGGGTATACGTTCAGCGCTGTGCTGCGTGACTCCGAAGAGTCACAGTCATGCAGGGTTGGTTTTCGGCGTACCCTTTTGCTCATAAAAAGGATGGCAGGTGAGCAGTGGCGAGTATTACAATACCGACGATTTATTAATGCACATATATTATAACATTACCCTTTTGGATCAGCCTTTAAATATCCCACTGCTGGGTTATCGGCCTACCCTCAAATGGTGATCAGGCTATATCCACCACGTTGGCCCAGTGCGACCCACATACGCCATCGAATTTCTTGTCCGGAAATATACAGGTTTCCTCACGATGTTTTTCTTCACCGAAAAGCCAGTGGTATATCCGTACATAAGTTACAGAGAACTCATTGGTAAGGGCTCGCCCGGGTTCGAACCCGTGACTCCAGGAATGTGAGGCGAGCGTGCTCCCACTGTGCTACCACGACTTTTAACATAGCCCTTACATTGCTGTAATTATAACTGTTAATATCAGAGTACTTAGGAAAGCTTGTGAATGTGGTTTGCGTTGAATGTCTTGGGTGACCGATAGTGATGTGTCTGTGTAAGATCCGTGTGTGGTGTTGTTTTTTTTACAAAGCTTAGGCAAAATTTATAAATATATATATTATATTATACAATATACATACATTATTTTATATTATAATTATATATAATCTGTTTTATACGTACAACCTTCTTTCTGAGTAAAAATCATAACAACGACTAAAGGAACGATGTAAATCAAAACCAAAAGCAGGTATAAAATTCAATATTAAATTTTGTTTCACGTTTCATCTAACTAAAACAATCGTTTGTATCGTTTATCAAGAGTTACCTTGTTTTGTTTTTAATAAAATACTACCTATAAATCGTGCGCGGCGAAATTAATAGCCTGCCCAGTAAATTCTTTGAAATCGTGAACCCAAATACTCTCATTATATGTTTAATTAAAAAAACAGCTTACAAAATATAATCCAATTATTTACATCATGAGCTTACATTACATTACATTATCAGCCAGAAGACGTCCACTGCTGAACATAGGCCTCCCCCTTAGACCGCCACACCGACCGACAATGTGCCACTTGCATCCACCGGTTACCCGCGACTTTCACAATGTCGTCGGTCCACCTAGTGGGAGGCCTGCCTACGCTTCGTCTTCCGGTTCGTGGTCGCCACTCAAGAACCTTTCTTCCCCATCGGTTATCGGTTCTTCGAGTGATGTGGCCTGCCCATTGCCACTTCAGCTTGCAAACTCTGAGAGCTATATCGGTGACTTTGGTTCTTCGACGAATATCCTCGTTCCGGATCTTATCGCGCAAAGAAACTCCGAGCATAGCTCTCTCCATTGCCCGCTGTGCGACTCTGAGTTTCTCCAAAAGGCCAGTAGTCAAGGACCACGTTTCAGTTCCATATGTCATCACTGGCAACACACATTGGTTGAAGACCCTTGTCTTCAGGCACTGCGGGATTTTGGACGAGAAGATATTACGCAATTTCCCGAACGCTGCCCATCCGAGTTGGATTCTTCGAGCGACCTCTTTGTCGAAGTTGGACTTACCTAACTGGACAGTCTGTCCAAGGTAGTTATAATGGTCAACAAATTCGAGCGCATCGTTCCCAACGACCACCGGTACGGGTACAACATGGGCATTTGACATGATTTTCGTCTTGTCCATGTTCATTTTAAGACCCACCTGTTGAGAAACGCTGCTGAGGTCGTTGAGCATGTTATTGAGGTCCTCTAGCGACTCTGCCATGATTACTATATCATCGGCAAAACGAAGGTGAGTGATGTATTCGCCATTAATGTTGATGCCGTATCCGTTCCAGTCCAAGAGCTTGAAAACGTCCTCCAATGCGTTCGTGAACAGTTTCGGAGAAATAACGTCTCCCTGTCTCACGCCTTTCTGCAATTGGATTGGTTTCGTGCTCTCGTCCTGCAACCGGATTGACATGGTGGCGTTCCTATACAAACACTTCATCACCTCGATATACCTATAGTCGATATGACATCGCTGAAGGGACTGCAATACCGCCCAGGTCTCGATGGAATCGAAGGCTTTCTCATAGTCCACAAACGCCAGGCATAATGGCCGATTATACTCTTCGGTTTTCTGTATAATCTGGCGGAGCGTGTGTATGTGGTCCATGGTACTAAAGCCTTTACGGAAACCGGCTTGTTCGGGAGGCTGGAAGTCATCAAACCTGCGTTCGAGACGGTTCGTAATAACTCTCGAAAACATCTTGTAAACATGGCTCAGGAGCGAGATGGGCCTATAATTCTTCAGTAAGGTGTTATCACCTTTTTTGAAGAACAACACCACCACACTCCTGTGCCATGCTTCTGGCGTATTACCCTCGAGTATGACGGAATTAAATAACTTCTGGAGGACTAAAAGTACCGGTTTTCCACCCGCTCTCAGAAGCTCAGTCGTTATTCCGTCATCACCCGGCGCCTTGTTGTTTTTAAGCTGCTTAAGAGCCATTCTAATCTCGTCTAGGCTGATGTCTGGGATGTCCTCGGTGTAGTGCCGGGTCAGTTCGGCTCTGGAGTCCTGAGCTCTACTGACAATGGGTTCTCGTGTCGAGGTGTACAACTGTCCGTAAAACCTCTCGAGCTCTCTCAGAATCTCCGTTTTCGACGAAATGATACTGCCGTTCTCGATCTTCAGCTTCGTCATTTGGCTTTGCCCGATAGACGAATTCTTTGCGAACACTTTGGAGCCCTGATTCCGCTCGATTGCGTCCTTAATACAACTTGTATTATAGGATCGCAAGTCGTGTCGCATAGACTTCGAGATTCGTCTATTAAGCTTGCCATATTCCGACATATCAGCTGAAGATTGCAGTCGCATCTCAGTCCGGTCTTCCATTAAGTTAATGGTTCTGTCTGAGAGCTTTTGAGGTCTTTTCCGGCGTGGGGTCTTAAAGAACTTGGACCCCACTGCTTGAACAGCTTCCACCAACCCATTGTTTAACTCGTCCACATTCTGGCATTCGGCTAGGCTCTGGAAGCGATTATGCAATTCGAGTTGAAAGTTCTCGGGGTTCTGGATTTGGGCAGGACCAGGACGGAGCGTAGACTTCACCAGACGCGACCTCTCAAGCTTGACATTGATATTCAACGAGCCTCTGACAATGCGGTGATCGCTACCGGTTTTCACCTTAGCGATCACGGAGACATCATTGAATATTCGCTTCTCGGTCGTCATGATGAAGTCAATCTCATTTCTGGTCGAACCATCGGGGCTTATCCACGTCCACTTCCTGGATGGCCGCTTCTGGAAGAAGGAGTTCATCAAATATAGACCCTCCTTTTCCATGAAGTCGACCAACCGCTGGCCCCTCCGATTCCGTTGCCCGTACCCATACAATCCCACTCTCAACTCATCGACGTTCCGTGAGCCCACCTTCGCGTTAAAATCCCCCATAACAACGGTGAAGTGAGTTTCGGAGGTATGTATCGCCTCGGATATCTCCTCATACAAAGCCTCTACTTCATTGTCAGGGTGTGTCGTGGTCGGCGCATATACCTGTATGACCTTCAACGAATACCGATCGGTGATTCGGAGTATAAGGTATACTACCCTGCACGACACACTATCGACTTTAACTACGTTGTTGATGAGGGACCGACGGACGAGAAACCCAACACCACCCTGGGATTTCTGTTCACCTTCCCGGAAGAAGAGCATGTTGCCGGAATCTAGGACTATCGTATCCTGTCCCTCTCGTCGGATTTCAGATAGGCCTATGATGTCCCATCGCAACTTGCTCAATTCTTCCTCCAGCTCTACAATCCTCTCGTCAGTCCTCAGCGTGCGGACGTTGTGTGTGGCCAGGGCCAAAGTCCGTTGGGGGTGGTAGCGGGGCATCTGCCGGGGATTCTTCGCACCCCCTGCTCCTCCGTTACCTGACCCGCTACCTAGGCCAGGAATAGAGGAGCTGCCGGGGACTGGGGGCCGCGGTTTCAGTTTGTCTATCATTGTGGGGGGGGGGGGGGGGGGGGGTTGCCATAATCCCCACGCTTGGCAGGCGGCTTGGGGATCGCAGAACGTTCACCGTTCGCTATAGGACGCTGCTACCCGTCCTTCGGTGTTTCTGGTCTCAGTTTGAGGACATGACCGGGTCGCCGGAGATATTATATGTAAAATCTCTTTATGCCCAGTAATTACGCTGGAAACATTGCCCTTCATCCGGAACACAGTAATGCTTGCACACTACTGCTTGACGGTTGAATAACTGGCAAAGGTGTGGTACTTCCCCAGGCGGACTCGGCATGAGAGCCCTACCACTATAACTATACTATATAGACATAATTCGCGCTGGATATATGAACGGTTAGTCGACGGTTCTGATACCTATTAATTGACCGAGCGAAGCGAATGCCTCAGAGTTTACTGGGACAAATCTGCATTTGTATGTATGTTTGTGTGTATATTTGTCCGATGATAACTTGCGAACCTTTGATCCGATCTTCATGAAATTTTGTAGGTAAGTAGTTCATAAGTAATTCAGTTCATCAATACAATTTTTAAGTGAAGTATGAGCTGAATCGGTCCAGGGGTTGTGAAGATATAGGGGTCGCGAGGTCTCAATTCGCCGCGAACTACTAGTTTATTACTCAGTTTGTTTTGTTTACTTGTGTTTACTTAGATAACAAACTGACTAATCGTTTCTACGATTTTACTATAATTTCTGTACTTAATAAATACTATATCTTTATATATCAATTATATCCTATGGTATAACAAGCTATGGGCGTACTTTTAAAACCTATATTGATAAAATTTCAAACCTACAAGTCAGAATCCTAAAACTTATAGTCCCACACAACATTAAAAAGTTTTTTAGTTACATTTTTGTGTTCTGCAAAATACTACCAGCTCAAACTAAAGTTCAGATGTCCCTATAAGTAGAACAATTTAATAACCTTGAAGTCCAAATACCAGTATCGCACAATATCACCACCAGGAAAGTCTCTCAAAATATGCTTAAAATACCACGGGTTAGTAATTTTTACGGACGGGGAACCTTAGCGATTCTAGTTCCCACCCTGATTAATGAAATCCCCAAAACCATAAGACAGGACATGAATTATAAAAACTACAAAAGAAAATACAAACAATATTTTTATGGTACAAATAGTAACAAATAAATTGACTAAATCTTGAAAATAAACTATCTACGCTATGATATATTTATTTATTAGTTTGTTATAAATAGAATTTCATAACATTAAAATGAAAATAAATGTATTGATAAGTCAATTCACAACATTCTGTATTATCGATCTTTACGTCGGCCTACTAGAACTGGTTTAGTGAGACGTGAACAGCGCCCGAGTCAGAATCGTATGTCACTCTGTGGAATAAAATAGATGCCTGCTTATTTTGTTGTCTAAGATATTTGTACTAATTTATAAATTAACATTTTTTTTTATTTTTTTTTTTTGTATGTCATTTCTCACATTTTTTTAATGTTATTGTGTTTTATGTGGCAGCGCGTTGCAAATGTGGATACCGCGACAAACTTACTGTAGATTTGCGGTGCTCCATTTCTTAAAAATAAAATGTAGCTGTGTAATGAATAATAAAAAAATAAAAAAATAAGAATTATGCCTACTTCTTTTATTTATATTGAACTTTATGGGTTTGTAGACGATTGAGTCTTATTTGCATTCTCTTCATACTTTAAGCAGACTGAGAAAAGGGTGAAATCTGCTATAAAAGTGATTTTTTTCATGATTTCAGTTTTCGTCTCATAGGAAAATTTGTTCATGAGAATGAGAAGTACCGTGACATCTTTGAATATGTCTGTCATTAAACCGAAAACCCAGTATATCGTGAAATACAATAAATTGAATTTCCAAAATAAAAATGTACAATGAAAATAGCCATTTAATTTCGAATTCACCATCAATCGAATTTTCAATACGTTAATTCGGAGTTTGTTCAACCTATGCAATGCAATAGGCAAAATTTGAGGCTCAACTGTTCCAAATTACAATCGCATATAAATCAGATCATTCGAAAGCGACTTCGAGCGCAGTAGTTCAGAGTACATACCTACACGCGATTAATTCTGCTTTGGAAACCAAACTAGGAAGCACAACACACTATTACCTACTCCTGTGGTGTTGACTTGTTTGTTCAGGACTAATTTGAGTTATGAGTTTATTTGTTGGAACTGAACAGTAACAATTTAGTTTTGTTTTTAAAGGCCTCGCTACATTATCTAACCCGACATCGTGCGAAAGGCACAAACTATTAAGATTATAGCTTGTCCCTTTCGCTCCCCAGAATCTTATATATAGCCATCTCTTTCACACGGTGTCAGGTCAGGTCAGGTAATGTACCGAGGCCTTCAAACATACTTAGATAGATAGATAACTCTTTATTGTTCACACCAGAAATAACATACAAATGACCAAAAAATAACTTAAAACTAGTGTAACAACTGGCGGCCTTATCGCTTAAAGCGATCTCTTCCAGGCAATCTTAACGATGAACGGAAACAAAGAAGTGGTCTATCAATATTTACTGCTCCCACGATCATTGAGTCTTTGGGGACCGGGAGCTAATCTCATTTTCAAAAGTCTATCAGAGCGCTTGGTTGATGTGAAGCGTGACCAAATTGCTAGCGTTTATCTGGCGCACAAGCATTGCCATTCAGCGTGGTAATACCACCAGCATACTGGGTACGCTACCAAGCGAAGGATTCTTGGTTCAAATATAGAATCATGAGTAGCAAGGGTTTCAAAGGTGCGAGACGCAGAATAACTTTGCTGCCGAGCGGAATACATAGCTTTTCACCTCACTACACAGCGAGGAAAATCCTAGGATGATGGATAGCTGCTGTTTTAAAATAATAATTACCGACTACATCAAAACTAGTTGCAGTCCATGTCCGCTGCTGGTGCGGTACATGTGAACCAGTAATGTATAAAATTATATTAAAGACGTCACTCCACTCTGCATGCGGCGAGAAGCTATGCACATGCACATGGACTGCATGTGTGTTTCATGGAGTGTGTCGTTTTCATACAAATCCATATATTACTAGTAGATAAAGAAGTACGGCACGCAAGCTCGCAACGGAGATGAATTACAGTTAGACTTGGTGTGGGCAAGCCTTTATAGTATGAAATTCTCTCCAGAATGACTTCGGTTTAAAGGTAGGGTCAGACCGTAATCTATAGTTACAGGCTAGACTGGAATGGTATACATTTATCACTAGCTGGGTCAGAAACGTTTATCACCGAGGGTCGATGACTAGCCCAGATTTCCAGATCCGCTGCCATTTTGGAAACTGCTTGAGGCTTTAATCGTATAAAAGGAAATGTTCAGAGATTCCAGACTAGCCTTCTGAGCTGTAGGTTGTGGGTTTGATTCTCTAACCCAGGACAAAATGTTTGTGATGAACATGGATGTTTGTTCTTTGTCCGGGTGTTTCTATGTATTCTATGTATGTTTTTACAAAAAAAAAAAATGTATTTTACCAGTTATCTGGAGACAAAGTTACGTCCTGTAGTTCGCTAGATGGCGTTGATTCATTTTTTTTTGCATTTTTTGACGTTTTGTATGGACTGACAGTTACTGTTTTAATGTAGGGAGTTCTGAATCGCGCAAGCGAAGTTTTTCCCTTGACATGATTGATTGATGTATTCATTTTCATACCTCGTAACTTTATTGGTCCTGATACGACTGCAGATTCATTCCTCTGAATTATAATACCCAGTTAGGATTAGGATTGTGTGTAGATAGATACCATAGATAAATAATACAGGATAAATGTTCTTTGGTAGGTACTATTTTTTTTAATTTGTGCCTCTAAAATTGCATTTTTTTTTTTCAGTAGGTATGCTTTAGCTAAAATATAACAAACAAAAACCATTATGATGATTTATGATTGTTCTGATTATGTCTGACAACGTTAATTTTCGCCTCAATAAATAAACTCGCATGAACAACTGACATAAAAATGTTCAAGTGAAAATCACTAAACGAAAACAACGACGATGCAATTATCTCGACATAGTATAAAATAAAGTCGCTTAAGTCTGTTTGTCTGTATATCCGCTAACTCCTAAAGCACGCAACGGATTTTGATGCGGCTTGCACTATCAGTTACATAATTTTTCAAAAATGATGTATAATAAATATGTAATTTTTCTAAATTACACCCATATGAAGCCGGGGCGGGTCGCTAGTGATATATAAAAGGCAATGTATGTATTCTCTACAGACTCCAAAACGGCTGGATCGATTTTGATAAAATGTTCAGGGAATCTAAAGATTAGCCTAGCAGGTGGTCCTCTGAAGTTTGGTGCACGTGAAAAACCGGGGCCGGTCGCTAGTTCTTACTAAATAATAAAACGGAAACAAAAGTCTGGCATTTCAGTCCGCAACAGTTTTAGCCAGTTAGCGTTTTGTTCCGGGCAGCTTTTACTATTCACCAGCCGGCAAATCCCTGCATGAATATTAAAGTTGGCGATTTCATAAATATTGTAGTGAGGCTTGGGGCATGTTCAACAATGATGAACTACAACGTTAATTCTAATTACCTACGAGTACGTCAAACATAACTTTATAAAAAAATCACATCATATCGTAACTTCCTAACTATAATATTATAAATTCGAAAGTAACTCTATCTCTCTGTGTATCTGTCTCTCTGTGTATCTGTCTCTCTGTGTATCTGTCTCTCTGTGTATCTGTCTCTCTGTCTATCTGTCTCTCTGTCTGGGTGTTTGTCGCGTTATCACGGCTAAACGGCTGAGAGGATCGAACTGATTTTTTCCATAGATATAGCTTTGGGTCGGAGACAGACATAGGCTTTTTTTTTGTAGGTCAAAGCGAAAGAAGCCACGGGTAACAGCTAGTATTTCATAAATGTTGACGTTGTGTATTTATGTGTATGTGCGACCATTGTGAAATTTTGTACAGCAGTTTATACCATTACATGGATTGACAGAATATTGGCTCAGTACTGAACTTGAAAAAAAGAAACGAACAGTTCCTGTAGGATAAGGATAAACACAAAAGAGAAAAAAAATACTTCTAGGATAACGGATGAAATCGCGGGGTACAGCTGAAACGGTGATGCTTGAGGTAAAACTAAACAACGGTGTTTCAAATGAACTGAAAATAGTACTGAATGTTTTGTTCTCTTGTGACTCGTTCTTTGCCGGACCGTCATTATGACTCTGTAGAAAGGAATTTGTAATGCAATTTTTAAAATAACAATTTTAGAAGCTTTTTTTTAACCTAGGTAAAAAAAATATGGTACACATGTATACGACTGCATTTTCACAACCAAAATCAACAAATAATTTCATATTATAATACTACTAAAGACCTCGCGAGCACAAACACAATTCAACAATTTCATAGTATTTTTTTTGTCGTCAGCGATTTTTGATTGGATTTTGATTATTATTTCTTTCAAAAAGTTTGCTGCGGCGCCATAATTACCGGTCGATTTTGATATGTTGGTACTCGCGTACAGAACGTATTTTTCGACTAATCTTGATGAAACTTGATATACATGCTAAATTTTATAGAACTTTTTTGTCGTTGGCGATTTTTGATACCTCCTTTTTGGGGGAAATACCCCTCTTACAAAAAATCGCCGACGACATAAGAATTCTATAAAATCGTAGGTACAAAGGTTCTTCAAGATTGGTTGAAAAATTACGACATGTACGCGAGTAGGTACCAACATAAGGACAGATGAAAGTAAATTTCGGCACAGAGACTTTCTTTCGCTGCGCCCACTCGATGAAATCAAATATATGTATATATTTTGTATATGTTTTGATAAATAATATTAATTATTATATCACACTAATACTATAAATGTTCAACTCTGTAACGGCTGAAAGGATTTGGATGAAATTTGGTATGGAGGTAGGTTATTCCCTGGATTAACACATAGGCCGCTTTTTATCCCGAAAAACTTAACCGTTTCTAAAGAAAAGCTAAACCACGGGGCGCAGCTAGCTATTAATATTCTTATAACATTACTCAGAAAAGCAGTTTTAAAAGTACCTACAATTTTCAATTTCGACCTAATTGAGAGAATATCGGTCAAGTTCTTTCTCCCTACAAATTCAATTTCAGGGGTGCCATATTTTCCGCAATCAGACTGCTGAGATCGAAATGTTTGTTTTGCTTGCTATACAGAACCATAATTTCATTTTCTAGAAGCATTTCAAGAGTTTTCAGTGATTGTGTGTAATATAGGAAATTCGCTATGAACTGTTGATTGTATTATTTAGCTTCTAGGATGGAAACAAGTGAACTATATTAACATGAACCCGATCTAAATGTTAAGTTATGTTGTATCTCAGAGAAAATGACGACCATAAAACCTTATCCCTGAGATACTCAACATTATACCGGTCATCCCTGCGTATAAGGCACCGGAGCAAAATATATTAAAGAACGACGCCTACAGAAGAATGCTGAATATGACAGGGATCACAATAGGAGCATACTGGGCAGGGACCACGGAAGTACTCCATGAGGGGGGGGACTTCTTTGGTTACCCCTTTCCTTCGATCTCCGGCTTCCTCCGGTCACGACTAGATCATAGATCAAAACGAATTATAAAAATATATAATTTGTTACATTAAGTACCTGTATTGCAAAGATTCACTGGAAGATACGAAAGAGATTTCGTCTTTCAGCCGCCTTGAAGCGAATTCCTTAAGAATGTCATTTAGATATAAACTTTTTTCACTTAAGAAAAAACGAAACCTCTGTGAAGGATAGCACAGACAATGGAGGGCATTTGGCTCTCTGCGGCCCATTTCCGCGGCCGCTGATACTGGGACAACCTTGACGCGACCCTTCATCTAAGACGTATCTCGAAGTTCTAGGTATAATTCCGAAACATATAGGTGTACCCCGTGGTTTTCGCCACGGGTTTTTAAACTTTCACACATTTTCACGAGCTGATCACTGATCATCCTGCTTCTTACTTCTATATATAGTGAGTATAATGTGTTTATTTCTCGTAGCATTAACAAAAGCTTTCCATCAAGCCTATAACTCCTCTTCGATTATATTATCCGTAAAAATTTTGTATATCATCGTCACAGAATTCTTTGATCATCGTATACTAAAGGACGACGCTATTCATAAAATGAATGATGATTGTAGCTAATATTGAATGATTGTAGTGTCGCTAACATTAATCATCTATTTAAGGTCGTCCAATTTCCTTATTTCTTTTTGAACTAGCAGATCTTAACAAACAAATAGAGAAAAAAACCTATAAATTTGTCTTGCATTATTGAATAATATTAATAACGTAACAAAAAAACGTATCTCTCCTAGTTCAAGATTAAACAATTCTGTATAGAAATGAGGGACAGCGCGAACAAATACTCATTATAGTAGGTGATTTATACTATTATTATTTTTAACTCTTATGCTATGAAAAAGTTTCTTTGCTATGAATATTAGTGTGAACCTTTTTTTTTTTTTTTATTTACACAGAATTTGTTTCAGCGTGCGGGCACTTAAACAACGTATACCTAATTATAAGCTCTATCATAGTCTAATTTCGCCGTCTTTATCTCTACTCCATCAAAAGATAACCGCAGATCGTTTTGCTTCCCATTTACAATTGAAGCAGAGATCAAGAATCCCGGCTAAGATCAATTTTCTCTGTTGCTGGAATATATATATATATAGATAGATAAACTCTTTATTTGTAGATAACTAACTAGTGGATGCAAGTGGGACGTTGTCGGTCGGTGTGTCGCTCAAGGGGGAGGCATATGTTCAGCAGTGGACGTCTTATGGCTGAAGATGAATTACACATAAGCCGCTTATACATTATTAGTTGTTACCCGCTACTTCGTTCGCATGGATCTAAAATAGAAAAAGTAGCATATGTCCGTCTGCCACCCTTAAGGTATATCTATGCAAGAATTCAGCTCGATCTGTTCAGCCAGAGAGAAAGACAGGCAGACAGAAAGAGGAGTTACATTCGCATTTATAATATTAGTTTGGATGTAACTTAAATCAGTAAGAAAGTACAAGTATTAAGACTGAATATTCGGCTGGCGGTAGCAAATAGTTGCGGCCACAGAACCTACGCTAAGCAAAGCTTGTAATGTGGGTTACTGTATGCCCTCAGGGGGCAGTAAAGAAATGCAAGAAAAAAAAAAAAAAAAAACTTATTAAAAATATTCTGTTAATCCGGAATATATGTATTATTTAAAAAACATTATGAAAGCCAATTTGCTTGCGTAAGTATACAATACAGCAACTAGCTTCTAAAGAATTAAAGCTTATATGTTAAGCGATTCCTTCAGAATGAGCCTTGTTTGAAAAGGCACGAGGCGCATGTATATGGATGATTGGCAGACGCGGAGATGAAGCTGCGCAATGGGTAATGCCAGTAAGCCCTAAATCCGGAGGGAGATGGGTGTTGGGGCTGCGCCACATGCAATGGTTTAGCGAGTAGCGGTTCGTGAATGCAATTACCTAGCCCGCATCTACTTGTTACGTGTTTTCAATGATCTTTTCTGATCTCATGCAGAGATAGTAAATCCGACATCATTGCTTTTAATTTTATAAATGGGACGTAAAATTTTTAAATTTTTTGTAATTTTTTTTTTTTTTTTTTTTTTTTTTTTTTTTTTTTTTTTTTTTTTTTTTTTTTTACTCTTTAATTATGTAAGTACTATTCCAGTCTGATCCCACTACTTTAAAACACATTTTGAGTAAGGTTATCAAAATGAAAAAAAAATCTTTTGGGAGAAAATTTAAAAGGTTCGCAATGTGGTCAAGTGGGATGTAAGTTCTTTTTTTGTAATATCTAAATATACAATCTTTCGCCACTGTATTTCCATCATCAGTATATGGACCTCCTAATAAACTTACCACGACCTCCTAAAACTTGAACCCCGTCGAATAATGTTGCTGTCATCAGTGGAAGTCAAATTTTTACGGTTCCATGTGATTCGCTCTAATATTTGGGTAATTAGGTGATAATGGATAATTAATTACTTGGATGTGCCTGAACCTTTATACCGACACGTGCTTTTAAGCGAACTGTAAGGTTATAAGGCTGTGACGGAGCTTACCCTGTTTGCATGTCAAACAACGTTTGACTTTCCCATTCTTCGCTTTAATAAAAACGTGTTAATATTGCTATTTCTGGAGAGATTCCACTGGCTGCAGGAACTATTGTGAATAAAACCTTGTCTAAAAAGAAATGTCGTGTTTGCAAATGAATGAATTTACTATTAAATCTTCGATTACTTTCACAGCCTTCAATACTCAATTCATTTATTGCAAACATTATGTGGAAACACATATTCTTTATTTTTATTTTATATCTTTATTTTTATTATCTTAACTAGCATATTTTAAATAGGTAAATCATAATGACCCTGATTGGGTATGGCAATATCGTGCGGAGCGGGTCAATCTATTCCATAATTATTTTGTCTCTCAAAAATTCGTCTAGGGTATAGTAGGATTTCGCGAGTAATACACTTTTTAGGGCTTTAGTAAATTTGAACTCTTCTTCTATCTCTTTTATCTGTACTGGTAGTTTGTTATATATTTTAGCAGCCATTGGGTTTGGTCCGGAGCTATGCATTTCTAGTTTAGACGGTGGTACTATTAATTTGTTTTTATAATTAGACCTTATTCGGTAATCTCGCTTGTCTGATAATTTTGTAAAGAATTGAGGATGTTTTTTCACAAATTTGCAGTTTTCTAAAATCCTACAACAGCCTTGATCAACTATTGTTGGAGCTACTACTCTATTTCTATTATTAACATTTTAATTTAGAAAAAAATGGTAAAGCAGAGACACATAGCATAGCTCAAAAGGTAAAGCGTAATTCGAATCCATATATTTTCATCTTATCTCTAAAAGTCTACCTACTAATTAGATGAACTTATCCTAGTGAAGTTCAATTTTTTTTGTTTTGTTTTAATTTATTTTATTTATTTATAATAATACTATTTAATTCGAATAGTTTGACTACCCTACTCTCTCAAACTGAAGAACCGTTACTTTAAATAATTGGAGCTTTTATAACTCTTAATAAAGATCCTGGTTGGGCCTTTATTTAATAATAATATATATATATATATATATCAATACGCTCAACTATAGCAGCGCGGTCTGGTGAACTACTACTACTAACAAGTAATATTATTAAAAGAAAAACAGAACAAACTGCAAGATGTAGCCTTTGTCACTCCGGACCTATAGAGACTGAGAGACAGAGTTACATTCGCATTATAATATTATTAAGGAATCTGGTCTACATTCATACATCTTTTTCTCTTGTTAACGCATGCCTATTCTACATACATAACTACCAGTATATAATAATGTACTTCAGCACTCCACACGAATTTAACAAAACAATAAATTCTGAGACCGTTAACTTTCGCTAGGAAGTAATTACTCAGAAGTAGCCCTTACCCGTATTTTATGGCATGCGTAACTACTAACTACGGTTACCAGCAACTAAAATGATGTAAGAGTATCACCCTCACTGGGTACGGTCAGCAAAAACTGGGCTAGCACCGGTCAGGGGTCTCCGGAGACCGTTTGTAGCAAAAGAGAAACGGCACGGTCAATGTAAATTAAACTGAGTTTGTACGACCGTCAATTGTTAATAACACTATTTTACGATCGTTTTGTCCTTTTTACTGAATATAGTGACGTTCCTACAGAAAAAGCGAGGGACCTTATCATGTAACTCTGGTGGCATTGGTCGTGCCATTCCACTCGATGCAACTTACTCGCACCATGCGAGCGAGCGGGATAGCCAACGAAGACCATAGCCACCAGTGGTACATGATCCGGTAAAACTAAGTCTAACGACACACTATACCTTTGCTCGGATCTTATTATCTGTCTGGCTCAAACGATTATTATAGCGTATCACTCTTTGTCATTAGTAGTGCGCCGAGCGAGCCCGATTTCAACCAGAGCCCAAGTTGTGTGACTATATATTACAATTTAAGTTTATATAATATAATATCACGCGTGTTCTTTTGCTTCAAACGTCATCGATTTGAAAGGAATTTCTCTCTTCTTTTCGCTACCATGAAAACTCAAGTTTTCTAACGGCACCGTATGATAACTAGGATAAGAGGCAAATGCTACACTATATAATTAAGAAACATCGCATTTTAAGTAGGTACCTGCTTATATTTACCTACTAGCTGTTATGCATAAACTTTGATATTTTATTGAACCAGATATGAAGGTCTGAAGTCGTACTGTTTCGCAGTTATGAGGTTATGACGTATGAAATATGGACTACCGCAACCAACACTAATATTTGCGCATATTCCTGAATAAACACCTCTTTCATCGCTCAAACGTTGTGTTTGATGGAAGCACACATTTCGCCTTGAGTGATAGAATGTCAACGACAAAGGTACATAATAATATCAAGGAACTTAGTACGCTATACATATATCACACTAATATTATAAATGCGAAAGTTTGTGTATAAGTGTGTAAGTAGGTAAATATGTAAGTATGTAACTGTGTTTGTTCCCGTTCAACTCTGTAACGGCTGAACGGATTTGAATGAAATTTGGTAAGGAGGTAGCTTAACACATAGGCTTTTTATCCCGAACAAATATTCGGTTTCTGTAGAATAGCGGGTTAAACCGCAGGGCGCAATTATTATAACATAAGGTTTAATATATTTTTTTGTAGCAGCTAAAAATTGTAGATCTATGTACTTTGTGAAAATTTTCGTAGTCTTATTCGAGTTAAGGACGATAAGTCCTGCACTGATGTGCCGCATGGGGTGTATTGTCCATAACCCCCCATCCATAAACGCTGGCACTCTGGGTCGTAATATTTTATCCTGCTTAGGCCAGGCTGTCAGCAACATTTTGAGAATACAGCACGGGCTTGCAAGAAGTCTACATACCTCCAAAGCTGGTGATAAGGGCAAGTGTGTTGTTTTAACCGAATCGAAAGGTAAAGGTAAATGTTATTGTCTCTTTTGAATTATACAAAAATTTACTCGTATAAAAACAGTATAATGTATGATGTGTATGTCTTGGGTCGTGGCAGGTCTCAGCGACACAAAACAGGGTCAGTACAAAAATGTAGAGCATATTGATTCGGAGCAAGAAAATAAAAGGCACGTCACGTAGCCCGCAGTCCGATGTTAACAAAGGGCAAATATCAGTGGAAAAATGGCCTAAAAGTACGCGGGCTGGCGTAGTGCCAAACCAGAGCACACTTGATCAGATGTTCCAAAGTTAAGAAGAAGGCACTAACGGATTAAAGTGTGATTGGAAAATAAAAACGTTAAGGCTGTACCGAAGAGCTTTGTCAAAATTGGTAAGATTATGTAACCTTACCAAATTCAAACAACGCCCTCTTCCAGCTCTGCATTAAACTGGTGCGACCTTCTTGTGTAGGCAGCGAAGGCCGCAAAATTAAGCTTTAGCTGCTAGCACCTGCGCCTCGCGGTTCACCCATGATTCCAGTTTACCGGGCTTTCCTCATGACTTACTATTTCTTTGCAACATTTATCAAGATATATAAGCCGTTTAGTCTTGAAGCATACGCAGAACTGTCGTTCATTCATTAAGTTCATAGTATCAGTGACTGCCCCGGTGGCTCAGTTGGTAGTGAACCTACCTTCTGTGTTTGGGGCCGTGGGTTCGATTCCCAGCTAGGACAAACATTCATGTGATGAATATTTGTGTTTGTTCTATGTCTGGGTGTTCATATCTATATAAGTATGTATTTAAAAATATCTATGTACGTATATCAGTCTCTGGCAGCCATATTACAAGCTTTGCTTAGTATGGGGTCAGATGACCATGTGTGCAAAAATGGCCCACATATTTATTTATTTATAGTAAAAAAAATGCAGCAATAAAAACGATGTAAAATGGTTCTTCTTCGTGTGCTTTGTTGCCGCCCGAAAGCACAAAAATCTTAATAACTTCGAACAACACAGTAATGAGTTCCCGCAACTTCTCGCAAACTTCCAATTGATATCGTGGTGTAGCATAATAATGACATGAGAGATACTCACTTCCTGTATTTACCGAAAGTTTCGTTTTTTCGATAATTGCCAGAGTGATGACATACGAGATCAGAAAATGGAAATTACGCAATAATAATAGAAGTTGATTACGCCGGCGCTCGTCAATCTATTCATTCACTACAAAGTGATCAAATCCTAAAGTGGTAAAATACCTGATTCCGTGTTTTGTTAAAGCTATACAGAAGTACCACGGCACGTTCATAATTATTTGAACATCTCCAATCAATACGATTGCCTCCGGCTTATAATTTACAACAAGCAATTCACAGATGACCAAGTTCCATTGAAATGGGGCGAGCATTTACTAGAAAAATAACCAGTATGTTGGTATCAAATTGCGCGTTAAGATAAAGTTTTACCTGCCAAACAAACTTAATACATAACTAGTAGTTCGCGACGAACTGAGACCTCACGATCTCTATGTCTTCACAACCCCTGGACCGATTCAGCTCATATTCGAACTTAATTTTTTTATTGAAATGAACTACTTGCCTACAAAATTTCATGAAGATCAAATCAACGGTTCGCAAGTTATCATCGGACAAATATACATACAAACATACATACGAAAGCCGATTTGGCCCATTAAACTCTGAGACCTTCACACTTCGCTCGGTCAATTACACTGCTTTGAAAAAAAATAGCTGACTCAAATGAAGCATGTGAAAATAAGGTAAGTACCTACAGCTTAGCGAATTTTAGCTCGGCTTAACCCTGTCTGCGATTAACAGGATCAACTCAACTGACTGCCTTAGTAAACATTAATCCACTTGATTTCCACTACAAAATGATCTTCACAAGTTTTGCCAAGTTTCCTAGTCAAATACAGAAGGCAAGAGCTTATTGGCGCTCATTTCTAAGGAACATATTAAACTGGAAAGATTCTAAAAAACGAATCAAATTTACATAGACATACATAAAAGGAATAAAATGAAAATGATTGACTGCAAGAAACCAACAAGAAAAACAAAACAAAATACAAGCAATAGTCCTCAGTGAGCAAGTTTAAGCCAAAAATCTTGTCTCAACCCGCAATCACACGTTGCTAAGTGCAAATTTGGACTAGAAAGCATAGTTGGAAGATAGTAGCCTAATAGAGCATAAGAGCCCTTGGGTGCAATTAAATACAGTTTTAATGACACTATGAGAACTGTCTCAGAGTTTTCAACTTCTAATTCAAGGTGCAAACGCGAAAACCTTGTGTCAGCTAGTTTCCCGGCTTATTAGGTCAAGGAGTTTTGTTTCAGAGGGTCCTTCATATGGGCAACCTTCCCGCTAGCACTACCTACCTACTTTTCGTAGAAAAACTAAAAGAAAAGCGAATCGCGAATTTTCCACAATTCTTCGATATACAAAAACTGCTATGTACAGTACTGCTGCACACACTAGTACTTCTTGCTAAGTTTCTTCAAGATAGGATCAGCCGCTCAGCAAAGCTACAAGCTACTTTCAATGTTTTTCTAAAGTGGATGAAGGAACATATATATTTTTTTCTAAATTACAAATAATTTTACTAATATCACAGATAAACTCATTTTTCTATGCTACTATAGACACACTCTTGTTGCACTGGATCTCCTCTCCATCTATTTTCTATGCTACTATAAATGCAATATACGCAAGTGTTAGTGATATTTTTTCAAGCTACTGATTTTCCTATCACACCCCAGCAGAGCAATTTCTACTCAGGTTGTCTCAGTTGCTTCAAACTCTAGGAGGCTTATTTAAAAGTAATAAATATTTATGACGGTTTTATCACCCTGTTACAAATTGCTTCGTCTGACTCGAAATTGTGAAGATATGACCGTAAAAAGGTCGTCGCATTTGATGTTACTGACACACTCGTTTATTTCGGTTATTTATCCATTACTTAACTTGAACTCGATCTTATTATGAAAACTAACGTGGTTTTGACACATTTTATTTTAATAAATGCAGTGCAAAACAAGACGATGTCGCGCGCGCAACACCTTTATAGCACACACAACAACACCTTTCTTTGAAAAAGATGTGATCGAAACTATAGTCGGAATAACCGACTCAATTCAACCTGATTTTATATTATTATTATTTAAATTTAAATAAAATTTAATTTGTTCGTATAAATGATGAATCAATAAAGTCATGGTGTAGGTACTTGTACAATCTGAATCTGAAAGATACATTTTGTAATAGATGTATAATTGTACACACACACCTTATGCTATGTAACTGACATATTTTTATTTAGAAAATATGAAAAAAAACTACTAAATTCCATTTATAACCAAGCTTCTTCAAACTCTCCAGAGCCTTATCAAGAAACAACACTAAGCCGCCAGATTTTAACCTTCATACAACTTGAATGCGCACATTAGACTAAGCCTAAATTAAACGTGTGAAATGATCTTTACAAAAAGGGGGACAATTAAACTGATAAATGTGCCCATTTAAAAATTGTGAAACGGAAGTCATCAACAGTTCCATATCTCAAAATTCGACGACTAGTGTAGCTTAGTTGGTGTAGTTAGTGAAGCTTACAAAAAGAGGGACAATGAGGCGTTTACCAAAAAAAAAAAAAGTTCTAAAATACTTACTAGATGGCGTAATAGTCCTATCGTTTTACCTGTCATTGTCATTTCTGTCGAAAT
Source organism: Apocheima hispidaria (assembly GCA_947579745.1). Taxonomy (NCBI): domain Eukaryota; kingdom Metazoa; phylum Arthropoda; class Insecta; order Lepidoptera; family Geometridae; genus Apocheima; species Apocheima hispidaria. The sequence goes on from OX388146.1 coordinate 13,718,537, forward strand.
ATTTTATGTTTATTTTTTAAATCGTAAATTCTGTCTCCACAAGTTGTATATTTAGCCAGTGTCAACTATTGTAATATTTGAAAAGAAGTCAAATACATAGTTACATTACTTGAAATTGTCTAAATACACATGTGGAGCCAAAAAACACGAGAAAAAAAAGGCACACGTACATTTTTTTGTCCTTCATGTCTTGAAAGTGACAGAAAAACCTCAAGGTACATCTAACGCCATCTACTGGGTACTTTTATTACCAGGTTTTTTTTTTTTTTGGAAAAGGTCTCATTAAACAGGTTATATATTTAAAAATTTGTGAAATGACAGTCATCAAAAATGCCATATCTCAAAATTCGACGATTGGTGTAGCTTAGTTTGTAAAGCGTTCCCTTCTGCGCCGGAAGTCCGGGTTCGATTCACAAGCAGATGTTTTGGCATAATAAATTTAAATATCAACTCTGTTTTATGTGTGCAGGTATTTGTGTGTTCCATAGTGTCTCCGACACAACCGATCGAAACCGAAACTTAGTAGGTAAAATGTAAAGCAAAAAATGTTTTACTTGGAAGAAATGGCTTTTCCGCTTTTCGACATAATAAAATACTCGTAAGCTTTTACACGGAATGTGCTTCAGCCAATCTTATTTCCCGTGTAAAATTCTCCACAGGCACTTGTACGAAAGTTTGTATAAATCAAATCATTTTGCTTGATATAATTGTAGGGTGACCATTTTAAGTTAAATTGTTAATATTGACATTAATAGTACAAAAATGTTTACTTTCAAATTACCAGCAGATGAACTTATATAGTCAGTGTTCGTGGAGTTATTTGTTTTTGGGTTTTTGTGCCAAAAAACCAAACGCCAAGTTCTTTTTACTTACCATTTGACCGACTCAACTCCGACTAAACTACATGCACGAAGCGTCTGAGAGCGTGAATTTGAAAATAAACATGACCTAGACTGAAATTATGACGAACCAATCATGAAGAACTAGGGTCAACGTAAATACCGATACCATTGAGGTAATTTATCTTGGTTATCGCTTAAATATCAACCGAAGATCTCAGGTAAAGAAGATCGCTAGGTGAGTAAATTCAAAATCCCGCACTGCCTGCAAATAACAATTTGTAACCAATGTTTGCTCTCCACATGTGAACCAAAAACCGAAATATACTAAAAATCACATTCATAAGATCTGTGTAGCACAAATGGCTATAGAATAGGCCATGTTAGGCATATGCTTGGTAGACCGTGTCTTGAACGTAAAAATTCGACGTTGCATTAAAGTTGAAGAAGTAAGAATACGCATCACCAGGCTAAAGTGAAGATGGGCAGGACACTTGGCTAAAAGGGATGTCAACAAGTGGACCAACGAAGTCGCCGATTCACAACAATATATGATAAACAATATATATATATGTGACAATATAATATATCGTTTTCGGGATACGGACGAGGACATAGGGACAGACCATCAGCTCGATGATCAGATGACATTGTCAAGCATGTCTCAAAACAATGCAAGAGGCTCGGACAGGAAAAGGATGGTGTGAACGAGCAGATGCTTATATCCAGCGATGGGTCGAGATAGGATTGTAAGGCTGATTAAATAGATAGGGTTGTATTTTGACCGATCGTATTGTTTTGTCAGAAGAAATACTTCTAACAACGAGGTATCCAAAGAAAAACGAATGTATGGCGTGCATATACAACGCAAAGTTACAAAGGCAAAAACTTCGGACCGTGTTGAGGATCAAGTAATATTATCTGGAGGTTGAGCGCTTTTGCGAAGTAGCCGCGCTCGCTTTACCGGCTGCCTCTGAAATTCATCAAACAATAGACTGAATCAATACTGAGCTTTATCTGAAAGGCAAATGCTATTTAATAGGGCATTGCTATAGACTAAGAGCTTAAGACAATTTGTTGCGGGCGATAGTATTAGAACTAAATTCAATTAATTTACTCAATTATTTTACTTACTCTAATTTTGGGCACGATGCCTGCTGGTAGTGGTTTATTAGATTGGGGCTAGTTTTAAGTTGTATATATATGTATGATTTATTTTGACTGAGGGTTTATTTCAATTTATTTACTATTTAATGTTATTAATTTAGTTGAGTATATTTATTTCTAGCATCAGATAAACAAGTATATAATTTTATGCACTGGTTCGCAGGATGTAGCTACCGATTGAATTTGTAATTAATCTTCAATGCTCTACTTTAGTTAAGCCCTAATGGCAAAAAGTTTCCAGAATAAGCAACACGAAGGCATAAAAAACGCTAAAAGCTTATTTAGACAGGAGCCGAAGTAATAATTCAAAAATCTAAAGATTTCCGAAATATTTTTCTAAAGAATTTTTTGTAGCAATAAAACGGGCGATGACAATAAGTTCCAAGAAATGAGATGTAAAAAAACTCGGGAGCTTTTCAAGAAAGATAAATGGATTAACTTAAGCACTTAGCCCCGGATGAATCGATAGCAAAAGTATACCTATTTGTAAGGCGTTCAATTCCGTCACATTTCGTACAAAGTTTTTTCTCACATTATAACCAGATTGTAGCTTAAAATACCTTTAAAATGGTACTTAATATTTACTGTATATTGTGAAAATATTATTATTGTAATATTTTTTTTCTTTTTTTTTCCAGTTTCATCTGCGATCAGTCCCAGGACTTTGAAATTATAAACAAAGTTATTTGGCTTTATTAGATCAGCTTGATCCTTGATTAATAGATATTATATCTTGTTTGCTTTGGTAACGTTATGTTGTATGGAAAGCAAAACGGGTCAAACAGATGCAAGAGATTGGATCTTGCTAAACACTTTCTCTTCCCGTACTTGATACAACATTGATTCTCGAGTAAACTTAATTGAAGTTTGTGGAAGGAAATCCCAGAGATGGGATTACACGGAACGTTAACGAAACACTGTTGAGTAACGATTGTAAGCTGGGGTATTACTGTATTCTATGTTCTATGTTTCTAAGCTAGTTTTTTCCCGCGGCTTAACATAAAATAAAGCCTATAAACACTGTGTGTATGTGTGGCTTTCTATTAGTAAGCGTTTTTTTTTAATAATTTGTCCTGTTGATTGTGAGATTACCCTCTACCAATATACAAATACAAACAAAATTATAAAGTTTACCTTTCTCACCTCGGGATTTTGAAACGTTTGTTAACTTTAACAATAGATTAAGCTTATGGCTGTCTTTGTCATTTGCTTAGACAAAGGCAGCATTAGAATTAATCTGTTGTCGAAGTTAACAAACGTTTTAGAATCCCGAGGTCATAATATTAAAATATAGATTAGGATAGATAATTTGGATTGGCTCTTTAATGATGTTTTTGTCTACATTATTCATAAACTTAAATAACACTAAATAGTAAATAAATTGAAATAAGCCCTAAGTAAAAATAAATAATAAATATATGTACAACTTAAAGCTAGCCCTAATCTAATAAACCGCTACCAGCAGGCATCGTGCCCAAAATGCTGGCCGAATTGCCGCGTTGAATAGCGATTGCGATTCTTTGAGCAAGGTAGAGGCCATAAACTTAAATTACGAACGATGTCGTTCGTTTTGTAAAAATATAAGTATAATCTATACTGAAAGATAAGTAAATACTATTGAGGTAACTGGTTCACTTGAGGTGTGTTATTTTATGTCCCATGCTGTGACGATTATCGTCATTCTGTGTCATTCGACAAAACCTTAAACCTTCTGACAAATCTTTCCAAACGGCAAATAAAATATTAAATAAATAATAATAAAATGTAGTTATAATATGAACGAGCGGTGTCTGATATCACTTATATTAACAACAAAACAATAAAAACACGAACAAAAGAAATACTAACTAAAGCCATCTACCGCAAACAAAGCGACGAAAGTCCATTTCCGTTTGCAACGGGAATACAAGAGAGAAAAAATCTTTTATTTTCAGCACTGGAGTAATCATTGCAACAGGTCTGACCTAGATCTAGCGATGGCCAATGTAGCGGTGAAGTATTTATGTGCAACAATATCTTGCGTTTTGAGTTTAATTATTTACTAGCTGTCAATTTAGCCGTGATAACCCAAACGACAAATACCAAGTTTTATGTTAAACCAGTTGCCCCAAGAGATAAAGGGGCTGCCATATTACAAGTTTAAACAAAAAATAAGTAACTACTTGCTAGATCACTGCTTTTACAAAACCTCTGAATATCTTGATTATAGAAAACCTTTTAACGCATTGGGCAAATTTTGACTTTTGACTTTTGGTTTTATACTAGTTATGTATAAAATCTTGACATCTGACAATGACATAATAATAATGTATTCTATTGACTTAATAATTGTATTCTTTTGACATTTTTTGTAAAGTTATTGTAGGTAAAGTTTATTAATTTTTTTAACATATATCAAGTACGTAAAGATTTCTATGAAAATATTTTGCACGTCAGAAATGACCGAATGTAATGGAATATTTTAAAATTTAACACCCTGCTTACCTGCGTTCTGGAATATAAAAACTCATTTCATTTCACCCAGACAGAGAGACAGATCGAGACAAAGCGTTACATTCGAATTAATATTAGTTAGGATTAAACAATGCACTATCATTACGGGTGGTTCCCTAATAAAATAAAGTAGTTAAGTCGTTAAACATATGTCATCAATATAAAATCAATCAGAAGCATTACAATAACATAAATGATATAATGTAGCCTTTACGAACTCCTTCTTACTTAGCTTAACAGAATTGATACTAGGGGTCTCATAATGTAACTAACCAGCAAAAGGACTCTGGACCCTTAAAGCTTAAAATAAAAAGCATTTTGTAGGGTTAAGGGGTATAGAAACGTGCCACAACTATCTCTCTCGCACATTAATAGATTATCGAAGACATACAATTACACGAAGTGTAAATTTCCTACAAGTACATAAATATGGACACGGGTATGTTCTAAAACTACGACCGGAACCGCCGGAGGTCGAGCAGCAGCGTTCTCTAAGTAAACGGTGAGCGTTTTGCGATCCACAAACTCGTTATGTTCGAATCACTGGTATTTGGGGTAATTTTGTTGTAATAGTGGCATTATACTATTTTTGAAACTGCTTGTGCATTCAGCCTTGTGAGGCTTCCTACCTTGGCTTTTATAATACTGTTAGTACCTACTTACTTGTACTTAATTATGTATTTACAGTAAATTATATATATATTAAAAAATATTTTTATCACATAAATAGTTTACATTCTTATAATAATTATATTTCTACGTGAGTGGATCCACCTGCGATGAATGGGGATTATGGGAACCCTAAGTTCAGCAATGGACGTCTTATAGCTGATGATGATGCTGACATCAATATGTTGTGTCTGTTAACGATAAGATTAATGTAAATGTTTTAAGGATTTTTTGGTTTTGGATCTTTTTAATTTTTAATTTGACGGAAGAGAATGGGCCGAAAAAAAATTTTTTTTCGATAAATTTTCGGTTTGATATCTTTTAATTTGACGGAAGAACTTTTTTTTTAGTTTTTTCGACCAAATCTCCTCCGTCAAATTAAAAAATCTTCCGCCAAATTAAAAGATATCGAAACGAAAATTGTCTAAAAAAAATCTCTTTGTATACAACTACAAATAAATTTATTTGACATATACAAAGATTGTACAAAATAAGCATGAACCCATTAGCTCCGAACTAGTATACACTGTATTTCAGAGCCAATGGCCTCTCCCATAGTTAATAACCAGAAAGAATACGCCAAAACAGAGATAATTATACAATAAATAAATAAAAAAAACAGAAATCAAAATAAAAATACAAAGATACAACTACATATTTAGTAGGTACATTTTACAACTTAAACCTTGTATGTAAAAATATCTTGTAAAATATAGATAAATATAATTAATGTATGTAAGTTGAACTAACAGATATATAGAAAGCAGACCACATGATACAATTTTTGGAAATTCATATTCTACCTACAAAAGCTTGCAAAAATGTACGCCTTAATGCAGCGGTGTGTTTGCAACGGCAAACAAAAAATATCGATCAAGAAACGTAAAAAAAACTGGGGTGAAGCCGAGGTATAAAATACAGTATCGCGACAGTAATGAACAGTATTTTAAGGAAGCATAATTTTGCATTTCACAAGAATATTTGGGTTGCGTTGCGGTACCAGTAGATACTTATAGATAAATAATAGTATAACTTGCGGGCAAATTGTGCCAGGGAACATTGCGTGGGTTTTCTTGGGAAGCTCAGTCCATCAAATTGGCAATAGACTACAAGCCTCCTTCTTCCGTTCATTCGGCTTCCATCAAGTTCAAGATTCTTGAAATGTGCTTATAGAACTTCAATAGTTGCACGAGTAGTGTACTAGTTACATAATTAGGTATTAATTGGTTGTGATGCCGATTCGGGCCAGTACCGATTTGCTCAATGACACAAACCCCAAAAAAAAAGCAGCATTGACAATAGATTGTAATATACTTTTTCTGCCCGCTCAACACAGGCATTAACAATGGATTTTGATTCACTTTTCTCGACTGCATGTTAGTACTATGTACATTATTGTACATATTTGCGGTTTGTGTTCATATTTATATTTGTGCCTACGTGCATATTTGTACGGCAGGAATAATTTATATTCTTCCCCATCTTAAAAAAAAGGAATAAGGAACTTTGCGAGAAAGGGTGGTTTAAACGTAATTAACAATACTGTAAAATCGAGTGGAGTCATTAAAGTCTTCAATTACTAATGCCATACAGTTAATTTATACCTCATTAAAATAAATTACTGGTTGTTAATATTAATTTAATTAGGTGCTTAATTAGTTTGAGCACGTTTCCAAGTTTTAATTAATCATTAATAATATTTAGTTTTCAATATAAAATATTTTTGTCAAAGAGTTTTTTTTTCCAATTAGCTTTTTCGCGTCTGATGTTTGGAAATATGTCATAATTTTAAGTGCTTGTTGTTTATTTCATAATGTAGTTGGCATAATATAATTTTGTCCCAATTAAATAAAAGCTAGTACTCAATTAATTATGTAGTAATTTCTCACTTTGATCAAGCGTATGATTTATTTCGTAGGTCATCATTAAAAATCCATAACGAAAATAAAATTCAATTAAAGAAGTAAAAAATATTTAGGTACTGAAACAATAATTATTTTTCTTTCTTTTCTTTACCTTGATAATATCTAAAATCAAATTAGCATCATCATCAGCAAGAAGACGACCACTGTTTAATGAAGCGGGCGAGGCATAATCCCCACGCTTGGCAGGTGGCTTGGGGATCGCAAAACGCTTACGGCTTACTAAAAGGACACTGCTGCCCGTCCTCCGGTGGATCAGGTCTCAGTTTTAGGATATGCCATTGATTTGACCATTGAAATCAACTGAAACTCAAATCAAATACTACTGTTATATTAAATTTTTTCTTTAAGTATCACTCTAATACATCTATTTAACGCGAAAGTTTTAGGTGAGCGTGTTTGTTGCCATCTATCTCCGTAACGCCTAAACAGATTAGGGTGAATTTCAGTGAAAGAAGTTTCCCGAAAAGTACAATAAGTATAATAAGTGCCTTCGAGGTAAACGTGCTTTAACCACTAAGTTCAATTTAGAGGTATTTAATCTTGGGCACCATTTGGATCGCAAGCACTCGAGTTATTCAAGAAAGACACCACCCAATTTTTTGATAACTATAAAGTTACCTACAAATAAAATATTTTACGCGTCTAGATAGCGGATTTAGCGCCAGATAACTGGATGAATTAAGGAAATATAATAATATAAATAAATTATAATAATATATAAGAAATATTATTTATTAAGTATATTTAAATATATATATATATTATAATTAATATAATAAATTACTATTGTTTACAGAAGCAAGAAATTTATATTCAATATCAATAATTTAAATAACATTAAATAGTAAATAAATTAAAATTAACTCTAAGTAAAAATAATCATATATACAACTTAAAACTAACCCTAATCTAATAAATCTAATAAATATAATAAATAACTTCGGGGTAGGTAAATTTTGTTATATTCCTGCTTTCTTCCGTCTACCTTTAACTCCTGAGTATTTTTTTGACGTATGACCATATAATATATTGTCCTGCCACATATTAAAAACAACGCAAGCCATAATATTGTGTTTTGACACTAACCTCGGATTTCTGAAACGTTTGTTAACTTTGACAACCGATTCATTGTAATACTGCCTATGTCTGGCACTAAGCAAATTACAAAGACATCAGTCAAAGTTAACAAACGTCTTAGAAACCCGAGGCTAAGAAGGTAAATATAGTTCATAAAATTTCAATATTTTTTAACAATTATACGTGTACAAACAGTGCTACAGTCCTGTCCCTGAATAAAAGCACCATGACATACAGACTGCCCGACGGACTTTTAGATACGGAAAAACTAAACGATTACAATGCTAAGGAACCCTAAAAACATGGCAGTACATTTACACAGAAATAAGCTACAGAGACACATACAACAGAGTTGGGATTACCTACAGTTGAACGGTGTTGTGGGCCCTTGACGAGACCGGAACGTTGCTTCCGGACCGCAGGTTTAAATACCCCTTTGTGCTACATGCGCTACTAAAATTTCATAACGGATTCTACTGAAAAATGTATTTGGTACAGAATGTTTAATGTTGGTTCAGAACTCGAAAGTCATTACTCGTTTATGCAAAAGATAATGAATTAGAAAGAAATCGTACTTACTGTTTCATTAGTATTTTAAAAACTTTTACTTATTCGCGTAGTGTCAGAGTCTGGAGACGTGCCCCCTAATCCTAAATAATGTTACAAATGCCAAAGTAAATCTGTCTTTTTGTTTCTTTGTCTGGGTGTTTTGTCGCTTTATCACGCCTAAGCCGCTGAACGGATCGAGCAATATTTTTGCATATATATATATAGCATACTCAATACTCAATATATACTACTTTCTTACTACTACTACTTTACTAAATACTACTTTCTGTAGTATCAGGGTCTAGAGATATGTATGTAATCATGTACTTATTTGCTTATTATCAGATTCTGGAGACGTTTGTATAATCATGTACTTATTCGCTTATTATCGTGGTCTGAAGACGCTTATATATTCATGTACTTTTTCGTGTCGTTATCGACTATCGTTATCGAGCTGTGTGCATCCTACCTATCTACAAGTATGTACCTACAAGTATACGTGCTTCCCTTGCACGCGAGCCGTCGTCAACGACAAACTACGAACAAAAAACGATTGTGTCGCCCTATTCAACTCTAAAAATAAGTTTGACCCTATTTGACCACAGAAGAGGTTTTTTTTTCTAGATTTTGACATACCTGTTGGTAACCGTTGTTTTAGCCTAGTATTTGTTTTATATCCTCGCGGCACTTAGACGGAGTCTAGTTTCCGTTTTTCTTTTGTTTACGTTTGATACTGCATGCCGACACCGAGTGGAACCTCATTTAAGAAAACAAGCCATTTTGCTAATTGCAAAGATATTACGTAGTGACGTTGTGCAATAAAATGTTTTTTTTTTATTACAAAACATTGTATTGGCGTGTGTGTATGTGTGTGAAGCCAATTTTCGTTTAGTTTGGCGCTACACCTTTATGTATAGGGCCAGGCCTATGTTGAGCAGTGGACGTCTTACGGCTGATGATGATGTATATGTGTGCTGATTCTTTATTGTAAAAACAATTTGTTTTAGCTATTTACTAACTAATAACTGTAACTAATAAAATAAATGAACATAGAGCAACACTGGCCTCCGGACGACCCGGAGTTCGGGCCGGTACCGAGTTGTAAATGGTCTTCCAGAAATAATAAATGTCATAAATAAAATTTCAGCTCAACAATAACATGATCGAAATATGGATATATTCAAGAGAAACGACAAAAGGTTCGAATCGTATCTTTCATCCAATATTTCATTCATATAAATATCATCCATTATCCACGGTGCCTATACCTTTTTATTGAGACTATTTGCTGTCCTTGTCTTTCATAACTGGAGTTCCTAAATAAATATGAAGCAGCAGATTTCAAATGGGCATTCCGAAGGCTCGAAAGCCAGTGGAAACGATCATAACTATGTAAATGACAATTATACTTATTTAAAAGACCCTTATCAAACCGTAACTATTTCGTGGGGTCTAAAGAAAATATTGTTTTAAACAAATTAAATAAGGATGTAGGTAGAGTATGACAAAGTTACTAGTATAACGTTGTTATACTGGATAGAATAACTTGTTTGGTAGATAACCACTTCGTAGTTTTAACAACAATTACGCAGAAATCGGATAATTTTTACAGTTCCGTAGTCGGAGATAGAGAGGTCTCTTTTTGTTTCTACTATGTATTTAAACATTTTATGCAAAATATTACACTCCCTCCCAGTTACAGTGAAGCCTAACGGGTCTTTCCTCCTTACCAAAATCTATTTGTATGTATAGTAGCGTCTCTCGGATCCCATCCGGCCTATTCACAGATTCGGTTACGTTGATAATGATAAGCAATCGCATTGGGTAGTCATGAAATGCTAACAAACCGATAGTTGAAAGCCAAACCCGTGAGAAAGTGAGGACCTTTATCGTGATGCCATTTATACCACTTGGGTATATTGTAGGAGTTTAACAAACCTTTTAGTAGCTCACCTGTAGTAATGTACCTCTGGTAAGTATTTTACAACATAAAATTAAAAAAAAAATTGTCGTAATAAATACGTGCTTTAAAGCTTTAAATACACTACTCCTAAATCCTAATTCCGGTCAGTTATTAAGAAGGTAGATCATCTCAAACAAAGAAAAACTTAACTTAACTTTAAAAACTTAACTTTCTTAGTGTAAAAAGACAAATTGTAACCCAAACATAACAATGGATGTGATTAACAGTTTTTATTTTAGGAGTTTTATTTGATTTTATGCTAAAAAAGGCATTTAAATTCGTTGAAACTGCTTGCATATAAAACTTAAGCTGACAATTTTCTATCAAAAGTAAAATGGTTCAAAAATATCCTTCATCCATGCCTGAAGCAATGAATGAAACATGTTATTTTTTCCGTATAGGTACATTTATTTTTATTTGTATTGGAAAATACCTCTGTAATTTTGGCAAAAACATCATGGCAGCTCTTGAATTTCTAAAGCAAAATGAATTGAATTCCATGTCATAATATATGTACTCCTCATAATAAACAGCTTTTATTTAAATTTAAAATATAAATGTAAAAGTTGTTACCGATGATTGAATTGAATAAAAAAAATACAACTGTATTTGTACTGGTTTTACATTACAGCTACCTACGTAGATTATTAAAATTACAACGCGCGTAGCCAATGCCCAAAATGTACTTTAATTTTATGTTACCGTTATTACTTGGAATACAGATATTTTCCCAATTAAAAAAATCCTCTGTTCCTTTGGAAACGTCCAATAGCATAAAAATAATTAAACTCAGGCCGCAGGCAAAAATCTCTTGCTTAATTTTCAATTTGCTTTATAAATGCCCAATGACCATGTGATTTTATTTGACAGAACTCTCTCGCAGGGCTTTGCTCGCATTGGCTACAGTAATTTAAAAATCTCATTTCACCTCTTAAGGGGTTGATTTATTAAGAATTCTGAAAAATTACTGTGTTTGTTTATTTCTTGTGCTCAATGTACAAACAGACTCATTGGTGTAGAATGTATTTTTTTCGTACAAACGTTGTGGGTCCATTTTACCACTTTAGATGTGATTTTGAGGTAATTTTCGATCTCGTTGTTAATTTAAACCATTTGAGGAATATTGGGTCCAAATATCAATTCTTTTAAGAGGTTTAATGTCTGTGCTTTGAGTGCTAGAAAAATGCTTGTTCTTTTTTAATAATATTAATAGATTATAAGGAGTTACAAGGTTGATCGACACTGGACGATAGTTTTTTTGGTAAAGATTTACTTGTTTTGACATTTTTTTCATAAGGAAAATTTTATCTTACGACATAATGCCCCTTACATTTGACATTTTCACTGTCAATTTGTTGGTTATTCGATCATGAAAAGCTTACGTCCCATATCCAAGAAAGATTTACGGCAATATTTTTCGTTGCTTGGTTTATCCAATATGATAGTGTCGATTTATTGCCTATTTAGGCACAACATTGCAATCTTACGCGATCAAATGATTCTCTTCTATGGGCCTATATAGGCAGTTTATAAGTATTTAGGTTATTTAAGTCAGTCCACCGTCGTCTCGCTCGCGCATTTTCACATTATATTGTATTATATAAATTATTGACCGAGCGAAGCGAAGGTCTCAGAGTTTACTGGGACAAATCAGCATTTGTATGTATGTTTGTGTGTATATTTGTCCGATGATAACTTGCGAACCGTTGATCCGATCTTCATAAAAGTAAAAGTTGTAGGCAAGTAGTTCATTTCAATACAATTTTCAAGTTCGAATATGAGCTGAATCGGTCTAGGGGTTGTGAAGATATAGGGGTCGCGAGGTCTCAGTTCGCCGCAAACTACTAGCAATATAAACTTGAATTATTATCGATATAAAATCACTACAGTTTTTGGAATTTCACACTATATACAAACATATGCGAGTGAGATAGCTTTGGCATGACCGCAGAGTGCAGGTGTTTGGTATACACCAACTCTTACCCGCATTACGCAATCTCTCACTCGCTCATTTTTTAATGCTAAGTTAGAAGAAAAAATCCTATGAGCGCGAGCAGCAAGCGGTATCTTTCACTTAGTCCACGCACGCACACACTCATTGATATTTATAATATTCAATATTATATTATGCTAGACTATATTTTTTGTAAATCCTAAGTAGGTACTACCCACCTTATCACGTAACAAAATCGTGAGGCTAACCCCTCAACGCCCACTGATTTGCATGCAAATTGACAACCGGTCAATATTGGCCCACTCGATTTAACTCGCACATACCCGACTTTGCGGACCGAATACTTGATTTCGATGCATAAGGGACTAATTAGAGAAAAAGATAGCGCTATACACCTTCACGTGCAGATGAAACGAGATGACTTTAACAGGCGGTAGTCAAATAAGTTTTTGTGGAAAAAATATATCAAAATAAGTCCAAACTCTATCAATATACTGAAGCTTAATTTATTTCCTGAATTAACTGAGGAGTTTCGTTTCCCACCTTACATCTCCATCATCAGATCAGCTCACTGTCATAATATTCTAATGTCATCAGAACTTGACAGGCATGCTAAATTTCAATTAAATTGAACAAGTGGAACTGGTCCAAAATTGAGTTCCAAGATTTGAACTTATCATACATAAAAAAATTGCAAGTTTAATAAAAGCTTGTAAAAATAAGATAAATAAATTAATAATTACAACTAAACCAGGGATCAGACGAAATTCTGTGCCATGCTATCCTAGAAATTATTAATACCCCACTAGTAATCTAATTACTAGTGGGGTTAGTAAAGTAGTTAATATAATCACTTGAATAATTATACTCTGGGAGTTCGGATTCTAACGAAAAAATTGTTTAAATCGAGGTAATTCATAGTTTTTTTTTTTTTAATGGATACAATCATATAACAATGCAAATCATACGATCAAGTTTTCTCTCTATTTTACTAGACGACAGAACCTTAAAGCATATATCATAACATAAGATCTCAAATCTGCAGAACTAATGAGGTGCACGGAATAGCAAAATCTTTTAATTTTTTTCATATTCGCTCGCACATTTCCATATCATTGAAGATTTAAAATCACTATCTTAATTATAAAGTAAATTTCTTCTGTAAAATGAAAAGATATCAAAACTAAAAATCCTTAAAATTATTTCTGATGTAATGATAATGATATCCAACATAGTTTTTATTTTTTAAATCCATACGTAAACTTACAAATGTGTGAGCTGTAAATACGACTATGACTTACCCCTTAAAGCTTCGAGTAAACCAATTATATATCTAAGAACAGTTGGACTCAGACCGTTTGAGCATTTGTTAAGGCTGAAAATGATAAACTTATGCCAGCGTTGTAGCTTTATGCTCGAAAGGATCGAAGGATCGACGAGCTATGTCGTCATTACCAAAAAAAAAAAACAAATTATCCTCTATGGTATATTTTTTTACGTTCTTTATATGAAACAAGAGTAAACACAATCTGGCCTACATTGAAGTGATCCAATGAAATATCCATCGACGTTATCTAACGCTGAGGGAACTCTATTACACTCTTTTCTTTTTATTTACTCCACATCATCACGCCGGAGGGCTTTCTGATAGCATATAAATAACAAAGAAAAATCCTCTTATCCTGAGGGCTCCGCTCGAAGTTTTAAAGGGATTTTATAACGTCTTACGAGCTTTAGATATTTTTTTACAAACTCGTAAAATTGGAATTTAAAGACGAATAGGTTATTCTAAGTACGACAAAGAAGAAGTTTAGTGTAGTGTGCAGTTCTACTGGACGCGTTTTTTAAAGGTAAACAGACTAGATTTTGTATTAGTGCAGTTTTCAAGACAAAGTGACGATAACGACGAGACGAAGTTGTCTGGTGAAATGTAATAAATACACATTAAAATGTTTTTTTTTTTAAATATTTGCTATTTATAATAGGAGTCCGTTAGACTGTGTAGGTTTTAGGAACTGAACAGGGCCCGTACCGTGAGGTCTAACTCTAACTTAATTCTAACGGACTCCTATTGGACTATGGACCTCATGGTATGGCTCATGGTACGGGCCCTGAACGGTAGGTACCAAGTATCTTGACTTACTGTATTTTACTTTGTTTTATACAGTGTGCAAAACGGCAATGTGTCGAGCAGTTGTTTAATAAAAACCGCTGCTGAAAAGATACTGAAAAATCTTAGTGTTTACTTAAAAAATAATATTAAAAGTAATATTTCTTATCTATTCTATCTTTAAGGTAAATTGGGTGTATCAAATAATTCATACATGAAATGAGATCAAAATGCTGAACACTTATAACGTGTAAGGCTGTTTTCACATCTGTGCGTACAGTCCGTACGGCGAGTCCGCCTGCGGGTGGGTGCGGAGCGTGGATGAATCTTATGTAATCCCTGAGTTAGTATGTACTACGTACGTAGTAGGTACGTACTAACTCAGTGTCAGTAACGTTGTTCCGTAAGAAGCCATTTGCGCCATTGTCAAACAATGTTTTTGAACGCTACCTTTGTATACATCTCCGCCTGAATTGATGTGCATTTGTCATGAGGGGAGGGCAGTAGGTATTTGAAATTGTATTGTTGTCGCTCTGTTCTCCGTGCGTATACGATAGAGAGAGTTAGTGTATTTACTTACATTTTTTAATGAAATTAGCGTTTCGGGGGAAAACTGTTACCATCCCCTAAATCTTATCAAAATCTTTTGTTTTTCTATGTCAATGGCATGGATAAATAATAATATACACTCATAGGTTTTGTTTTTCTAAAAATATTTTTGGTATTCTAATAAAAACTACTATCTAACCTAAAAGCATTGTTTTTCATGGTGTAGGTAACAGTAGGCGGTATACTCTAATCTTAACTATTACGGCAGATAAATGTCAAAACATCGAATTTTGAGGGTGAGGAACTTTAGCCCAGTACGGTCACTAGATTTTTTGACGTTTCTATAAGGCTTTAATGCAAGTTCACTTAGCGTATTTATCATATCACTTGCGAGGTCACTTAGCTTCCAGAAAACAAGCGGACGATTCCACAACCAAGCTTTGAAATCAGCCTAAAGTTAAATAAGGCGAGAAACGCTCATGCAATGTATGATAACGTCACATAAATATTAACCAAAATATAAAGGACGATAACTGACTATGCGAAAAACATTCGACTAAAATGTTAAACGGAGATTAAATGGGAGGGTTTAATTGTCACAATGTCCCCCAATCGAAAGCTGAGTACAAAAGCATTTGTAAACCTTCTATCCAGCCCTTTGCCAATAGGTTATTACGAGGACATCTAAATGACAATGAGGGCTTACTATACTACTAAGCAGATAGAAGACGACCACTGCTTAACAAAGGCCTCCCTTGAGGGGGGTGGGGTGCCATAATCCCCACGCTAGGCAGGCGAATGAGAGCCTATAAAAATAATAAATAATCTACTACCATTGCTTAATAAAATGGTAAGCAGGTACTTACAGAGCCCTTAAGAGTTCAATGTCATCCAGAATATAAAATTTTAAAAGATTGAAACTCTGCGCAGCTATGCACAGCGTTTTTTTTTTTTTATGGGACTTGGTTACGAGACAAGCAGTTACTCATTGTGAGTTATAAAACTAATTTTGCGCCAAGAAATAGGCTGTATCAAGAAATTACACCAACCAAAAAATCGAGGTGAAAGATAGTTTAAGAAGGTACACTTCTCACTAAACCAAAAACAAAGATGAAAATCGGCTAATTAGTATTCGTGGCTAAACCGACATTATCTAGGCGATCAGTTTAAAATTGGTTTCAATAAATTCACGATGAGTACTTAAGCTTTGATTGACAAAATCAAACAAAACAATTGAATTTGGCGCGCTGAGTGAAACTTTGCACCTTAAAAGGGCACTTATTTTCAATTATTACAAAATGCAGCCCTCATACACAGTGTAGACTAATCTGAAACAGCAAAACCGAGACCAGTCAAACGAGACCTAACAAACATCACGCTTAGTAGATACTGCCCATTGAGCAGCTTGGTACAACCCCGAAGGGTCCGGAGGCCAGTGTTGCTCTATGGTACTGCCTGACCCGAATTACCCCACTTTAAATGCAAATCATTTAGAACAGTTGAATGTTCCATTAGGCCCATTTGTTTACTTATAAATAGCTAATTTGTTTGCTTACCCGCATTTTTCAAGTTTTCTTCATTGTTAACAGACTTCCAAAAAAAGGAGGAGGTTCTCAAGTCGTTTTTTTTTAATGTTTGTTACTCCGAACTCCGATATTTATAAATAAACAAACAATTTGCGGCGGTGTGGCTGCTGCTGTTCTGGGCTGGCACCGACTCCAAAAATATTTATTATAAATTGGTATATAAGTTAGTGGACAGGAAAATCAAGAAATGCCAGCGTATCTGCCCATTATGCAGATCTGCCCTCGACCTTGGACAGACTGTCCAGTTAGGTAAGTCCAACTTCGTCAAAGAGGTCGCCCGAAGAAAAAAAGGCTATAAGGAAAAGGTATGCTAAGCCGTAAAGAGCCCATAGTACTCATCGTTATGAACTATTTTTACTATGGGACCAACCCTGAACCGAGAAAAAAATCAGCTGTATACAAAACGTCAATGACACTCGGCAAAATGTATAGAAAACCTTTTTTCCCCTCGCCTAGATTTCATGTTTGGCCCCAGTAAAAGTTGTTTTTAATGATGAGTACTATGAGCACCTTTCGGCTAAGCCTACCCTTTCCATATAAACCTGTATAGTTCCCGAACTAGTATTACATTTTATTTTGAAAATCAGCCTCTTCTCCCAATGGCTATCAACAATAATATATGTCAACTATTACCGATACTTAATTAGCTATCTATACAAGATAACTAACGATAAAAAGTCATATAATATTTAATTATTTGTTAATTATTACAATTAATTATAATTATTAATATTAATAAAATCTAAAAATTATACCCCCGAATACTGAACGTTTGTTAACTTTGACGACAGATTAAGTATATTGCTTTCTTTGTCATTTGCTTAGTGCCAGACAAAGGCAGTATTAGAATTAATCTGTTTTCAAAGTTAACAAACGTTTCAGTATTCGGGAGACAGTCTTATAATATTTAAACTAACTAGGTATATTTATAATTAGCAGAATATAATTAGGCATTGACGTGGAATGGAATGGTATAAAAAATACCCAAGCCGCATGGCAACCCAGCAACCACCCCATGTTCAGTTGGAACGTCTTCTAGTTTATGATGATGATATAAAATAATAAACAAACAGCAGATTATTTGGGCTGTCTGGGTGGGAAAGCTAGATTAGCTAGACGCACATTTGCAAGTCTATTAGATTAATGTGGTTTACCACTGATGGATTGTAGGCCTTTTTAGTCGATTCATCACTGTGTGGTGCAGACTACTATTACAGACAATGAAAATTAATTAGACCTAGTACTGCAATGGTCTGTTTCTGAAAATTATTCAATTTAATCACTCTTCTTCTTCAGTTTAATCAGTATAAGCCGCAATCGCATTTGAAATACAAAAAGACGAGTAAGAGGTGAAAAGTTTGTATTAGTTATATTTTATTTAGTTTGTTGTTTTTTTCTAAATCCGCAATGTTTTCTAAACTCACCCATGGAATGGTTTTCTGGAACAAACAAAACTGCCACATGTTGCCCTACGGTCGAAAACAAAGCAAAAGATAGAGAATGTCATCTAACTATAAACACCTAAAAGCTACTCCAAATCACCTAGTTCTGTATTCTGTAGGTGAATATTATAAATTCAACCAAGATGATGCGATGGTAAGCTTTCGAGATTTACTATCCTCAAGAAGCTGCCTACTCCTTATTTACTCATAGTAGGTATAGGTAATCTAGCCAGCCAAACATAGGCTGGCGAGGCTAAACGAGATATCACTAGCAAAAACCAGTCTTAAATAACAGCAAAATCCCACAAAAATGAGAAAATTCAAGAATTTTTTTCGGGCGGGTGCCGAGATAAGATAATTTGAAATTGTACGCTTTACATATCCTCTGTGAATATCTGGCACGAGACGGCTGTTATGTAAGCGAAGGCAGTTCAGATTTAGCTCGGACTGAGCAAAGTTTTAAAGGTTACCTAATTCTATTCATTCGCTCTTTTTAACTTACTCGACGTAACTATAAAACATTTTGCTATTCCGTGCAGTGCGATTCAGTAGATATAGACCTATATAGATTAGAGCTTTTATTTTTAAATAAACACTCATCTGCTAACCTGGAAAACATAATGTCATGGAAATATTACGATAAAGAATATATTAAAAAAAAATACATGATCGGCGAAATATGAAGATTTTTCACCATATTATCTCTGAAATATGAATTTTGGTTGATATCCTAGTATAGCTGTAATAAACAACTCTGTTTTTGATTAGCACATAGTCACTTCGCCTTTTTTTTTCATCTGTACGCGGAACTGTCTAGAACTATCTATCTATCTATAACTATCTTTTTCTCAACTTAGCCCCTCGTGAACGTTAATTTATTTAATTAAACTATGTCTCGTGCATGGGCGTAAATGCAAGCTTGATCATACAGAGAACTACGTAGTGGAAGTGTGAACATCATTTAACTTTGAGTTACAATGTATTTGTTAGCATTGAACTTTTTCGGAACTTTGCCAAAGTTGCCAAAATCCATATTGACGAATACCTAATGTGAATAGAGCCCATGATGCGTACAAAACAAAAAAAAACAGTCTGAGCAACGGGAAAACATCTCCCCGTTTATCCTACCAATCGGAACTTTGCTCAGAGAACCGTTAAATCTCGTTAATGCAAATTCTGTGCTCATTGAAATTCAAACGGTTTTTTTTTCAAACAAACGATTAGTTTCAGGCCTAGAACACAATGTGCGTCAAACGTCGCGACGAAGCGACGCGAGATAAAACCACCGGATGGGGGCGCGGAAGAGCCTGCACTTATGAACAACTCCATACATTGTGACCTGCCCCTTGTCGCTGACACCGGAACCGTACCTACTGTCAGCCTCTAGATAGCGTGTTAGAGATTGTTTCAAATAACCAAAGTAGATGCATAAGTTGTTATGTTCTTTTAGTTTAAAAATGGTTTTAAGAGTTGAGGTAGAGTTTATTTTTTTATGTTGTATTTGTATACCTAGCATTTATATTTTTTTGTTACGGGCTGTGTCTTCTAAAGACACTTCGCTACATTCATACGGGTTATGTGAGGTAGTCCCTGGGTGGTCTGCATTTATAAGGTACAGAAGCCTGTTGGATAACGGGACTCTCAATAGGAACGTACCGCTAACCCCTAGCAAAGCCCCTGGGCAGTAACAGACGTGCAGATATGGTACTGCAGATCAACGAGAGAAAATAAATGGAAAATATATTTATCTCTCATTCTCTGTCGTTTGTTTGATGGTTGTAGGCGCGAACCAAATCACGCCTATACATATAATATAGGGTTATTATGATACCATTTTTTTCTGATTGAAAAATGACTAGAAACTGACACATTCTGAATTTATGTTCTTTTTATATAAGCTTACTACATGTAATAATAGTTGCCGGAGATAACGGTGCAGCATTAAAAATAAGAAAACAAAATCGCTTATATATTTTCATAAAATCCAAAATGTATGGCAATGGAATGACAATGAAACGCTAAGTATATATTATATATGTATATAGTTCGTAGTCTGCACCCGGACGAAATTGTTGTAAGTTCGAATGCATTTGTTTTTACAAATAATAATATGTATTTATGGCGAGTAGTAAAAATGTTACATTCATATATACATACCCTTTACGGAAAAGGCTCAAGAAGAACAAAGGAACTTGTAATCAAAATTAAACTGAAGCTGCCTTCGAGACGAGACAAAGTATACAAATAAATAACAGAATATAAATAAATAAATAGGCCTATGCAAATTCTATTCTGAACAAGAAAATGTTCCAAAGAGAAGTCGGAACTCCGATGCCGTTTGTCGTTTCATTTCATTGAAACTTTCAGTAACTTATTTGAATTTTACATTTTAAAACGACGTCAGACGAACTTTGCCTTGACGTAATGATAAATTAAACGCTTTTGTCTTTTTGATATCGGGATACAAATTATAAAGCTACGCCAAATAATTACTTACTTTAACGATAATTACTTTTTTTTTTGTATTCTGTACTAAAATTTACTTAATTGCCTATTTCGTATATAATTTGAACATTTCAAGGTGTAAAGGAAAATAATGAAATCACGGTAGTATTTTAATTGGCTTTTATGGTATCAGAATAAAAAAGATCTAAAAAATATAATTAGGCCGTTGGCACTTCTGAGTAAAAGGTGAGCTATTTTACGTGAGTGGGTGTTTGAATTCCTCGAAATTAGATTAGTGCATAAGCCCTACTGGATGTGTTTATTGCATTTGCATTTATATGTATGCCAAATTACCTCTAGGTATAGACTTGAGCCCTTCGTGCATTGCTATACTCAAACGCGACGAGTTAATTACGCTATGCGAATCTGGGAACCTATTCGTCACCAAGTATCGCATATATACACTTGTATAGCGACTATGTCTGTACAAATTTTGGAGCATTATGTACGAACCTATACATAACAAAATACGTATAAAAGTAAATAAAATATCAATAAAAGTTGGAAACTAAAGAAATACTAACATTTGTGGAACTAAATGAGACGAATCTAAGTGCGTCCTACAGCACTGTCCTCATAAGCCAACTTTAATTCAAGTGAGTCAAACAATTTTTTAAGGGTCCTTCGCTTAGCAGTGGACATATTTCTTGCTTATGATGATAAACTGATTTTCAAGTAATTTTACCCATTTTGTCACAAATGTATTGAGAAATATCGTACGCGTGTGGTAATTGGGGTTTACCATTAATTGTTTTTTTTTTTAATGGTAGGGGGTAGTGCCACAACAGTTGCCATTTGCTAGTTATTCAACTGCCAAGCAGTAGTGTGCAAGCATTACTGTGTTCCGGATTGAAGTGCAATGTTTCCAGTTAAATTACTGGACATGCAGAGATTTAACATCTAATATCTCAGGGTGACGACCGACATGCTGTGCCGCGCAGAGTTTGGAACTGTTGAAGTTCAAAATTTTGGGTGGCATTGAACTATTATGGGCAAGCATCAGGTGAGAGACTTGCTCGTCTCGTCAGTCAGTACCATAAGCACGTCTCGGGCTTAGATACGTTCATTCGTTTGTAAACGCGCTTGTATCATTATATACTTACTAATAGCATTTCTTAACAACATACTACATTATGATAGAAGTGCGTACGTACAGTAGGTAAGTAGTAAGCTCAAAATTTCGTATAAATGGTATTGCTTTTCTCTCCAATTTAATAAAGCGCTAACCTTCGGTAACGCACAAAGACCTTCAGGCTGGAAAGTTGTGTAATAAAAGTAGACGGATGTTCCCCCGGATTATATAAAATGCAAAAGAGCTGAGCTAAGGTACGCTACGTAAAAACAAGGTAGATATACCACTTTGAAATCTACGAGGTCGGCGAGTTTAATTTTCATATCATTTTAGGTTTTCATTTTAAATGAATCAACATTTTTAAAACTGTAGATTATTATAGCTGTCTCATGTCTGTGCAATTTATGCGAAAAGTACCGTCATTAGTGCTATCAGTGTTTATAATTTGTTACCAAAAGCTATTACTGACATTCCTGGCAATACACAATTCAAGACTTAACTAAAAAAGTGGCTAATTAATAATGTTTTCTACGACTTGAAGGAATTTATGAATAGATAAGTCTACTGAAATGAAATTTTTAAATAAGCAATTTCAAATTTGAGTAAGCATAATTGACATGAAATTTATTTAAATTCTATTCTTATTTTATAATTAATTATTTACATCAAATTAAAATGACTTGACATTTATAGAATTAGAAATTGTTTAGTACTAAGTTTTATTAAAAACCTATGAATGCAAAATTAATGTATGTGTAAAATCCTTAATATTGAATGCCCGATCAGGGTAGGCTGATGGAGACTATTGCAGTAACACCTAGCATAACACATAATGTATCAGTTGGTCAATAAATATTTCTGAATCTGAATCTGAATCATTGTACTTGTAATTTAAAGTTTTCCGTGTGCATGGATAAAGGAATGGAAAATTTGCACAAAAAATTGTGCATTTTCTAATCTAGGCTATAACAAACTACTACCTCTATATCTAACGGCTATAGCAAACTAGCTCTCGTTCTAAATTCCACATTTCAATCAACACAGGCCTTATCTTGGCCGTTCGGGCCGATACAGAGTTGCTCAATGGTTGGAACAAACAAATACTCTCTTACAAGCTATCGCACTTACAATATTAATGTAATTATGTAAGAGCTTACAAAATTCTTTCGACTATCTTTCATGGAAGACAATGACACAGACTAATGGGAATAGAGTCCGGGGTTCCATATCTCCGAGGCACGAGGTTCCTACAACTTATGATGTTGTTAGTCTGTAAGAAGCATCCATAAATCGCCCTGAAAACAAACAGGTGTTTACGCTGTGCCAGAGATGTATTGTTTAATAACACAGAACAAAATATTTTATTAAGTTTTAAACTTTCACTGAAAAAAATCTCTGCAACAAAAGAAATGATTGTCATCAAGGAACCTAATACTCTCTTGATTGTCATTCCACTCCGATCAACTCAATGGACCAACTCAACTAATTTTCTTAACGATACAACTATTTGGTTGGCTGTTTGGTTGAATTTAACTTCTAAATAAGTTATGGCTGGACCAGCTTCCCTACTAACATTAGTAATTTAATAATTACCTAATATTTTTGCGTGCTGGGATTTAGTTTGTAAGAATAGAACCATCCTAGTATGTACTTGTATGTATTAGCTTTTTTAATGACTATGATAAAACCTATATGTTGCAAAAAGGTCGTCTAAAATAGATATAATTTAATATCATATGCAATGGTGTGCTAGTGCATACCATTGCAGTCTTACTTGCCGTCTAATTTGTTTTATGAGTACATATAATCTGTTAAAAGTAAATAGATTTTATAGAAATCGACAGTTGTCCGCCGTCGGCCAAATCATGCCATGAGGCGAGATTATCGAAAGAAAGGATTATCCCTACTAATATTATAAATCGGAAGGTGTGTTTGTTGGTTTATGTGTTCCTCTTTCACGCAGCAACAGAACAACGGGTCGACGTGATTTTTTTGTATGGATATAGTTCAAGGGCCAGAAAGTGACATATGCTATTCTATCCCAGAAAAATGTGCGGTTCCCGGGGGATTTTGTCACGCGGCTGAAACCGCGATACGATAGGCAATAGGAAGAGGGGTAGCCATTTTTGTTATCTTTAAAAACGCGACTGTAAGTATATTTTATCTCTATAATACTTACCAGATCGTCGTTCTTTGAACGCAACGACTAGGCAAGTTCTTGTAGGTTACATAGATAAGTTACGTGCTTCCACATTATCCTACATTATCCCACCTTTTCGAAATTGGCTCCAAGGTTGGAACTTAGTGTGTACCGCTCCTAGAGCAAGTTTCTTCCAAACTCCCAGTACGTTTTTCAATTACTTTCACTCAAACTTATTACTTAATATGTTTGTTTAGTTTCAAATTTGATCTTATGACATATTTAAAACTTTCAAAACGAAAACTAACTGAATTACATGGTTTCGAAGCTCATACATCAAGTTTATTGTGTTAGTGTCAAGAAGTTCAGAGGGGAGCTAGCCTTTAAGTTATATAACTTTATAATATATACGATCCCCAAGTAACTATTTAAACTCAATATTCTTAGCTTCAATTATTAAACTATCGACTTGAGGCATTGAGGCGTAGAACTTGTCAAAACAGTAAAGGAATTGCGGTACTGGCTGAAGATAATACTGGAAGGTATAATTCAGAGCAAAATTGTTCATTTTCAATATTTGTTTTGCTGTAAAAGTTAATATTAGAGAGGTCACCGAATAACATGTCGGTTACTTGTATTTTATTACGTAAATGGCACTGATTCTGTTGTACTACTCACTAAACTAAACCACTCTGACAGGAGTACAATTATTCCTTTCTCGTTTAATTTCTATACGTGGGAAAAGAACAACAACACTTTTAAAGCATCATGATCATCAGCCAGCAGACGTCCAATGCTGAAGACAGACCTCCCTCTTAAGGGGGGTGTCATAATCTCCACGCTTGGCATCGCTGGGGGATCGCAGAACTCACACCGTTTATTAATAGTACGCTGTGCTTCTGTTCGCAGTTATAGGATATAACCGAATCCACTTTCAGAGCAGTCATATAAATTTAATTATAAACTTACAAAATGGTTCAACAGAATCAAAGTATTTTATTTCAACCCAGTCGTGAAATGCTCTATTTCAAGTTTCAACAATTTATTTCAGAGATTTACCCAGGATGGAACACTAATAAATATTCATAATAGATATACATATAATATAATAACACTAAGTGACAAAGCCTTACAAGTGAGAAACTACTATGTAATAGGCAATATCCACTTCACTGTCCTCTTGATAAATGAGCGTGGCGACGAAGTTACGCTCGATAATTGAAAACGGTGTAACGCCAAGATAGTACCTATACCGAAATTATCTCAATTGCGACTCACGACGCGACTGTCGCCGGTCGCTACTCGCAAAACTACCTCGACCAGCTACTCGGCATATCCGCTACCCCCACCAGCTACTGGCGGTATTAAGGTGCAACGTTTCGCTCATCCCGCGAAATTCAAATTTTCTTGCGTTTTTTGTCAATTACAGCTTAATTACTCATCGTGGATTTATTGAAACCAATTTTGTGCCAATAGATAAGTTGTTTTAAGAATTTACGGGTAAAATCACTTAGATACCATTGGTTTAGCTACAAATCTCAATAACCTGATTTTCATCTTCGTTTTTGGTTTAGTGAGAAATGTACTTATACTAGCTTTCAACTTGAATTTTTGGTTGGTGTAATTTCTTGAAGCAATCTATTTATTATCGCAACAACAGTTTTCATGAACCTACGATGAGTAATTAAGCTGTAATTCACCAAAAACGCAAGAAAATTTGAATTTCGCACGCTGAGCGAAACGTTGCACCATAATAAAAATAAACAAAAATATTCGCGCAAAAATGTCAAATATAAACGTCAAACAAAATATGTCGATATTTCGGCAGCGACGATCGCAAGTCATAAGTTATTTCGGTGCTTTACACTCAAATTTCGGTGGTATGATTTTAGAGAACACAGTCTCCATTTTACAGCCCTCTTAAGAGGTAGTCATTTTGCGAGGTTTTGACGCATTGGATATTTGAATTTGTACAGCTGTCGCTCTGTTTCTCGTGCGTGCGATAGAGAGAGCCAGTGAAATTTCCTAACTTTTTGATGAAATTAGCGTTTCTGGGGTAGTCTGTTATCATACCCTAAATCTTAACAAAATCTTTAGTTGTAGGTGTCAATGGCTTAGTTAAGCCATAATCCATGCCATTCCGTTTTTTTTTTTTTTTTTTAATATTTGGTATTCTAATAACAACTACTTTTCTTCGTCGTATTTTCGACGCAAAATTTTTGTCACTTTAAGTACCTACAACAACGAAGATAGTGAAAAATTAAACAAAAAAAACAAACACAAGCATAGTGTAGATAACACATAAAAAAATCATCGAAATCGGATAACATTTAGGGGTGGTATCAGACTATGCTTTTTATATGGACAAGGCGGCGGTATACTCTATATATTCTTAACTCTCGTACGTGGAGTAAATTATTTATGTTCCCAAAAAAAATGTTGCCAGTCTACATACTCCCTTAAATTGATGGAAGAAATATTTCTGCTTGTTTCAACGTTAGAGAGCCAGAATTGCTTCTCTAATATTAATTGTAACTATTTGAGGAATTAAAGCTTTTATTTACCCTTTTTATCAAACAAAGTGACGAAATGAGCAAGTCGCTCGCCTGATGGTAAGCGACACGCTCGGTTGTTACAGCTCAGTGCCCTACAACTGTATGGAACATTATGTATACAATATATTATATACATACAGCTGATTATTTTTTAAAATTATCACCGTCTCTTTTCATTGCAACATTTGTGAAAAGGGTGGCAATCGTTTTAGTTTTTAGTTGTAGTTGAGTTTAGTTGCTGTCAAATTTGTTTAGTTTAAAAAATGGTACTACAGAATCGACGCCATTATACACACAGTAGGATGCTGCTTCCATACAATTTCTCGTTGAAACTTGACGCTTTGACAAGACGCATGCATTGTGAAAGGCATTCTTGGCGATGCAATTTTAGATAGGCAAAGGTTTGTGTAGGGTCGAATGATACTTTATTTAAAAAAAAAATAAAAAAATTACAAGGAGAATTCTGTGGAAAAAATATATCTCACTTTTGTAATATCCATTTAATTTAGTATATAACCTGATTCACAAAAATGTAAAATAGAGCTTCGATATCAAAGTACTGAACAAAGAAGATTCTCATTTTTTTTTTCTTATTTAAATTTAAAAAAAAAACTGGGACATTATTGCACACATGGTCATCTGACCCCTCTGACCCCAAACTAAGCAAAGCTTGTAATATGGCTGCCAGAGACTGATATACGTACATAGATATTTTTTAAATACATACTTATATAAATATTAACACCCAGACATATAACAAACACATATATTCATCACATAAATGTTTGTCCTAGATGGGAATCGAACCCACGCCCCCAAGCACAGAACGTAGGTTCACTACCAACTGAGCCACCGGGGCAGTCAACCGGGGTTATTTATCCATAAATAGAGAAGAACTAAACAGAAGAATCAGAACAGAAGAAGACAGTCAGTCCCAGAACAAGGCAAAGGCAGTCCCAGAACTAAACTGCGGAAAAGCACCACAGCTAAGATATCGCTGAAAACTGCAATCTCATTACTATACATCACACAGTGCACTGTTAGACTCATTAGATAAAGAGCCTGTGGCGGAAAACCTCTGGTTTTGCCTTATTTTTTGCCGGTTCTCATAAAGTATGGATAAAAATCCAGAACTATACTTCTAATGGCAAAACTAGTTACATACATACATAATACCGACTATAAATATCTACTTCTAAGAACATTTTAAGTACATACTGTAATTTCTATATTTCCATTTTAGACTAGAACATTTCCCAGGAAGTAATTATGTTATCTTAACTCGTCATAAAACTTAAAAAAACACACATATAAAATTAAGCCTACGAAAGCTTTCCACAGCCACGCCACGTTTTACGTATAAAGAAATGGCATGCGTGAGCAGGAAACATATCAAAGCATTATATTGTTTGAAAATACGTCATTGAAGTATGTTTTATAGTTAAGCCATAGATAAAATATACGATAGATATTCTTTGGTTAAACATATTATCTGGTCTGCTGGAAAATGTGAGTAAACATCGTGAGGAAGATGTAGAAACATTGACCTTTGTTGAAAAATTTACGCAGAGCCTATCTATGACATATGTGATTTGTATTTTTACAAGCTTTTATTAAACTTGCAATGTTTGTAATTGTAGACGCAGCGTAGGCAGACCTCCCACTAGACGGATCGACGACATTGTGAAAGTCGAGGGCAACATCTGGATGCATGGAAGATACTCTGGACATGGAGTCGAATCTAACGACACTCATTTAGTCTAGCCGTTTCGGCTAAAGAAGGTCACATAAGAACATACAGACATACATATACTTACATACACCCGAAAAACATTACCTTCCTTCTTGGCTGTCGGCTTATATATCCATCATCATCATTCATAAGACTTCCACTGTTGAACATAGGCCTCCCCCCCAGCATTAAAATATGCTTTCCAACGTGCAACTTGAAATAGACAATAGAAAATTTTTATTTATGGAAAAAAAAATTGTACACAAAAACCAAAATACACATTGTTTTTAACCACAAACCGGTTTCAGCTCAGCATAATACTGGTTGCGAACAACCAGAGCTGGTCTTCCGTTGGAACCGTTGGTGACGTCACGCACTATTACCGCACGGAACGGTGAAACAAAAACAAAATTAACTATAAACAAAACAACCACGATAGCAAGTGTAACTTATCAACACACACACAAGCAGATGGAAATTATTATTATAAAAAGCAAGTAAAATTATGTTTGTACTTATATAGCGCTGGTTTCTCTAATAAAGAGGTCTTCGCTTTTTTGCTGCTCAAAAATGAATCTTTTAAGTTCAGTTCTAAATCCATTTAAACTTTGCAGGTAAATCGAAACACTACAAATAAATTTAAACGGCTGCTACAGCTGTAAGCTTAAAAACTAAGCTTTGTCTATTACATTTTGTGGTAAACATTGAATCTGGGCTTTAGACCGTGAACGTTATGAACTGTAGAGGTGGGAGAGTTAATTTTCGAAATAGGCCCTACATAGTTTGCAGAACGGAGGACTCATACAAAAGTAATTAATATAGGGTTAACTGCGAGTACTTGAGTAGGTGGTTTAGAAATAAGCCCACTTCAAATTTACGACATTAAACCTTGTTACTATAGCCTTGTAGGCATTTATATAAATAGTTTATAAATAGTTCGTAAAATTTTATTGCCACTTGCACTCTTATCGAACGGATTAAAATAACTACTGAAAACCTTAAAGTAATCAACCTTGTGTGTTGTTTGCTACTTGGTTGTATTTATTAATAACTAGTTGGTAGCCGCGACTACATTCGTTGTTTTACTTACAAAAAAGGCAGCCTATGTCCGTCTCCGATCCTTATGCTAGATATGTGCAAAAATTCAGGTCGATCAGTTCAGCCGTTTAGACGTGATAACGCGACAAACACCCAGACAGAGAGGCAGAGTTACTTTCAAATTTATAATATTAGTTAGGATTGACTTGTATAGTGACTATACTATATTACTTGCCCAATGATCGAGCTTTTCACATCTTACAAGACCTGCAACTGCTTTAGTTGACCGAGCAAAGCGAAATTTCCATACTCCCCACGCCTGACGGCTTCTTGGGGATAGCCGACAAAGGACGGAGGACTTAGTAAATGGTGAGAGAAACCAGAACCACTGCAACCAGAACCAATAAGCTAATGCCCCACGTCCGGTGGTTCTGGTTACAGTTTTAGGACATACCCAGTTCCAACCCGTATAGTTAGTAAATTATTATACTAAGTAGTATATAAATAAATAATATCTAATAATATATAATAATAATTATAAGCTGTTTTATTTCCCATCACCTAAGTATTACATGTGTCTGTTAATTTACTTAAACATAATGTTTTTCATTTCATTGTTTGCTTCATTGACATGATATAATATTGTCTTGGATAGGAACCCCTATTTGGGTATAAGCCTCCTCCAGTTTCATCCAGTTTTTCCTGTCTTTAGCTCGCTCAATCCACTTCTTTCCTGCTGTGGTTATGATGTCGTCGCTCCATCGTTTGACAGGACGACGTTTGAAATAAATAATATCTAATATTATGCTAACTCGGTATTGGTTACATATTTGAGCCGTTTGGAGTAGAGATGTTGGGACCTTGAGGCTCATCTTATTTTCAAAAACTTATCAGAGCGCCTGGTTGACGCGAAGCGTGACCAAAATGCTGGCGTTTATTTGGCGCAACGCATAAGCATTGCCATTCAGCGTGGTAATGTTGCCAGCATGCTGGGTACGCTGCCAACTGGTACGCTTGAACATTTTAATTATCTATTAATGGTCTCTGGTTAATCCAACTGTTATTTTTATGTACTAGGCTAAGTAGTTGATTTAGTTGTAGTTTGTATGTATTTTGCTTAGTTAAAGGCAAAGGTATATAAAAATAACTTGTTTGTAATATACGTATCTAGAGTATTGGGTAAGTATATCCTTTCAATAGGGACGGATTTACCAGCCGACTGAATAGAGACATTTTGGAGGCGTCTTTAGGGATTGATATTTTATTTAATTTAATTCCTTTGTAGCATTGCGGAGAGCTACCACACAGCACAGCACGAACATCAAATGATTTCAATAATTTCTGTGCATTTTTTGTGCAATTTTAACTAAATTGCTGAAATATAAAAATAAACTAGACACTGAAAATAGTAGTATTAAGGACACCAAAAATTTTACAGCCTTTGGGAATTACGTAAATCCGCCACTGCCTTTCATGAATACATCAACAATATTTCAAGTTTAAAATAACTTACCTTGTTCTTGAGATCCGGCTGCTCTTACTCTGCCCTCATCCGTTCGTCTCTCCATTTCACAATAGATTCACTTCAAGTTACATTTCGAAGATGCGACGGTAATGGAACACGTTCACAAATAGTCCGATTCGATATATCTACAAATTATTATTAATCGACAGTTACTAGATATTAGACGAATTGGTGCGAACACCTTACGGTCCTGTAATGCATACTTTATATTAATGATTGCTTGAACGCTGATCAGAGATAACATAACACATTGTTATTTTAAGGGATAATAGGCATCTATAATGCAACCTACAAATCAGTACCGAGTGCCTTTTGGTGGCGCAGAACTCTACCTAGGCTCTCCTTATTATAAATTAATTTTATAAATTCCAATGTAACGCTGTCTATCTGTCTGGGTGTTTGTCGCGTCATCACGGCTAAACGGCTGAACGAATCAAGCTGTTTTTTGCATAAATATAGCTTAAGGGTCGGAGACGGAAATAGGCATTTTTTTTTTTGTATGGCCACGCCAACGAAGTCGCGTTTAACAGCTAGTAGATAATAAAGGCTTTGGGCAGTTTTATATCTCAGAGCGAAAAGGCCGGCGGTGGTTTAGAAATAAAGGTATTATGTGTGATTAGATAGATAGATAGATAGCTAGATTAACTCTTTATTGTTCACACAAAATTTTACATAATTTATAAACAGGCTTAAAAAGTAGTGTAACAACTGGCGGCTTTATCGCTGAAGGCGATCTCTTAGCGAGGATTCATAGAAGAGGTAGACGACGGGTTTTGCAATGATGTTGATTCCGATTTAAATTAAAGTGAATCGGGCTTGCACCATTTGGACCTCACTATTAGAGCCGTGTAGTTCCCCCCAGGGTGTAATTAAGTAATCCTCTCGGTAAGCACTAATGTCATGTGGGTGACACCAGTCTACATATACGGGCATAGCAAAATGTCCTAATCCTAACTAATATTATAATTCAGAGAAATATAGACGCATTCGTATCAGGACCAATAAAGCTTCGAGTAAAAATGAATACGTTCGTCTCAAAGGAAAAAACTTCGCTTGCGCGATTCAGAACTCCCTGCATTACAACTGTCAGTCTATAAATACGTCAAAAAATTCACAAAAGCCGACACTTAAATAGAAAAAAACAAAAGTTACTTGAGACTTTTACTCGCCAATTAGCATTGATCGGAAAATAGCAAATCAAGTTGTTTTAAACTAAAATTTACTGTGTAACGAATATACAATTAAAAAAACTACTTCGTAGTGATGACAGATGCCCTTCGTCGCATCAATATTATATGTTCTGTGGTCGCATGCAGTTTAAAATGAATTGTAGGTGGAAAAAATCTGATAAAATTACATACTGATTGTGCAGCGGACATAATATTTGTGTCCGGTAAGTTCAAAGTAACACAGACTTAGATTGGCCAAATGGAAATTAAAACATTCAGTCGTTCTAAGTTTGAAGTTTTAACTGTTATTGTATTGTGCGATAACATATTAACTTCCCAGCAGCCTACCTAGCTAAGGTTTGAGCAAATAGTTAAGTTGCTTCTGTACCTATTGTCTTACGGGTCGTCAGTTGTGACTGGCATACTAACTGCTGTTTTACATACCACTCCGCACTTTAATTTCGTCCCCTTTTCAGAATTCCCTTCCTTGGGGATACCTAAAGCTATTTCATTTCAAGGGAACGTAAGATTACTGATATACAGAATGCCATCAAACATTTTGCAAACGACTAAACACGCAATGTTCTTACAAAGTGTTATTATTACTTTTATATTATATACACTTATTATACTGGGTGTTAGGGAAACGCTCCCAAAGCCAAAATGCTACTATTACACTATCTACACATGGAATACCAATAATAATTTGCACGATACTTGTTGTTTTAATGTTGTTTTTGTGGTTTAGAATTTCGCAAACCGTCAATGTCAAAAATAATCATTATTTTACCTCAAGCGTCAGTTTTGAACTACATTGCGAGCATGAAATTTTTTTTTTTATAGAACAGCTTCATTTTCATGGTTTCCCTAACACCCTATATTGTTATATTGGTAACTATATAGCTTCTGCCTTGTACTTGTATACGGTAGCAGTTTTCGCGCTTATTGCAGCAAAAAATTCGATAAGTTTTTTGTTGTCTGGGAAGTGAAGGATCGTCTCTTTTGTTGTTTTCATTCTAAAGATAAAGATAATTCCAAATAATCATAGGAAAGATAATGCCTGAATGTAACAAAAAATCAAAGCGGTAATGTTTCAAAGCACCCTGTATACGAACATGATGAGATAAGCCAGGAAATAGTTGGGATAATGCCACACTTGAACGTCTTGTATTACGCAAATCGGCTTTAGGGTATTCAGTTAAGCTAAGCTTTTTATCTATCGTAACAATGTTTTCCGTTAGTGAGATTTTATTTTGAACCTTATTTGAATAGTGTTATGGAAGAATACGAACCTAAGCCAGTAAAAAAATGACGTGATTGGCTCAATGGTAGAACGTCTGCTTTGTATGCAGGAGGTGCCGGGTTCGATTCCCGGCCGGGTAGGCTAGTTGTCCTTGTCTTTGTGTGTGTTCCATAGCATACCCGACACAGGGAATCCTGGATATGAGTGTAAAATATTACCTTAACAAAAACATCTCTTGTACATTAAGTACAAAAACTAAAACCCGCCTACGGATAAGTATTATTATGATATAAGATGATATACAGAAACAAGAAAAAATTATTATTAATTATAATTAATGGTCCATATAATGCATATTATATTTTTCTATTGAGTTTTAAAGTCGCTTTACCCGTAGTCTAATGCCTTGTTAAAAACTAATTTTGGTTTTAGACTACGGTTAAAGGGACATTAATTACATATACATTAATTAATTATATTACACTAGCTGCGACCCGCGGTTTCACCCACTATTCTACAGGAACGGTTAAATTGTTCAGGAAAAAAAGTAGTCAATGTGAAAAAAAGTAGTAAATGTCCCTAAATTCCTCGTGTATCCCATTATCGGAACTGGATTTTGTTAAAAATGAGATCAATCTGAAAGTGTATCCTAGTACAAAGAGATTTTTCTAAATCAGTTTGTAAATGACGGAGTTCTGAGGTAATAATCATAAAAAAAACTAATTGAGATCCTCTTTTTTTGGAAGTCGGTTAAAAGGTTATTAAGTATGATGTAGGGATCCTGCTTGTCAGTTTTTGCTTCGTTAAAAATAACCTTGTATAGTAGAGAGTAACCCGGAAAATGTGAAATGCTAATAAAACAACAAATTATCATTAGTAAAACTTTTGTCATAATTACAAAGTTGTGAAAGCGCTGCGTAAACCACCAGTGTGCTACGACCACAGATAATTAAACTAGTTGAGTGCACATGCAGTAAAATTCGCTTTAAAACACCACTCACAGCGACGAGGTAATTTATCGTGCTTACGATTGGGCGGCTCTAAAAAGCCGATCATAGGAAATCCAATTAGTGAGTTCATGCTATTTTGTGCGTAATTATTTTCGTCAGGGTGAATACTTAGTACGAGCTGTTATCATCATAATCATCAGCCAGAGCGTGCACAGCTGAAAAAAGGACCCTCGTTTTTACCCGCTCGGAACGCGGTTTGAGAATCGCAGAACCTTTTACTAAGAGAACGCTGCTGCCAACCTTCAGTGATTCTGATCGCAGTTTTAGGACATAGATAGATAGATAAACTCATTATTGTTCACACCAGATCGTACATAGCTAGGACAGAAAACAAAACATTACAACTAGTGTAACAAACGGCGGCCTTATCGCTGAAAGCGATCTCTTCCAGGCGACCTTGGGATGGAGAGGATCGTAGAAGTTGTAAACGACGGGGTGTGCAATAATGGAAATTACTCGATTCGAGCTGTCAAACGGTTATATTTTCTGTTGCTACGACGTAGGCCTCGTTACCATTCTCGTAGCAATAAAAGGCTACGCACTCATACTGGGATATAAAGATAATTTGAATAAACGTCGGGTTTTAGTGGCCACGCGTTTGTTTTATTGACTATATCGGAACAGAATGTCCCGTACTCTTCCATATAGGCATTATTACAGGGCTAACAAAAAGCAATAGCTTAATGCTTAAGTTAATTTTAGTTTCAATGATGTTGTCTTTGCTGTATCGGTTGTTATTTTTGTTTTCTTTGGTTTATTTAAATGGAAGTTCTTTAGTTTGTAAGTAATGTACTACTTTTTTTACTTGCTGTTAGATTTAAAGGAGAATGTTAGGGCTACATCTAGAGGAATGTGCTCCAAAATAAATTTAAAAATAGTTTAAAATTATAATGTTTTAACATCCGTTTAGTTTTGTAATCTAATTAAAAAGAAAAAAAAACTAAAACAAATTTCGAATAATAACCGTACTAGCTGACAAAGCTCTATTTTAATACACAATTATGTTATGTTATTACTAACTGCTCCCCCTGGCTAACTGCTTCACGCGAAGTATTTTCCGGGTTAAAAATCAAGTAGCTTAAGCCTCTCTCCGGCTTTTAAATTGTACCGACTCCAAAAAAGCTACGTCGTTCCTGTGATTTGTTGCTGAGTGAAAAAGGAACAAACAAACCAACAAACACACTTTTTCGCACCAAACTGACACTTTGCGACCCCTATAACTTCACAACCCCTGAACTGATTCAGCTCATATTCGAAATAATTTTTTTAATTGAAATTAACTACTACAAAAATTCAAATTCAATCAAATACAAAAAAGATCGGATTAATGGTTCCGGACGACTATACACACAGACATACATGCAATTGCCGATTTGCTCCCGTAGACTCTGAGACGCTGTCCTGATTCGCTTCGCTCGGTCAAATAATAGTAATAATAACCTTGATATTTTTGGTAAAAAGTAATACAAAAAAATTTAATATTGCGGATGTAAAAACCATTCCAAAAAGCACAGTTATTTTCTCCTTCAATCGCGTTTACTTTTCAGGTAGGAATAATCGTTCTTTGAAATTTCCGGTCGTAGCTCGCTTTTACCGGAAATATAAAAACCTCCCCTTAGGGCTGGTAAATATTTTTACTATCCGTACCGATATATGGTTGATTTAGGCTGAGAAAGTTTGCCATTCGGCTTTGTCGTCTATTGAATATTGTGTCAATTTATTTCGAGATTACAGTAAGAAAGAACGCTAAAATCACGAAATAAGTTGCTACAATACACCCACTGCCCAAGAAGGATGATAATGTAAGGATAGATAGATAAACTCTTTATTGTTTGTTTGTTAACTCTTTATTTATTTATTTTTTTATGTCAGTTTATGTATTGTACTCGTCTAAATCCATGTATTGTACTATGAAAACTGACGTGGTTTTGACACATTTTGTTTTAATAAAACGGGAACACTCACGTTAAATTGAGTCGGTTATTCCATATTCGGTGACCTTTATCAAGGAATGCTAAGCGTGACACGCGCGCGGCCCCGTCTTGCCTTGCACTGCGGGCTGGGGCGCGTCGCGCGCGTGACGTCATCGCCTCAGCATTCCTTGATAAAGGTTACCGAATGTGATCGATACTATAGTCGGAATAACCGACTCAATTTAACGTGAATGTTCCCGTTTTATTAAAACAATATATGTTTTTGTACCTCCTGTAGCCTAAAAACCTTAAGGCTTAACCGATTTTGACGAGTAAGGTGCCGTTGATTTCCTCTGTATGTCCGAAATTACAAAGGCCACACGTATTTCGTAAACGGGTATTTTGTTTTTCTTTTAATAATATACTTTATGTTATATAACCTTACTTTATGTAGTAAGTATTATTGTAATAAAATGAATGGACAATATGGACAATACAATTGAGTAAGAAATCGGTTTTCCAACTATCCTAACTAATATTATCAATTCTAAAGTAACTCTGACTCTATCTGTCTCTCTGTCTATCTGTCTCTCTGTGTTTATCGCGTTATCACGGCTAAACGACTGAACGGATCGAGCTGAATTTTTGCGTAGAGACATAGGCTACTTTTTTTTGTAGTCCCACGCGATCGAAGTCGCGGGTAACAGCTAGTTACGTATATGATACATAGCTAACACTTTTGCCGAAACTGTCTTATAGCGGCAATTACAGACCGCACGCGAGTTGAATGCGGTCGAGGCTTTTCAAAACCCTACGAAAGCTCGCCATTCAACTCGCAGATTGTATGTTGACATTGCAGTAACAATTATTCGATCACGGAGCTTAATGTTTATTTTGCATGTTCTGATTCAAAAGGCAATTCAGTGGTTATTCTGTAAAAGGAATTAATGGCACTAACACGAACATTGGCTAAATTACGTTGTTCAAAAAACTAGTTAAGTGGCTCACTTGCATGCTTGTAGGTATACCTACTTAGAAACTTATTAAGGGTACTAAAGACCATAGAGTGATAAACTTACAGTAACGAAGTACGAAATTTTATAGCATCTGGCTTTAAAATAGTTACTCGTTAATTGGAACCTTGACCGTTTTATAGGAAGTAATGTTTGAAAAGGTACTTAAATTCTGTCATATATAATTTATGTCTACCTACCTATTTCTGTACTCAAAACTTAAGTTTGTTTTACAAAATTCGAGTACACACGTACTTCACTCTTCAGGTCTCACTTTATTTAATTTTGTATGGATAAAAGTTATAATATATGTATATCAACAATGTTTAGGTAAAACATATAAGTAAGTATCCCTAATTTATTTTTATAATGCTACCCTTGTTTTTATTGACTAGCCTTGTGGCTCAGTGGAAGGATTTCCGACTTCTGAGTTGTAGGTAGTGGGTTCGATTCCTACCCAGGACAGACATTTGTGCGATGAACATGGATGTTTCTATGACTGGGTGTATCTTTGTATCTATGTACGTATTTACAAAAAAAAGTATTTATATATTCTATCAGTTATCTGATTCCCATAGTACAAGCTTGCTTAGTTTGGGGCTAGATAGCGCTGTGTGAAAAACGTCCACCATTATTTATTTATTATTTTCTGGGGAGTCAGGAATAATAATACAAGGCGATATCGGGAGCTTTGAGTGATTTACGCCGGCATGATATCTCTATTCCCTTCGACCAAACTAAAATGAATGGACGAGCCCAATCCACAACTTCCTTAAAAATAACAAGTCAAAACAATAGAACTAAGGCTTCAATACGAAATAAGTACATAGTCACAAAGTACAAGTATGTATAGTACATTTGTCACAAAAAAAAACAGATAGTGAATATATTATATGAACGCATAATTGTTCGCATGCATTGACGAACGTACGTCTCGCACCTTTCACAGACTGAAAGCGACTGAAGCAAGGTGAGCGCCGGCGCTCACTTTAAAGTCTTAAAAATTCTCTGACTTGGGCCCGTCCATCCATTTTATTTTAGTCGAATTCTATTCCCATATATTTACCATGTGGGCCTTAAAAAGACAATATCGCTCTTCTATAAAGATTTTACGAGATGCGTAAAATCCAAAGATCCCACCTGATGCGGTCGTTCGGTGTCCTTCTTTAATTCAAGCGAAGCTCCTCTGAGCCTCTTTAAAAGCGCTCTTATTGGAAAGGACATTTTAAAGTAATACTGAAATACCTACCGGGGCTTCATTTATCGTTAATTTCGTCGTTTCAACTCACTTAAAAACAGAGCCCATAATGTCTTCTATTTTCACCGTGTAAGCCTGTCCCGTGTAAGTATATCACACACATTTTATTCAAAGACTGTATAATTCATACTATTGTGGTGAATTTTGGTAAACGAATATTTTAATACCCGCAGCAAAATAAATATATATGTATAGATAGGTACGGAACCCAACCATGAGCAAGTCACGAACATGTGACTTTTTCTAATTGTTTAATGAAAAGCCACGTTTGCATACATAAATATAAACTTCTTGGTAGTTACCACGTAGGTTACATAGCTCGTTCTCTTTTCCTGAATAAAAAAGTAAATGTACCTATTGATCAATTAGTAGGTACTTTTACGAATTCAATTTTAAACAATTCGTCGATCCCAAGTCGAGCCGTAGGTACGTTCATAAAAAATATTTATTTAAAAATTATTCTGTTTCAAACTGAGAGAGAATCGTTTTTAATAAATGTGACACAATATAGATGACTAAATAAAGAGCTACCTTAAAATGAATATGAGTACACATTTTTAGGTGTGATTCGTTACACACAGCGCATTTTCAAAATTAAGTTGTTACAGATAAAATTACCTTCGTTTATCTACTGAAGAATCTACCCGCATACGAAAATAAGAAAAACTTAACACACGTACAACATTTCCTACGACTGGGTGCGCTTCATGCAATATTCAAAACTTTTTTCCAATAGCGCCGAAGGACGAATGAATAACTGAATTGATGTATATTTGCAGGAATGGGCAGGTGTTATGTTATCTCCGAGTGTTATCATTGAGTTAGAGGCAGAGAGTACGTGTAGAGACGGGTAAAGGCTGTGCAGCGCGCTTGACGACGCGCTCGTTCCGCGCGCGTACCGACCCGAGACTGGCGAAACGAAACTGGCTTCGACCATGACCACGCGCCAACGCCAAGCTTGGCTACGGCGAGCGGATCTCAGCTTATGTAAGCGCGAAGGATCGACGTCGACTATGCTATATGCATCAAACTTTCGAAGCTGTTGAAGAGCTACCGATACGAGTAAAGTAATGATGTAAGGCGTATCAACAATGTATGAGCAGAGGT
This sequence comes from Apocheima hispidaria, assembly GCA_947579745.1. Classification (NCBI taxonomy): domain Eukaryota; kingdom Metazoa; phylum Arthropoda; class Insecta; order Lepidoptera; family Geometridae; genus Apocheima; species Apocheima hispidaria. Next base: position 13,758,140 of record OX388146.1, read on the forward strand.
ACTTGGAGAGCACCTACTCATATCTAATCAGTTAGTGTAAAAATGTGCGTGGTTGCGCCATTTTTTTATGAACGCTGATTGGTACTGTTCTTAGCATTGTCTTGGCGTTTTGTAGATAAAAATAATATGTGCTATACGTTCAGTTCGGTGTTCTATGCTTGTTGCTTTTAATAATGACCCGTTCAAGTAATAGTAAGGTAACTTACCAAAGATCCTAGTAAGTAAGTTCGTATATGCCGAGTGGCTAGTCCCGATGTCAAAGTTTTTAGGCCCCTAAAAGCCTCTGATTAGGCTTAGAAATTCTTGTTAGATGCACCACACACCAATTATTCAAATATTGTAAACCACATAAAACATTTACTATAGAGGTAATTTTAAATACGAGATAGATAGTAATAGACAACACACCACATTTCTTCGCAAGTGTGCAAACATAAAAAAGATACGTTAACATGTTTTCTTGATTAGTTGTAATGTAACTGTACTTTCTGTAATAGGAAGAGCCTGGAGACCACGACACATGTTATCCTGGTGTGGAATCCAGTGCACACTAATTGTAAATAGATCATAGTTTTTTTCGTACAAATAAACGCAACACAAATGTCATATTGCACACAAATGTGTCTGTGGTGTGTGATGCGTCTTATAGGATAAACAACAGCAGTGAAGTGTCAACCGAACCGCGGTAGCGCTTTGTAGCTAAATAGGAACAAGTTCTACAAGAAAGATATTCTGCTATGCAATTTTACTAAACGTTAAGTGTTTACTATACAAATAAGTAAATTTCAGCGGGTATCTCTTTCTAGTACAATTTGTACCTATTAAGAATATCTAGATAATTATAATAAATTCACAGAACACGCATTTAAACACAAAGGATGTCACATAAACAAAACCACACAGCCTACCTTCATACTTACCTACACAATGTTTTATCACAAACTAAAAAGGATCAGATAGAAAACTACGAAGTGAAAAATAAAAGAACGCAGAATCGCAGAACGAAGACAAAAGGGCCCCGCGACTACTCCAGTGGAAAATTCTGCAGGAACGTTTATACCGAAAAAAATAGTAGGAAAGTAGTTTTGCTGCGTGGGGATTTAAAAAAGAATAAAATAAGAGATGAATAAACCCACTTTCACATCGCTACTAATATTTAAAATACGGAAGTGTCTTTGTTGTTTTATTTGTTTCTCTTTAATGCAGCAACGAATTGACCTGAATTTTTGCATAAATATAGCTTAAGGGTAGAAGACGGACATAGACGTACTTTTTTATTGTTACACGCGAACGAAGTCGCTGATAACCGCTAGTACTAAATATATGGGTCTAACGATGTCGGAGCAAGTATAGACAGAAAAAAAAAGTGTCCATTTACATATTCCTGGTCTGTAACATTATGTAGCGCCAGTGAAGGTAGGAAGTGCCTCTGTAAACACGCGTTACGAAACCGCGCAGCGCTACGAGATAACGCACGATAACGAAGCATTTTGTAAATCACTGCCTCTGCCAACCTCTACTACAGAAAACCCATTTTCCTGCAAATGAACATGAACAATGAGGATGTTTGTTGTGTTCCTGAGAATATATACAGGGTTTTAAGGAAAGGGGATGCTAAGCCGAAAATGGCTCATAGTACTCATCATTATGAACAACTTTTTCTATGGGACCAAACCCGAAATCGAGAGAAAAAATACAGCTGTACCATAGAAAAATGTCAATGACAATCGACAAAATGTATGAACAGCTGATGTTTATTTTGCGATTTCAGGGTTGGCCCCTAGGTAAAAGTTGTTCACAATCAGGAGTACTTTAATCACCTTTCGGCTCAGCTTACCTTTTCCTTTTGACCGTATATTCGTGTACCTACTCGAGTATACTCGTATCGTACCTGTTATGTTTGAGATAGTTGGAATTTGGAAACTAACTTTTATTTTTTTCTGTGGTAAGTTAGTAGATACGTTCCTATGTATCTTTCTATTAAGAACCGGCGCGCCTGATTAATGTACAATTATTATATACTATATACTTATATATATTATACTATTTTTTATATTGGCGAGGAAGAAAGAAAAAAAAAACTTTTTGGAGTTTTTCCTTCAAATAAAGATAATACGTGAAAATTTTATTTTTCCAGGTCTTAAAGGTACACAAATAATTCTGAACAAGGCCGAAGAGGTTGGTAGAGTACCTATACCACAGATGAATAGAACTAGATACCTAGTCTAGGACGAGCCTAGCGCGCAACACATAAGTTTTATAAGACTTATATAAGACTCCGCCCCAAACATTGAACCTCAGTTCCGACCAAGTGCCAGAGCTGTGCGTGCGTGCGTGCGGCTTACAAAATAAAACGATTGTTTTATTTTCCTGACAACCAACAGTAAACAAAAATGACTATCTGTGCAGTGAAATTGTGTGGAAAGTCATCCGCGCACTCAAACTACAAAAAAGACGGAATAACTTTTCATCGGTAAGTAAAATAATTCAGTTTTACAAGACATAGCTGAGCTCAGCGTATAATGGACTCGTCGTCACTTATCCCTTTTCCTCATTGCGGATATCCCATGCAGTTGTCCCTTTCTGGCGAACGCACGTATAAAGTAGTGTTGTGACTCATTAAACAAAACGCAGACTTGCATTTTCGATTTTCACCATACCGTAAAGGGATTCGAACACTGATGAATTCTAACTAAATAACTAACTAAACTGTGCACTCGGGACCTTCTGCTTGGACTAAACTCGACAAGCAACGAAATCACGATAGAATCGACCGGCAGCATCTAGCATGCGCGTGAGACTGTGGTGAGACTAGAGAAAATAACTTGTTAAGAGCATGTCGGGCCATGCTTAGTAGGGTTCCGTAGGTGCGTAGGATGTTTGAAGTTTTTATCCGTTACTAGCTTCTGCCCGCGGCTTCGCCCGCGTTTTTCTGGTAAACAATAATGGCGTTTTTGTCAGTAGACTATAGTATACGTCGTAAGTATTTCAAGGTTATTAAGTGTATGATTCAGTTGTTAATTTCGATTCCCGGCTAAATAGATTTTTAGATGATGAATTGAAGTAACTGAGTTGATTCTGGGTAAACTAACATTATTTTTCGGACCTAACAAAACGCGTGATCTCGAGAAAATTTCACATTTTAGAATAACAAATTCTATTGAAACGCGCAAAGAAAGCAGGGACCTCGAAAAAAAAACATTCGACATTACAGCTCGATCTCGAAAAATCCTCGAGTGCACGACACAGGAAGAATTAGTACTTTAATGGTGTTGTGTAGTAATGTTATGTTAGTGAGTTGAGATTCGAGTGAGTGCGATTACTATGGCAGAGCGGCAGTCGACCCAAGTGTTCGCGACGTAGGTAAGTACCGATTAATAATGTTGCCCTACTGCCACAGCCTACTGCTTACCCCATCACTACGGAACGTACTAACTCGGTACAGTGGTGGGCGTAACCTTGATGATAGCCAATGGGAATTATTTGTCACGCTCCGCGCACCCCGTGCTTTCCTCAAACTGTGGTGACTTTTGATCGGACCAAAACCCGAGTAACGAGGTATCTGGTTCATCTGTGACCTATACTAATCGCAAGTATACCTATTATAAACTGAAGCAGCTACAATAGAGTACGCTGATAGCGAGTAAGTGTATCTGTCTACCTGTACAACTTGTAGCCAAGGTATCTACCAGGAGAGCTATACACGTTAGTTACGGATGTACCAAAATTATCCGCATTTTATAAGAAAAGCGTTTATATTACATACTCTAATACCTACTTATCTCCTCTCATATTTCCTGCCAATTGATGAGTTGTAACACTCCTCTGAATGTCAATGAAGGTATAGAAAGCCAAATAATATTGGTTTGGCAAGGGGGTGATGAAAAATTAAGACAGAGTGATACGATTAGGTATATCCGTAGAATCTAGATTAGGTGGCGTGTAAGCACCACTTGTAGGTGTAACTTTTGGCAATAAGTTTGTCAGAGAAATAGGCTTCCTGCTTAGTAAGTAGACATCTAAACGCTCTTTACGGTAAGCACTCTTTAAGAAGCCGAGATATGCAGCTATGGTAGGAATTAATTAAGATAAGAAAACACTTAGCTTTACGCTGTACACAGGAGCAATATTTCAAAATGATAAAGTCTACAAAAAGTATGAGCTCCAACAACAATTATGTAGCGACGCCTCTAGAGGAGGTACCACTTGATAAGAAGAACAAACAACAACACGCGTACCTTATGTATTTCAACACATAAGGGTAGCGTGCGATTGAGAGAGCTGGTGCCACAGTTATCTCACTCGCACGTTTGCAAGTTTTTGTGGATAGGGTGTGCAATATTGAAAAGCGGAACCTATATTAATTGTACCTATCTGTCTATTATTATGCACGAAATTACTAGCTTAAGCTATAGGCAAGACGGGCCTAGATGATATACATTTCTTTTAGGTAATTGACAGTTGTTTTTTTTGTTTAAAATAGATTAATGTTAGTTAGGTAGTACTTAAGAGTTTTAAGTTCATGTTGATATTTATTTTATAACTTTTATGTCTTTTGGCAAGTAAATAATTTCCATCTGTCTACCATAATATCAGAAATATGTTAAAAAAAATAGTTTTGATCTAGTAATTTGACAGAACAGATCATTTAATTTTTTTATCGTTTTTGTCATGGACTTACTGTTACGTCTTACGTCCATGGTTTTTGTCGTTCCGTACTACAAAAGGAAAAAGAAGGAAGAAACCTTAAAGGATCACTTCGTTTCCCGTCTGTCTGACTGTCTATCTGTCTGTCTGTCACGACCCTTTTCCTCAGAAACGCTTTTTTTATCACTTCCAAATTAAGAGATCAAAACGAAAATTTCTTTCTAATATTTCTGACTTGCTCACATAGGCAGTAAATTAATCTTTGGGGGTTGATTTAAAACAGATGATTCTTAGTAAAGGGCTTGTTCTTATTAAAGTACTAGCTGTTACCCGCGACTTCGTTCGCGTGGACATATTACAACAAAAACATGTAGCCTATGTCAGTCTATCTATGCAAACATTCTGGTCGATCCGTTCAGCGTTAGCCGTTTAAACGCGACTAAGACCCACAAGAGAGACAGAGTTACTTGCGCATTTATAATTATTAGTTAAGATATATAGATAACTATGGTGATTGGTACTGTATCCCCAAGATCATCATCATCGGCCATAAGACATCCACTGCTGAACAAACGCCTCCATCTTTAAGCTCTTTTTTCTTTTGTAAAGCCTTCTTATTTCCCATTCTGCCCCAGAATAATTGATTGTTGAATTTAGTTAGACGTAAAATTCTCTCGCCACGAGCCCTACGGAGCAAATGACAACGACATTAAAGGTAATGTCGAAGGCCGCCACTTTCGAAAGCAATTTAATATTAGCCGGGCGACAAAACACGCACATGATTGTGCCTCCAAAAATAATTTATAAGCATAATTTAATTCTGTAGGAATAGCGTAGTTACAGCAGGGCAGGGTGTGGGGCATCTATAGTGGTAAAATGGACCCCCGAAGTTTGTATGGAAATATATTTTTTTTTTCTAAGCCAACAGAAGTCTGTTTATGTACCTACAAATTAAAAAAAAAACACGCTTTTTCGAAAATCCACCCTTAAAAAGGTGAAATGGGCTGTTTATTTCACTGTAGGCTAAGCGAGCGAATCTATGCGGGCAAGCTAAATTAAAATTATGATTTGATTATCAGATTATATATTAAAATACTTATTTTGTGGTTTATATGAAAGTAGTCTTCATCGGCGGCTGTGCCTGCGAGAAGCCCTTGTTCGAAAAAATATTATACTTTGCCCATCCTAATGATTCAAACCATCGCCATTTAAAATTCTGAATCGTCCAAGCATAGTTTTTGGCTAAATACGAACATATTCACTCATATACCTCGCAGCTATGATGTTTCTACCGTTGCTAAATTGATTGCATAGCATTGATTGAATTATTTAATATTATTTATTTTGTCCATTCTATACTTAATTCATACCCAATAAATAAAATTTGTGATCTAATTAGGTACTTACTGCTAAATGGCTACATAGACCTTTATAATATTATATTTTACAATATTACTAATTATTAGGTAAATTATTTACAACACTACAAATGCAATATAATAGTTATATAAAAATTGTTCCAGTAAATAAAGTACCACAAATACTACATCACCAATTTAACTTTGCAGTACAGGAGTATACCCTGGTTCTCGCTGTCTCATTCGCACTTGATCAACATTTTCTAATATAAATATAACAGAGAAGAAATGAAAAAAAATGTCTTATCAATAACTTTAGAATACCATTGTCAATCTTTAATAACAATTTTCATGCTATTTTCTTTTTCATTTGGCAAAGTAGAAACAAAAAAACATTTGTTTTGTATGTTCTTGCCTTTTCCTTAGCGAAATTAAAAATGGCAATGGTATTCTAAAGTCATTGATAAGACATTTTTTTATATCTTTTCTGTAATATTTATATTAGAAGGTTTTTTTTTTTTTTTTTTTTGTGATCATGTGAGCAAGTCGCTCACCTGATGTTAAGCGTCACGCTTGCCCATAACAGTTCAGTGCCACCCAGAATTTTGAACTTCAACAGTTCAAAACAATGCGCGGCAATGCATTGCGCTCGTCACCCTGAGATATTAGATGTTTAATCTCTGTATGCCCAGTAATTACGCTGGTAACATTGCCCTTCAATCCGGAACACAGTAATGCTTGGCGGTTGAGTAACTGACAAAGGTGTGGTACTTCCCCAGGCGGACTCTGCAAGAGAGCCCTACCACTACAACAGAAGGTATTAGAAGGTGTTGGTAAAGTGCAAACGAGACAGCGAGAACCAAGGTATGCGCCCTCTTAATGACAAAAATAATATGCTTATTGCTTATCGCTGGAACTAGGTTCATTGTTACTACTACAGTTTAAGCTAGCATCGGAATGTAGGTGCTCTATTGATGCTGAGAGTTGTGCCAAGCTTTGTACAAGTTGTGCCATTTTGTCCCTTGAAGAAGAGTTCTCAAAGTTATCCTCACTGGGCTTTTCCACATCCGCACACAGTCTAAAGTGCAACCTCGCCAAGTGCTCCTGCTGATCTCGAATATTGATCATTTGCTCCATATTGCCTCCAACACCAAAAGCGCTTAATTTTCCTGTGTGAAAGTCGTCCAGTAACTCTAGGAGCGCTTTCTCCATGTGTTTCACATCGGGTGCCTCTTTGGGGATTTGTTTAGGCTTGTTACTGTAATTTGAGCGCATCAGGTCGCGGTGTAGACGCCTTTCGCTGACGTAGGATATCTTTGTTGACTCATTGATGCTGTTGTTACCAGTGCTTGTTAGAGTTGGGCCCTGGTTCTTGGAAGTAAGACTAGCCGCTCCGCTGGACATCTTGTTGCTGGTGACGGGAGACGTAGCGGGCCGGGGCACCTTCTGGTCGTCTTCTTCGCCCTCATTCTGCATTAGTTGTTGTGTTTCGATAGCTTCCTCCAAGTGTAAACTCATAAGTTAAGAGTTGTTATTGTACAGATTAGGCCTGACTTGTGTTCCGTAGAACTTGGTTAAGAACTCGCCTGGTTAGATATTGGAACAGTACAAGGTTTATATTACATCGTTGGCAATCAATCATCTATTATTAAATAGTTTTAATAGAAAAATAAAAGAACACAGAAACAATGAAAATGAAATTGACTCACAAATTACAAACCAGCTGATTTTGACAATCATATTTTTTTTTTCTTAAGTTTTGGCATCACACGTTTTGTATTTAGCCAGTGCCAAGTTTTGTAATATTTCAAGTGAACCACAATACTTCAAAACAAAAAGAAGTCTCAGCAAAGTAAGGGTGTCTACACATGGCCTGACCTGACATGGTGTGAAAGGGACAGCTAGATTTGAATTTCACGGGAGCAAAAGAAACAAACTATTAAGGCTATAGCTTCTCCCTTTCGCTCCCCAAGAAACTTATATATATCCATCTCTTTCAAGCGATGTCAGGTCAGGCCATGTAGCGAGGCTTTAAGTCACGGTCAAATTCAAGTGATGCCCTAGTAAACTGGTGGAGATGTTACTAAAGGTTTCTATGGAGTTTTGGAAACAATACTAAAGGTCACTTATCACGACTTTGTACTATTCACCAACACTCGCACTTCATGAACACTTTAATGAATAATAACTCCATAATAATAACCCACCGTTTTTAGACATTAAAACTCGAAATAACACTAGTTTTGAAAAGTAATACAATGACGTGACATGACTTCTTCACGTTACCGCCAAAGCTGCAACGCAAGGGCTTCCGCCAAAAAACTTGAACCAAAGGCCAAAAATTAATATTTCTCCAGCAAACCTAGTTCTGGAACCAAATTTAAATTCATGCGATGAATTTTATTTCACTCAACAAACGGCTATTTGGGTTGGGCTAGCTGCTGCATCCTATTTTATGAAGAAATCATAAGTATTATAATATTTTAAGGGTTGCTTTAGAAAAACCTTATTAGCCTTATCCTACTGTTATCAGTTCTGCTTTGATATTTTTATTTTTTCAAAGGGTAATTTAGGTATATGTACTTTTTTTAAGCTAAGCCTATCTTTAATTGAGTCTGTTATTTATTTGACCCGAGAATGGTTTCCTGGGGCCCTATTCGGCGAAATGACATTTTTATCTCGAATTCGACTTTTCAATGTCGCATGATAATCTCCCATAAACAAACCATTTGGTATTCTCAGACAAACTTGAGATGAGATGGACTCTTCTCATTCAAATTACGTTCCATTTTTCTCGACTGTGTTTACAGAAAACCGGTGAAATCGAGAAAATATATGTAGGGACCATTCTGTTGATTAAAGGCTTAGATTCTTCAAGATCCATGCTTAGATTAGTTAGATATCGGTAAATTAAACTAGATTCTAATATTTATGTTAATTATTACAATTGACACTAAGTAGGAAAACTCAAATAAATTATTTTCGTTCCCAAGAGAATTTGTGGGAAACGAAACGTGAATAAAGTTCTTTGTTTACTATTATTAAATTTGTTATTGATCTTAGGTTAGAAGTTAGAAACCTCTGTGTTAGAAACTAAACGTAGTATTTGTATTCTTTTTGAACTAAGCTTGCAAACATGATTGTTTTTTGTGCATAATGGATCTTCAACAACAAAAAAAAGTGTATCCAACGGTGGCCCAAAAGGCGAGATTAATAGCTCGCTTTACGGCTTCGTTCTAAGTAAAGGAAGCCGAAAAAAGATGGGAAAACCTTATCCAGGAGATCAATAGCGTCCCTGGCGCCGTGAAATCCTGGGTAGAGTGGCGAAAAGTAAGTTCAATCTATCATAAACTCACACATGTCCACAATCAACTTAAAATATCACAATAGTAATCATGACATGCTAATTACCACCATTCAAACCCAATATTTTTTGTTTCTAACTAACTCTCATGAAAAAGACTTTTTTATGACAGTAAATACTTACTTTTGTTAATCATCTATTTCAGACTTGGCATGACATGAAGTCCTTGACAAGACAATAAAACACCGCTATCCGAAGGTATACATTCATCTATGATCCGAAGAGCACAACATATGATTGTCTGATGAACAATTGCAAATTTTAAGTACCATGAGTATCCAATCTTTATCTGGCCACCACAACAGTTAAGAGTCAGCTGTGGAGTTTCAAGGTAAATATTATGTTCTTTACATACACTGCATTAAGAAGGAGTCTTGTTTCCATCCGACATCACTTCTACTGCTCTTTGGGACTAGAGGGTCCATATTGCTTGGTTGATTAATTAAATCAGTCATAAATGTTTGTTTCAGACCTACAAAATATTGTACCTAAAACCAGCAGCTGCTACTACGAACATGCCCTTCATAAGATGAATAAAAAAATTATTCTAATTAATAAAAGGAAAATTACTACAGTAAATATTCAAGGTATGCCAGTTTTTTCTTTTAAATCGGGTAGCTAAATCACTGAGAGGCTCATGATATGATGATGAGTCACTCTAAGCAAATGGAGGAAGATAGAAGTTTATTAAGGAGGTTTTGTTCATACTAGTTCATACTAAACCTTCACATAGTTTTTGTTTGTACAGTATATCTTAGGCCTACAATAGGTAGATCCATGGGTAAGCTCCATAGAATACTTACACACATCATAGTACACAGTACACACATAGTAACATAATTCTTGCTATTTGTGGTGATTGAGTATATATAGCCGTTTTAATTATAAAGCCCTGTTGCCATTTGGATAGAATTTATAATGATAAGGAATATTAATTTTGTTTCAGAATCACTGAGTACATAAAGAGGTAGGCATAGAGAGGAATCCAACGACACTTTAATCATCAAAATCGGTCGAGCCATTTAGACTAAAGAAGATAATAATATAGAAACAAACAAATATACATACTTTTTACAATTTTATGTTAATTCTTTTTTTATTTTATTAATTTTAGCTTAAATCAAATAATTATGAACTATTTTTACAGATACCCCAATATCAAAAAAATATGTGGCACCAAAGAAGCTGCAACACACTTTTGACGCAGCCGATGCCTTCACACGTGAAGTTAAAAAAAAAACGAGATAAAAAAGCCAGATGGAGGCTTTAATGTGCATAGCCAACAACTTTGAAAATCATTTACAGTCTGGCGCAAGTGCTTAGTAAAAACATTAGATTTGATCTTAATATTTTATAAGTATTTATAATTTTTTCTATGGAGCTACAGTCTCTTAAAAGTAGTAATCATAGTGATGATATTGTCTTTGATCATTTATAATTTCTTGACCTTAAAGAGTTAAATGTGCCTGCTACGGTAGAGGTAATGTTTAGTAACAATATATATTTTTGTATTAATACTGCCACATGGCCAAGTAGAATTTATTATTTAGGTACTGTGAGTATATTATTTTCGCTAGTATTATCACCAACTATATAGTTTTAATTGAAAAGACATACTTGATAATTATACATAATCTATTTCCATTCCAAATTTAAAACAAATCCGTTCAGCCGTGGCATGTGTAAAGAATATTAATAAGGATAATTGTTGCTGTAGTAGAGAAAAGTACTATATGTAGCCACAGAATTCTTTATTAAAACATTGGTTTGATTTGTTGATTATTTATTTAAAGTAAACATAGGTATTTATTATTATTTATTCTATTGTAAAAAAGGTTATTAAAATAATTTGTGAAAAAAATCGCCTTTATTTCCTTATTATAATGTTTACCACTGTAACAATACCACATAGAAAAAAATGAAATTACAACCAGACAAGTAATATTATTCAAAAAAAACAGAAACTCAATTGCAAAATGTAGCTTAGGACAATCTGGACATAAAGGGGAATCTAATGACAACTCAGGGTGTGTTTATTCAATGTGAAACCTTTCTTGAGGCTACCGCGCGGTATCAGCAAGAAATTTAGCGTTGTCTGTCTTAGCCCTTACTCGTCAAAATCGGTCAAGTCTTTCAGGCTACAGAATGTTATATCGCTAGTATACATTCTTATGTATGGGTTATATTACATAAAAACACAAACATCTATCTTGCGCAATTGAATATTAATGAGTCAATCTAGGGTATAAGCTATCTCCATACTAAAATTAATTTTTGTAGTGGTAGTACTCTTTCCGAGTTCGCCATGGGAAGCCTTTGCCTTTCGCCTTTGCCAGTTTTTCAACCGCCAAGTAATAGTCAGCAAACAAAACTGTGTTCCGGATTGAAGGGCAATGTTTCCAGCTAAATTACTCAGCATAAAGAGATTTTTTAAGCAATTTGTTAGGCAAGTGAGAGGCATCTTCTTTATCCGGAAATACCCTACGTGGCGCCGGTGGCTCACTCGCTCGTTCTTCTGCTTCTTCCAAAGCACTTGATAGCATTCTTGCAATATAACTTTCCGCAATCATGCAACAAATTTTCAGAACAATACAACAACTTTCACCACAGCTATTGTTACTCAATTCAATTCAATTCTTGTTTTATGGCTTCTGCGAGAGTGTTTTGCAATTTAGCCAATGACATGTGATGAGTTAGACCATCAAACGTAGATAATTTGTACGGTGTTTAATTGTATTGATCGGTGGTTGTTGAATGGCAGTTTTTGTTTTTGCACTAATATTAGGTTAGAATTTTATTTTTATTTTAATTTATGATAAAGTTGTCAATGTCACTGTACAAAATGGCAACCTTTTCCTCGAAGATGGCAACAAATGAGTCGCGATATGCCATCTCATTGGCATCTCGACTGCCTCCGACCACTCGATGTATCTCGAGCATAAACCCATCGAGATTATCTCGAAAGACAGCGTTGAGAATAGGAAATCTCGAAGTTCGAGTTTTTTTTCGAGATGAGATTGAATGTCACCTTCCCCGAATAGGGGTCCTGGTTGTCGTAAAACAATAGTATATTTATGCGACTCGTGTATTACTTGTATTTTAAACGCTTCGCCCACCCAGCTCCGGCAGCCGTTCCAATTGCTGGTTCCGGCTATCCAGTCCTATTTGTCAGAAAGATTGAAACAATTTTTTCGCAACACTATTTTCATAAACGAAACGTCAAAAACGAACGAGGTAGGTCGAGTTGAAATGATTATTTTCTATTGTATTTAAAAGTTTCATTCAAAGTTAATTCCAATTTGAACATATTTCCAAGTTAATCGAGTTTAGATTTCTCATTTTTTTAAATTAGATGTAATATTCGATATTTACACCCATTTGCTTGGAAGTTCTTGGATCTTGGTAAGACCTCCATTGTGCATTTTTTCTGGCCACATCCTCATTTTATTGTGGCACATGTTTCGCTCGAATACCGACAAAAAATGTATAGTCTCGTTGCTCAGTGCATTTACCTTTAGATGCTGTCTCATTTGCAGGTTTGAGACGCTGTCGAATTTTTTTGCGCGCCTTTGAATGGTAAAATTATTCGGTTCATGCAATACTTTACGATTGTGGAGCGTAAAGTAATACTTTCCACTGAAGATGACGGAACCAAATCTTGATTCGAAGGTCCGGAATCGGATAAGTAGATTCATTCACACAGGTATTGAAATCCCCAAGTACTACCCTGGCTGCTGGTCTTCTCACAAATATTTCGAAGCCGACAAATTCCCTGCAGCTAATGAAGTTATTCAAGGGAATACCAACCAAGGACTAGAAGTTGTTAAAATAATAATTCAGGTCAGTTGCTTATGCCTTTGTTAATTATGCTTTGCTGAGTGAAACAGTTATTAGCTTTTATATTAAGATTATATTATATTATTAACAAATTGATATTAATTTGCTTAAAATTAGCTTTTGTAAAACTTGGTAAAGCAAAATAATATCACTACATAATAAATAATAATAATAATTATGCGTCTTGTTTATTAGACTTTGTGAAATTGAATATCGGATTACTGGGCTGGCAAAATTATAGATACTACTGTAATTACATTTATGATGGATTACAAATTAACTTGTTGAAGTCCTTTGTTGCGTTTTCAGGCTGCTAAAGATGGTTGGTACACTAGATTTGAGCCAATAGCCTTTGCCCTTGCAAAATGCCTACTGATTGGCCCTGACCCAGTCAAAGAAGCGGTTTACAAAGGAGCCCTAGAAATATGCAAGACCCCGGAACAAATGATGCTCTTCAACAAACATACCAGAACTTTGAAAACTGGTATGTAAATTAAAAATTACAATTGAACTCCAATTCTAGGTACTTTAGATGTCACTTTCATGTTTTGGTGTTTTTATTCTAATTTATTTATTCTAATATTCATATTGTTGAGAGTGATTCATCATCATCATCACGTCTACTGCTAAACAATGGGAACAACCTCACAAAGGGGGCAATATTCTCATAGTAAAAAAAAAACATTTTTAAACATTGATACATGTTAGTAGCAGAATAAAAATCAAGCTAAAGAGTAGATATTTTTTTTTATAATACTTTGATATGTTTTAATTTACTACTATTTATTGAAAAAAGCAGGAATCACAGTTCTCCGACACCTACAGTCAGTTTTGACCGCCTTTTCCATCGGCTCTGGACCATAGACACGCCATTGGAAAAAAGATCCCCATACAAATAAGGTGGAAAATAGCTACGTGTTATGCTTAACCTTTACTGGTGCTTGCAAAATGGACAGGTATAATTATAATGGGCAGCTTCGACATACGGGGTTTGATTTAAAACTGTACATCGGAACATTGGCTACATTTTATAGCATTGAATTTGAATTTTACTATGAAGTTTATTCAATGATCACCTAGTGATCTGTTCTCGACCATCGTAATGGGACATCATTGAAAAATGTTGTTCTATTGAAATGCCTCCTGATAATTTGGTGGTCGAAATCTGATGCATAAATGTGTTTTACTCTTTATAATGAAATGAGTTAAAGAAGTTAAAAAAAAGATATGACTAAAACTGTTACTGCTCGACCAGATGGTTGAAAACCTAAGGAATCATCATTTTAGTTGTTTAGTTATATATCCACAAAGAACAAGAAGTATACCTATTTTGCACCCACCAGGCAATGGGCAAGGCTGGTGCAAGAGCGTTCGGGAGTGGTACCTGCACAAAGACCCAATGGAGCTGGCCAAGGAAGTTGGCCGTGTGCGTGCGCGCCACGGCAGATCACACAAAACTCTAATCAGGAAATCTCACTTGAAAGTGGAGCCAGAAGATTATGGTGAGTAATATACTGAACTTTATATTTACTATATTTATGTCACCACCATGCTTGACTGAACGGCACGGTTGTTTTATAACCACACAATTATGAATTGGTTTTGTTTTCGCAAATTATCGCTTCTAACAGGAAATATATTTAATGATAATTTGATAATACATTACTCAGCTTTTGGTAAACCATCCATAACAATTACATTCGAACTAAAAAAAAAGCATTAACAACCTGTAGTCAATACAATTGTCAAAGCTTTCCATACAAAGTTGTCAGTTTGACAACTTTATGGAAAGCTTTTATATAAAGCCGTTTATTTTTCACCCACCAATACCGCACCGTATATGGTGCGATGATTGCGAACGCTTAATGAAGAACACTCTGGCTTAACGAACGGGTAAGTCGTCGTCGAGCGATCGTCCGACAATCTAACTGAACACGCCCCTGTATTTCTAGAAGCAGGGTTGGCTCGGGAGAAATGCACAATGTATGTGGAATGTCAGTGCCGGACATAAAGACATAAGAAAAGTAGTATAACTGGAGCTGGCCGATCACACTTATTCACGAGTATTGATAACATATAATTTTGTTCTCAGCCCGCGACGCCGTCGTCAAATACGCCATCTTCGGTCTTAAGCGAGCGAAGCAGCTGATGGGCGACAAGCAAGGCACGAAGGAGATCTTCGACTACCTCCAGAAGGTGGAGGACATGCGACACTGCGAGGACTCGGTCGCCGCCGCCGTCATCGCCACCCAGAACCAGTTCACAATTGACCATGTCCCGGGGCATTTGCTGACCTCACAGGATGTAAGCATACTTGAAAAATAAATATGGGTTAATTGAATTGAACATTATGAATTTGAAAGTTGTTTGTTCGTAATGATGCGCGAGGGCTTTACGAATTTAGATAGATAGATAAACTCTTTATTGTTCACACCAGATTGTACATAGTAGGACAGAATACAAAACATTTTAGCTAGTGTAACAAATGGCGGCCTTATCGCTGAAAGCGATCTCTTCCAGGCAATTTAGATATTTGACATCATGGACTTATAGGATATATATTTTAAGATACTGATACCATAGAGAATTTATATAAAGAACAGTGCCAAAGATATTCGTAACCCGAATGCATGAATTCTTCGAACTGAGACATGATCAAGACAATTTCTACTTGACTTGAAATAGAAACACATTCTCACTCATTTGTAATGGTACGGAGAAAAACCGCTGCTTCCTACGAATAGTTTTACATTCTTAATATCAGTAACATTATAAATTTTGTATTTTACTAGCGGAGCCCCGCGGTTTCACCCGCTATTCTACTGAAACTGAAAATTTCTTCGGGATAAATAGTAGGCTATTTGTAAAATCAGGGTATAAGCTATCTCCATACCAAATTTCATTGAAATCCGTTCAGCCGTTGCCGAGTTGAATGGTAACAAACACATACTTACACACAAACTTTCGCATTTGTAATATTAGTGTAATTTGTAAAACCGAGGGAGGGATAAACTGTATTCCCGCTTGAAGATGGGCCCAAATTGTGTAAACCAGACGGAAATAACCCTCCTTTTATTTCCGTCGGGTGGCCTTAGCCCAGCAGTGGAACGCTGCAGGCTCACATAACAATACAGGTATTGAGAGGTACCTTTTACCCGACTGCCCAAGAAAGAGGGTAATGTATGTAAGTATGTTTGTGTGTTCCTATGGTACCATAAACAGCTTTACCGATTTAGGTTTCGTTAATAGATTTCTCGTTACGTCCTGAGTGATATAGCTACATTTTGCAGTCGGGTATTTTGTTTTTCTTTTAATAACAGTACTTGATAACCTGATAAAATATATAAAACGCGTATTACGGGAATAACATCGTAGGGCAATTTTGATATTTTCGTTTCAAACATCTATTCTATCCTAGCAACAGAACGATTCATAATGAATGTAACTGATGATTCATTAACTCGTATGCGATGTGTTAATTGGTTCCACTTCACCTGCTCTTTACTTTGAAATTTTAATGGATATTTCACAGAGGTCTTAATTTTGTACGAATCATTTATTTCTAATTTACCGCTAGTTTCATTGATTAGGTGAAACAAACAATAAAAACAAAGAAGGTATAGTGAACAGCAAACATCTTGAGCAAAAAGCGGCGTAGTGGGGGGAAAGTTGGCACATCACGTACGTCTAACTCTCCCCGCGCAACCTATGCTCTGCCAAAGACACCTAAAAATCAACTGATGCGCAGATGACGTCATTGTTCAAGATATTTGCCAGATACCGTTATGGACTATTGAAACCCAGTTGTTTTTACATGGTATATATAAGCTTTACTAAATCGGCGGTCAATCCGAAAATACTCAATTTCTAATTTGCCGAATCAGGCAATACATAAAGAAAAAAATTTATACGAGATAAGTTACAATCTTATATAAAAAAGTGTACCGCCCCCCACAAAAACAGCATAAACGTGCGCTTACGTGTTTTGTCAACTAAAGTTAAAACCGCTATAAAAGCCGAGTAAAATATGGTTAACATAGAAACATAGTATTGTGTTATATTATATCCGCAATTTAAGGTTTAGTTTAAATATGATTGAACCTAGGGAGTTTTGCTAGTAAAATTAATAATCGTACTGATATTACTGATGCAAAAATATTCATAACAAGTAGCATTTTTTCTCACTACCATTACGAATGAGTTTCAATCTTAAGTCGAGCCGAATTTGTGACGATCATGTCGCAGTTTAAAGAACTAGCGACATCTTACGTCACTCTTTCTTTCCATGCCACCGTAATGCCAGTTTCTATTGACCTTTACATAGTAAAATCTTGCAGGTATGGGACGCAGTACTTCCTCAGATGAGCTTACGCGACATACTGTTCAATGTCCAACGCATCCACAACATGGGTTTCTTGACGAGCGACTCGACCACCACGGCGATTCTCGTCTCTCTATTGAACAATCAGGACTTTATCAACAAATCTGAAATCACCCCTATCGAGGTCTTCATCACTCTGAATAATTATAAGCTTAAAACCAAGTAAGTTATTTGGTTAAAACAAGAAGAAGCTAAGACAAGAGCCAATTAACGCAGGTGGCAGCGCCCTATTAGCGCTTATCTGACACATTTATGAAATGAAGATATAAGACACACACACACACACACATATATCAAAAAGTAAAGACATAAAAGGAAATGCTGTTCGTTGATAAGCGAATCACTTGAGAACGGCTAGATTGAATTGCCTATATTTTGTGTTTTAAAATGTTGGTAATAGTACGAGACCTAATCCTGCGAGACCGAAAGCTATGTTGCATCGCGTACTAAATGGCGGCATCAGCTATATATAACGCACATACATTGAAGAAATAATTTAAATTGGCAGATAAATATCTGAGATAAAGCTTTGGTGGGGATCGAGAGGCTTTGCTTCTTTCTTAAAAAACTAGTGTCAGTATGAAGTTGGTTTGGCGCACGTGACGTCTTAAGTTACTATAGTGCGATCCGTAACCTTTTTTAACTTTTTCAGGCCGCAAAAAGCACAGAAAGCTAAAATACTCCATGAAAAAGAAGATCGCCGTCGCTTGCGCCAGATCTTTGATCCCAAAACGGGACTGTGGGAGTGGTCATCCACCAAAAGACATCCTAAAGAAATCAAGAACTGGGGTAATACTCATCACTACGATTAATGTTTTTACTGTTAAAGTCAAAGCAGACGTAAACTTTGCTCTTGAGTCGTTTTCAATTCGGTCAAAGATAATCGAAGATCGTCGATTTTAACTAATCTCCGACTTCCGCAAGCTGTCATAGACAATAATGGTACTTGCACACTGTGCAAACAACCTGCTCAACCTGAGTAGCGGGCGCCCGTATTGAGTAAGATTTCTGGTTTCGGACCTTTGCATTGACTAGGCTTTTTAAAAGCCAGAATGGATTTCATGAAGCCCAATCTGACTTTCAAGCAAGTGAAGGCCGTTACCAAAAAAGTTACGCAATAAGGTGCAGGATGCTTGTTGCATAATTTGTTTTTAAAATTCAATGTATAGCTTATCTTGGCCACAACCTAAATCAAACTGTATCTTCAACGAATCTGCAGTATCGCTTCCACAACAGCACAGTTATAGAGTCGTTACGTATTTCCCCTCTACGAGAGACATCATCAGGACGTGTTGACTCTCCGAGTGCACGGCCGAGAATGAGACAATCAACTAGATTACTACAAATCCTAACTGATGTTAAACTATGATGTGGTCTAGGATACGTGCATCCTGCTCTCGCACGCCTCCCATGTCTCAACGTTTCAAGTTGCGCAGGTGACTCACACTGTGTGCAAGTACCTTTAGACTTTTCCGGTCGAACTAAAATCCTGTCGCATGTGTTGTCATTGTGAAATTCCAATCTCAAGAGAGCACAACATTTCATAGTAGTTATTTAGAAAACAAACCATATTATGTTTCTCACAGGTATTGAAAAGCTGCCGAGCCAAGCGATAATCGCAGCCCTCAACAAGTTGATCGACCAATCGTGGCTTGTCACCAAACCTACTAAAGTTCGATATTTGATCACTATGGACATGAGGCATCACATGTTCAAAGGTAAGAAAGAATAATAAATTTATCGGAATATCAACCATGTGTTATTATCTGTTATGATGTATCTTCTTTCAAATCGTAACGCGGCGTTAAGATAAGTCCGTGGAGTTCGCATGGAATGGTATCATTTAAGCCTCTAACCACCGAATACTGAAACGTTTGATAACTTTGACGACAGATTAAGTCTATTGCTGTCTTTGTGATTTGCTTAGTGTCAGATAAAGGCAGTATTAGAATGAATCTGTTGTCAAAGTTAACAAACGTTTCAGTATTCGGGGGTGGGTCTAAGGCATAAACAAAACAATTCCATGCGTATTCCACGGAATAGAGTATGTCGCCGTCTCGTGCATACAAAAAGCGTAGTTTGATACCCCTAAACGTTATCCGATTTCGATGATTTTTTATTATATGTTATCTACACCGTGGAAAACTATGCTTGGGTTTTTTTTTTATTTTGCAATATCTTCGTTGTTATAGGCACTTAAGGTGCAACGTTTCGCTCAGCGCGCGAAATTCAAATTGTCTTGCTATTTGCGTTTTTCTTAAAACAACTTATTTATTGGCGCAAAATTGGTTTAATATATGATATAATAAATTGCTGTAATTGACAAAAAACGCAAGAAAATTTGAATTTCGCGCGATGAGTGAAACGTTGCACCTTAGGGTGAGATATTTTTTTTTGCGTCGAAGATACGACGAAGAAAAGTAGTTGTTATTAGAATACCATAAATATTTAAAATAATATATATACAAGACTCAAAAACCATATTTTTAATGCAACTGTTTACAAAGTTTCAAGTTTCACTAAGTAGGGCCGAGTTCTTTCCATTAGAAGATACAGTAAAATCAAACTAACCGCAATAAACATGTTTTTTGTAGCGGACTCTTGTTTTCAGTTCTTCAACAGTTAAGCAGTAGTGTGCTAACATAACTGTGTTCCGGATTAAAGGGCAAATGTTTCCAGTGAAATTACTGAGCCAGAGATATATCATGTAAATATCTTAGGTTGACGAGGTTGTTGACGCTTACCGTTCGGCGTGCAACTTGCTCGTCGGAAATAACCTTAAAAAATACTAATATACACTATGTTCGCAGGTCGTCACTTCTGCAAACGCTATGCAGTGCCAAAAAAAGGCAAGAAGGGAGCTTCAACGCCGGCCTCCGCCCCCGCCAACCCCGCAGCCCCCGCGGCCGGCGGGGACGCCGAGCCCAAGAAGGAGAGCAAGAAGAACCTGCAGGCGGAGTGCTTCTACAACTGCGCGGTCACTCCGGGACATGCCGGTATTACACACATCTTGCTTGCTAGTTGTCGCTACAGAGTTTTTTTTTATAAAAGTTCTGGCTCCACACTATTTGTATACAAGTATTGTAATATTTCAAGTGAAGTCACCACTAAAATAAATCTCAGTCATAGTCTAAGTCAAGTAAAGTAAGTCACGGTCAAGTCCAAGTCATAGCCCAGTAAAGTGGTGGAGACATTACTAAAGGTTTCTATGGAGTTTTGGAAACGATACGAAAAGTCACGTTTCCCATTATGCTATTCATCAACACTCGTGCACGGTCATGAACACTTAATGAATAAAAATCCACATCGAAATAACACAAGTTTTGGAAAATAATATAATGACGCGACATGACTTCTTCACGTTCCCGCCAAAACTTCTACTTTCTAGAACTTTCTAAACTTGTAAAGTACAAGTGTAGAAAACGTTTGAATTTGAAATTACTTGGTGTATGACGAACGGGACTGTTTCCAGCTATAATATTGGCACTCCAGCTGCTGAAACGCGAGAAGAACGTGAAGCTTGCGGTCTTCACTGAAGAAGGCGTCCAGATGGTCACCCTCGAGCGCAACTTCACTAACATTGAAGAAGCGGAGTTCCAACTCAGGGTCTGTTTTTTTTTTCTGTTACTCGGTGACGAGACGAGCAAGTCGCTCACATGATGTTAAGCGTCAAGCTTGCCCATAATAGTTCAGTGCCACCCAGAAATTTGAACTTAAACAGTTCAAAACTATGCGCGGCAATGCAGAGCGCTCGTGAGGTGTAAGATGTCAATCCGGAACACAGTAATGCTTGCACACTACTGCTTCGCGGTTGAATAACTGGCAAAGGTATGGTACTTCCCCAGGCGGACTCTGCAAGTGAGCCTACCACTACAAAAACACAATCAAAATACTTCTTATCTCTTTAAGATACTTTATTTTATTAGTGATAACATTTTACTGGACTGATTGATTTTTTTACTTTATTTTTTATTTCTAGCCAGAAAATAATAATTAAATAAATTATTATTTATACTTATTTAATGGTCTCTTAGCCCTTAGCGGGACGTCAGTGCAGGTCTTATCGCCCCCAATTAGAATTAGAATGGTCTCTGATTTTGATGTGAATTTGTTTATTTCCATTGTAAGTCCTTATATACCATATACACAGATGATCTATTATTTTCTATATCTGGACACGCGAAATTTTTCGCTCTCGATATCCTGCTATCGATTTTTGTTTGGGATTGCTTTCGAAAGTCTGTCATTTTTTTCATGACATTTTCGTGCGAAATATCATACGATCGAAACAAAAATCGAGCCCGGGAAGGTGTTTTTTTTTTTTTCTCTTTCCTCCTAAAAGGATTTTGGCGTCGCACGTCTTATGCATTTGCCAGTGTCACGTATACATAATATATTCTCAAGTATTGTTAGATATTATCAAACAAGTCATAGTCACGGTCAAAGTCAAGCAAAGAAAGTCACGGTCAAGTCCAAGTCATGCCCCAGTAAAGTGGTGAAAACTTTACTAGAGCCTTCTATGGAGTTTTGGAAACAACACGAAAATTCACGTTTCACGACATTATACCATTCACCAACACTCGTGCATGTTCACGAACACTTAACGGGTAAAAATTCACCGTTTTTACACATTAACACTCGAAATAACACAAGTTTTGGAAAATAATAAAAAGACGCGACATGATTTCTTGACGTTCCCGCCAAAACCCCCCATTACTCTCGGGAAGGTGTTACTAGTTAAAAATATTTTTGACAGAAAATGAACCTCGGTCGCGTGCAGCTCGACGCGCCCATCGACTGGGCCGCCGAGAACAAGCAGAAGTTCGACGTATTTATCAACATGATAGACCGGTCCACTCGCTACATGGAGCTGGACCACTCGGCCCGCGGCGGGAGGGGCAACGGGGGCAGGTTCGGACCACCGCCCGTGGCGAAGAAAAACGTGCTTTTAGCCGACCGCTGCCCCGTGCGGGCGCTGGAGCGATACAGAAACGAAGTTGGCATTAAAGATGCCAAGTAAGTACTAAAACCGACCGTAGTTTATAAGTCATAATTCTGTTTTAATAAAACGGGAATGCTCACGTTAAATTGAGTCGGTTATTCCGACTATAGTTTCGATCACATTCGTGATATCATAACATACCATAACGTTCGTCATATCATAACGTGAGTATTCCCGTTTTATTAAAACAAAATGTATCAAAACCACGTCAGTTTTCATAGTAAAAGTCATAATTCTGTCCATCCAAAGGTTGTCTGGAAGAAATCGCTTTAGGCGATAAGGCCGCCCATTATACTACCGTTGTTTGTTTTTTTTTTTTAAAGTTTGTCTTTTTGGTGTATAATAAAGTTATATTGTATATGTATCAGGACTTAACCACGCTAAAACTAGTTTATTTATGTACCTCGAAGTTTTTAGCGTGGTTAAGTCCTGATACATATACAATATAACTTTATTATACACCAAAAAGACAAACTTTAAAAAAAAAAACAAACAACGGTAGTATAATGGGCGGCCTTATCGCCTAAAGCGATTTCTTCCAGACAACCTTTGGATGGACAGAATTATGTGTTCAAATCGCGAAGGTTTAATTATTTTTTACTTTGAGGTATAGTTATCCTTATCCTATAGCTGGGTATAGGGTAGGCCTCGCTTTGCTACGCCGTCTGCCTTAGGCCTCTAGTCTGTCCTAATCCTTCATGCCGTTCAAAAGTTATAATCTTTTTTTATATACTCGACTGCCCAAGGTGGAGGGTAATGTTTTTGGGATGTCTGTATGTATGTTTGTGTGATCCTGTATGACGTCCTGTAGCCTACATGGCTTGACCGATTATGACGAGTGATCAAAGGTAATTCTATAAACCGTACGAGACTCGAGGTGTTAATAGATTCATATTTACGTCCTCAGTGACATAGGCTACTTACATTTTGCAAATGTAACTTTTAAACTTTCGCGATTTGAACACATAATTTAATTTTTCTTATCAGGACTTAACCACGCAAAAACCTTTTTATTTTCGTGACGACGGCGATTGAAACATGGCCGAAACGTCGAGGTATATAAATAACATAGTTTTAGCGTGGTTAAGTCCTGATAAGAAACATTATATTACGTTTTGCAGTCGGGTATTTCGTTTTTCTTTTTATAATTACATCACATTGTTCGCATTTGCGTACGACTGGGCTCACACCGGTGCTAAATATATTTGTGCCGCACCATTATGTTGGTACCATTGAAAAAGTTCCTCTTAGAAGTAATATATAAGTCTACGCATATATTGTCTATGCTACTACTTACTGTATCAGCCTTCAAACATCTCACTGCTGGGATATCAGCCTACCCTTGAAGGGTGATTAGGCCATATCCACCACGCTGGCCCAGTGCGGGTTGGCGGATTCACATACGCCATCGAATTTCTTCTCCGGAGATATGCAGGTTTCCTCACGATGTTTTCCTTCACCGTAAAGCCAGTGGTATATCCGTACGTAAGTTCCAAAGAACTCATTGGTACGGGCCCGCCCGGGTTCGAACCCGCTACCTCAGGAATGTAAGGCGAGTGTTCTCCCACTGAGTTACCACTTGGGTGTTATTGCATACTTAGTGCACAATCATTGAACTTAACACACAGATCACACAATAGATTCTGCATACAGGACGCTCAAAGCGCACCACGCATCAGTCTAAATACACTTATAAAAAATTACTCTGATTGGTTGATTGTTAGGCGCCAGTAGGCGTAACCTTGAGATAGCCAATGAGAACGCTTGGTCGCACTCCCCGCGACCCGCGCCGCGCCTCAAACTTTGGTGACTTTTTGTAGGAACAACGAATCTCGTAATGCGTTATCTAGTGTGACCTGTGACTTAACATTAAAAATTATCATTAAAATACCTCGTTATATATTTTTTTCTTATTTGAAACGCTTATGTGTTGCGTTTCAAATAAGAACCAAAATAAAACTATAACAAAACTAAATACTTTTAAAATAAAACTATTTATTTTCTAGGCTCATCGTGATGAATCTGGCTTCACATCGCGTCTCGACCACGGACGGGTCCCACGAGGGAGTCCTGGACATTGTCGGTATCGATGAATTCGTTCCCAAAGTTATGGACGCGTTCGCGCTCGGACAGTTCAAGTGAACCTCGCGCCTCTAACGGCTGTTCTACATTACGCCAGTACTGGACCAAGGAAACTGCAGACGGCCTGACGCGGTCAGCTCGTGAGAGATTCGCGTTTTACAGAACATAACACATTGCTTCTAGGTGAGCGATGGTACTTGCGCATCAAGAGAATCTAGGAAACTGACGCGACAATGTAGGCCTCATACACTGTACGGCGACATATTTTTCTATTTTCGCATTTGTAGCTCATATACGCCAGGACTTAAGGTTGACTTTACAATGTCAATGCTGCTTTGACACGATACGCACTGAGTCGCTCGAACAATCGATATTTTTTAAACTGCCGAGGGTGATATTCAACATCAGTTTTTTCAAAAAAAAAAGTTTTAGATAATTTATTAAATAAATGTATGTATATTACGTAATTATCATAATAAATGAGCAAACGAGAAAAGTTATCGTTCAGTATTGTAAAGATCTACATAGGAATTAGTTAGACATGTTAAAATATTGCAAAACTATTATTTTATATGGTCGCTCATTTTATATCATTCAAAATATTGAAAGTGAGAGCGAGAACGAAAATCGGTTTCCAGTTCTTAATGTATGTTTGTGTTCCTCTCATTGTAGCTGACCGCGTCACGTTTTTGTAAGAATTTGATTATAAGAGTAAGCGTAGAACATTTAACGGACGCTGGATTGGCGATATCTCATACTGAATACGGTCTGGTTTAATGTAAAACGGCCATAATAACTGCTTCGCGTACAGTCAATTCGACCAGGGGCTTAGGCGCTACAGAGATGAATGCCGTGACTGTCAAGACTTTAGGCCTATCTAAATGTACAACAAAAGTGATTAAATACTTGCACTGTAATTTATTCGGATGAGTTTCTATGTATTTCCTTGAAACTTAATGGATCAGCTTCGCCCTCAGTGGATGGCCTCATTACATTTTGCGTTTTATCTGAAGATTTAAGTTTCTTCTATAATTATGATCTCAGTCACTGAAAAGCCAAACCAAACCAAATCCTTTTACTCAGTATTTATATTACAGATAGGCATGAAGATTGCTTTTTAAAAGAGTGGGGAAAAAAGTCCAATAAGTCTGAATGTGTTTTGAAAGGTTTTAATGGGGTCCAAGCAACCAATCGGCAATGATCGTGTCTTGATGAATCTGTTGATTGTCGTGGCGTGACCTGTTGTAGTCGCTTAAGCCTTTTTCAGTCATATCTCAATCTAAAACGACCTTATTTTACCTCAGTATTTTACAATAAAATTGTTTTTAGATGAAATCTAACCGCGATGTGTTCCGGACCCCTTGTACGAAACGTTCATAACGGAACTGATTTTGTTTTTTTTTTTTTTGTAAAACGTAATAGGGACATAGTCCTAGAATCTTAACTCTTGTATTCACTGTTACTAAGTGTTATTTTTATTTGTAGACGCTTTAGTTTTTGGGCAGTTTGTTGTATGGTATCTGTCCACCATAACATTGGTTTCGGATCTCTGCTTTACGAACACTTGTAAGAGCACCAGTTTTAATTTTAAGTTTTTATATTTATGACTATGAATTTAAATAAGATTGAAATGATGGAATAATTCTGAATATCACCGGATTCGAGTCTATTTTACAGTAACTATTGTTTTAGTTAAGTTGCTTTTAACACGCGAAAAGTACACTCCACGTTCCTAAGAATTTATAAGCTTTAGTTGAAATATATTAAGTTTTTTTTTTGCACGTTTGCTAACAGACTACATTTAAGCTTGTTTGTTACTGACTCCTAGAGGAATTAAGGACTAATTAAAGCAAACTCGCCGTTTATGATCGAGTTAAGTACTTTTAATCGATTGTTACGATAGTGCGATTTGTATCTCTAGGTTAGTTTTAGTATTGTGTAGCTTGAACCATTTCTAAACAGGGTCTTTTAGGTCATTCTAAAAATCGGCGCCTGCTCACATGCTGCTTTGTGTGCATTGAAACTATACGAAATTTTGGGGGTAAAATGTACGACAACAAAGGGGCCTACCTCTTAAATATTCTTATTCCAGTCTCACAACGAACTTCTTTGTAAGGCCAAAAAGAGTGCTCTAAAAGATTTAGTAGGCCCCATAGGAATATCTCTTTTATTTACAATGTATAAAAGAACATATTTCACTATTCAACTGTCAGATATTTCGCCTCCTCTATTTGAACGCCAGCATATTTTTATTATTGTTTGTATTCAATTTTACTTGTCGGTAAAGTACGAAAACTATCGGAAAAGTATTTGTAATGTGATCATCACGATCTTCACATTAATCTGCACGCGAATTGATTACGGAAACCAAAATTAATCATCTTTAGTACAAATAGCGAAGATAGAAGCGAAGGCTCATACTTACCAATGTCTGCGACAGTCGATTCAAGGAGAGATCCAAAATTAGCTGGGTCGGTCAGTCCGAACTTACTTACGATATAAACAAGAGAAATCAGATTGCTACCGGGCCCTAATGAACACCGTTCACTAGGAGGTGGAAACTGACAGACGATAATTTGTAACAAAATTGACTAAATAAACCCTATGAAAAAAAGTCGCAAAAGAGTCATATTCAAGATTTTTTCGATCGAGCTAAATATTACGTGCGAAACGTATTTCCAGTCCCATGAAGCATTAGACAATAGAATTCAATTTTTTTCTTAGAATTTATTTCCAACACAATAAAGTATTTTGGAAAAATTTATGATACAGCGTTTAATTCACTTTATTGTACCACAACACTACTGCACTTCATACTTCGCTTCACTTTATACCTCTGTTATGCGTAAAAGACTTTTTTGGTGTTTTACAGTCAGAACGATAAGCTCGATCACGTCTTGTGCAGATGGCAGCGTAACACTCATAATTAAAAGATAGTTTCCAAATTTCGCCTACCGTTGTACACTAATTGGCTTTAGCAAGTTTGAGCATGACAAATATTTACCTACAATTGCCAAAATTAAAAGGGGATTCTATATGCTGGCGTTCAAGTGCAATTAAATTGTCTTAATCGGTAGAAAATAATGTAAAATAGCATATCTTTCTTAATATAGGCGAATGAAAACAGGCGCATGCTCATGATTTCTATGAAGAAAAAAATATTGGTAGGAATTATATATAGTGTATAGTTATACAGCCTACCCATATAATGTTAAGTTATTGCATTTGACCCTATATGTCAGGATGTGGTCAACCTCACGCGTACTTTCAGAAAAAAGAAAAAAAGGTTTTTTTTTTTAAATCTGTTAAATGTTTTTTTTTTCTTTTGTTTCCAACACTTGATTAGATAATAATGGGCATGAATCAGCTTTCATAAATGTGTAGTAATAGGTAAAATCCGTTTCAGAGTGTTGGTTACTTGTTTGTACTGATAAAATGAACGGAATTTTCAAAATCTGTGATCACTTGGTACTCTCTCGGGTTTAAGTATTTTTTTATAACTGAAGTGTTAAAATTTTGTAAAACATTGTATGAAAGTCGAAATTTGCTAAACATGCTTTTTCATGTATAGCGTTGTTTTGTTGAATATTTTAGATTGTGCAGATGGATCATGATAATGATGAATTCATTTTATAAATCATTATATAACACTGTGTAATAAGCATGATACGTAATGCTTATAACTTCTCACCCTTTGTTGGTTCTTATTTTGAAATCAATAATCAGATAGTGTTCTGTGATTAAATGATGCCTTGGCAACTCCAGACCTTAGTCTTAGTCAGAATTTCAAACTTTTTTTAAACGTTATTTTTAAAACTAATATACCTTTCTCTACTATTGTCTATAAATGATTAAACAAACAAAAATGCCGCTTTCGTAATATTTTTTTAAATATTTTATGATCGAGAATACACACATAAGGTAAATCAAAAGATAGCTCAATGCTAAAAAAATATATTTTCTTGCGATTAAAAAAATTAAAAACATGTCATAATTGACGTTAGACAACATCAAGAAAACCACTATAGTCAACTATTCGCTATTATTATTTTGTCTCTAAATTTATAGCTATAAAACAAACAAAGTAATTTTGAGAAATTCTTAGCTTGCTTGTGCATTTTTTTCTAAAATGTATTGTTCCGTCCGTGCTACATGCAAGACGTCATTCGTAGGTCCGATCTAAAATGCTTTTAGCATTAAGTTAGTCATATAATTAACAGTTTTTGTAACCCCGTATTTTGCAGCATATCGATACCGCGCCACATGGAAAAGAAAAGTGTATCCTTTTTGATTTAAAAAATGTACTTGCATGTTTGTTTCCACTAAATAAACTCTTGATTATATTATTTCGTTTGTTTTTATTTAACTGAACCCTTATTGGTAAAAGCCTTAATGCACAGCTCCCGTGCGGCCACAGCCATAGATGAATGTATACTAGCGGCCACAGCGCGATGAATAAATGCCGACTAATTAGTTGCGTTGCTAAGGGTGTCTACACATGGCCAGACCTAACATCGTTTGAAAGAGATGGCTATATATAAGTTTCTGCGGGAGCGAAAGGGAGAAGCTATAACCTTAATAGTTTGTTTCTTTATCTCCCGTAAAAAATCAAATCTAGCTATCCCTTTCACACGATATCAGGTCAGGCCATGAGTAGACACCCTTACTGCTTATCCGCGACTAATTTCGTAGTATTTGAGAGTTTCTTCATCATCATGAGCCAGAAGACGTCACCTGCT
Organism: Apocheima hispidaria; assembly: GCA_947579745.1. Classification (NCBI taxonomy): domain Eukaryota; kingdom Metazoa; phylum Arthropoda; class Insecta; order Lepidoptera; family Geometridae; genus Apocheima; species Apocheima hispidaria. The sequence continues at coordinate 13,787,550 of OX388146.1, forward strand.
GAACATGGGCCTCCCCCTTAGAGCGCCACACCGACCAACAACGTGCCACTTGCATCCACCGGTCGCCCGCGACTTTCACAATGTTGTCGGTTCGCCTAGTGGGAGGCCTGCCTACGCTGTGTCTTCTGGTTCGTGGTCGCCACTCAAGAACCTTTCTTCCCCACCAGTTATCGGAGAGAGCCTTAATCAACCTCTTTTAGATCTGACTTGGCCATTACTTACTTTAAAAAAAAAAAACTGAAAATATTCGCTTTTTGGATTTGTGGCACCAACGTGAAAAGTCATGTCGCGTATGGACAGTGACTGAAATTTTTGACTTATACTAAGGTTGAGACCATGGATTTAGCATAAGTTGAGACCTTGGACGAAACATCATAAATCCATGGTTGAGACTTGTTTTTTTGGTGAAATACTAAGCTTTATTTCAAAAAGCACAAAACTTGACATTGACACTGGCTAAAAGCAAGCGCAAGCGTGGAGCCAAAATATAGGAAAAAAAAAGTTTCGATTCATATTCATATTCATTTATTTGATAAAGCCGATTTACAAGTCAAAAAATAAATAATTTTATTATTCTTATTAGTATTAAATTAAAATAAATTTAAATTTAACAAAAAATTAAAATTACGGATTTATCCGTAAAAATTCGTTCATGTCATAAAAAGAGTGCCCAAAAAGCCAGCGCTGAAAGCGGGATTTAAAACTGTTCAGACTAGGAGCTGCAGTCACGAAATCCGGTAACCTACTATACACTGTCGGACCCATGACGTGCGTGAGTTTGGTTGACCTTACAAGCGATAATTTATTTCCACCGAGGTTCGGGGCATTACACGCGGTCGGTGTCAAGTGCGCCCTCTCGTACATTGCTATTTGCAATATTGTTATTGCTGGCAGCGTGAGTATTCTTAGGCTCTTAAAATATGGTCTTACCGAAGTGTCCTGTGATACTCGTACGATTGCTCTTATGGCGCGTTTCTGAAGGCGGAATACTCTCTCCCACTCTGAACATTGTCCCCAGATTTCGGCACCATACTGCACTATAGAGTGAACTGTAGCGAAGTAACATGTACGGGCCACTTCCACAGACGCTAACCGAGACACTTGCTGTAGTGCGAAGCACGCACTGCCAATTTTACCGCGCCAATATATCGCGACTTATGGTTTCCCCGTTTTTAAAAACACAAGTCCTAATACAGAAAATGGCAGAATGCACAGAGTGCGATGCCAAGAAAGAAAGAAAATAAATAAATATATAACTGTCATTGTCACTTTCTGTAGGGATTCTGTAGGGTACTCTGGCTATCGTCTTTTTATTCGAATAATTATACCAGACGTTTTCGACTTGCATAGCAGCACCGTGTATATTTATTTATTCGATTACAATGCGATTTGATATAATTGAGAACAAGTTTCAGCTACAGCTGTTCGAATGATCTACAGCTATACGCTGATGGACAAAGTATGAAAAAAAAACATCAAATGTAAAATAACAAAAACATTTAAGAAGTTTTTTTTTTCTCTTTCCTCCTAAGAGGATAATGGCGTCGCACGTCTTATGCATTTGCCAGTGTCAAGTATATTTATATATATTCAAGTTTTGTTAAATATCATCAAATAAGTCATAGTCACAGACAGAGGCGAGCAAAGCAAGTCACGGTCAAGTCGAAGTCATGCCTCAGTAAAGTGGTGAAAACTTTACTAGAGCCTTCTATGGAGTTTTGGAAACAACACGAAAATTCACGTTTGACGACATTATAGCATTCACCAACACTCAGGCATGTTCACGAACACTTAACGGGTAAAAATTCACCGTTTCTACACATTTAATACTTGAAATAACACAAGTTTTGGAAAATAATAAAATGACGCGACATGAATTCTTCACGTTCCCGCCAAAACTCCATTTAAGAAGTTACCTGAATGGTAAAATTAGAAATCGGAGAAATGAGGCCATAGAGATTTAGCATTCGTCAACACATTTGTTACAAACAACAACAAGGATAGTTTTGGCGGGTACGTGAAGAAGTTATGTCGCGTCATTGTGTACTTTCTAAAACTTGTGTTATTTTGCGTGTTAATGTGTAAAAATGTCGGATATATTTTTATCCATTAAGTGTTCGTCAACGTGCACGAGTATTTGTGTACGGCATAATTTAATGTATAACGTGAATTTTCCTGTTGTTTCCAAAACGCCATAGACAGAAACCTCTAGAAAAGTCTCCACCTATGTACTGGGGCATGCCTTGGGCTTGTCCGTGGCTTACTGCTGGACTTAGACTACGACTGAGACTTTTTTAAACTTTGAAAACATATCTTCTATAATTTATCAAAAGTTGACACTGGCTAAAAACTCGTTGTGGAGCCAAAATCTATGAGGAAAAAACCCAATTAACCGAATAGTTCTGCTTGGCCGTTTTTTTTTCGATTAAATTACTATTCTGTGAATTTCTATGCGACAACGACTATCGAGTCGATTATCCCAGACCCCAACCCAACACAACACTACACACACTACGAAATCCGGTTTTCTTTCTTTACTTTTAATAATTTTGCGATAGAAAATAGCTGAAAACGCTTCTCAGTTTTTAGCACATTCTAGGCAACAAAAGATGACTGACGTAGACAAATGGATAGAGATCGCAAAAAGGTGTAAATACCTACCTGAAGATGATTTGCGAGAACTGTGCAATATTGTATGCGACTTGCTTCTAGAGGAGCCTAACGTACAGCCGGTTCAAACACCTGTTACAGTCTGCGGAGACATCCATGGCCAGGTACGCACTCCCATCGCACCTTTGTTTACTTGTTGTACCTAGAAACTTGTTAGGTTTAACTTACTTTGGTTTGGGTACTGCCCACCAGTAGAAAATTATTACAGATGAACACTGTGCTATGTCATCCAAACATTTCTAATCCCACTAATTAAAAAATTGTCTCTTATCACAAAGGTGAGATTTTGCCATGATTAGAATTGATTATCGAAAAAAAAAACTTATATTCCTTTCAGTTTTATGACCTTGAAGAATTGTTCCAAAGAGGAGGACAGATCCCACACACAAAATACATTTTCATGGGAGATTATGTCGACCGAGGGTACTACAGTTTAGAGACATTAACGTTGCTTATGGCTCTGAAAGCCAGGTATCCAGATAGGTAAGCAATTTTTCCTATTCATTATCCATTCGCTCCAGCTTATTAGACAAATAAACGATCAAACGATTCAGGAACATTAGAGTGTGCAAAAAGAGAAGTGTCGTGGCATAACGGTAATCTAACATTTTATTAATTTTATACAATATCCTACAGAAAGAGAAACAGTTATATATGGCATAGAGAGCAGTAGCCAGATGGGTAGCTCTTGTTGTTTAAAGGGTATATTGGTAAAACACAATAAACAACAATTGCTTACTGTCTCTAGCATATTGCATTGATTTAAAATTTAATTTACAGGATAGTACTACTACGAGGAAATCACGAAACATGTCAAATCACAAAAGTGTATGGTTTCTACGATGAGTGCCTCAACAAATATGGAAATGCAAATGCATGGAAAGACTGTTGCAAAGTTTTTGATCTCCTCACAGTTGCAGCTGTAAGTGCAATAAAAAAGGCTTCGGTACAATTTCGCCAATTTACTTGTAACTAGTGGACTAGAGGGGTGTGGGAGCCACTATTGTGTTTTCTGAACAGAAGTGTCAGTCCCCCATGTACAATTTTAAGTACTTACTTTAATTTGGCCACCTCTACATATAACTTGCGCACTAGTACACACCACATTGTTTTTGTAACTTGGCAAGTGTCTTTATTAACTAAAACTAATTATACAAGAACTGATAATAAAACACACATGTTCTTGAACACACATTCGAAAAAAAAAACTGTGAAATACAAATCACCATGCCTTTCGGCCAGTCATTGGCAATCCAATTGATGGGTTTGTGCCGTTTTTGGATATTAATAATTCTGTGCTAATTTTGTTTGAACTACAAAAAGTTATCAATTACACAAAAATGAGGTGTACTGTTGATGTCATCAGGTCTTTCAAAACTTGTAAAATTTTCTCTGTACTAATGTACCCGCACTGAAATTAACATGTCAAATGTCACTTTTAAGTTAAAAAATAATATACCAAAATGAATGCCTACTTGAAGCATTACAATTGTGATCCGAATTATAAAATCAATATTTTAATTTCAGTTAATAGATGAAACAGTACTCTGTGTTCACGGAGGGCTGTCACCAGAAATTTCAATGCTGGACCAAATCCGATGTATTGACAGAAACCAACAGATACCGCACAAAGGAGCTTTCTGTGATCTCTTGTGGTCAGACCCGGCAGATGTTAAAACCTGGTAATAATTATTCTCTCATTATTATTTGCCTGCGTAAGTAGATATTGAGCATTTTTAAGAGATCTTCCCTCCAACCAATAACATGCGAGTACTGATGTCGTGAACTTGAGGGTACCATTAACCATTCAGTATGGGGTCCTGTGCTGCTCAGCTACGTGTCTGAATTGCTTGCATTGTGATTTAAACTGATGTAATGCAAGTTTTGAGAGTTTTAGTGGACGTCTTCTGACCGATGATGATGATGATGAAAACCGGGACGAGGGGCGAAAAAGAGAGGCCTTGCTATGCTCAGCAGTGGGCGATTAGGGGTTTCTAAATGATGATGATAAATGTAATAGTATTCTCCTCAACCATGACCTTTTTAAATTAGGTTAGTTATGTCTTCTATCAGTTTATGATGCTTTGATTAGTGGCTGCCATTTTGTTTTTATTTCAATACTGTAGGTACTTATGCATGCTCCATAGTAAATTGTTGGAACCTTCTTATTCTTATTCTTATTCGAGATGGGGGCGATGAGTCCTGCACTGACGTCCCGCATGGGGTGTATTGTGCATTCCCCCCGTGTTGGAACCTTTTTCGATAGGTCGCTATTAGAACGATATTTTCATCGAAAGATGAACTGAACTGAATTGCAGTTGGATAAAGCAAGGTTGACTGAGCTGAATGGACTCTTGGCTGATTGGGTGTCGGTAAAGAGTCAATTCAGCTGCAGGTCTAGCAAGCGCACTGGGCCACTTGGACAAAATCTTCTTTGCATGACAAAAAAGAGTATAAAAGATTTTGCCGCGGGCGCACGCTAGGTCTGCAGGCCTAGCACGGGCGCCGGGATAAAACTTTGTCTACCATATTTATCCCGCGAGAACGAGACGGATGTATCGAAATTCTAGCTTTGTCACGTCGACGCGAAGACAAAACGGGTGGACATAACTTTATCCCGGCGCCCGTGCTAGGCCTGCTGCTAGACAGATTGAGTTCTCCTTTCAGGTGTGTGAGCCCACGAGGAGCGGGATGGTTATTCGGCAGCTATGTTACAGAACTGTTTATGAGCTACAACAATTTGAACCTAATCTGTCGAGCACACCAGCTTGTGAATGAAGGTTGGTACAAAAATATATGTTGACAAAATTCTTACCTGAATTTACTGACGTCTTTGTATTTCTAGTAAAGTCTAAACTATAATTTTTACAAAATAACAACTGTCTGTGAATGGTCCATGTAAGATTTAGCAATCTAGATTTTCGAGGCGTGATGGCAATGTGTGTATTTTGGAAAACTACCTCGATTGCACGGATCTTAAGTCGAAAACCTGTTTCAAACAATTCAAACTGTGTGGAGGGACTATGTACTGGCTAATAATATAAATAAATATTAATATTTAAAAATAAAAATAATTCCCTTCTAATATTATAAATGCGAAAGTATGTTTATTGGTTTGTTTGTTCCTCTTTCTTGCACCTACAGAGCAACGGGTACAGTTTTTTAAGGCTACTTTTTATTCCGGAGAAAAGCAACAGTTCCAGTGGAAATTTTCACGCGGGTAAAACTGCGGGGCGCAGCTATGAATATTATAATAATAGCGCCCTTACACGTAGCAACTGTTCTTAAACTTTTGTTGTTAAAATTCTTTACATCAACCACGATAGAACGCATCAAGTAACATAATTATTCGAAGCTGTCGCTGTGGCCGGCCTGGATAGCATCATCAATAATATTATGCCGTTTCGAAGTCCTCGAATTCGGTATAGACTCATTTATTCGACTAAAAAATGAGCCTGGTGCAATAGGCTTTTTACCGTAAATTTAAGTCTATTAATAGTTTGTTTTCACTAATACTTTAGTATATGTTCATGGATTTAAATATAATTAAAATCAAACTATGTTTTTAAAAGACTTACAGAGGCGTTGCTAGCCTGAAGAAGTTATTCACACAATATTGGCGTATACAATATTTTAGACTGTGTCTAGTTTGTACGTATTTTATTATTATGTTAAATAAAGAACTTTTAAAATAATAAAATATCATTATTCTAATTTCAGGTTACAAGTACATGTTCGACAAGCGATTAGTGACTGTTTGGTCGGCGCCAAACTACTGCTACCGATGCGGGAACGTCGCTTCCATTTTAGAATTCAACACGGTCAACGATCGGACAGCAAAGATATTCCACGCAGTACCAGACAGCGAGAGAGAGGTGCCTCCCCAGCATACAACGCCCTACTTCTTATAAGCGCAAATTAAAGTATTCCACGTTTTATATAAATAAATTGTTGCATATAGTACTATGAGTGTTTATTTTTCACCCATCGCTGGTCCTTGAACCAACTTTTTGTTTTCGGCATCATGCCGTTTGGCGTCGGAGTTGTTCCGGTTTGTGAAAAAAATAAAACAAAATGTGTTTTTATTTTTTATCTTTTACGTTTTGTTTTTGTGGCAAATAAATCATTGTTTATTGTTTGCCAAGGCTGGGTGCCAGAGGCGACTGCTTCGCCGCGAGTGGCACTGACAAGTAGGATCTTCTTCAGCGGCATCGCGGTTTGTGACGTAATCGCGTCGTTTGTTACCGTTTGCTGTGCTCAACTTATTCGTCACTTATTCGCACTCGGGACGATCTCGCAATGGAACGCGCTCCCATCTGATTGACGTCTGGTGGGCAAGCGTGGTAGATGCGCAAAGTTTTTCAGATGTGGGTGTGACCCGTCGTCGGCGCGGTCGTAAATACCCGCGCCAGCGCCAGCCTAAGACGTTATCTCCTGGCACGACGGTGCCAGGAGATAACGTCATTGCGCAAATATCCAGCTTACATTAATCGTCTGCAGCAAACTAACTCTTTTGGCTTTAAAGCATAGCGCATACCATAACGGTGCAGCGTGTCATACAGATTCTTATATACCTACGTCTTGTAAACGCCAACTTTGATATGTAGTGGGAACTTAGAGTTTGAAGAGCGAGCGGTTTGGCCTGCTGATCGGCGGGATCAACGGGGCACGGGGCACTTTTTCATTGTCCTGATGATATAAGACGTCTAAATAATTACTTCTCTGTGCTTGCCCACTTGGCGTTGCGTTTATTTCATTGGATTACCCCAGTACTAGGCAATAGGCCTTCTTTGGTTCTGCCTCTTCACGGTCTGTTATCGTGTTTCCCGAATATACATACATTTGTGCACAACGCCGCGACAAAAAAAAACCTCGACTGACATCTGTCTCGTTCTAGCGGAATCAAGAGTAGACAACATTTTATGCGGCCATCACGTGCTAGTCCCGTCAGAGAGATGACCCTAAGCTAGCAAAGGGAATATCAGGTTGAAAATTAAAAACATTTCTAAAGAATAAAAATTCGTCTTTATTTTCATTCTGAATTTACAACTTTAATACTATTAGTCGAACTGTTCAATCTCTGTTGTAGTCAAAAGTATAATCAAAGTATGACTGATCGAAACTCTGTACACGCACATAACCATCTTCACCACCGGATGCATAACTTTTACCATCGGGATGGAACGCTAAACTGTTAATAGGACCAAAGTGACCCTTCACTCTTCCAAATTCTTCTTCAAAGACCAGATGGAAGAATCGAGCGTCGAATTTACCATGTCTTGTTGACGTGGTTGTTACTTCCATAGCGTCTTGACCACCACCAATGACAACATGGTCAAGGATGGGGCTAAGAGCTGCAGAGTTGACGGGACGTTCAGTTTTGTATTCCTTTAAGAGTTCTAATGAGTTTACGTCAAAGAGCTTGGCTGTTTGATCCTTGGAAGCAGTTATGAACATGGTTCCATCGCGGGACAGTTGCATGTCGTTGATCTGGTGGGTGTGCTCTTTGATTGAGTGGATTTTCTTGCCGGTCTGTGAAAGAATAACAAGAAATTTTATTTTTTAATATCTATTTAGAAAGATGTATGTCAGTTGATAATAATCAAAAGTAAATCATTACAATGGAACATGAGAAACATTGGACAACAAGAAAAAATAAAAATTACTGTTCTTATTCGAGATGGGGGCGATGAGTCCTGCACTGATGTCCTGCATGGGGTGTATTGTGCATTATTGAAAACTTTGAATTCTGTGTTCCGCATTTCAATGAATTAAGTGGCTTTATCATTTCACGAGTCTTGTGAAATACATTTTTAGAAAGTTTACAAATAAATTTGGTGGAGAGTTTATTAAATATAACTTGTAACTCTCTTCTGGGCAAAGTCTGTTCAAGTATCTCTTTTAACATTGCTGTACCCATCGAGAAACCTCAAAATCCTTACAAGAACCGATCAGTCTCGTTAACTCAAGCCGAGACCGAATATGACATACTATATATAATGGAATATGGCATATTTTCCATTTTTGTCAAATTCAACACCAAAAAGTTTTAACTTATTCATTACCCTGAGATCCCACTGAATAATGTCTCCCGCCTCGTGCCCTGTGATAATGGTCTCGTCGAGGTTGCCCCACACCATCGATGTCACCTTGGTGTCTGTGATCTCCCACTTCAGGATGGGCGCTTGGGCCGAAAGCGAGTCGTCTATGGTTCTTGTGTCAATGACGAACACCTGGAGAGTACAAGCAAGTTGTTATACTTGTAAATAGGAACAAAAGCCTCATGCAATAAGATTTTCCATAGATCATTCAAAGGTAGTATTCTAATTGACACGATTCTAATTCACCGAGGACGCTCCGGGAAGTCAGCGTGAGCGAGCTGCTGGCTTTCCTGGAGGACACCGGGTGGCTGGACTAGCTGCAGCCGGGATGAAACGCAAAAGGGGCCGCTTCACGGCCTAGTAGCGGAAATAAGCCCGCTCACCAAGTACCAAGTTCTAATTGCCAGTTGAGTGATTTTTTATTTATTTTTAAAAGCGAGCAAACATCCACTTTACGTGAAGCTGTTGACCCATGCAACATTATTGTTAATTATGTCAAATAAATATGCGACATATCGTAAATTTGAACACTTGTAATAGCCCTAATAATAATTAATAATGTACAATTTGTTCTATGGCTATCGAACGTAAACACAGATCACACTCGAGAGAGATTTATTTATTATTTATTTATTACGAGATTCATTGTTCCTAAAAAAAGTCACCAACATTTGAGGAAGGCGCGAGTCGCGGGGAGTGCGACCAAGTTCTCATTGGCTATCTCAAGGTTATGCCTAGTCACGCCTAACAATCAACCAAGCAGAGTAATTTCTTATAAGTGTATTTAGACTGATGAGTGGTGCGCTTCGAGCATCCTGAATGCAGAATCTAGGGTGTGATCTGTGTATATAAATGAATAAATAAAGTTTGCTGAAGCTTTACACTCAGCAAGTTGTTTGTTGTTGTTGTAAAAGTGTGATCAATATAAAAATTTGTTGTTCTGAAAACAATCCTCTGCCACAGCATCCAGTAGTAATATCCAATAGATAGTTAGTATCTGGTAAGTTAGTTGGAACTCAGATACATATTGAGCAATAATAAAAAAAAGGAAAAAATGACAGTGTCCATATCATACCTCACATGGGTGACCCATGGCTTTGTCGGTGGTGTAAGCGGCCTGGTACGCACTGAAACTGAAGTTACATGTCCTCACAGAAGAGTTTGTCTTGACAGTGGCTATGTTCTTGCCAGTTTCTAGATCCCATAATCTGAAAAGTATGAAAGTAACAATATAAAAAAAAATTGGCAAAATTAAGGAGAAAATAAAACATGACAAATAAATACTTATCAACAAATCCTACATTTTCCTGTTGTTTAATTTACATAAATTATGGTGCAATAGCAATAATTAGGCCGTATATCGAAAGTACAAGTAGTACCTATGCTAAGTGCAATCTGATTATCAATGAACATTTCGAGATGAGTGGCTAAACTTGACAATTATAATAAGGTGTTTGGCATTGTATTTAGCTAAGGGACCGAAAAAACGAGTAACAAATACAACGTGAATTAGATATCTCATGAATACAATGTACAACTTTAAGAGTTGTAGCGCAAAATCTGACCTGCAGGAACTGTCGCCGCCACCAGTGATCAGATTGATACTCTGCCAGTCGACATCTAGGCACCAGACCACACCACCGTGACCATTGAAAGTGCCCAGACGTTCCCCGTTCAAGGACCACCAAACATTTGGCTTCGAGTCCTTAGCCGCCGAGAATAGTAAGTCGCCCTCTCGGTTGTATTTGATCTGAGTTATGGCACGCTCATGCCCTTGTAGCATTAAAGGTTTCTGAAATATCAAAAATTCATGAGTTCATGTTAACACAACCTATACACTTCGTGTTTTTAATGATTTACAAGTTAAAACTTGACACTGAACAGAACTCCGTGAAGATATACGTGATAAAAAGGGATTTTTACCATTTTTATTAGTTTTTGACGATAAATATAAATCAAATTGATATTATTTATAATCTGACATGTGGCAAGCGGCAGACAATCTTGACAGAAAGGTGGAACAGTGCTGCCAGTTCTTTGAAGAATAACGAGCTAAATATGCATTTAACTGGTCGCGAAAAAAGGACTACAAAAATAAAATCATAATCATTAAAAAATATCTTTTATCTATAATTATCTTAAAAAAAAAAAAAATATCTTAGGGTCTCAGCTAGCCATGGACGTCGGACGTAGTATACAAATGTTTTTTTTATTTATTTATTTTTTCTCTTTTCTCCTAAGAGGATTATGGCATCGCACGTCTTATGCATTTGCCAGTGTCAAGTATACTCATATTTTTCAAGTTTTGGTGAATATTGTCAAATAAGTCATAGTCAAAGGCGAGCCAAGCAAGTCACGGTCAAGTCCAAGTCATGCCCCAGTAAAGTGGTGAAAACTTTACTAGAGCCTTCTATGGAGTTTTGGAAACAACACGAAAATTCACCTTTCACGACATTATACCATTCACCAACACTCGTGCATGTTCACGAACACTTAACGGGTAAAAATTCACTGTTTTAACACATTAACACTCGAAATAACACAAGTTTTGGAAAATAATAAAATGACGCGACATGATTTCTTCACGTTCCCGCCAAAACTCCCCTATACAAATGTTTGTATATTGCCATGTAGCTAGTTTATGGGTTTTCTAGTGCCCTATGATTTGATTATGTGCCGAATGTAAAAAATACATTGATTTTTAAAATACTTAAATAGCTACAAACATATTTTCTAAAACAAAGCTTATTAAAACAATTTCTATAACCATTATGTTACTTATTATTTTCCCATTGTTGTTATCAAGTGCCGAAAAGGGCTAGATTTCCCCTTGCGGTCAAAACAGTAATCTTTGTTGGAAGCCTCTAGTGAAGTGTCCACTAGTTTACCGGGACACGACCATTTTGGTATTTGACAACAGATGGCGGACCAAAGGAAAATAGTAACGAGTGCTTCTACTAGATGGCATGCAAAATCCACAATAGTTACGTACAAGAGGTAGAACGACTGTGGGTAGAGCAGTCTTGCTGCCTACGGCAGATAAATTGTATCTGACTCAAAAAATGACTTTATTTTTGCGGTTAGAGGGTTTGTTTTGGACATAGATGAATAGAACTAGATACCTAGTCTAGGACGAGCCTAGCGCGCAACACATAAGTTTTATAAGACTTATATAAGACGCCGCCCCAAACATTGAACCTCAGTTCCGACCAAGTGCCAGAGCTGTGCGTGCGTGCGTGCGGCTTACAAAATAAAACGGTTGTTTTATTTTCCTGACAACCAACAGTAGACAAAAATGACTATCTGTGCAGTGAAATTGTGTGGAAAGTCATCCGCGCACTCAAACTACAAAAAAGACGGAATAACTTTTCATCGGTAAGTAAAATAATTCAGTTTTACAAGACATAGCTGAGCTCAGCGTATAATGGACACGTCGTCACTTATCCCTTTTCCTCATTGCGGATATCCAATGTAGTTGTCCCTTTCTGGCGAACGCACGTATAAAGTAGTGTTGTGACTCATTAAACAAAACGCAGACTTGCATTTTCGATGTTCACCATACGGTAAAGGGATTCGAACACTGATGAATTCTAACTAACTAAACTGTACACAGACTCGGTGTCTGCCCAGTCGTCGAGTGCTCCGTAGCCTCCGACTGCCGGCCCGCGTCTACAGCCGCTGTACCCCGTCTTCAGCGGGGGGGGGACTCCGTTCGCGTCGAGTCCCCCCCCGCCGTACGAACACGCACTGCAGTGGCGCCACACCACGGCGCCCGCCCGTGCGGTCCTGGCACTCCGTCTCGGTATAGACGTCGAGAGCGGGACCGTGCGCGCCGGCGCCACCTCAGCGCACCCGCGCACCACGCGGCGCCCGGCTGTCTAGGCGTTTTCCGGAAACGCCAGACATGCCGCCGCCGCCGCCTTGGACAATCACCGAAGCACACCGACTTGCTGACGCCGGAGCTCGACACGCGCCTCCTGTGCTGATCGGGCTAGTTGGGCCTTCACCGGTTCGCCGGTGATCTCACCCGACTGGCCCTGTATCGCCGTTGGCGCGGCGGAGCATAGGCGAGGCACCCGGTGTGCTTCCATCACCAGCCAGCCTACCCGTAGTTGGAAATAATATTTCCAACTACCCTCACTTCCCGTCGTGTCTGCGAGTAAGACTCGCGTCGACATCACGGCCGAGCCTCCAGCACGACGCAGTGCTGCACCCCGCGCACTCACCGAATCGCCGACGGGACCGCAGGGCTCGCTACCACGGAGACCTATCCGCGTGCGGCACACCCTCCGGTGCCCCCTCGGCCGTCGGTTCGATAGCGCGGATGCGCACCAACACCAGCCCTGACAAGATGTGGGGATTGAGTATCTCCCCCCACACACCACCCGACTTACTACAGCCTGGATGGACCGCACCAACTGTGGGTAGTTTGGATTTCCACAACTACCCGCATGCGCATCGCCGGTTCGGTGTAACACTTGCGTCGTATTTAGTGCGGCCAAGCCTCCGTCCGGCGATGCGTAGCGCTCTGTCACCGGTTGCGGTTCTCCTCGCTCTTCTACCGGACAAGAATGCCCGTGAGACATCCTCCGGGCAGCCATCTTCACCTGACTTGACATGCGGGGGTCGAGTTTCTCCCCCCGCACCCATCTACTCACCGGACATGACCCCAGCGTGGAAGGACCGCACCACACATCGCCGGCCGCGTGTAACACTCGCGTCGTATAAGTACGGCCGAGCTTCCGACCGGCGGTGTGGTTCGCTCTGTCACCGGTTGCGGCCCGACCCGTTGATCTCCAGATGTGACGAAACCAGCCCGCGCCAGCCGTCTCCGGAGGAGACTGTAGCGACGGCTCCGCTCTGGTCAAGCCTGAGCCGCGCACGGACTCCCGGATCGATGGCAGGCATCGGGCAGGCGTAGTCGCACTTCACCAGATTGACTGCTCGTCGAATTCACCCTCCGCCTTTCGAGGGTGTTTTCCGAGCCCCCACCTTATGATTCATCACGCTGCAGTGGCCCTGACTACCCCTGGCATGCTGCGCCAGCCGCGCGCCCATGCGCACACGGCGCTAGCCCGCGGCAGCGCGCAGCCGGAGGACGGACGGCGCCCCCAGCCCCACCATGGACTGACCTCCCCCGCACTACTGTCATTGAGACCACGCTCATAACGGAGTGCGGGGTCATCACACCACCTGCCGCCCGGGTCGAGAATTCCCCGGGCTCCTACTACCACATACCATCGCCCTGCATGCCCCGCCGCGCATGTTCGCAGCCGGGAAGCGGGGCGCAACATCTACGGATTTGACACCCGCCGGCTCGCCCGATGTCATCGGGCGTAGCCAGCGACTCGCGGGAGGCCTCGCTTGCGTTAGCGAGCTAGAGGCCACCCGCACCATCGCCGCTGTGCCTGCCACCAGTGGCATCCGACGCGTCAGCGTCGAAGAGGGCGTTCGAGACACTTGATCTTGCGCCCTACACCACTTCACTCCGGAGCTGCGGGGCGTGAGAGGCCATTCCTCCGCCCTCCGCCATCTCACTCGTCCGCGAGAGAGACAGAGACGGAGCGGCGTACCGCGCACCGCATGCATCGGAGTGATAATCACTCAGCGTTAACCATTTGAGGGTGTCGTGATGCCTCCCGGCCTAGCACAGCCGGGTGTGGGACACGCACCCTCCGCCGTTCCCCGGGGGTAGTTGCCCCCGGCGCCCAGCCCCAGTAATGAGGATTACCTCGAGACTGGTTCCCTACCTTATTCAAACAAGGATTAGGAAGGACCCGATATCTATCTATCTAAACTGTACACTCGGGACTAAACTCGACAAGCAACGAAATCACGATAGAATCGACCGGCAGCATCTAGCATGTGCCTGAGACTGTGGTGAGACTAGAGAAAATAACTTGTTAAGAGCATGTCGGGCCATGCTTAGTAGGGTTCCGTAGGTGCGTAGGATTTTTGAAGTTTTTAATCAGTTACTAGCTTCTGCCCGCGGCTTCGCCCGCGTTTTTCTGGTAAACAATAATGGCGTTTTTGTCAGTAGACTATAGTATACGTCGTAAGTATTTCAAGGTTATTAGGTGTATGATTCAGTTGTTAATTTCGATACCCGGCTAAATAGATTTTTAGATGATGAATTGAAGTAACTGAGTTGGTTCTGGGTAAACTAACATTATTTTTCGGACCTAACAAAACGCGTGATCTCGAGAAAATGTCACATTTTAGAATAACACATTATATTGAAACGCGCAAAGAAAGCAGGGACCTCGAAAAAAAACATTCGACTTTACAGCTCGATCTCGAAAAATCCGCGAGTGCACGACACTGAGGAAGAATTAGTACTTTAATGGTGTTGTGTAGTAATGTTATGTTAGTGAGTTGAAATTCGAGTGAGTGCGATTACTATGGCAGAGCGGAAGTTCGCTATGTAGGTAAGTACCGATGTTGCCCTACTGCCACAGCCTACTGCTTACCCCATCACTACGGAACGTACTAGCTCGGTACAGTGGTGGGCGTAACCTTGATGATAGCCAATGGGAATTATTTGTCACGCTCCGCGCACCCCGTGCTTTCCTCAAACTGTGGCGACTTTTGATCGGACCAAAACCCGCGTGACGAGGTATCTGGTTCATCTGTGGTTTTGGATATTCGATTGATTGATTATTTATTCTATAACAATCGATAGTGGAATATATATTGCTCATATCTATATGCATCATATCTTATCATATCATACATATCTATATATATCGTTCAGTGGTTGTCAGGATTTTTATACGCAATGCTCGCCCTAAAGCATGCATGCATTTTGCATGCTTTTATATCCTTTTTTCTTTTTCTTTTTTCTTTTACTTATACTGTAAACCAACATTATTTGGTACATACTGTCCGGCGGAGGGCATTGTTACACCATAACACAGGTTTATTCCTAGCTTGGGTAACAATGCTTATCAATCTGGTTTATTTATATGGAACTAAGCGATGATTACTGTTTATTGATATTTAACGTTTGTTACCACCAATAAAACTTTTTATTTATTTTTCAATTTTCAATAAAGCTTACGTGTTTTCTCAGAACAACACACATAAAACTTTATTACCGATAATATACTAAAAAAAAACTCCAAAAAAACAACATGTTTTAAGTTCTATAAAAACCTGCGTGCTTGCAAAACAATATTCTTTTTATTCCTCAATGTTTTGTATTTGTACCGCTATTACCGCTCTATTTGTACTAATTTTATTTATTTTAATTGTTTTTAAACATGTTTTTAAATTGAAATTGAAAACTTGAGTGGTTGTCAGGTGTGCTAGCTACCGTATGGGAAATTTATACAATAAGAAAATGAAATAAAAAATTATGAATGATTAAATTATTCATCATCCTAAACAGGAAAACGTCCCACTGCTGACATGGACCTGCCCCTTAGAACGCCACACTTAACGACAATTTTTTTGGGTGCGCAGTTGTCAGACAGGATATTATATAAATGAAATACGATTATAGGAAAGCAACCGTCGATGTAATCTCCACAATTACACAAAGTGTTGTTGTTAATTCTATACAAATATACGAGATTGGAATTGATACACATAAAAATAGGTTTGACTCACAGGTACACCGGAAGGCAATCACAAACAGAATGTAACAGTCGTAGACAGAGAAATCAATAGACGTCACGTACAATTAACATAGACATAGGCAAACATAGACACTACATAAATAACCATGAGAACATAATAATATTTCAACACTTCCCCTTATTTTGTTCTTCATGGCCACATTAAACATCACAGAAAGAACTTACAAGATCATGCCATAAACATTTACATCTATTGGTACATGCAATCACCATTCAAATATTATTCTTACAAATTAAACAGCAGCCTACTTAGATTTAATATTCATTTCGTTTATAAATTTTGCATGTTTTATAAAGCTCAACGGCTTCGTGAGCACATCGGCTACCATCTGATCAGTTGACAAATATTTCACCTTAGCAAATCCATTTTGAATCAGATCTTTAACAAAATGATATCTTAAGTCTATGTGTTTGGTTCTTTTATGGCAGTATTCTCTGGCTTCTAGTAATCTGTGGGCACTTTGGTTATCATTATATAAAATAATTTCTAATTTCTTATCCAAAATTTCCGTTATAAAACTTTTAATGAAACATAAATCCTTTAATGCCTCAGTGATTCCCAAGTACTCACTTTCAGTACTAGAGAGCGCTACACACTTTTGCTTCCGAGACTCCCAATTAATAGTATTCTTGCCTAATCTAATTACATAGCCAGTATAAGATTTCCTATCCACCACATCATTAGCCCAATCAGCATCTGCAAAAGCAGTTAAGGTTAAATTACAATTTCTATAAAAATATAGTTTATAATTTATCGTCCCCGCTAAATATCGCATTATACGTTTGGCCGCAAGCCAATGAGACTGATCAAAGCCATGGGTAAACTGACTTAGTTGACTACAGGCAAAACTCAAATCAGGCCTTGTACAAACACATAGGTACATCAAGCAACCCAGTAATTCTCTATACCTATATACATCTTCATCAAGGCATTTTCCTTGAGGTTTACACAATTTATTGCCTAATATCATGGGAGTAGCCACTGCCTTACAATTTTCCATGCCAAACCGCAATAACAATCTTTTAATATAGTCCGACTGATCTAAAGTCAGTATGCCATTGTTTATATCATGAGTTACATTCATTCCTAGACACATTTTTAATGTACCTAAATTCTTTACATTAAATTCACACTCTAATAAACTAATTAGTTCGTTTTTAGTTGTGGAACTATTACTAAACAGATAAAAGTCATCTACATACAATGCTATTATAGTTATACATTTACCACATTTTTTAATGTACACACATGGTTCACATTTGCTTTGTGTAAAAGCATTTTTCGATAATAATTGATGCACTTTTAAGTTCCACATTCTACTAGCCTGTTTTAAGCCATATATACTTTTTAACAATAAACATACTTTATTACTGTCGGTACTGAAACCTTCAGGCTGCTCCATATAAATATGCTCATCCAACTCACTATTTAAAAATGCTGTTTCTACATCTAAGTGATCAATATTCATATTTAAGTCATTTGCTAACGCAAATAAAATTCTCATAGTACTGTGGCGGACGACCGGTGAGAATGTGTCATTGTAGTCTACACCTTGCCTTTGAGAAAAACCGCGCGCTACTAATCGCGCTCTGTATTTATCTTTACCTGCATTATCTTGCTTAGTTTTGTAGACCCACTTACATTTAACTACATTATGGGCTTTAGGCCGGTCCACAAGCTTCCATACTTCATTTATGATAAGAGCATTATACTCTTTTTGCATAGCAGCTTTCCACTCTTCACTAGTGGATGAAGAAATAGCTTCTACATAGCTCAAAGGGTCACATTGGCCCTGAACAAACAAAGACATATCATAATCGCCATACCTGTCTGGCTGTTTACCGCGGGTGCTCCTAACGGGTCGCCCAGTGACGGTCACTGAACCCTCACGACTAGTCACGGCTTCTTCCCCTGCAGGAGACCATCCCTCAGAAAGCGATGATGATGTGTCACCAACACCAGCGTTGGAGACCGGACTGAATGCTTCATCACCAGTTGCATACTCCGACTCAGGAGCTGAAACCACAGTTATATTTTGATCAGAAAAACTGTCCTTATCTAAATTGTCATTCATGGATGAATTATTACTATTATTAGAAAAATCTTTGTGAATAGTATTATCAATTTCATTTAAAATGTTTATATTGTCATTTCCATTATAACCATCCATATTATTATTTATTATATTACTATTAGACTGGTCATTTAAATAAGGCTTACAGTCATATTCATAAAATTTATAACTACTTGGTTTATAACCATCAGTCTTCAAAAATTCTGTTTCTAAAAATGCCACATTCCTTGCGAAAAATACCTTGTGGGGAACTAAAGGGTCGACAAGCCTATATCCTTTGGTAGTGTCACTATAGCCTACAAAGATGCATTTCTTTGACTTAGCATCAAGCTTCTTTCGCTTCTGCTCAGGTATCAGTGCATAAGACACGCATCCAAACACACGGAGGTGACCAAGTTCAACATTGGAACGGGTCCACACCTCCTCAGGCATCGATCCTGCCACAGCAACAGAGGGGCACCTATTCTTCAAATACATTGCGGTCATGACCGCTTCTCCCCAATAGCGCTGGCAGAGACCCGATTCCTGCAACATACAGCGCGCCTTCTCCATCAGAGTTCTATTAAGCCTCTCTGAAACACCATTTTGCTGAGGGGTAAAAGGGACTGTTACCTGATGAACAACTCCCTCATTTAGCAAGTATGTCGCAAACTTACAATTGCAATACTCACCCCCACCATCAGACCTGAGACACTTCAAGGGGTAACCAGATTGTTTCTCTACTAGCGTTTTAAATTGAACAAAAACTGACAGTACCTCAGATTTATTCCTCAACAGGTATCCCCAGCTCTTCCTACTGAAGTCATCGGTAAATGTCAAAAGGTATCGAGCACCGCCCCAACTGCAGCTGCTCATAGGCCCGCACAGGTCCGAATGCACCAACTCAAGAGGTTGTACAGCACGCTTCGCCCCAGAAGGAAATGGTTTAGCCACCTGCTTCCCCTCAAGACAAGCTATACAATTCTTCAATTGGTTTTCACAGTCCTGAAACTTAAGATTGTTAGCTTTCCGCAAATTACACATACCTGCGTAACTTAAATGCCCGAGCCTTTTATGCCAGATAGACGCTGGTAAAGCTGCGACCATCGCACTCTCTCCACCCTGCACTTCCGTTAGGGAAGGTATAGAATGCTCCACCTGCAAGACCCTGTTGACAACCCTATCAAGCTTGTAGATACCATTGACATTGCTAGCATGACCAAAACTATCCCCTATAATTTTACATTGCTTATAAAAGTGACACCCCAACGAGTCGAACACCACAGTAAAACCTGCTTTAGTAAGCTTACTTACTGACAATAAATTTGTGGACAGATCAGGGACAAGCATAGTATCCGCAACGGTACTATCATTATTAAATATTAATTTAACTTTACCTGAGCCAACACTGGACAACTTATCATTATTTGCGATACATACTTTCATTTTGCTAGGTTTAAAGTCCATTAAGTGAATTTTATTATTGGTCATGTGCGCCGTACAGCCACTGTCGACAATCCAGTCATTCGCAGTAACTAACGCCGCTTCAGTTGTAATGAAAGTTTTCTCCGCACTATCACTTTTTTTATCGCGTTTTAACTTGTAACACTTTGTTTTAACATGTCCAGACTTTTTGCAGTAGTGACAAATAACTTTACTTTTAAATTTTGCAACATATGCTGTATTATTTATATCACTGTTCACCTTACGAAACTCTTCTTGAAGTAGTCTCGTACGAACCAGCTCAGTGGTCAAGTTTCCGTTGATACATGCTGTCTCCAAATTGGATACTAGGACATCATACTCAGCTGGTAATCCACTTAATAAGATTTCGGCAACTTCTGAATCTTCGATGGACTTGCCGATATCCGCCAGCTGCTGCACAAGTGTCATAATTGCATTTATGTACTCACTCATTGAAGAAAATTTGCAAAATTCTGTTTGATGCAGTTGACGTGATAGCAAAACACGACGATATAGCCCCTTGTCTTCAAATATATTAGCTAGCATAATCCATGCAGCTTTCGCCGCTGTGGCGTCTCTTACATATTGATACAATGACGACTGCAAACACATGCAAATACGAGCGAGTGCACGTTTATCCCGAATGGGATCGGTATCCAGACCTTCCACACATCCCCACAAACCGTCAAGAGTCAGCGCCATGCGCATTATAAATTTCCAATTTGTGTAATTAGTTACGCCTTCCAATTTCTCGATATTATACATTGTGCCTGATGCTTGGCACGAGACGTTGCTCCCCCGATGAGCTTCCATTGCTTAAATTGTTTGTTTATGTCCTGTCCGACAAATAAATGAAACTGCGTAGTAGTTTCGTCGCTGTGTCTGGGCCGTAACCTTTTGGGTGCGCAGTTGTCAGACAGGATATTATATAAATGAAATACGATTATAGGAAAGCAACCGTCGATGTAATCTCCACAATTACACAAAGTGTTGTTGTTAATTCTATACAAATATACGAGATTGGAATTGATACACATAAAAATAGGTTTGACTCACAGGTACACCGGAAGGCAATCACAAACAGAATGTAACAGTCGTAGACAGAGAAATCAATAGACGTCACGTACAATTAACATAGACATAGGCAAACATAGACACTACATAAATAACCATGAGAACATAATAATATTTCAACAAATTTGTCATTTTCATCCACCGGTTGCCCGCGACTTTCACAATGTTGTCAGTCCACCTAGTGGGAGACCTGCCTACGCTGCGTCTTCCGGTTCGTGGTCACAACTCAAGAACCTGTCTTCCCCATCGGTTAATCGCTAAGGCTAAATCTAAGGCTATCGGTCTTTGAGGGATGTGGCCTGCCCATTGCCGCTTCAGCTTGCAAGCCCTGAGAGCTATGTCGGTGACTTTGGTTCTCGCAGGCAAATATCCTCGTTCCGGATTTTATCGTGTAAAGAAACTCCGAGCATAGCTCTCTCCGTTGTCCGATGTGTTAACGTATCTACTAATTTAAATGGTAAATGTTCGTAAAATCTTCTGCTGCCTAACGTGTTTTCCGGCTCGAAGCCTCGAGCAGAACAGAGGTCTGGAACACTACACAACTACCTACCTTGTGGAAAAAAATGCAATTTTTATTTACTGGCCATTTCTGTTATGATTAGAGGATTAAAAACAAGAACAAAAGAAATATTTCACATACATTTTATTTTCTTAAATTATTAACCATCGATTTCCAAGAGTACAACTAAAAAACAAAAATTAAAGTACAAACACGTTATGCATTGCTAACTTAACACAACTGTAGGTAACTTCTCTTGGCAAACCAGTACACAATCTTTGACTACACAAGGCGCACCACTCGTACGAGAAAACAAGACATGGTCGGTATGTATTAACAAGCACATCTTAACTTGGTCGATATGTTACCACCAAAGGTTGAAGTGATAGAGCAGGTGGTGCTATCAAGACACAAAAAACAAACAACAAAAGCTTAATTGCTTGAAAAAAGTATTTAAATTGAACATATAATTTATTCTGCATTGACAACTCCTCAAAATTTATTTATTTTAGGTAGTACGCAAAAACGCAAGCTCGATAAAAAAACAGAACTTTTTCATATCGGTTTTCAAGTCACACAAAATCAGCAATTGTGACAGCGCGAAATCTGAAATCTGAATCTGAAATCTGTAAGTAGGAAAGTAATTTGAAAAAAACTCTGTTTCGATCACTTCAACTTTTGACAGCACCTGATCCTTTCACCATCGAGAACAGTACAGCAATCTGCACTAAAGTGATTTGCTACAATAAACATAGAACCCTAAGGTAATTGTTATTAATACTTAAAAGTACATGCTAGATCTGAAGCGAATAAGTCTTGATATTGAGCGAGCCCAACTAAACACGCGAATATAGCACACTCAACCAATCTTAAACTCTTAAAATTTAAAAAAGACTTGAAGTATGAAAAAATCTATTTCTCGAGGCACTTTTTGTGATACTGCGTGATTCGAGTAATTCTCGACTATCTTGTAGAGTGTGAAAATCTAAAGCCGCCTCCACGGCAGAACCGCGCGGCTGTCTGTGGCTGAGCCGCGCGGCCCAGAATAACCGAGCCGCGCGGCCCTAACCGGGACGAGGCTTGAAGATACAATTATTCAAAAGCGAAACGTGTTTGTTATGTTACAACAAAATTGTAATTAAACATGAATTATCATAAAACAGATAGTTATTATGCACTTAGAGTTCAAACATGTCCATCTACGACATGTAATATTTTACAACAAACACTCGTCAACGTTTCCAAATATATATTCTCTTACGGCATCATACTCGATTTCGTATCTATTTTATTACAATGTCTAATGTACACAAACATTTTCTTTCCTCTTTTGACCCGAGATACTCGAAACGCTAGTTTTTACACAACAAACCTTACTCCTAACATATGTGAAAATATTTCGTCACAATATCTTAGACGTAATTAATTATTAAATTTTATTCTCTTATGGACTGTAATGAAATTGTGAAATGCATTAAGTTTTTGTTATACTCTTATAAATATATTAACAATATTATGTTCATTACATTACTATATCAGTCAAAATATTTTCGCGATATTAACTACGCACCGATCACTGGCAAGATTGATATTCAGATAGAATAATTAATGATAGCGCATGGTCGTTTTAAAAACGTTATAGAGCAACGTGTTTTGTGTCTTACAACGTTTTAATTTTTTTATTCTTTTTTCTAGTTCACCAGCAATCGGTTGCGACCGTCTCATATCTCGGATTATGCCACGACCTACCGAGATCCACGGTTTTTTTATATTAAAATCAAAACAGCAAGCCAAGCAAATCATATTACAACATTTACACTGTTTTGGTCAGTCAATTTTGATAAAAAGTTTATATTAAAATACTTAAGTTTCATTACATTAGGTAAAAGAGGCGAAGAAAGCCGAAACTTAGCTAACAATTCAGAAGAGCAACGAAAAGCGAGTGGCCTTCTTACACGTTACAAGCATTAATTTACTGTATTTACATACTATTATGAATGTATAGCCTCAGTGGGCTGTCCGGTTACTAATCTAATTAGGTACTCGCCAGTAATGCGCCAATTTCATTGTTTATTTACTAACAATACTAACCTTTGTACAACGCCAAATAACATTATTACAAATTTACTTCCCATTTTGATACAATGCAGTTACTTTCTTCTTAACAATAACGCTACGATACTAACAAAATAAGTGTCAATATTACTTATATAGATTATCATTTACATACGTTAGTAGAACGATGCACGATCCTCGATTACATACACGATCCATCATTACATGTTTAAAAATCTATAAAGGCATCTTTACCTCAGACTTTAGATTTAACACCGTCGTCGTTTAACACACTACTTAATTATAGTTAAGTTATAAATTGAATAAATAATATAGTTACCGAATTGGCGTGTATTTCACACGTAGTGAGACCGAATCGGACTGAACGACCGACCGACTGACCATCCGACCGACTGACCGTCTGTCGCTCGGTCGGATCGCATCGGTCGTATCTATCTTGTATCAATCTGGAACGCGTATCCCGATATGCTATCACTGTACTATCACAATTAACTAATAATTTCACCGACGAAATAATCTTAATTAATAGGTAAATTAACAAAACATAATTGAAAACTAATTAGGCATTTGATGGCATAATCGTAACTGGTTGTATTCAAACTAATTACAATGTACATACAAAACACATAACTAACACTTAATTAATGGTAACACGTTGAGGAACGCACGTCTGTCGCTCAATCAGGTAACATAAACAGATTGTTAAAAATAATTTAGTCGTCTTTGGACGAATAACATACTGTTTGTTGAATGCTGCAGTCGTGATTTAGAGTCTTAATTGGAAAATGAAGCTATTTTACTCAGGTTTGAATCCGGAATAAAACAAGCTCTCCAGTAGGGGGTTATGTTTCATTTCATTAAAACAAACGAAAAGTTATTTGAAATGTGTCAATAGCAATGCGCTATTTATGACATTTAAATCCAGCTTATTGTGATTGATGTGCAAAACTACATTTAACATTATTGGATGCTCAAGTCGATCGTGACGTTTCTTAGTAAAAACCTAATTTAACTAGAACCTAAGTCCTTAGAACGAACTTTTTGGTTGTAATTACTTAATTTTAGATGGCGTACATCGCCCCCTACGCTACTGGTAACTGTTCACCGTTGATGGAACGTTTACAAATTTTAACATTAACAATTAATATGATAGTTATTAGTAACGATAACGGCAAATAACATTTAATTTGAAGGCAGTGATGAACTGACAGTTTTGTTAGGTCAATACATAAATGTTTTTTTTTTGTGATTACATGTTTTTTTTATTAAATGTAGTTGTTAGATGCCTAGTTTAAATTAATGATTATGAAGATTAATGATGAGTTAAAAAATTAATAAATTACGTCGTCCGGCTGATGATGATGAAAAAAATTAATAATGATGTAAATAATGTAATGAATACAAAGTGATCATGATTGGTGCAAATATGTTAAATTAGATTCGTCGAAGGGGGCATAAGGTAAAATTACTTAATTTCTTGATGAATTCTTAGGGAATGCTTCATGGGGAAAATAAAGATAACTAATGCACGGAATTTCATGAAAATAACGCAGGTTATGCATCTACCTTTAATGTATTCATGACGCGATTTGAAAATTTAATTGAAATAGAACATAATTCTTCAATAACAAATTAGGTTCTCAAGCAAGAGTCCAGTAATCGAGAAGCAAATATCAAATTAATGTTTCAACGTCAGCAATAATTTAAATATAAAAATGAGTATCAGAACATCGTTACAGAACATTGAGCATAATTTTACAATTGAACACATCAAAGGAAGCAAAGTATTAGACAAGTTATTCTTTGAAGCACCTACATTAACACAACAAACACGCAAGTGAACACCATCATAACCAGGCTTACTAACGGCTCGTATGCCCGTGTTCTACCGGTCGCTAACTTTAAAGTAACACCAGAGGAGAATGAAAGGACGAAAAATATGCGCAAATTAGTATTATGCGAAATATTGACAATAAAAATGCATAAGTTGTGACTAAAAGATGCGCGACGTCACGCTACATTATGTTAGTGTTTAACATTATAGTTGTATACAAGCAGTCTTGGGAAACACTGAGAATAGGTACTTAGTGCTACTTACGTTAAGAACAAGTCATATAAAATTAAATCAAACTTCCTCGATATTACACACCCAATAAACCTACGTGTTAATCCTAAATACAAAATGCAAACTAAAACAGCAATATTTAATTTAATTTTACAAGAAACAAATCTGTCTAAAACAACGTCTTACATAACTTACGCTATATTTACAGAAATAATATATTATGCAATTTTAGATTGACAAAATAATTAAATAGTAACATATGAATATATTTTAATCTATTTAACACTGTATTGTAGTGTACACACACTACCACGTATAAAACACGCAATCAAGTCCCTGGTACCTTACGATGCTATGTTTTTCATAATAATAAATCAGTCTGTCAATTGGGACGTTTTAATTCCTCTACTAAACATTAAACCAATCATAACACACATGGAGTCAACTGTTAGTAATGCACTGTCCTGATTGTCTGTCACTCGACCGCCAAGCTTGTCTTCTCAACTCTTGAGGAGAACTCTACTAGCCGGCAGTGCTAGTCAAGCGGAGTGCGCTTCTAGGAACACTTGTGCTGAACTGGCAGTGCTCTGAACACATGGTGGTGTGCGCGGTGACCGAGAGTCGTCGAGGCGGGGAGCCAGCTCGACGTCGTACATCGAAAACTAGACGCCCTGCTGTGCCATGTACTATCTGAGCTCCGCGGAGTTCAGCACGAAGGGCACATAGAACATCTTGCTCTCGAGTAGCAGATTCGCCGCCGCTTGGATCTGTAACATACAATCTATAATTATAATCTACTAGCTGATACCCGCGACTTCGTCGCGTGGACCTACAAAAAAAAAGAAGAAAAGTAGCCTATGTCCGTCTCATACCCTTAAGCTATATCTATGCAAAAATTCAGCTCGACCCGTTCAGCTTTTTAGCTGTGATAACGCGACAAACAACCAGACAGAGAGACAGACTTACTTTCGAATTTATAATATTGGTTAGGATAGACTGTCAGTTTTATCATCAGTTAGTCCATGCACCATCATCACCATATTCAAGTGCATTTATCAAGAGGTCAGGATGATGTGAAAATTGAAACTGCCTTGCGTGAATAGAATATATAACATCCATGAATAGAATATATTATAATACAGAAAAGTAGTGATTAGGTACTAGCCCTAAAAATGCTTCGAATTAATAATGCAGTACATTATACTTATTTAGTTATAAATTGTAAGAATATTCTATAAATAACGGATTGGCGGGCTATAAAACAATTATTGCGTCTACATATAGAATCACGGTAAAGTTTTACAAAAACTTGACCACGATTCTGAAACACCCACAACACAAGCTTTTAATTTGACTTTTGTCTCAGCTATTGGTTACTCGCTTCTATCTGAATAATTATATTTTATAGGATAGAGCTTAATCGCCATATTAAGTCCTTGCAATTTCTTCTGAGTATCCAATCCAACAAATCCTATCTACATATTTAAAGTCCGGAATTCCGGATACTCCGAATCCACGCTTTTGAAAATTATTGTTGACAAATAACTGAATAATTTAGGTAGCTCAACCATTGAAGTGACAGAACTTTCGTGACTCAATGTGAAAACGATCAAGAATCGGAATGCTCTGAAAGGACTTTCTATTGCAATGTAACGAACTGGCCCACAATGCGACTGGGCGGTAAATCTGATATCTAGATTATATAAATCGTACTGATAATGTTTTTACTGAGTTTCACCATTAGACCGCAGAGTTGTTTGCTCATATAACAATATAGATGCGAAGATAACACTATCGTGTGGAAAGAGAAAGGAAAAGGGGCAACACTCAAGTTTCAAATCCGATGAAGCACTAATTCATCTGCTACTATAGGATTTTGGCCTAATACTACACAGATTATAATTATATAGATACCGGATTACGAGATCGTTGTTCCAACAAAAACTTACTCCAGCTCAAGGAAAGCGCACGTAACGGGGACTAAAGCCTAGCGTTCTCATTGGATATCTTATGGTTATGCCTACTTGAGCCTAACAATGAACCAATGAGAGTAAATTTTAATAGGTGTATTGAGACCGATTTTCCGCGGCGTTAACGCCGCGGAAAATCGGCTCGTAACGCGAAGTTAACTTCGCGTTACGAGTACGAAGATACAAACAGAATAACAGCCCAGCAGTAATTTTGCGAGGATTTTCCACGGACTGGAGCTGGTGATCAGCTGATAAGGAATGTCGGATGATGATAATGTACTCACCTCAGGTATCCTCGCGAAGAGCTCCTGCAGACGGCCGGGGTGATGCGGGGTAATGTGCTCTAGGAAGCTGCGGAGCACCTGCACGTACCTGTCCTGGATGCTCTCCAGCTCCACCTCTGCAATAATGACAAAATAACTTTTAATTGATTCATAACTTTTATTAGTTTATGGAGTCTATAATAACCAATCTGTAGTGTCTTTCCGCTACGATAATGCGTCCAGCAAAATAAGTTGAAAATGAACATTCACCCAAAACAGGATTAAACAAGAATATAGAACTTATTATTTATGTGAATTTACCAATGAAGTTATAAATGGAATAAAAAAAAGTGTGTTGGCATTGGACTATATTGATTTAGTTTCTAACAGCCATGCAAGTGTTTGGTTCAACTACTCGCCGCTAGATGGCGACGCGCGGCAGCGGTGAACCGTGCACGGGCGCGCGGTGCGGTGGTGACGTCACGCGCTCAGTAGGTCACTCCGATAGCGGGGCAACGACCGCGGCTAGCCGTTGACCTCCGCTCAGTTGCTCGCGTCCTTACTATACCCGTCTCTCTCACGCGCACCATTCGACGATATTGTACGCGCGCCGCTCTGCGCGTCGCTATAATGCAACTCCATTTTAATTGATGTTTGTATTACGGTAGGTAACCGAGCGGAATGATGTTTATGAATAAGATTTTTTGTAGTTATTTTATGTACAAAGTTATACAAACAGAATTTTTAGTTTTACTTCTAGCACGTATGTATTTTAAAAAATGCTTAAATCACCTAATATATTTACTTAGTTGTATAAAAAAATTACATGAAAAAATGCTAAACATAGCAGTTCGCTTTTTGCTCACTGGTAGGCATGTAAATTACGGCGCTAGACAGACCGAGCGGTATTGGCAGTGCGCTCGGCTTGCGCTCAGCGCAGCGCAAAAGAGAAAGTGCGGCTTCCGCGTCGCGTTTCCCGGCCGAGAGTGAAATGCTGTCCCGTTATTGATGACGTAACCATGTCTATTAAGTACTGTTATGCGCTCCGAGAGCATTAGTTTCAATTCACTCTTATTTTCCGTTTTGATTTAATGTTTTTATTTTAAGTATACATTATTTCAAGTAACGAGACTCATACAAAAAATCTAATTATTACTCACGTTTCAAATTTTTCATTTAACTATGTCAAATTACAATTATGATAAAATCAATAATAAAAATAAAATTGTTCTATTATATATAAATCAATTCAAAATGGCCGCCTCTTGTCCCTGTGTGTAATGTATAATTTACAACAGTGAGTAATTATTACCTATAATTAATGTATTTCAAGGGCTCATAGAGCTACAAATTCCGAGCGGTCACATTACACAAATTAAATTAAATTAAAACAAAAAGACACAAGTACTAACCACAAAATGCCGATAGGCATTGTGTAAAAAAAAAAACGGTTTTGTAATAAAAAAACACTTTTGTTCGTCATAATTTCAACGCAAAAAATTCGCATAATTAATTGGCTGGGCGAACTTGCGATAGTTAAAATAATATCGAATTGGGATAACATTTAGGGGTGGGAAACAGTAACCGACTTCCAAAAACAAAGAAGGAGGTTCTCAATTCGACTGCCTTTTTTGTATGGACAAGTGCACAACTTTTTGTTTAATTTATTTTATTTTTATTCAACAGGCAAGCAGTAGTGTGCAAGCATTACTTATATTATTATATTCCGGATTGAAGGGCAATATTTCTAGCGAAATGAATGGGCACTTCTCACAAAACCAAAAACCAAGATAAAAATCAGCTTATTGAGATTCGCAGCTAAACCAATATTATCTAGGTGATCATTTTAGCCGTAATTTCTTGGTACGACCTATTTATTGTCGCAAAATTCATTTTTATGAACCCACGATGTGTAATTAATTTGTAATTGACAAAAAACGCACGAAAATTTGAATTTGCCGCACTGAGCGCACCTTAGAAGAATTTACTGAAAAAAAGTAACTAATCGAAAATCTCTCATTTGTAACCTTGAGAGCAGTCCAGGTTGTCTATACATGAACTGACCTGACATCGTGTGATAGAGATGGCTATATATACGTTTCTGGGGGAGCGAAAGGGAGAAGTTATATGTATATATAACTTTAATAGTTTGTTTCTTTTGCTCCCGTGAAATTCAAGTCTAGCTGTTCCTTTCAGACGGTGTCAGGTCAGGCCATGTAGCGAGGCCTTTAACTGACAACTAGGCATGTCAGATGACTAAGTCCTCCTTCTTGGGCAAATTGATGAGATGAGCTAAATGTTTAAATGTTGCAATTAAATGACTTACAATAAAGCCAACTCCCTTACTAAGTACTAACATTAGCCATAACACATGGCCGTTTGCTTACTATTAAAAAATTACTATTATTAGCACTACAGGTTTAAATACAAAACATATATGTATAATAATTATAATATATTGTTATGTAGTACGTACCTACACTTCGAACTACAAACTACAACAAGCACAACTGTTGCTTCATTTTTTGAAGTTCTATTGCTGTATCAAGGCACGACTTTTGTTACAAAATTGGTTCCCATCGCTAAAAACCTTTAAATACCTCACTATATCCAGCCAATAGCTTAAATTCCAATTGCTCAATAGCAGCACACATGTAAGTGGCATGCACACATCCATGTTATAACAGTCGACGTTGCGCAAGCGCTTTCCATTTCACCGGCCGGTGGTCTGCACTTGCTTTACTCGATTTAGACTCTTACATTGGCTTTTGATAATAGATAGCTTCTAATAGATTGCAATATTTCCTTCCAGACGACTCTTTTAGAAAAATAAAATTGCACTCTATTCGTTCTTTTAAAATGTTTCGTATTTTTTAACTACGTCAGAGAAAGGCAAGTACCGTGCTATGAGACGCTTAATAGAACGCTACAATGTATTCAACGTACATGAAACTGAGCGGGGTGAGAACCATAGAGAACTGTCGTCAAATTGATACTCGCTATGACCTTAATGTACAAATTGACCCGACCGCGCGCATAAACAAACGAAAGTATGAAAATACTTCTGGATGTATTTATGTTTCCTGACATAAAATATACAGAAGTAACACTCGCGAGGTCTCAGTTCGTCGCGAACTATAATTATCTAAGAGTTAACGTTGACAACAATTCTAATCATATCGTTTTCATGTCGTATATCTATTAATAGACTTATATCTGTTAATCCAATGTCAACGACAAAGCCTCGTCTATCGTCAAAGAAAATACAAAACATGTTTGTTAGAAATATAAATGAGTCACTTGAAATGACGAAATCAGAAATCTAGAATTAAAAGATTATTTTAACTAACCCTTATTCTGCCTTTCCGCCTACCTAATTTACTAGGGGCTCCTAATTCGCCAACCCGCGCTGGGCCAGCCTGGTGGATATTAGGCCGATATCTCAGTAGTACATGGGATGTTTAAAGGCTTATGCATATTCTACCTTCGCCTGCGCGTTCGGTCCACTATGTCCAGTTTACCTTATGGTCTAGTCTGTTTTTTACGTCCGAATCCTGTGGAGTCTAATCCCCGCGGGTCTAATTACTATTTATTCTAATATCCGTTGAGTCTGACTTCCGGATAGTTAAATCCTCTTTGGTTTAGTTACTGTTAATTTCACTGCCCATTGCCCCTGTAACATTTCCATAGAATATGCAATCTAGCCGGGCTTGACAAGGAACCTATTCTAAAAATTAGTAGAAAAAATATAAACCAACAAGATATCGAATTACTATATACTATTCTAAATACTACTACACTACTAATACGGGTACTAAAATATCGATTTTTTATTATCTGTCAATCTGATAATGGTTTAAAAAAATTATGAACAAAAATATTTTTTGGCACAAACAAATGGATTAAGTGTCTCATCTTTCACGTCTTAGATGAGTAATGGAGAATGTGACTATGAATAATGCAAAATGGTACCTAGATCAAAAGCCTAGCCTGGTAGTAGGAAAACTATGACATCCTGTGTTATCGGGCGGTAACTAGGTCAAATGCAACGAGCTCCACGCCACAGAATTAATATTAGTACAACATAGAAAAATATTTTCACCACATCAGTAGGACCACAGATTACTCTATATACTCAACTCAATGTAACTGGTAACAAAGTTTAAGCAAATAATCAAAAGTATTCTACGATTGCACCATTATTGCCCGAAAAGACGCATGACTTTCATGTACCTATAAATGATCCGAATGCTAGCATTTCACGTCGAACATTTTATTTTAAAGGATCTTCTTAATCCACATTTCTAGATTTAACGAAAAAAAACTCAATACCGTCAATTATTTTTTTATTCTTACTGGCTGAGGTGCAAGCAAGTCACCTGTTGTTAAGCGTCACGCTTGCCCATAACAGTACAATGCCACCCAAAATGTTGAACTTCATCAGTTGCAATCTCTGCACTGACCAGTTAGCTGTGATAACGCGACAAATTCCCAGACAAAGAGACAGAGTTACATTTGGATTTATAATATTAGTTACGATTTAGCTTAGATCAAATCCCTATGAGATAGTAGCGTTGTAATTTAGAGATAAAGCAGCGCATCGCGATTTTTCCACCCAGAATTTCTAACTTAGTTTAAAATCCTGCGCGAGAATGCGTGGCGCTCGTTACCCTGACTTAATAGAACTTTATGCTCAGCAACTTCACTGGCAACATTGCCCTTGAGCCCGGAACACAGTAACATTTGCACACTACTGCTTGGCAGTTGAATAACTGACAAAGGTCACAAACCTATCAAACATTATTTCCCCAGTAGGACTCTGCAAAAGAGTCCTACTATTTCAAAAGAATATAGATGACACAAGTGGGTACTATGAAGATTGGTACTACCTATTGTACTTGTGTGTATACCTCTTGAACCTCTTTGTATCTTCCATATTATTGCTAATAAGCAGCTACACCCAAGAAGTTCGAACTCAGCAGTCGTTCAAATAACAATGGCCAAATAAAATCTCGAACAGGACAGTGATACGGTCCACCGTCCAGTGCGAAGTGTGCTCGTTAATATATTATGATTTATCGTACAAGTGACCTACTTGCAGCGGGACTCGATGAATCGATTAGGAAAGCTTTGAGATCGAGTTAGCTACTCGCTACTCGCAACGCGAATAACACTCGTGAATATAGTTTCACATTTTTATGCGATTTTTTTACATTTCAAGTATTTTTCTTGAAATGTAGAAAAAAAAAACTTTTATATACAATCTCATAAAGTTTCTGAAGAACAACTTTATTTTACGCAGACAAACATAGGAACGGTGGATAATTCGTGGACTAGCATTCTTATCCAGTGTGCACCGAGCTCTTAGGAAAGTACTGAATTTTAGCCTGACTCAAAAAATAATAATATATTCATCTACGTCTTTTCTCTTCTTAATTTAAATATTGCACAAGTAATATTAATAGCACACAAATAAAACCCGGACTGCAAAAGATATTGGAGATTTAAACTAATCTAACGACAATATACTTTTCATAATCGATTTTATAAAAAAAAAAACAAAGATGAAAGAAAGATAAAAAGTGAAGAGCTTAAGAGATACAAATTTCTCACACAAGTGAGTTCGTTGCTTGTATATATAAACGGTTGTCCCACATGGGCTACATGGAGCGATGTACCTCATCGCTCGAGCTATAACTGGATTACGGCCTGCGCTGCGGTGCGTTGACACAATAATGTAATGGACCAATGCCTTTGAGACCTTCCGAGCGTTTATTATGAAACGCATTTTGAAATACAAATTTTATTTCTGTAAAATACATTAACATAATTATGACATAACTTTCAAGCAAACATAATATATTATGTTTTATTATAGAGTTCAATTTAGTAATAAGATATTTTGCAGGGAATTATGTGTGGAAGTGCTTGGTCGGAGTACTTCGAAAAAGCATCCGTTAGCGCTTATATAAATAATAAATAAACTTAATTTTGTACATATTTAAAAATATGTATTACATAGTTTTTAAAAAGTAAACTTTGTTTTTTTTTTGTTATGTGTGAGCTTGCCAGAAATTTTATACCGGAGCTGCTTAGATAAGTTATATTAGTTACAATAACCTTGTAAAAAGCGGAATTAAAATATTTCACTGTTATCGGCTCACAGCTAATCTTACGTTAAAAAAAACCCAGCAAAAGTGATCAGAATGCTTGTAGTGCGAGTTTTTCCAATTGTGTTTATTTATATATTATTACGTCAACGTTGACTATGTTTTGTATGAAATAAGAGAGCACAATTTAGCGCCATCTAGATGGCACAGCTCTTACTTCATACAAATCGTAGTTAACAACGTTAACGAATAGGTAAACGCAATTGGAAAATCTTGTACTAGGCTGAACAGAGAACAGTCCGTTTTCATTCGGCTTTATGCAACGTTATTGTATCTGTCAGAATGTTTCTTAGGCGCAGCCGGGGTGTAATATAAAAGCTGTTTGTAAAAAAAATACTCGCAGCAACGAGTGAATGTTTCTCTTTATTAACATAGCCTAAGGCAAACATACAAAGGCCCGATTGGCAAGAGGGTGAAAGGTTATCGTAAACTATTAACACGATTTTAAGTAAAAATATCCGATTTTTACTTTGACGTCTGTATTTTTCGGCGCAGAAACTTTTATATATTGTTATTGTTTGTTTTTTGTTTTTATATATTGTTGTCGTTTTGTTATTGTTAAATAGATTAAGTATGTTTTTATTTTTTAATTAAATCAAACTTCTATATTGGAAAACTTCATGTGATTAACGCGGAACCTGTACAAGTTCTTTAGGTTTCGCAATCGCTTCTATTAGAGCTACCTACATTCACTAAGGCGATTCTCACACTGCTCCGCGCCTCACGACAGTACGTAGGACCGCGTTCTTTGTACCGAAGTATCTCAGTTTGTAAAGAAATCACGCGCGGTACCTCTTGGCACCGCTTTTCAAGCATCGTCGCGTGGTGCGTGCGGTGTGAGAACCGCCTAAGAGTATCGTATAGGGGATCATCTTAGAAGCGCTAAGCTAAGCCAATTTAGCGACGGGGAGGTTCTCAAGTCGAATGTTTAAAAAAAGTGTGTTATGCATTATCGCTGTCAAATTGGGAACCAACCAAACATGTACCAACGTAGAATATCAACTCTCTATACGCGTTCCAACTAGATTGTCAATCTTTTAAGTTTTCTTTTCTTTCCGATAATATTAAATGTACGGTGTCACGGTGACTTCCTGAAATTAACAAAGTAGTCAAAATAAATATCAAACTTACCCTGATTCAGCAAAATGTAGACTTTTAGGCACACGTACTCCTCCATCCTGAGCTGAATGCGCCTGAAGACGCATGTGATCTGCGTCATCTTCTCCACGACGAGACCGACGTCCAATCGCAGCTGTTCCAGCGTGATCGGCCGCCCCATCAGCGTTGTTAGGCAACCCTGGAGTGTTCGCAGGTTGGAGTTTACCTGGTGAAATACATATTGTTAAGGTAACACTGCTAATTCAAGACGGTCGCACCAGTCTTATTTGTACTGCTCAAACCGCGAACTTCACGAAGTTGGTAATGTTAATTAATATATTATAACCTCGTAAGCTTAAAAAATATACACTTTGAACTACGTAAGAATAGTGTGATCTTTTTGATTTAAGGTATGTATTTTATATGTTTTCTTTGCCCTTTCTGGACGAAAACTAGAAGAAAGATGCTGGCGCTCGCTTATGAATAGTATGGTGCTAGAAGAAAAACAAAAAACTCCCGCCTTTCCTAGATCTTCTGTTTATAAAAGAACGGGATTAAACTAGTGCTCAGATACACGAGCAGTCCAAGTGCAATGCATATTATTATGTAGTTGTCGAATAACCCAACAACTACATACATATGTATTATGCTTTTACATTTAGAGTTGTCGGAGGTTTTAGGTGGGGGAATTGAATCTGTAATATCTGGTGAAACCGAACATATCTAACAAATAATGTAACTATCTGGAATATACAGATCGTAGTTGTATTGAGCTTTCTAGCATACACCTTTTCCTAATGGAATCACCCAAAACACGTATGTAAAACGATGCAAATGTGCAAAGATCTGCATTTAAATTGTTCAATACAGACTGTTTCTGTACGTAACGATGAAGCACACAAGCACTCTTAAGAGCTCTATTCATCGATCTTGTTATATTTATGCAACATGAATATGTAACCGAAGAGAAAATGCTCTAGACAATGAAAAATACTTTCTGTGTGTAACCAGTAATTGCGTCGTTACAGCACCGCTGCCTTTATGTAACACATGCAATTCTACGATTGTGCTCATGGCAGCATTTTGTTTTTCTTTTGCGGAAAACTTAACTCATGGATTGAATAAAATACTTTTCTTTTCCTTTTTAAATAAGAAGAACATAAAAGTGGTGTGAAGTAAGAAATACTAAAATGACTGTAGCAAATTTAAACACTTACAGAATTAAACGATGCAGACGATAACGACGCGCGAAAATGTTTACTAAACATCAATAGACAATAGAAATGCTTAATACTAAGCACGTTGTATTATTTTACGATTCTAACACCCGCGGGTTATGCGGTGAATGTGCAAGCGTCCGAATGCAGCCGGCCTCTATCGGGCGACTTTCTACCACGAGTTGCGCAAGCGATGCAGATCACGTAACTGCACTCCGGCGCATGTGGCGGAAGTCTCTGGAGCGAATGTGACCTGGAGCACTCATACGCTAAATCTAGGGCTCGTTAACCAGAAATTACCCATAAAAACACGCTCACTGCGACTTCACTTTCTAATTTCTAGATAAGAATACAACTCACCTCTTGCACAAAGTCTTGCTCATGGTCAGATGAAGGAGGTGCTTGCGAGTGTTTCCCGTGTATCGCCTGGTACGCTGCCGTCGTCAACACTGAGATCTCATGCCACTTCTCCATTAGCAACTTCGAATGGATCTCCATCGGTATCTCCATTATGAACGGTAATTTCTTCGTCCATGCCACCATCTTGTGCACTATTGAGTCACCGATTTTACATAGTTTGTCACCTATTTCTGATGTGTCATGTAAGAGATCTGGTAGGTGCCGTACTGTGGCGATGTCTTCCATGGCGTCACAATCCATCAACGCTCGTATCATGTGCATCGCTCTTTCGAAAGGTAATGCGCGGTCCCGTGATGACGAGACTGTGCTGTCTAGCCGCGCTCTTAAATGTACTACCTAGAAATAAGCCGAACAATCAGCAAAATAGTCAAAGTCTGATGTCTCAGCAACTGGATTATTGAAATGTTTAGGTGGATCTTACCTCACTGGGGTTAGTTAATGCAGTTTTTAGTATAGTTCCGTTGACCAAATGCGGTGGAAGTGGGGGCAACGGGTCCTTTGGCTTCTCCTGGGGTGACGCTCGACTCGACGTCGTTGCTGCTTTGTTAGCCTTCTTGTGCTTCTTATATTTTACTTTATACAGGTTATAAACGGCTCCACTATTCCTTCCACCAGGCATTCGGTCCTCTCGTACCGCTATAAAAATATAAATAAAGTCATAAGTGTATGCTGATAGAGTTTAAGAACTAAATAATAAAGCCAGGTTATGAATGCTCACCTTGCAAAACCATTCCTTGCTCGATACATTTTTTAAACCGGCAATATTGGCACCTGTTCCTTTGCGCTTTCGTTATTTCACACCCACCATCAGCGACGCACGTGTATACACGTCGATTCTGTACAGTCCGTTTGAAGAAACCTTTACAACCTTCACATGTGATGATACCGTAGTGTAGTCCAGTTGCTTTGTCTTCACAAATCATGCATATCATGGGTTGCTCGTCCTCATCGCGCTCGGCTTCAGGCGCGTAAGCGCGCAGCTCCGGGCGCTGTAGAGCCAGGGAGCTGGCACTTGGGACCGGCGAGCCGCCCGTCACGCTGCCCGCTGCCGCACTCAGATTCAGCGCATGCAGCTGCTGATGCGCCGGTAGCTGCGACACGTCTCCTGCCCACAGCAGTTCCATATTCAAAGGTGGGCCTCTCGGCCTTCTCAAATCTCCACCTAAGTTTAACAAAAGTCTCGCGGCTGATTCTTCTGTACACGTCGCGGGATCGGGCGTCGGTGGGGTGGGAGTATGTGAGGCACTCGCTCCTGCTTCGCCACTGGTCGTGGTCGCCGGCAGAGTCCAGAACATAGTCCGGACTCCACCCGACTCCCCCATGATAACTGCGGGCGCGCCTCGCCATTGCGTCTGGCCTCGCGCTCCCGATTTGGATTCGAGCGCCTGCGGTGGGAAGTGTCCGCCGATGAGCTCCGGCTTAACTCCGTTGATGCACGCCTGCGACGGCCAGGCGCCCGGCGACAGCGAAGAGTGCGAGCCGGGAGGCGGGGGTCCGATGCTACGCGGTCTATACAACTGATGATCCTGTTGCGACGCCTCTAGCTTCACCGAGGACACGGACTCGTGCTTGGTGCTCAGCGAGCTCTCCAACTTGATATTTGCTGGCGAGCCCTCGAATTTGATGACGGGATAAGGCTGCGCCGAGCGGATGACGGTGGGGTGGCAAGTGGCCGGCGAAGGCGAAGGCGAGCCGCCGCCGTCAAACACGGGCGGCGGGTGCGGCGGTGTGCTGCAGCCCGCCTCGGCCATGCGCGGCGACGGCGGGCCTGGGTCCGGCGACGACGTGCTGGTGTCGGCGGCCGACTCGCCTGCAAAACGACACGCGATCAGCGACACGCCCGTATCGACATGCGACCGCCACAAAACAAAAAGAACACCATGAGTTTTAGAAGCGCGGCAAATAGAAACTAGGTGAAATGTCAACGACCGCGCGACGCGATCGTAGTTCGAGCTCGCGGGGCGCGACGCGGGGACGCGACACTGCACTTCCCGACGTCGCCGCCGACTAGATTAGCCGGTTGCGTCACGACGTGAGCGCCGCCGCGGCCCCGGACCACTCTCCTACGAAATACTCATCTATTATATCTATTTATGAATGACGTTTCTGAGACGCTAAATCACTAAACGACACAAACTCGGTTAGTTAGAATTCTTGTTACAAAAGTACGAACGCAACGTCGGGCGTTTGATGGAATCGTGTTGGTTTATGTAACTATCCATAATAGAGGTGGGAAATGTAGGAAGCGTGTCTACGGGCGTCTGTGGGTACGAGATGCGGAGTGTTCGCGCGGAGAAAGTGAAAGCGGCGCGGGCGCAGATGCAGGCGGCCCCGGAAGCCAGCCCGCGCTCTGTCACAAAGGGCTTTACGTCACTTCTTACTATGTGAAATACATATTTTATATCATGGTGGTATCTAAACAACCTTAAAGACAATAAACGATTTGTATTGCTGTAAACGTAAACCTAATAATGAGAAAATTAAGTTGCCCGTAAAAGCTAATTGTGGGTTAGTTGTGAGTTAACGAAGAACCATAGGTAAAATATTTAACTGTAGAATACGTTTTCATTTTGAGATTCTGTTTTTAGTTTTCGTCTGATATAATTAATAATATAATTATATACTAATATAATTTTACGCAAAGAATGAAAATATATAAATATGAAATATTTTGGTATACCTAGATTATATTTTTAAAAACTTTTCATTGATAGCTTATTTACAAATCATTTTTAAATGGATGCTTTTACTTTAGTAGTGTTATATATTACGAATACTTACGAAATAAATACCTCTTTTGTTTAATCGTAGAGCCAAAACTAATGCCAAAAATAGTCATAAACGGCACTAAGCTAAATCAAGAAATCAGAAATTTTACCGACTTTTTATTACTAAATCCATAGGCGTAGTAACCCTCTCACGTGATCTGGCTTACATCGCAAACACAAAACCACAATGCCTTCAAATACTTATCAATCACATAACTGTCCATATTCGGTAACTGCATGAGCGAGAGTTCCAAGTTTGAGTTGGAGGTTATTGATATTCGGATTTGAGCCTTCCAAGTTTCAAACGTTCCCGTCATCGGTTAGCGCGAGCGCAATTTTTGCGCGGTTTTGTTTATTAGGAAAAGTCGCGAAGAAAGTTTTCCACTGGCGGCGCTTGACGGGCGGCGGGCCACGCAGTGAGCCCGACCTACCGCACTCGACGCTCCCCGCGCCACGGCGCTTCCCGATCCCTCCCTCCAGCGACTATTAGGTCACTCGGCTTGGCTGCGTGCGAACTGCAACCGCACAATGACTAGTGCAATGTGCAACGGCGCTAACTCGCGTGCACCGCTCTCGCTTAGAGGACGATCTCTATTTCACTCGGCGTCCTTTGCCACTGGTGGGGACCGATCTTTCTGCCGCGTGATGCAATGAGGTTCTATGTACGCACCTAGATAACCCTTGTTTGCTTACTGTTATGTCGCTAATATGAAATAGGTTCAAACCACTTCGTCGCGATAACGGGCGTGAGTTTTGCGTATTTTCATCAAAGGTAGGGAAACTAACTGCACCAAATATCAATTAGCATTAAATGAAACACTTCCAGAAAGTTTCAGGAAGGGACAAAGGTGGTAAAAATGTAACTCCAGAAAAACATACGAAAACGAAATAAAGAGAGGCATTAAAGCTCATTTCCTATTCAAGCAATCGAGCTCCGTTTAGCATAAAACCTTCGACGCGGCAGACAACAATAACGTTTGTTACGCAATCTGCAACTCTTTTTATTTCAGATGATCGCAATGTGTTCGATCGCTGCAAGCGAAGGTCGCGCGCGGTCAGCGACACGGGGAAAGTGGGTCACAACGCCACTCCCCACTCTCCCAACCATCCCCTCTGTCCCCCCTTGAGCCACCCCTTCAGCCACGTGCCGCTGCGCCCGGGTTTGCGTCAGTCACTTGGGAATTTCGCTATTAATAACTCTATCGAATAAGGAAATTATATAACGGTAATTATTGTTATTATGTAGATACATAATTACATTATGAAGAGCTTTGTATTGTTTCGTAATTATAGGGATTATGATACCGTGCCGACCAACACATAAAAGATTCTTTCTCTGCACAGTTAGGTATAAATAGCTATTGCGATGGTCCGCCTCTTGTGTTTCACAATAATAAATGATTTATGGCGACGACCTGGCGTCTAGAATTGAACGATACCTATCGATGAGTTTATTATTTTATAATGAAAACTGAGGAATAAGTTATTTTTAAGATTTCCTCTAGCTTGTTTCTTTATTTTATAAATCGAGTAAAACTTCACGAGGGAACGAGCAAGAGTGGAGTTCTGATCTTCTCTCTGTTCTGATTCCAATTTTATAGGCTACTTATTTATAGTAGGGTTGGAGAGGTATTTGACCGAGCGAAGCGAAGGTCTCAGAGTTTATTGGGACTAATTGGCATTTGTATGTATGTTTGTGTGTATATTTGTGCGATGATAACTTGCGAACCGTTAATCCGTTCTTCATGAAATTTTGTAGGCAAGTAGTTTATTTCAATACAATTTTTAAGTTCGAATATGAGCTGAATCGGTCCAGGGGTTGTGAAGATTGAGGGGTCGCAAGGTCTCAGTTCGGCGCGAACTACTAATTATTGTCATTTGAGTAAAATATTAAAATAAAAACTGCAAAGTGCATAATAATTGCGGAATAAGAGGATAGAGTTGAGGTAAATCATAGTAATTTTAGAATGTATATTTCAGTTTTTTTTTTTTTTTTACTCCACAGATTCCTGGGCTTTTTAACAAATTTAACTATTTAAAAAAAAGTTGACCTTTAAACAAATTGAAACAATGATAAATTACCTAGATAAGTAAAACTAAACTGATTATCACCTAGTATCTAGTGTAGAAGTGATTGCCAGTCTTTATCTGAGTAGAACAGATGCAAATTTTGAGAGATGCGAATTGCTCGTCCTTCCAAAGTCACCGTCGAATATAAACCAAATTATCCAGCATCAACTGGACCTTTAATTCCACAATTACTTTGACATTGCATTCAACCAAATGACAATTATAAATGAATTTCTTCACGTACTCGGACTAATCCAGTAATTTAGCGTTGGTGGCGTAGCTCATCAAAATTAAGAATATAAATACATATAATTATATATACCGGGTTATAAGGAAAGGATATGCTAAGCCGAAAGGGGCTCATAGTACTCATGATTGTGAACAGCTTTTACTTTTTTTTTTTTTTTTTTTTTTTTATGCCATTTTTTTTATACTATGGGAACAACCCTGAAATCTAGAAAAAAAAACGGCCATAATCATGAGTACTATGAGTACCTTTCGGCTTAGCATACCCTTTCCTTATAGCCCTGTATATATCGGTTAATAAGTAAAACGTAAGTAACAACAGTCGGTCACTCAGGTCCTAGTTTTCATATAGATACGTACCTAAACAATTTGTTGTCGTTTCAAAAGTTGTTTTTTGTATGTTATATTTTGGTACCCTATTAGTTTCAATTAATCGGACTCACGGTTAAAAATATTAAAATGACAGCAAAATAAAACAAAAAAATACGTACATGCAATTCCAAATTCTGGTACAAAGTTGTATGGAAATTAGGCGCTGTGTAATACCTTAGGCAACGTGATAATTATACCTAAGCGCTACCGTATTTTGGAAAACGTATTTTAATTATAGGTATGAATCTAGCGTAATAATAGTCCAGTTACGAGTCTTACAAGTAAACTATAATAAAACTGAGCTCTTATAGCGCCTCTTATCGTATTTACGAATGCACTTAGGGCTCGACGCGTGTGTATTTATGTAGCTACGTATGAAACCGTGATACGAGTACGCTGTAACGTATATAGCGGTATACATAGCTGGTATATTTATAGGTAGAGAGGGGCGCGTCATAGTGACGCCGGGTTTTCGTCATGCGGCGCGTCACACCCCCTCGCAGTGGAAAAAATAACAGTACGCGATTATGGTCTCAGAAGATTTTACTAGAAATAGCTGGATATTTATCGTGATATACCTATTTACTATGTTCTGTATTTACATTACATTATTTACTATATAACTATGAAAACGGACGTGATTTTTATAATTTTTTTCTTAATAGTATGGGAACACTCATTACTCACCCTAAGGGGCTGTAGAGGCAAAGAAAATATTTTGGTGAACTTAGACTCATATAATAAATTAGAACGGTACGTAACGATTTATTTGTCTTTTCACAATAAAAGAGCTCATTCGCACTTTTTCAATTATTAAAATAATAAAAGAATCACTTAATGGATATTTCATTTTTGATAAATATAGTCAGTTTTTTTTGAGAACAAAATTTTTTTTTAATGAGAATTTTCCATTTTGATGAGGAAGACGAAAACTAATCGGGTATGTTATGCTTCTGCTTAGTACAAATAATAACATTAATATTGCTATTTAAATTGGCAATCATATCCTTTAAATAACTGCCAGTCATTTTTTTTAACAATGTGCTATAGAAATAGATCTAGCCGGGAGTGCGGCTTGGATCAGCTGAATTGACCTTGATAAACTTTGATATGGATTTACGAACATTGAATACTTTTACCTCAGAAATGCTGTTGACGCGGACGGCGACATATGTGTGCACACAGACGTGCGAACGAGATATCGTACAAATGTAATACTGAAAAATCACGCGTAAATGGGTTGTGGCTTGTTAATACTACAAAAAGCTCATTCATCTTAGACTTGGACTTGGATATATGACAGCAAATGTTTTTATCTATGGGTCATGAGCCATAATAGCAATAATTGCCGCAAGTTGTTTATTACTTTCACCTTTTATATAAACTTTCTTTAAGACGATGAAGGCGACGTCATAACGCGACATCGGTGCAACTGTTATGCAATGAAGCTTAATTTCTATAACGATACACACAAATTAATAAAGTTAAAGTACATACAAATTTTATTTAAAAATTTCTTGAAGTGAACTGGTTTTTGCATCAACAAGTCATGATAACTATTTTGAAATATACTATGAA
The DNA here is from genome assembly GCA_947579745.1 of Apocheima hispidaria. Lineage (NCBI taxonomy): Eukaryota > Metazoa > Arthropoda > Insecta > Lepidoptera > Geometridae > Apocheima > Apocheima hispidaria. The sequence continues at coordinate 13,831,365 of OX388146.1, forward strand.
AACTGACGTAGCAAGACCATACGCGATAAATAACTGTAAGATATATATCGGTCGAGAGGGTCCGAGAACGACATAGGATTTTTATCCCGCGAAAATGTACGGTTCCTGAGGACTTTTCCGCGCGGACGCAGCTGGTATACTATAAAGACGCTACATTATCCTAGCTAATATTATAAATGCGAAAGTAACTCTGTATCTCTGTCTATCTGTCTCTCAGTGTGGGTGTTTGTCGCGTTATCACGGCTAAACGGCTGAACGGATCGACCTGAATATTTGCATAGATATAGCTTAAGGGTCGGAGACGGAAATAGGCTAGTATTTCTTTTGTAGGTCCACGCGAATGAAATCGCGGGTAACAGGAAGTTTGCAAAACAAAACCAGCTCATCTCATTGAAACTATCCGCTGCAAAAAGACTCGATCCTAAGATATTCATAACGTCTGTAACAAACAGACCTGTTGAACCGGATCTCAATTCGGAAGTTTTTTAAGCGAGTGAAAGTTACGGCATTTCTCGCGAACCGGTCCTCCACTCTCACGGTGTTACATTCAAGATTATTTAACTTTTGGTTAAAGTTATCGAATAACGTAACTTTCCGTTATAGTTTGTCAGACACTTTGCATTTATGTATATTAATTATATTTTTGTTTTTTGGTGTTATGCAATTTTATTTATTGATGAGCTTAAACTTCGAATTATGGGTATTGGGTTACCTTTGTTATTATTAATTTTGTTTTCGTAACTTTCCGTTAAAGTTATCAAGCGCTTTGCATTTTATATATAATAAATGATTATTTTTTTGTCGTTGTTTAATATAAGTAATTGATGAACATAAACTTCGAATTACGTGTTTTGGGTTTCCTTTGTTTTTAGTTTTCTTTTCTCTTTGATGACTGAGCGAAGCGAACAGCTCAAGAGTCTACGGGAACAAGTCGGTATTTGTATGTTTGTTTGTATGTTTATTTATCGGTCGATAACTTGCGAACCGTTGATTCGATTTTTACGAAATGTTTCAGAGGTAACTTAATTTCAATTTTTTTTTCGACAATGATGCAAATGGGGTCGCGATGACGTAGTATGTCACGAAGAGAAAAGAGTACAGTTTACAAATAAAAAATTGAAGCCTCAAAATTTGAAGCCGTAGTTAAAATTGTGGCAATAATAATGTTAATATTGTTAATAACGTTAATATCGTGTTGTTGTTGTTGTTGTTATTTGTTATGTATTGTATCGTTACTGTATATATCTCATTTTAGCGATTTTAAGTACGACTTTGATTTTGAGGCTACTATTTATTTGTAAACTGTACTTTATCTATTAAAGCAATATTGCAATATAATAAATCAATTAAATATGTTCTCGACAAAACTCATGAGAAATGACGCACAGATTATGAGTTTTTTCGAAAAGAAATACAACCGTTTGTCTTATAATGGTAACGAATATACAGAGAGACAGACTGGAGTTACTTTCGCATCAACAATACTAGTGTGATATAAAAGGTGGTATATATCTCAGTAAGATGACGATATAGCCTCAGCCCTAAAATTTATATCCGTATTTTTATTCCGTATTCACTAAAACAAAATCAATTAGCTGAAGTTTTAAAGCTTTTCACCGAACTTTATATTGTTCGTGAGACATGTGAAACACGTTTGAATGAAAACGAAATTACAAGTGACAAAGACGCTTGGCAGCCGTTTGAAAGTGATAGCGATCCGTGAGTGGAATCGCAAGGAAGACATTGCTAATACGGAATACTAATCATCGTTTGACCTTACACTAGTAAGGGAAGGTATAAACTGCCACCACACAGACTGTTCAGGTGTAGGTAAATTGGAAGCACACACTATTAATAACCTGTTGACAGGTTTACCTATTTCCCCCTTATGAAACAATGCTAAAGAGAGTTTTGATTGTAATTGTACCGCCCAATTGTAAGCGCGCTTAATAATCTCGTCCCACTCCGGAAATTAAGAAAAAAAATGTGAAAATATAAAAATTTATAATAAAAACAATCAAAATAAATAAAAAGAAGTATATATTACGAGTATATAAGTATACTAGCTCTGATGTGAAGGTTTTCAGGCCGTGACAAACATAACTTTTCTACAATAAAGTAAGTAAGAAGGTGCATATGGCGTGAGTTTCCAGCCGTACTGTCAGAGTTAACAGGCCGGCCTACATAATACCTCACAATAATATAGATAACGGGAACGCGACTTTAGTTCCAATCCAAAGGTTTGAGGAAAGCGCAGGTTGCGTGGAATAGACCAAGCGTTCCCATTAGTTATCTCGAGATTACGGCTACCCGCCTATCAATAAGCAAATGAGTGATTTTTTCGGTGCACTAAGGTCAATGAGTGATACTCGGCGATTGGCCAGGCGAGTGTGCCGAAAGAATTCAAGGTTTTGGGAAGTCCTAATCCGCGCGAGTATAGTCATTCATCCACGCCATAGATTAAGCAATTTCATCCAGATTTGCGATCTAAGTTTTATCATGTGTTCTTTTTGTTTTTTTTTGGCTTAAATTAAATGAGATAATTTCGTTATAAATATAAGTGAAATAACTCGATTAATAGTTATAAATACCTAGGTTTAGTAACAAAAATATATTTTAACTTACCATCACTACTACATCGGGAGTCAACTTTCCGCCTCTTGAGTTTGAGGTCTTGGAACAGACTCATGTTGTCGAGGTCACACGGGCCGCGGCTGAGTGTCATTATTCCTGTGAACAACGTAAAATGTATGTTTAGTGAAAATCCAATCATCAATCAGAATCATTTGTAATTAAAAGATATTTAAAACTATGGAATTTCGGGTCAGAAAAATATCTAACCCGGCTTCTTCAAATGTAGAGTATTCTGGTACCTCCTAGGTAAGCGTGTTTCGGCCTGATTACACATCTTGCCAGGATGTGGTCAAACGTAAATCTATTCGGAATCAAAAAAAACAGTAAAACAATCGTAACCGCAGTAGGTTGGTAATAGCGAGCTACACATTACAACCTACTGTACAACATTAAACTAGTTTGTCGATATGTTTCGGGAAATCTTGCACCTTTTCGATAAATTTTTTACTAGTCCTCAAATTCCCCATCTTAATCGTAAATAACTTTGCAATGTATTTTTTAATTTGATTATGTACTGTGATATTTCTGTCAATTATTTTTAAATACCCTAATTCATACCCTACCATAACTCCGAAACAATTTCATATAAATTTTACCAAATCCTGGTTTAACTTTGACAAAATTATGCCACGACCTGTCGATAACTAAGGCGATTGGACTCGAAAGCATTGTTTTTTATAAAAAAAATATAAATACAAAAAGTGAAAAACAGCGTCCGCTGGAACCGGGCCGGACAGTTTTGATTCATGAAAAAATTTTGGTCTAAAAATAATACCGACTAATTAGATAATGGTGATGATGATGATGATTTAACGTATAAATAAACAACTCCATAAAGTCCCAAGCTTTTTCACGTCCTTGGATGTAGTAAGGATTCCAACATCATGACTGACCTACTTATTAAAGTTTTTAGGTCAGTTAAAAAAACACTACGATTTGGAGACATGTCGGTAAGCTTCACAACAAACGAACCTGATATGCAAGGATAACGGTCTTGCATTTTTGTTACACGTTCGCTGCACGTGTAATTACAAAAATATTTTTCAATGTACTTTAAAAAAAATCTATTTCACTATGACGACTGACGTGGTTTTAACATATTTCCTTCCATTGAAATTGGTTTGAAATTATTCATTTTGTGTTTCATTGATTCATATAAAAGATTGAGTCGGAATAACCGACTTCATTTAACTTGAGTTTTCCCGTTTTATTAAAATAAAAATTTCAATGTCACTAGAGATCATGGCGACCGACATTGCACTACTGATTACGCGAGCTATGATCCTGTTATATTTCTTTTTTATTCGTTATTTCATTCAACTATGCCAAGGCGATTTACGACAACGATAGCTGCAACGCACGTACTGCCTGCGTCAACAGTTACATGAAAATATGAAAATTATATATGTCGGTTTTTTTTTATAACTTCAGTAAGTAGTTTAGATATGACAAAGCTAGAGTATGTAACTCTAAAAGCAAATATAAATAGTTGAATTATAGTACTATAGACTTAGACTTAGAGATAAATACGGTGAAATACCCAAAATATGCTCCAAAAATAGTTTTTTTTTATACTCAAAACAGAAATGGTGAAAAAAAGGAGGTCAAACCGCACCAATAGTTAAAGCCTAGTTTAAGTATAACGTAGTCAAGCGCTATATCTGAACTACGTTTCTATCTAAGCTTTATCATTGTGAAGACAGTGCTTGAGATTTTCATTAAGAAACGCACGTGTATAATAAATACTTCCATTTAATTAAAGGTCATTGCTCTTTTCATTTGTTCATTCAAATATTTTATATGACGATAAGTCGGTATTTGATAAGCTCGTCACGACTCATGCTCCACTGTGTAGTGTCTTTATGAAGTCACTTGTGGGATGCCAATTAGACAAATGTACAATACATATTTTGTAGCCAATGGTAATATATCCAGTAGATCGTGTATGCAAAAAAAATATCTTTAAAGTTAATTTCAGCGCTTCGGGCGTGGGACTAGGTAATAAATCACGCTTACGATTCGCCAATTCCAAAATTGATCATGCAACTCGTGTCTTAGTTTCGTGATATAGGTAATAGGTATGATCCATCTACTGGTTATATGGTCTTGTGGTTGTATGTGATGTTCCTACCTACCCTACTATGTGATATGTAATTAAGACACGTGGATGTTTGGATACTACTGTCATTGCATTAGTATTTTATTCCTAGTAAAAAGAAAATATAGAAGAGACGAACAGCCATCAAAAGAAAGAAATAATAAGGAAAAGACTATTATATATACGACTCGTATATGTATGTATAATTGTCACCTTTATGATTCAAATAGTTATTTATTCCTTTATTATAATGATGAAGAAATGATGGAAGATCGAATCAAAGTTCACTTTAATTTGGGTTTAAGTCCTTTAATTTGTTGTATCTTTAGTGGAATTCAGCTTTACGTTCAGCAGGTGTTTTCTAATTCTTGTTTTTCTTGTTAATTAATATTGACCCGAAAGACTCCTGCTAATTTTTACTACATAGTTATATCTAAAGATATTTTTAGGAAATACTTATGATACAACATTACAACACCTACGACATGTATTTGTAATTCATTGATATTGTGTACTTCGACACTGCTTTAATTTATTTTTTGTCGTTTGATAAAAATATTATTTTGCCATTTTTATTTGTATTTTTGTTGATATTTTAGTGATTATTTTAGTACGTACCTAAAAATGACTTGTAATTATACTAAATAATAAATTAATAATTAACCTAATGATATAAACCACATTACAATGGAAATATGTAATCGGTGGACTTGACCGCAGTAACACTGCACTTGACGACAAAATTATAAATAATATAGTATTGACATATTTCCAAGAAAATATAAAATACGACCCACGTTTCATTGATTGATAAGGACTGAGTGATTTATTCTTTGTACGCCAACATTGTACATACATACATGATGTAAAATACATAGTAAAAAACACGTGGGTTACATTTAGGTACACTGAAGGTCTACATGACGGTCGCGTTTCAAAATCACGTCAATAACTCGTTTTTTGGAGTATTGGCGGGAACGTGAAGATGTCATGTCACGTTATTGTATTATTTTCTAAAACTTGTGTTATTCCGAGTGTTAATGTGTAAAACGTGGATTTTTATCCATTAAGCGTTCGTAAACGTGCACGAGTGTTGGTGAATAGTATAATGATGTGAGACGTGAGTCTTCGAGTTGTTTCCGAAACTCCATAGGAACTTCTAGTAAAGTCTCTAGTATATAGTAGTCCACTTTACTGGGCCATGGCATGGACTTGACCGTGACTTACGTTGCTTGAGTTAGACTATGATTAAGACTTATTTTAATTGTGAAATATTTGATTTCAATTACAATACTTGACACTGGCTAAATATACAACGTGTGGAGCCATAAGAAAAAAAAAACTCGTTTTCCAAAAGAATGTTAGTGCAACGCATTATTTATTTTCGATGATATTGAAATTTATTTTACATTTAAATAAAGAAAATGTTTACACAATCAATTAATGTTTAATTCGAAATAAACACTGCAGATGGAGTTCTGGCACGTTTCGCTGAGAAGTAAATCCTGACAAATACGTTTTCAACATAGCAATGACGTACGTTTAGTATTTGTGCGGAATCAACGCTCGCGGAATCATTGTCTTGGCCAATGTCGGATGTCACTGCACACTCATTTCCATACATCTCTGTCACTGCACCTCAATCGTCAATATCGCATTGTTCACAAGCACCGCTTAATTCCGATAAATTGGAAACACAAGCGAGTGCAATGTTCTCCGAATCTATTTTGTCCACAAAGATAAACGAACTCTAGCACTTCGCGAAAATAAACCCGAATGAGTCAAAGACCTTGATAATGACGCGTAAATCGAGTCAATAAAATAATTCGCGAGCGTCGAGTCGACGTCGCGTCTGACACTCACGTGCTTTTTTTGAGCCGAGACCGTGAGCTTTGGCAGACTTCCGCGATAATGTAGGAAACGTCTTATTATAATCACATCTGCCGAAAACAGGACCATCGACGTCACCACCAGATTTAGGTTCTTTGCGGTTTCTTATGACCTAGATGGGGGTCAACAGCCAACTATCTCGACCTACTTTAAATTTACACGGTCAGGGAAGCGGAAGTGTAAAAGGGGACGATTTCCAACGATTGTCGCTTTTGTTAAGATGGATATTAAAACTGACTGTTTTAACAGCTGTTAAATGTTTGAACACACAAAGTGGGTTTTAAATATGTGGCTTACTTTTACAAACTGTGACGTCTGTAAAGCTAATGTTGAAATTTTAAATATATTTTTGAGGAAGAAACACAACGCTTTTCAAGTACAAACTACAAAGTCATGCATTTTGTTTTTATGAAATCCAGCTGTATGACAACCAATGCGGTCACTGAATAAGATGGATATGCTATTGGCTAAGTTTTCAATCAATCGCAAATAAAATGATAAATGAGTTAATTTTGACGTAAAGCGTGATCCACCTGATCGTTTGATATATTTATTTTGCTTCACCGATCTCTAAAGTAAATCCACCTTCAATGTTGTTTCCATGAGGCTTCTGAGTGAAGGCATCACGCGGAACTGCATGCTCCTGGCAGCGTCCTCGCCAGGTCTTCTGACCGCGACCTTTATTTGGCTCTTTGTTAATTACGGAATTAATGCCCTTATAGCCTGGGATTTCATTAAATTTTTGAGCTAAATATAAATTCAATTCGTCGTCTTAGCACGAATTGTTATTATGATTTATTTTTATTTTCGAGTTATTTTACAAGCCATTTACAGTAGTCTCCGTCACAGAATAAATAACAGTATTCAATTAAACAAGGAAGCATAAGCCAAATGAAGTCACATTAAGTTTACGACATTTATTTACATATAAAGAATGCATATTAAATTATAACAATGTACGATCGTTTAACGTTGATCATAATAATGCAAGTGTAGTTTTTTTTTTTTTTAAACTAAACAAAATCTTGGCCCGGACAAATAATGTTATTACAATATATGGCTAATATAAAATGACGATAATGCAATATGAGTATGGTAAAACGATTCAGTATGTGTGCTTTTGTGATAAGACTTCTATTTCCCAACGATAGAGCTTCATTTAATCTCTTGTTTGTTCCATGAATTATTTTTCCGTGAACACTAGTCGTTGTTGTAAAAACAGTTTAGTCCATACTTTTGAGTAGGAATATAATAAATGACAATTTTACAATTTCAATCTTTTATCGCCCAGAAATTATTTTTCCTGAATATAAGCTTCACGCTTGCCCATAACAGTTCAGTGCCACTTAGAATTTTGAAATTCATCAGTTCAAAATCCTGCTCCGCAATGCACTGTGCTCCTTAACAGACATAAAATGCTAAGTTTTTTTATGTCCAGCGATTTTGCTGGAAACTTGCCCTTTAGTCAAGGACATAGTATGGTAATTTATCCGCTGAAAACTATAGAATATATATTTATATACTAATGGACCCCCGCTTTTTAAACTCCTTAACTTTATTACACGACTCCTAAGCACAAAGTAAATGTAATATGTATGTATGTATATTGTGTAATGTGCAAGACGTTATCAAAGTTTAAGTTGCTAAGACATAGCATTTCTCTGACTGACACTAGTATGATACGTTCTTGGTAAGTTTTGGTTCAAATGCAGAGGTCCAGGAAGTTAATAACGGTCTTCAACACGGTCGTCAGCTTATCGCCCAAGGTGCTCCATAGTTCCGGTGGACTATTATCAATCGTGCATGCTGTTTTGTGTAAATATGAGTTAATTATAATGAATAAATATGAACTAGTCTTGATAGAGGTCACTAAAACCATGCACGGGACAATGACGATATTGAAATAACCCATCTGATTTTAAAAACGGCAAGATCTTGTAAGTTATAAATTAAAATAATAATTATGACTTCTACTATAGTGATCATCAACAGCCAGAAGACGTCCACCGGTGAACTAAGACCTTCTCCTTAGAAAGAATGGCAATTCTGTAAACTCTTCTTAATAATTAATTATAAATCTAAAATTACAACGTTTGAATGATGTATTTTTTTCTCTTCTCATATCAATATGTGGAAATGAGTTGGCAATAATTTTCTGAGTTGTTCAGTTTAAAATTAGAAGTTCGTTTGTTTAAAATACCGAATAAAAATTAAAATCCCATGGAAAACGCAAGCGAATAAATTCTATTCGTTTCAAATTGACAAAAAAAACATTGTTTTTAAGTTTTAAATTTAAAAACTTAAAAAACTTGTGATCAGAATACGTTTCAATGCATTAAATCCTTCCGCAAGCCGATTCGGAGTTCTCAGGCGAATGTAAATGTTGACGCAAGGTTACGAGCTATACTAATGTTTGTTGCATCATAACAACTCAGCAATTTGGAGGCTGAGATTGGACAAATAACTTAAATTATCGATGTTCAAATAAATACGCTGATTATAAGATTAATGCTTTTTTTACGATACTGGTTGACGAGACGAGCAAGTCTCTCACCTGATGTTAAGCGTCACGTTTGCCCATAACAGTTCAGTGCCAACCAGGATTTTAAACTTTAATAGTTCAAAACCATGCGCGGCAATGCACTGCACTCGTCACCCGTAGATATTACATGTTGAATCTCTTTGTGATACATTGCCCTTGAACACGGAACACAGTAATATTTGCGCACTACTGCTTGTCAGTTGAATAACTAGCAAAGGCGTGATACTTCCCCAGGCGGACTCTGCGAAACAATCCTAACATTACATCATGTCTACCATTAATGTTATACATCTGGGCAATCTTCGGTTTTTATCACACGAATAACGAATTAAAGAGCCACTTAAAAGCTCGAAGGCTTAGGTCAATATCGACCTAAGAGACGTGACACGTCTGGCAAGCCTCCTCCACATGAACGCCTTGAATGTTGCGATGGTTATACGCAATGAAAACTAGTCAGATTACGTACATGTCACTTAAACAGGCATCGGGCTTCATATAACTCTTCACCATCAATTACTCTTACTTAATTTAACAATATCTTACTCTTTTTAAAGGGAATTTATGCAACGCGAACATTTCATTGGCGCGATCAGCCAGGCATCTGGCACAGTTTTACACAACTAGGAATTCCTCCCGATGTACCTGCGCAGTAGACCCATTTTAGTAGAGCGGGATTTTAGTACTTAGCCATTGGTGGACTACGATCCACCAATGGCTAAGTAGAGTACTACGCACGCTAAAATATTTCGCTGTTATTGGTCGATCGATTTCTCGGCAAATTCGCGGCTAGCCGTGCGTCATCTTGGTCTGACAGTGTATGCGGGAACAGTGTAATCGTGTATGCCGGAAAGAGCTAAGAATTCATAGCAAGCAATACTCTTCCGTTTGCGCTTGCAAACAAAGTTCAAAGTGCTTAAATAATCATTTACACGTTCGGCTGCGGAAAACGCAACAACAACAAACAAATTACTGCACTTTTCTGCGCAAACTAAAACTGCAAATTAGAATTATTAATTATGTAAAACTGCACATTGGGCATTGTGTGCATTGGACGCAGTAATTTGGAAATACAAGGATTGCCGAAGCGATAACTTTAGTCGTAGCATGTTTTTTTTTATTTTCTGGTTTTTCAATGGAATACCATTCAACGAAACTTGTATCCATTTCCATACATAATGAATGGTGTGACGCCAAATGGTATCATATTCAAAATTCATTGTTTTGAATTTATGAATTTCGATAAATTGAATTGGATTGCTTCCGCATGGAGTAGATTATCATAGGAAAAACATATATCTACTATGGATAAAAATATAATATCCTCCTACGCTAAACAGACATGCACGTCTGTTTCTAAAGATATAATATTATTAATATTATTTAATATTTAGATTATAGAAATTCTAAGCTAAAAAAGCTAAGGCATTGGAAATTAATCATTCCTAAAAACTGTTTTTTGAAGTTTTCACTTCAGGACCTCTGTTATTTCATCTGAAAAGCGGTTTTATTTATATGCCCATCACTCCCATAGCCGCATCAACAAGAGTGACAGGTGCCAGAAATATCTTAGTTACCCGAATATGAAGATTCTGTGTTTGAAATGAACGAGATCTGAACGTACACGGAAGTGCACGGATTGTTCCGGTCGCAATGTCAGTGCCAGCATCGAGGCCGCTTGCCCACGACAACGACCGACGATCTCAAGCTACCGACTACGACGGCACCTTGATGTTAGGGCTACCTCATTAAAAAAAAAAACAATAATTAAGCTAATTTGAAGTAAAAAAAAATATTTTTCTTTTTAGTGCTCATTAGTTATGTAGATTAAAAATCTTATTTTGAGATATGTTTTTATGGTTCTATCGTTTAGTATAGGGTAAGCCAGATTACATGACATTTTCGCGATAAAAATAATTATTGAAAAAACCCTCGATTTACACACATTTTTCGCTGGCGCTCCGAACCGCTAGTGATTATTACACTACAAATTAATAGTGAGGTAATAATAATATCGAACAGAATTTTTAATAAATTCCTGGTTTAGTAATTAGCAATTATCTGGCTTTTTGACAAGCGGTGCTAAAGCCAAATCTTCACTCGCACATTTTCAGTTTTAAAAAAATATAGGGTTTTCCCAATAACTGTAAGTTGTATCTATCATTACATCAGATTTTTTAAAGTACATTTTAATGTTGAATCTTTTAATTTGAATAAAGAGATAAACTTAGTTTTTAGTTTTTTTCCATAGAAGTTAAATTAAAAGTTATATAAAAGAAAGTTTTTTAAAACGTTATGACGCGTTTAAAACGTTCGTATCTATGATAGCACAGTGATTAGCGCGTTCAGATCGCAGGCCGAAGGTCGTGGGTTCAAACCCCAACACTGAGCTTGAGCTAGTGGTGGTACTTTCTAGTACTCGGCATCTAGCTCAAGTTAAAAATCTGTCGCTAAGCACTTCGATGTATTCCGGAAAAAAACTGCTAACTGTCGTTACAGTTAGCGGCAAAAATCTTGAGCAATGACGTCATCTGCGCAGCAGTTAATCTTAAGGTCTCTTTGGAGGATCTATTTGCTCGAGATGTTTGCCGGTCATAGATAGATAGATAGATAACTCTTACTTAAAACTAGTGTAACAATTGGTGGCCTTATCGCTTAAAGCGATCTCTTCCAGGCAACCTTAGCATGGAGAGGATTTATAAGGTAGTGGTAAGGGACGGGGTGTGCCCTTATAATGGAATATCATTGTACCTGACTACCCCAAAAGTTTTTTGTGACATTGTTGGGGTGCTTGTAAGTATGTAAGTAATTAAATTTCCTCTTTATGTTAGCAGGCCTAGCACGCGTGCCGGGATAAAGATTTTTCCACCAGTTTTCTCTTCGCTTCGACGTGACAAAGCTAGAATGTGGATACGTCTCGTTCTCGCGAATGAATAATTTACGTTATCAACCCTACATTGCTAATTAATAATAATTAGTATTCGAAGGTAGCAGGAAGTTGAAGGTGTTTTTTAAAAACTCGAAAATGCATATTATGTACCTACTATTAAAAGTTATTTATAGGTATGTATTGTATTATAATACTTTTAAGGTAATATTAAAAAAGTTACTTATAGGTATGTATTGGATTTTACCTGGGTAGCGGGTATGCCCTACAACTACACCGGAGGGACCAGCAGCGTCCTCTTCGTGAACCGTGAGCGTTCTGCGATCTCCAAGCCGCCTGACAAGGGCGGGGATTATGGCAACCTCTACAAAGGGAGGCCTTTGTTCAGCAGTGGACGTCTTATGGCTGATTATGATGATGATTACATGTAATAATTATCTTAATTATTAATCCATTTTAGTACCCGCTGATAATAACTACTCCTGTACATTTTAACCTATGCAAAAGACATAAACGCGCACCCTCACAAAATAATCCACTAGATTCTATTCTCACCTCAAGTGCACACATAAGTAAATAAATAAAGTTTTAACATGATTTCCCAAATGAGTTTTTACTTTAGACCCAACCTGCTCAGAGTTTTGAATTAAAAAAATAACATTTTTCTACGAATATTAAATGGTTGCACAAATTTGTTTTCGTTTCTATAAATCTGACTAGTGAAGTCGCATATCATCTGACGAGCAACAATGACTCGAGTCACGATTGCGCCGGGGCCTCTTGGCCTCCGCCTGCACCTTGACATTCTGCCTGCGCGCGCGCTCAAAGCTAAAACGTTCCATTTTTAACTCTGACACTTCCGCAACACTTCCTATTTCGACTCAATTATGCCATGACACCGACTGATTAAGATTACTTGTTCGACACATGAGCATAAGGCCTATTCAGATTTACAGATATTTGGCACCGCTCTGAGTACCGAAGACTGAGGTAGCCACGAAGGCTCTAGTACAAAATTAAACCCATCCCATCTCACTAATCCCACTAAGATCCATCTAATATAATAAATAAATGCAAAAATTGTGTGTTGTTTTGTAAAAGTCAACACTGAATGGATTTAGATGAAATTTTGTATGAAGATAGCTCATACCCTAGATAAACACATATGCTACTTATTATCCCAGAAGATATAACATCCTTGTAGTAAAGCGGGGGGAACCGCGGAGCGCTGATATTTGTAAATAGTTTGATTTACTGCTCATCAAGGTTCTACTGTTTCAGTTTAATCGTTAAATCATCATCATTAGCAACTATTAGGAGAAAAATTGGAACGCGTTTTCTTGGTTCGAAGTAATTGTACTCATCGAAAACCCGTTTGTTGTATTAGACCTTATCTGCGATACGAGTGTATTATATTCGGCAGCGAATAAAGAGAGTGGGTATGTAATACATATCTGAATAGGCCCTTAAGCCGACGAGTTTGAGCTTTATAAAATTTGAATTTAATAAAATCTCAACGTACGTATATCTAAGTACGCAGTTAATAAATCTAAATGGATTCTAGTATATATCCGTTGTATCAATAAGTTTATATTTTGCACAGTACATATTCTAAATATATCGTCATTTTGATTTTTAGCACATCTGAGATTCAAGTTGAATTGAATCTGCGTATTAAGTTCCTTAAAGCAAGTTTTCGAACAACAGCGACAGGCGTGTCGTACTTTGTTATTTTATTAAATAGATAGCTTGCCCGCACGGCTTCGCTTGAACAGGCTATATTTATTTCAAAACCTCATTTCACCTATTCAGGGGTTGATTTTTGAAAAATGCATTATTTTTTAAGTTCTGTACACCATGTTCTGTAAAACGAGTTTAATTGGCGTAGCATGAAAAAAAATATTTTTTGCATACAAACATTGGGGGTCCATTTTACCCCTTTAGAGGTGGAATTTTGCAAAATCCTTTCTTATTGTTTATCTAGACCATTTGAGAGTATTGCGTCCAAATTTCCCGACTCTGTCATAACTGGCTTGGTCTGTGCTTTGATTCCTAGAAAAATACTTGTTCTTTTATTATATGTATTATAGATAATTAATGCTAAGATATTTTAATTCAAAACAAGTAATAGATGCGTAATGTTAAGTATTATAGACTTAGCACATTCATAATTAGCATAGTGCAGTCACTTTCTGAAAAACTACAATAGTTAGAACGCATCCGTTATCTATGTCCACACATCCGGACTAATTTAAGGAACTCAAAACTACAAAGTATTTCTAGTATTGAATACAGCAAACAATAGAATTTCGACGACAACGCCTATTATCATTTAAAATGACGTCCTCCCACTCCGAGTCGAAAGGAAGCAGTGACTTGTACCTTTTCGCTTTCACCGTATTGGAAAGTGAGCGTAAAAAACTTATTTCGGCAACTCGTCGAGTTCGTCGACCCCGACGAGTCATAGACCATGGAGAGACAAAGGGAGATGTTGTAACGAAAGTAAAAGTTGGGCCGTCGCAGTGACCGAGCTGTAGTCACGATTGAGATTTGAGTGATGATTAGTCGTGAATGTCATGGTTACCCGACTTTGTTTTGTTTCGATTCAGATAGTTGAAACTTACTTTACAAATTGCAGTAAGAGCCCAAAACTGTGACCAAAACCACCGGAGGGCGGATAGCAGCGTCCTCTTAAAACGATTGTTCAACGTTTACTATGAGGACGCTGCTGTCCGCAATACAGAGATGCTGTAAGAAAAATAGCCTGGTGACTTTTGGTTGAACAACATTCAACTTTTACTATAGTTTACTGAAGAAAATGTCCATAAGTTAAAAGCTTAAGTAATTTTAGATATAATGTATTTAAGTATTTATTTTAATTTTGTATCTAGTTTTAGTTTGTATTTTTAAGTTTAGATAATAATATAGCTATAGTTTTATATTATTATGATGTATCTACTTTTTAAGCAATTTAAATTCAAACTCATTGAAGCTTGTATTACATTACCTCAAGACCCGTCCGGGACCGGACAGACTCTGACATTGAAATACGAGGCTTAAACCAAGGTACTTACAACAGAATTTCAAAAACCTCTATGTGTTCGCAGGTGCAAGTTTTAGTTTCATTTGTTTTAAACGAACAACGGAACATTATTTTGTAGTTGTAAATTCTGCAGTAAGAGAAACGGCTTAGGACTCAAATTTCTATATCCGTCCGGGTCCGGACTAAGCTCGCATGCGGATTCATGGTAAAAACCTGCTACTTCACATACGTATTATTCAAGGATCACAAATTATCCAAGAGTTAAGTACATTCAACATTATTGCATGCCTTATGAGAATTTGCTAGTAGTTTATAAAATCAGTTTCTCGTGTGATATGCATTCAAAGTTTTTACTTACTCCAATAAGTTGTAAATCAACATTGGCGCGGTAACTTAACTACGCAGTCGGCGATACATTGGATAGATTATTTCCTACTTTAGTTTAAAAATACCCAGTTAATAGCAAGCAAGATAAAAATCAGGTATCTATTAGCATTGCGTTTAGACGTGTTTGTGTAGGTATAAGTATATATAGTTTACATTCCTTAAATTACACAGCAACAAAGGCCATTCAGGCTTTTATTGAGGGAAGAGTTCTTAAATTCCTTACTCCTTATTTTTAGTTATGAACCTACTTTGTCTAATTTTAAATAAATCCACATATAAATATAATAGTTAGTTAAAAAATGTTCGCTATGTTATATATATATTTTTCTGTATTCAGAAGTAATTAACAAAATATAGTTATATTACATTTATCTCCGTTACTTGATCTAGAGCCTCTTTCATCATGTCGAAGTAAAGTGTTGATTAGCTACTGTTTGATTATAGTTCATAGTTTTTTGTTAGTTAGTTCATAGATTAGTGCACATTTGTGAGTAAAAGTCCCAATTAACTTTTATTTTTTATGTGACGGTTAGCTGCACTCTGTCATTTTGTTATTAGTACAGTTATTTGGCATTTAACCGGCGAGTAGCTTATTTGAGACCCTATTCGGTGATGATAAAAGATGCCGTAAGGGTAAAGCAGAAATATATTACAATATGTTAAAATAAAATAACCGTGAAAGCGAACTATTGACGGTGTAAATATATTAAAAATTATAAAAGAGATTCTACATTTTATATCTCAGACTGATGAGCGCAGTGCGTTGCCGCGCGTGGTTTTGAACTGTTGAAGTACAAAATTCTGCTTGGCCTTGAACTGTTTTGGGCAAGCGTGGTGCTTACCGTCAGGCGAGTGACTTGTTCACAACTACTTTGTCTTGTTGACTTGAAGTACACCAAAACATAACACAAACTTAAATCATGCAGCCAACTGTTTACAATCATTAAACATCATCAAGAACAACGATATATAAAATAAATATAATGTATAATCATTATAGTTGTTGGTAAAATAGGTATTTTTTGTCTGCTTTGTTGCACTGCTTTTTTTAGCAGTGACCATTGTATATCAACTTAAATAAGGCACAAAGAAACTACTAAGCTGTTTGAAATATATTTTTATTCAGATTTTTCATCACGACAGACTTGTTCCAAGCAGTTATTAAAAAAAAACTTCTGCGAAATATGAAATGTTAAAAATACCTGGTTACTACATTAATATAAACATGCAGAAATAAGCTATTTAATGACGCTAAACCGTAGATATATAATTTTATTGTGCTACACCGCCCAATTCTCTAAGATTTCGTAGCGGAACTCGTAGCACGTCTACAGCGTTGTCCCTCGTAGCATTGATATTTCTAGTCAGCGAAATAATTTCACAGGTTTTTTTCCCATAATTTATATATTAATATAAAATAAAAATAAAATGGTCAACAACATTTGAATTTATACAATAAACTGTTGAATTGTTTTGTAATTATACGAATTTAAATAATGCATTAAGCATAAATAAATGAAGGTACATTAAATACTGCGCTAATTATATTAACTGTGAGTGGGTTATTATTAGTTTTGGTTAGTTAATTTTTTAAAGATAAAAAGGTTTTAAAGAGGTTGTCAGTGGGAAACAACATACGTAGCGCGTAGCGATGGCTACGGCAGCTCGCGCTACGAAATGTTTTCAAAGAACTCATTCTTCATTTCAATAACAAGCATGATTTTTGTAAATAATATTAGAGTAAATTATTACTAACAATAAAGGAAGTGGAAAAAGTGACCAAAGTTTATATTAGTATGGCGAATAAATGTAAAAAAAAAACAAAAGTTCTTTCAACTGTAACTTTCCGTGAGAAAAATCTGAATTAACAAACCTATTTGCATCTCGAATATACACTCAACATGCTTTGTAAGTTTAAGGTCAGATTTATTTGCTATAATTAAGGTAAAAATTTGTAAATTTAGGTAAGTATTTTTTTTAATATTTAGTATTCGATTGTGAGTGAAAAGTTACCCATGGGAGAAGTGATCACCTGAATTGTGTTTTTTCGATGAAGGCTTATCTTTTTTTTTCCCTGGGTTAGTACTAAGCAGTGAGTGAATATTTACCCATGGTGGAAGTCATCGTCTGCACTTGTGTAGCGTGCGCGAAGGCGTCGAGCGCCTCGTTAGGCCCCAGCTTGTCACCGTCCGACAGCTTGTCACATCACACGGAAACCACCTCCTCGAAAACTTCACCTTTTCAATTTGCGTCTCCAAAACAATGTGGAAACACCAACTCTTAGCATAGTTCACACTTGACACGCGCATGCAGAGTCCGGCGCACTTCCTGCGAACACGGGGGCGCTTCACGGTCGCGTCTGCGCGCCCGAACCTCTAGATTCGGCAAAATCACGATAACGACTGCGCGCGAATGTCGTCATGTCGAAATTCGAAACACTTTCACCTAAATATTCCGCCTCCGTTTCGGACGCGGGCGTCGCTCTCGGCACTCACGCACACACCGTCGACTCCGTTCAGTGCTCAATTACGTACGCTGTAAAAATTGCGTCAGTGTTTTTCGTGGTCGACCTTACGCTCGTGGAGTGTAGTGCCGAAATATAGTTATCTCTGTCTGATTGCTCATTCACCGTTAGTCGGTTGTTTTTTGTTTCGCTTTTTTTATCTAAGCGTGTGAGTGTGCGGATTTCGATAGCGGGGTCGTTGAACTGCCGAAAAGGGTTTTTGGGTATGGTCGGCGTTGGTACGCTTCAGTAGCGGGTCGGATGGTTGATGAGTGGCGCGGTGTTCCTGGACGTGTGTGGTCGGCGCAAGCGTCGCCGGCGAATAACTAGGTCAGCGGAGTGCGCACGCGCGCCTCTTCATGACCGCGTCATGACCGCTACTCTACACTAGCCACGCGGCCAGGAGTATTGTCTCGTTATCCTCATAACCAATTACTGCAACATTTTGTCTATTAATTATGACCTAGAGAATTCAGAGCTACGAATACCAAGCCAATATGCAGATGTTTCACACTATAAAAACTTAAACTGATAACTTTGATCTCGTATTGTTTTGTTCAACTTACAGCACCTTCTCTACTTACTGCAAGAATTTAAAAACCTCAAGACATTTTAAGTGATATTTCTGCTCAATACATAATGTTTTGAGAGATTTCATATTTTTTTTTTATCTAATGCTCAAGGCATGTCCTTGTCCTGAAAATTATCTTAATTAAATAATTAAGATCGGAAAACATCCGATCCGTTCTCAAGTGATTCTCTGCAATACAAGTGGCTATTGGGTTTTATGTTTATATTGATTAAATATATATTAATGATTAAATTGCCGCCGTCACCACGTGGCCTAATTGGAGCATACAGCTTTTTGTAAAAGGTTAGCAGTCGGCGGGCGATGGCACACTTTAGTGTTGGATTACATTAAAAACGGAGTTCATTCGCATCGGCCCCTATTCATAAGTATCTAGATTATGCTTCTGATTCATTGTTTGAACAATGAGCCGTCAATATGGGGACATACTATAATAGGAATCGAACATTGTAATTTCTAAGTGTTTGAAAACTTGTGTTTTGGATTACCATTTACTTTTAAATTGTTAATTAGCTGTGTAATTTGTGTAGCGGTAGAACTCTTTTGCAGTGTACCGTCAACCGTCAAGCAGTAATATGCAAACATTACTGTGTTCCGGAATGAAGAGGAATGTTTTTAGCAAATTCCTGAGCATAAATAGATTTAACATCCAATATCTCAGTGTGACAAGCGCAATGCATTGCTGAGTAGAGTTTTGAACTGTTGAAATTCAAACTTGTGTGTAACACTGAACTGTTATTGGCAAGCGTAAAGCTTACTATCATTGCTCATCTCTTCACTCGGCAGCATAAAATGATTTACATTTATCTTTATTTCTATAAACTATAAAATTAGCCCAGTCAATTTATGAGACTTAATATGGAGGACCCGGACATAATTCATAACATAAAAATAATAGAGGGCTTGGTATTATTTGCTGACGTAGAATCAATTTTAAATTAAATTAAACAGTCTGAACGTACGGAATATAGAAACAGCATTTATACTTTAGTCATAATTCATTAAAGTCGCTGACGACTCGCTGCCGTGCTTACGATTGTCATCTCCACTAGACTCTAACGTAGCGCAAATAGAGGCGATATTGCAAAATGTAAAATTTGTGTCTGTTCCGGATACGCATAATATTTAATAATTATATATTAATATGAGAGGCTAGTTCTAAAATTATGTACCAAAAAAATAATTCTGTTATTAATTAAACGGATTAAACGCTAAATTAACAAGGCTAAGTGCCTATCAGTTGAACACGTGTCCACAGTTCAGTTAATTACTGAACACCGGTATCACGTCAAACATTTACAAACAAGCTCCCAACAGCCGCTGACAGACTCAGATATTTATACACGCTCG
This sequence comes from Apocheima hispidaria, assembly GCA_947579745.1. Lineage (NCBI taxonomy): Eukaryota > Metazoa > Arthropoda > Insecta > Lepidoptera > Geometridae > Apocheima > Apocheima hispidaria. Next base: position 13,851,285 of record OX388146.1, read on the forward strand.
CAAGATTGACAGTTTGTCATGTTGTGATGCGTCAGAGGCGATGAGCCTCAGGTACCGCCGGTATATTTAGAGAATACCCGAAACTAGGTTAACTATTCCAAAAGAAAACACTGCCACTCGAAAGAATTGAAACTGACGCAACAGGCTATGTATGGCTTCAAGGGAGATAACTCAATACGAAACTGTGATGAGCTGCAAACTGAGGGGCGCAAACTGAACGTTTCTCTGTGCGTCTTATAAAACAATGATTAATCTGCTGCCAGAGAAAGTGGCACAACCCAGTTCGGGAACAGAAAACAGGAAGCGAATGCGTTTTTGATACGCATAAACAGGTTTCATTTCGCTTTAATCTCTTTCATAAAGTCAACCCGTTTTACTAGAAAATAATTTTCCATATGTAAATATAAAAAGTAAGGTTAGTTTTTTTAGTTTTAAAATTCTTTATTTAACATAAAATAATAATTTTAGTTCAATTTCTAATGTAAATTAGGTCCTAGAAACGACACATAATGATATCCGTTAAATACGTTTTTAAAGTTAGGTGCTTGTATAAAAACTTATGACTGGTTAAATTATAATCAGTTTATAATTGTAAACCAATTAATATAACAAGTAAAGTGAAGAATAACAGGAATTAAAAGGAATTGGTCTTAGTGTTTGCAAAATCTACACGACTGTGTGGGATTAGCGCCAAGAATCGATTTTATTTATGTTTTTTATTTATTGACACCTGCACCCAAATTGAGCGCCAACAATAAACCTGTAATAAATATTTGCATTCAGAGATAACATTTTATAGAAACGATCAAAGCTATTGGTGTCACACAAACATTATCGCAAGTGCCTTACCCACATTTTTCGAATGGACAAATATTTGCTTAATTTCGATACTGTTGAACAGTTTGACATCGATTTGAGATAAAAACGTTAACGTTCTTTGTGATGATGTATGGGAGAGTGCGTATAAAGAGATTTCGCAAGAGGTTTCAGTACATCGGGTGAATTCAGCGATTCCCATCCTTTTATCTGTTGACTATTGAGCCATATCGGGATTCGTGTTATGGCGATAGCTGAACGATTTTCACACGGTTAGTTATAATAGTGAATTATTTATAGCTACAGGACAGGCTTGCTAGATTAGGCAACTTCAAGGACTGTCCTTATACAATAGTTTTGCACAGAACTTTTAAACAAATACCTTGCATTGAGCTTGTCAAGTCTATAGACCGAAATTTAGGTCTCAGTACCTTTTATATCCCGGGTTTTATCGTTTGGCTAGCAGTTTATGTTTTAAAATATCACAAAAATATATAGGTATTTTAGGTCAAAAGATCGATATAATCAGAGCGAAACTTCAGAGCTGAATAATTAAATCTACTATAAATATTAAATAAAATAGATAGATAGAAACTCTTTCTTGTGAACGTACAGAAAAACCATATAAACTAGTACAAGAGGTGGCCATATCGCTAAAAGCGATCTCTTCCAGGCCTAAATAAGCCAATAAGGTCTACCGCTAGCAGACAGAGTGATCAAGTAATAGTTAAATTTAGTATAAATATCTATTTTAGCCTATCAGCAGCAGACAGAGTGATCCATTAATAGTTTCAAATCTAGCATACATGTTTAAAAAAGCCTACTAGCCTTTTACTTGCAGATATAGCGATCCAATCATAATTAAATCCAGCATAAATATTCGTTAAAGCCTACCACTATCTGATACAATGATCCAATGATCCATCAATCGTGAAATGTAGCATAAATATTTATTTAAGTAGGCTTTAATAAATATTAGGTAAAATAGGTAATATTACAGTAGCCCACTAGTAGATAGTGATCCACGAATAGTTAAGTCTTGCATAAATATTAATTAAAGCCTACCACTTGCAAAGTGATACACGTATAGTTAGAACTATCATAAATATTAATTAAAGCTTACCACTAGCAAAGTGATACACGAATAGTTCGATCTAGCATAAATATTTACTAAAGCCTATCACTAGCAGAGAGTGATCCACGAATAATTAAATCTAGCATAAATATTAATTAAAGCCTACCACTAGCAAAGTGATACACGAATAGTTCGATCTAGCATAAATATTTACTAAAGCCTATCACTAGCAGAGAGTGATCCACGAATAATTAAATCTAGCATAAATATTAATTAAAGCCTACCACTAGCAAAGTGATACACGAATAGTTCAATCTAGCATAAATATTTATTAAAGCCTATCACTAGCAGACTGAGTGATCCATTTCAAGTTGAATGACCTGCCACTCCCGCCGACTGATAAACTCAAAATCTTCAAAATACCTAAGTCAGCATCTAATCAAGAGTCATTGTTTGATAAGGTCACCAAAGCTGATAAATGTAATCGATTGTTTCCATGATTGCCGATTGTTCAAAATAGATATTAACGTCACAGTTAGAAAAAAAATATGGTGTGATAGTACATTTAAAAAAAAAAAGTTTGGCTCCTCATATTGTTTATTTAGTGTCAAGTTTTGTAATATTACAAGTGAAGTAAAATATTTCACAACTATATCAAATCTCTGTCACAATCTAAGTCAAGCAAAGTAAGTCACGATCAAGTCCAAGTCATGCCTCAGTAAACCGGTGGAGACTTTACTAGAGGCTTCTATGGAGTTTTGGAACAACACAAAAAGTCACATATCACGACATTATACTATTCACCAGCACTCGTACATGTTTACGAACACTAAATGAATAAAAATCCATCAATTTCACACTTGAAGTAACACAAGTTTTGGAAAATAAAACAACGACGCAACGTGACTTCTTCACGTTCCCGCCGAAATCCCCGATCGTTGATTATTGGCCGAGAGAAGCGAGCTCTGGCAGTTGACAAATTAAAAAAAATAATACTTGCATGCTAGTTTGTATTTATGTTTGATAACTAGAGAGTTTTTGAGCAGATTAAAAAGAAAGGACTAAAACACAATTTTTACGTATGAATTTCAACAAAATCGGTTGAGCAGTTGTAGGATCGCGAGTGACAGTGACAGTTCGAGTCAAACAACTAATTGGTAGTAATTGTTACACTTCTTGTAATTTAAACTGATTATAAATTGCCAAGTTTACCGACAAGGGCCCTGTTATAACCAATTTAGATTATTCAGATTCCAATTGTATTACATAAAAACATTTGATAAGTTATGCTATAACGTTTAATTTTACATGTATGATACATAATTTTTAATTTTTAATGTGATTTATATTATTGACCTGACATGTAATTTTGTAATTATTCATAAAAATATCAATATCAATATCAACGCTTTTAGAAGGCACTTGGTTACGCGCAAAAACTTGCCAATACATCACGTAGTCTTCAGACTTTTAGCCCAGTAGCAGTAAGAATTTAATTTGACTTTTAATTTTAACATATCGGACGTTTCTGAATAAGACCAAAATTCACAGTCCTATATTACTAGAAACATTTTGTCATGCTGTAATAAAAAAAGTGTTATTTATGTATGTTAAATGACATGACAAAGAAATTTATGGGAGAAAGAAAATGAAAGTTTACCTCGGATATGTGTCAGTCCAGAACCATGGACTTTTGGAGTACAGGGGTCCTCTTGCGGGAAAGAAACTAAATGGTTACCTGCCTATCTTGTGCTAAAGGGATATATGTGGTAGTTTAAATCATAAGAAAGGTTTGAGGTTATAGTGCATTTACTTGCCTTCAATACAAGTTGACTAATCAAAATAAACTAAATTATTCCATAATGCTGATGGCGGCAAATCGGGGGAAAACTTGCGCACTACTACGCGGAAAATAAGTGGAAAAAACAAAGGTTATTTGATGGCATCATGCGAAGTGGCTTCCACAAGGTAGACTTGCAAATCTAAAAGTCCCTAAAAAAAAGAATAAAAAAAAGTCATCCTTGCATAGCCTGGGAAACATCCTTCTGGGTCACCAGGGTCATCATCTTCAAAAGAAACTGGAAATATGTTGAAATCGGGAGCGCGTGGCGCGTCCGCAAACGTGGTCTTCAAATAAACATTTTGGTTTTGTTAACGTCGATGTCGACGGGAAATTGTTGAAAAGTTTCATAGAACTCTTCGACCAAAGTAAAATGGATGAATGGGCCCTAACCACACAACTTCCTTAAAAGTAACTAATCAAAACAATCGAACTTAGGCTTCATTATGTAATTAAAAGTGTGTGTACATTTGTCACAAAAAAAAGATGGCGAATATAATATCTACGAGAGAAAAAGGGACACCTGTATTTATTAGACGCTCTCGAACCGTTTATCATACGTACGTCTAGCACTTTTCACAGACTGAGAGCGACTGAAGCAAGGTGAGCGCCGGCGCTCACCTTGCTTCAGTCGTCTCACCTGTCCGTTCATTTTACTTTGGTCGATGACTACACTATATACTAAAAGCCCTAGTTGCGGATTTGGCTCACGCGGACCGCTGTCCAAGTAACGAGTGGGAAAGAGAGGGAGAGAATATTTTCCACTTATTTTCTTTCCTTGGTTTGTTGTCCGTGATTCTCAGGTGGTGTTAACGAGTATCCATTGTAATTTCTTTTTATATTTTTGTCTGAATTTTCACTTCATCTGGTCGTAGATCGTAAAACATTTGTCTGGAGTTTAATTATTAGCGCCTGAGCTGAATCCTGCTCAAGGTTACAAAGTCAAAGTTCGCATTCTGTCCCGAAGGATTTTCTCTCAGATTAGGTACTTTTATACGAACTCAGAGTTTGACTGTCCTATAGCAAGCAGCATCTAATTTAACAGATCTTTCACCTTGGCGATTAAAATGACGTTTTAAAATAAATAATCACTTTATTCTTCACCTCCCCGAATTAGGACAAGGTTTGGAAATAGCAAAAAAGCTATTAAACGATAAATGTCAATTTATTCGTAGATCATTGCTTACCTACAATTAGATCAGCCTTGACTATAATTTTTAAGCAATCAGGCAAGCATACAATAAAGCCAAGTAAGTCGCGAAAAACAAAGCGTTGTAAATATATAAATATTTCGTTATTAAAACTAATGAATGAATATATACAGCTGTACAAAAGCAAAGGAACAAATATAATATACATTAAAATAAATTAAAAATAGCTAGCAATAAAGTATCGGGAAAAAGTTAAAACTAAAATGTTCTCGCCGATTCCATTAAAAGGATTTATTCAACCAAAAGCAAAAAACAAAGGGGTTTTGGGGGGAACGTGAAGATCATAAGTCGCGTCATTGTAATATTTTCCAAAACCTGTGTTAATATGTAAAAACTATTGCTTTTCAGCCGTTTAGTGTTCGTGAATTATATAATGTCGTGAAACGTGACTTTTCGTGTTGTTTCCAAAATATAGAAGACTCTAGTAAAGTTTCCAGCACTTTATTTGGGCATGGATTGGACTTTGCCAAGACTTACTTTGCTTGCCTTCAATTATGACTATGACTTGTTTGACAATATTTACCAATGTTTGAAATTATTTTATTTACTTGACACTGGCAAATGCACAAGACTTGCGACGCCAAAAACCCCAAAGGAGGAAAGAAAAAAAACCAGCAGCCATTTTGTTTATAACTATATATCGCCTCGGGCTAAAATCCTGTATAGCCTTTATTAAAATTGTTTCTTCAGTATTGTTTTTACAGAATACTCGAGGCTACGTGCCCGACGAACGCCCAAATTTTGCCAACTTGCCGAAAAAAGGGTCAACGAACTCGGCCCTCGGTAAGAAATATGACTTATAGTGAGTCTGTAGTTTCAATAACTAAGTTAATGTTACAAAAAACATCATCAGTTTTACATCAAATAAATGTAAATTTTACGTGTTGTAAATGCAGTACTCAACATTTTATACATTTCTGCATCAGCCTTTAAACATCCCACTGCTGAGATATCAGCCTACCCTCGAAGGGTGAGTGGACCATATCCACCACGCTGGCCCAGTGCGTATTGGCGAATTCACATACGCCATCGAATTCCTTCACCGGAAAAATGCAGGTTTTTTCACGATATTTCCTTCAACGAAAACCTAGTGGTACATTCGTACGTAAGTTCCAAAGAAATCATTGGTAGCGGCCCTTACCAATAAGTTCTTTGGAATTTAATTACGAACCGGATTGGACTCACGAATATGAGGCGAGTGTGTTACCACTGAGATATCACAACTATATACATATTTTACATTTAATTTTATATACAGCACACACATATTTTCACTCAACCATGTAGTGAAAACCAAAAAAATATTGAGAAGTTTAAGAACACCATAGATTTAGTCACCTAGTGCGGTAATCACTAACTAGTGCGGTTGCTTTTTCTAGGCCTGGACTACTGACACCAAAGACATCCCAACACTGGCCCTCACAAAAATTCCCACTACTTCTTTTGCACCCTACACGTTGTTCAGCGAAATAGTAGATTGCATAAGAACCCGGTGATTTTACAAGTTATTTTTTAAATTTTGCGTCATTCTTTGATTGGCATAAATTAATTAAAAAATGCGGAATAAATAATAATAATAACTCATACGTTGTATTGCATTACATTTTCAATAAAAAATATAGAAAATATATTTTATCCATCTTCAAGCCGTCAATTCTAAAACAAAGAACACATTTTTGGGTGTATTGGGTGTAAACTTATCAAGGCCCCAACCGCATTCTGTAGGAGGTAGACAGGTACCATTAATTGTATGAACTGCTTGGACTTCCTCATTACCCGCTACGATACTGACTTATTTGTTTTTATAGTCCATTTTGTAATGTTCTAGCCTATAATACATGTAATGGAACATTAAAGAAGTGATAATTGCTGTATGAAGTTGTACTGATAATAATGACTTTTTGTAAAGTTTTGATTTTTTCTTGCGATTATAGATAATCCTTATGCTCAAACCCACAACTAGTCGGCACCTATCCAGTTTGTTAGCGGTTGTAGCTTACCTATGTATAATACAATTTTTAACTATAGTAAAATGTTAATGCAATTTGCATGCAATTTTCCATATCCTATTCCAACAATTTTCGTAATATTTGAAATAAAATTGTAAAAATGAATTCTTCAAGAGATGAATCCTCCAGTAAATTACTCGTTTTGTTTTAAGTAAAGCACTATACAAGCCTTGGTCTGCAACGACTGCACTACTGGCCACGCTATGATAACCTCGAGCTAAGCTTAGTTATGGTTTTAAGCTTCGTCATCATTGCAGCCATTGCTGTCCGCGCTATGAAGATCCCAACCTTTAGTCTCGTCCTTTATTCAAGCTTGTCCATAAAGGGCTGCAATACTGGCCTAGACTTGCTAAGCTGCGCTTTCAGCCACCATCATCGCTGCCAGCAACACAGTCATTACAAACCACGACAATAATGTACTATTATTGCAAACACTATGATATTGACATGCAGATCTTAGTTACAATATTTTAGGTAGACCGTAATAATGACTGATTGTATATATTAAATGGCAATATCATGCGGAATGGATCAATCTATATACAGGTAGATTGTCGTAGGTAAATGATCACTAACTCTAAACATTTTCAGCATCATCATCAAAACAAAACAGTTACCGCACGGTAAAACTAACCTCATTACAATAACAATACAATAGTAACTAATAAATCAGTGGCACAAATTGTCGTCATTGTAGTTGGCAGCTTTACCATCATTCAGCAATGAGTAACAGCTTAACAAACGGTAGAGCTTGCCATTGTATTTTCAAATTAAATAACTGTTAAAACTTTTGACTGTTATTTTAAATCAACATTTTCGCACCCATAGTAGGGTTGGTACAGAGTATGCTTCGCTACGGGGAAAACGGGAAATTTTCCATTTTCTTAATAGCCCATCGCTATCCGCCAATGAAGGGGGATTGAGTGATGGGGACAACGCTAACTATTTTTAACTTTTGATTGCTATTCCTACTGTCCACATTAATAGACGACTCCCTGTCGCCTATTAATGTATACCGAGAACATACCATTTGTAGCCATGGTCGGTAAAATCCATACTCACCACCTTTTTACTCATACTATTTTTGACTGTTGAACCCTACTTCTTTAAAAAATATTAATACGTCTATTTGTTGATGACACTACGTATGATGATTGGAATTATAGTGATAAAGCGAATATTCGGGTCATCGCGACATATTCGCGGGTAGCCAAATCGTCTCCAAGACCATGTCACAGTGGATCATATATTGTGATGTTATTTAGAAGAAGAACAAGAAATTTTAACAGCGACGTCGCTCTATGCTCACAAAAATGCCTGAAAAATTGTGCTCATGTTAATTTTATGTTGTGTTTTTTTTCGGTACAAAAATATAAATGTCGTATTATACGAGTATATAGCTTGCATTTGGATCATTTTCATAATTTCCGATAGATTTGGATTTGGGAAATGGTTTGCCCTTCTGTATTACAATCGACCTACAAATATATGAGGCTAAATATGGCTTGTTTGGCAGTATGTATCGCACATTTCCTATTACATAAGAACCACGGTGCGCGGGCGCACCATCGAGGCCCCGCGCCGCGCCGGTTTCACAACCAACCTCAGCCACCGCAGCACCGTTTTCACTTTTTCGCTGTCAAGAACGAGCGTTAACGATAAACAAACTAACATTTTGGCTGCCTCACTGCCAACTTGACCCAAACAAGAAACTACGTAACAGCCATCCTATACCAAATAAAATGGACATCAACCACATTGCGTCTGAGTTCAAATTGAAACGAGGGACCGCGTAACTTACATCGGAAGCAATCGCGTGCATCGCAGTTTGATGAACGTTACAAAAGGATTTCTATGCAAACAATCACAAGCTATTCCAAACCTTATGTGTATAAGTATTAACATATACATTTAAATATCGGAATTTGTGAATTTTGCCATTATGATGCGCAAACTCAGGCTGTACAAATACCGAGGCTGTTCATTGACCTTTTGAGTACCTACATAACACAAGCGAAACAAAAGACGAATTTTGTTAGACATGAAGAAGAAACCTTGATCTGCAATACATTACGCGATTTCGAAACGAAACAGAAAGTACCTACCAGTTTGTAACTGTTTTTCATGAGACTGTGAGAATAATTTAAAGAAAAGGTTACTCATGCATTGAGGTTTTGAAGTGAGTAAAGCCGAGAGGTTTGTACAAGAGAGCTTGTCTCTTAAACATATAACATATACATGATTTCGTTATATTGGTCAGTTTTCTAGTAGCATTTGGTTGCGATCTTAGATCTGTCTGTAGCTCAAACACTTATGTTTTGAAACTTCGATTGTTTAAATTCGGATTAAACATCACGAAACAATCATCTCATTTCGTGTAACTTGACATTGTGAAATTGTAACGAATTGAATGTTCAGATTAAAATCGACCTCCACCTTTCATTTAATGTTTCAGCTTGTAAAATCTGTCGGTAAATACGACATGAAATCGCAGTCAGTATGACTAGTGAATACAAAGCTTGAATCTAAGAGTGCTGGCCATAGTAGTAAAGCCTGACATTGCCTCTCACCGGGCCCACGTAACCGGCGAATTACGTAAAGGTCTTTTACCCTTGTTTATTTGGGACAGCTGTATTAAAGAGATGTTTTAATTTACTAGCATTAGCACTTGTGGTTACGGTTGGGTAATAGTTAACAATGGGACGCTCGCGATCGTCTTCCAATCGCTTTTCGATATGAATGTCGAAATTCCTGGCTTTGAAAGGTATGTACATAGGAGATTGCTTTTGCGAAAGATGTATTGGGCGATGGGGAGGTTAGCAATGACGTGGTGGCATTTGCGTCGAATCTGCTAAACTAATATGACAGGACTAAAATTATCTGCGTGTCTTTCATTTGATTAAGTGAAAAACAATAGCAGCATTTTTAGAGCTGTCAAATTTTGTATAGTTTATGAAATGGTAGATTTGATATAGATTACGACATACAAATTCAAATTAATTACAATTCAAATTAATGTAATTCAAATTACAATATATTTTTTTTAAATATTGTATTCCACCTACATAATGAATTTGCCATTTTTAGTATGTAAGTTAGTAGATAGAAAATACATTTATAATATAATACTTAGCTTTAATAAGAATACTTAATAAAATGGTATGTTCGCAATGGATAGAACTGTTGATACTAAAAAAACATTTAAGACCCTTGTACACAGTTATACAATAAAAATAAAAAAAAACTATTGTACGTCAGAATGACACCGATGCTTTATAATTGTGTACTGGCTTTATATATTAAGGCTAACGTACTGAGGTAACCTTTGAAAATAAAAATTTATAAATATCATCACAATTCGTAGCTCTTTTTCTGCGTACCTTGTTTTTATTACAGATTGTAATTTAATAAGCATTTTTATACAACAAGCTTATTTTCACCCAATAGATATTATTTATCTTACGCTCATTGGGTTGAACATTATACTGACGAGGACAGGATGACCTTGCTCTAGAAGCAGCCTTCCAGTATCTTCGACGGCATGTAAAGTTTGAGCGAGCTCTACAATGATTAAGAAACAAACGTTTTTTTAATTTTAGTAAGCCTTTTTAATTTATTTATCAACATATATTGCGCTTTTAAATTATTTTTGGACATTGTTATGATTTAGAAATAATTTCTGTTCTACCAATTTGGTTATAGAACAATTTATATTTTAATACAGTCGAGTAATGAACTAAAAATGCAAGAACTGAGTAACTGTAAATCACTTCGGATAACATTTTCGAACAATATAATCACCAGCTGCGGCTTGTCTGTGTTGCACATTTGTGTGAGAGGCATAGGCAGTGCCAGATTCTAGTTTCGCAAAAAGTCTAGACGGAATAACATTACTTTGAATAGTGTATTTGATAGTAATGATTATAAGCGTTATGATTATTAGCGTTAAAGCTGCAATACTGACAGAAAATAATACAATTAAACAAATTGCAGTACAAAAAATACTGTAGTCATCAGTATTTAAGCATATTTTTTTCATGCTGATGACTGTCTTATCACGGCTTTGGTATTCCTTACTTGAAAATGTATTTATAAATTCTTGAATTAAAAGACTCATTTAAGTAACAGGAGTTATAGTTTATCTATTTATTAGGGCTCTTGTTTTTTACAGTCGATTCTAAAGATATAGTGTAAATGCATAAATGCAAATATCATCCTGTTTGAAGATTTTTTTATTAGTCACTATGTATTCATGGGTTGTTACGAGAAATGATCTAAGCGTATAAGTCATAGACACACTGGTTTAAGACCAATGCGGGATGATAACGTATGGATCAGCGTTTGCCTTCGCATAGTGATGATAACAATGACCTCCTTTCTGGTTGCAGTTATCAGAGAGCTTGTTTAGTTAGTAGGTGGACAGTGGCGTCTCCTTCGTGCATTCTTAGCACGCGAAGTCTCGAACTTTCGCAAGCCGTCGTATATTGCCGGTGCATCCTTGCGCAATCAGCCGGCCAGCAGCAATGTCACATTATGTAAGAGTTTGACAGCTCGCTAGGTGACTGGCACGACAGTTTTCCTTCTTCGAATGGGGACGGCAAAGTTTTGGTCATGACTGCGGCGGCGGTCAACACTTTACTTAATGACAATCCCTAACAGAGGAAGACGGGTGATATTCTAAGATTTTAATCACAAAACATAAGTTCCAGTTAAGCTCGGGGTGCTTCGATGACGAAGATGACGAGGGAGAATTATATGCCTAAAATATTCGTGCGAGCGAGAGAGAGAGAGCGTAAGTGTCGGAAAATTTAGTTGTAACTAAACGTGAGACTCTTCCTCAATTTAACCATGCTTAAATTATCTCGGTTTTTTATTACTAAAAACACTCATTTTTTATTACTATCTGTTTAGTAATAAGTCATGACCCTGAATTGCACGATAAAAGATTTAAATGATGTCAGTTGCATAAAAAAGAAACGTACGGCCCAGACAAATAAATCAGTTTTCGCTACAAATGACTTAAAACGACATAATATATCTATTTTTGCCAATTTCAGTGTAGTGCCGTTATAAAATCCACACAAATTGGTCTATAATTTGCTAAAAAAATTCATGCTAATTCGAATATAATGGTTTTTCTAGTTTCACTCAATCAAATACCTTTCTAGAAATTTCTCGCCCGTCATTGGTCTGGAATAAGTAACAGTATGTTCCGAAGAGATGCATAGATGGCGTCATCGCATAAAGGCTCTTGGCATCCACAAGATCGATAATTATAAAACTATAAAATGTGAATTTGAAAGAAGCAAATGTGGGGTCTGTTTTTGATAAGAATACAAATAATGTTTAATGAAACTTTCGTTTTTATGTTCTAATTTGACGGATGATATCGCAAAAAAATATGTTTTTTTTTGCCACTGTTTCGAGTTATGGGCGACATTTTTCTAAAGATATTTCTGATTTTATGATAGACCGACACAACACACAGTTTTTGGAAATCAGAAACATTTGCAAATGTGAGAGAGATAGCTGTGGCACGACTAAACGATGATCGCTATATTCGCTAAGTATTATTTCCCTATAAGACTGCGATCAAGCTACTTGTTTTTATTTAGTTGATGTTCGCGCGATCAGTTTACTTAAAAATGTTTGAAAATGAAGATTCGCGTGAAATCGCACCGATACAGCTTCATGCACATATGTCAACGTCAAGTCGCCGAAGTCACGTCAAAAAACAATGGTTACGTAGAAGTTGTAGGGCATTGGCTCCACATATCAGTCACGTCACTATCGGCGACTTGACGCTGACGTGACTGTCGTGTGTGCATGAACCTTAATTCGTGCGACCGATAGCCAATTAAGACGCGGCCTTAGTATCGATATAAAACTGTCACTGGATACTTACTTTTATTTGTACAGTTTATTTGTCTTTTGCTTTCAGTTTTGTTGCGTAACCAGCGCCAGTAGCATTGAGATTTGAAAGCTCTCAACTTTCCTAAGATGTTACTCGTATATTGCGAATACGAGTAACTTTGTAGATGTTAATTGGTTTCTGTTTGCTTGTGAGTCTTGCTAATACACGATCCTTTTTTTTTCCTTATTTTATTAGAAAAACTAAATTTGAGAACTTTTTTGGTAGATTATATAGTCGATTCAATTAACTTCTTAATATACTTTCTGACATGCGGAAGAAACTTAATCCACACAGTTAATTTGTTCTTCAAAAAAGATTATAATCTACCTACATACGACAAGTTACGTTGTAAATTGGATTGCTTACAGATATACAGATATTATGCTAAACTCACAATTAATCAAACAATTTCATCAAAATGTTAACGTCATTATTATGTTTTGAAAAGATTTTTAAACTATAGTTAATTATGGACCATATCTGTAATAGTAATAAACCTGGTTTCTAATTTAAAAAACCTTAAATAACTTTAAAAAACCTCTTGTAAAAAAATAGGTCAATAAAATATGCTCATTTTTTTCATATATTGGTTTTTCTTCTCGCTTATCTGAACCATTTTCAAGTTTTTTTTTTAATGCCGTAGGTAGCAAACAAGCAGACGGGCCGCCTGATGGTAAGCGATCACCGTCGCCTATGGGTACCTGTAACACCAGGGGCATCACAGATAGGTTGCCGACCTTTAAGGACAGGATTAACAGCCCTTTTGAAGAACCCCATGCTGTAGTTACTCGGAAAAACCGCTGGTGGAAGCTCATTCCACAATTTGCAGGTGTGAGGCAAAAAGGATCGCGTAAAACGCACAGTGTGCGATTTCCACAGATCGATTACATGCGGATGAACTTTATCACAGTTTTCTTTGAGAACTAGTGCCATGACCAGCTAAGTAAAGCAAGGGCTGTGTGAAACGATTTCAAAATTAGTAAGGTACCTATTGTTTATATTTATACTTGAGTCACCGCGAACGCAATGCGATTTTACGAAATTGCCGCGAGACCAAAACACTAAACCGAATTACCTCATGCGCGTAACCCGGCTGCGACAGGGTTGTCAACTACGAGAAAATAAGGAAAAAAAGATTAAAACATAAGAAGACTATTGTATTTATTTATTTTTGTATATAATTTAAGTTGTTTTAATTTTAAGTAGGTAGGTAGGTTATATTTTATTGTAAATATTATTATTCGTGATTTAAAAAATAAAAGTAAATAAGACTATCCTAACTAATTTTAAATGCGAAAGTAACTCTGTCCCTCTTTCTCTCTGTCTGGGTGTTTGTCGCGTTATCACAGCTAAATGGCTGAACGGATCAACCTGAATTTTTGCGTAGATATGTCTTAAGGTTTGGAGACGGCCATAGCCTACTTTTGTTTTTGTTGGCCCACACGAACGAAGTCGCGGTGTAATAGCTAGTAATAAATACATTTTAAGCTTTGAATACAATTTATGAAGGCTCAAATAAAGCCAAAAATTGTTGTCTTTGGCAGGGCAGGGTAGACTTGGCGAAGGCTAATTAGGAGAGTCGACCACATATATAGTGGGAGCTGAAACTGAAGAAGACGATAACAATATTTCATACAATCTAAAAATAATAAAAGCAGTTGATCATGCACCGAAATTCTCTTTAAAATGCAACACATCGCGCCAGGAGGCTCGACAAGCTAATTAACTGCGCTGCCGATTGATCGTCTCAATGTATGTTTATTGGCACTTAATAATTTTCATGAGGGGCATAAGTATTAGCTGTCTACCGGTTGTGTGGTATGTGTTACAAGCTCAGGTCAATTAACTTCAGTAATGTAGTAATGCCGCCAGCATGCTGGGTACGCTACCAACTGGTAGTGGGCTTGAACATTTGTATTATCTACAGACCTTTAATGGTCTCTGGATAATTCAACTGTTATTTTTATGTAGTAGGTTTAGTAGTATAGGTAGTTGTGGTAGTTTTAAAAAAATAAAAATAACTTCATATTTTTACCCATGACTAAAAACAAATTCTGAAAATCTTTGTAAAGATCGAGAAAAATCTTACGGTAGCAACCCTAATCAACGAACATTGCAACGGCATCCGTCAAATTCTGTGGAAAATTGCTGTTATAGTTTCTTTCATTACTACCGGCATACGCAAGTGTTGAAAGCCCTTTAATTCTATTGCCTATGCTACTGCGAATGAGGGTGTACCTTAGACTTTTTAGGCTAATGATGATTATTGTGGAAAAGATTTTATTTCTTAATTTTCCGGGTATTACGAAATGACATTATCTTTTAATGTATGCTAGTGAGGTATCTGGTAGCTTGTCGTGGTTTGTGTTCGTGGGGTCACGGGTTTGAATCCGAGCGGGCTCGTACTAATGACTTCTTTGACATTTACGAACGGATGTATACCACAGGCTTTTCGGTGAAGGAAAACACCGTGAACAAATCTGCTTATTTCCGGAGAGGAAATTCAATGGCATATGTGAATCCACCAACCCGCACTGGGCCAACGTGCTTGATATGGCCCAATCATCCTTCGAGGGTAGGCCGATATCCCAGCGGTGGAATGTTAAGAGGCTGATGCAGCTGATGCGTATCTCAAACTGAACAAATACCAAACGCGCTCTACATTTATGTAAGTATCTATAAAAATTGTCATGTAACATTTGCAAACGAAAGTCAATATACTCGTACTAAAATTTCAATATAGTCGTACTAAAATTTATATAAAATGCATTGGCTTGGTGCGCAGAGTTCGGACCAGCTCTAACACCGTCCTGGAAATTATTGTGGCAAGGTTTCAGTGTGCTTCCCTCCAGCATTGCTGCTAGAGACAAGTACCAGCACCAACGCCAGTGAAATGTACTAGCGGTTGGACTCGATGTTGCATATTGTGTTTCTCTTTTTATGTATTTTACTGGGATTTTTATATTAATTGTAACATTCAATTTTAATTGATTTTTCAAAATATGACACACGGTGCTTTTTAATCGGCTATCCCACAGAAGAGAGAAGTAAAAAAAAATCCTCTTTTGTGGGCTATCCCTAGCGGATAAAAAGCTCCCGCTCTTGTGAAGAATATACATGCAATTTAAGCGCTAGCTACGGTATCTATACAATTTTAAAAAAAACTCTCCTCTTTACAAATGTATCAAATTTCTTAATTGTGTTTTTGTTTTTATGTATGTTACTTTTTATATTGAATTTTATATTAATTGTAACATACAATTTTAATTGGTTTTTCAAATTGGTGCTTTTTATAGGCTCTTGTGAGTATAAAACTATACATGCAATGTTAGCGCCATGCACATACTGTATATTTTTTTTTTAAACTCCTCTCATTTCAAAAATATTTAAAGTCTTTTATAGTGGCAGCTCCCTAGCTGATTAAAAAGCAGCGTGTTATAATTAATATTAAACTGAAATATTATTATTATTATTTTTTCGCAAGCGTTATAATGCTGCCAGCATGCTGAGTACTCTGCCAACTGGTGGGTTTGAGCATCTAAATTATGTTCAATGGTGTCTTGGTAATTCAACTTCATTTTGTGCAGTAAAGTTCAGGTAGTCTGTATGTATTTTGCTTAGTTGATAAAGTCACACTCCCGGGTAAAAACAAGTAAAAAAATTAATGCTTTTGCAGAATTTGTATGCAACACAAGTCTCTGATCTATAAAATTTGTTTTCCAAGCGCAATAGTTAATTTAATCGCCTACTTTAATAAAAAGTTTACCTAAAGCAAAGCAGTAAAGTTTACCTGTAATTTATTTATTTTAAAACGAAGTTAACAGGTAAGTCGGTCAGCGAGTAGCGACCATTCAACACACGCAACGCAAATGATTGAACGAGACGCGTGAAAGAATACCAACACATGGAAAACGTTCTACAAGACAAGTGACAAATGTAAGAAACAGAAAACAATGTTTTTGAGATCCTTTAGAACAGCTTCGCTGGATCTGAAAGGGCTTTAGCATTGTTAGACTCATTTTGAGGCCGTTCGGAAGGTCTTTCACTTTCTTGTTGGACAATAGAGTTTAGGAAATTTGGAAGAAAATTTGGCCTTTCAAAGAGTTATGCTTTTGTGAATGTCTTGCATATTTTAAATTGGAATGTTCAGAAATTGGAAAGCTACGATAGAAATACTCATACTAACAAGCAGTTCTAATGATGGCTATTAGAACACTTCTAAAAGCGATAGTGCATCTGCCGGAAAATGTATTTGTCTCATGCAAGAAGATAATTAGGGCTTGTTGGTTGCTGCTCTGAGTGCTACAGATCCGGCCGCCAGAGGGAGCTAGTATTATCTACAATGGTGCAGTTATTCTACACGCAAACTCGTCACGCGATCTCGCCACAGTAACACACTGCTAAAGAAACTGTGTGGAAAAGGCCTTCCGGGGTGAACGGCCTCGTTGCGTAAAGAGCTTGGTGGCGCAACATGCGCGCGCGCCCACTGCCAGGCCAGCGCCACCTACCGGCGTATTTATGCACGCCTGAAAATGTGGAAACACGTGTTGGGGTGTTGAATTTCATGCCTAACCTTCTTGACAGCGCATTGTTGAAGCAGCATAGTTTAATTATATATTTTAAAAGATTCAAAGTTTTCTAGGTCGCGTTTTTAGAAAATAAAATGATGATGGTGATTAATTTATAGCAGGTAATTTCAATTATGTTTATGCGTACTTAGTGCACACAGATATTTGTGACTGACGACCACAGTTTTGGTTCTAACTGTGCGTTAATTTAATCTTATAACATATCAAGAGACATATTATGCTTGTGCAGATCGCAAAGCATACGGTCGGTCGGTCGTGAGTGACGAAACGATATTTAATTCCTAGGTCAAGGTACGGCTTCTCTTCGAAATTGGAAAATTGCCACACATCAGCGACCTTAACTCGCGAGTCCGCGTTTCGCAAGCTGTTAATAAAGCGGCGAATACATTACAAACAAGTTTGAAAAAGAAAGCCAATTATGTACGACTCTTTAATTTGGGCAGTCACCTTTAGGTTTCAGATATTTGCGTAAATGTCTGCAAATTTATGTGAGCAAACTATCAAAGGATCTGAGGTAAGCTCAGCAATGTTTGCCGATATTTTTGATGTTTGCATTGTACAGATTTGCTTAATATCATGGATAACAAAATAAAGCCACAAAAACGTAGTAAAAAGAATACATCCAGGAATACTTATTGTCTATTATGTAGATCAGTGATAAAAATATTCAAGACAATATAATAACAAGACAATTTATAATGTTTCAAAGTAAATTCAATTACATAACTTTAAAAAAAAAAATTATACGTAAGCCTCGTTTAATTTATAAATCGATCCAAAATCTTTCCAAAATTATTAAAGTCGTTGACTGTTCAACACTCAAAGAAATGGAAAGTGAGTTATACAACGTCCAACCACCTGACGGGGCCGTGAAAGGCGGGTCTTAATGTCAGCGATCCGTGGTCAAGGCTCTTAAGACACTTCGGATACACCGAAGCGTCTGAGCGAATGCGACCCTATTGCAAACACTCGAGACATGGTTGAAACTACCGCATTGATTATTACGGCACAAAATAAATAGATACAGAAGACCAGCTTCGACCGACTCTGATTTTAATCTACCGTATCGCTAAGGCTGATAATATTCTACAATAATCTTTGGAAATATTAGTTTTTAGTATAATCGAATCTATTAATCATTTAATCAATTTTTTTTTTATCCAAAAGCTCACTCAACAGAAGTTATTTTGTAATTGTTCACTTATTTTTGTTTAATATTTGTTTGAAATTTTAATTCAAAATGTCAATTCCGTACTATCTAGTGCTGTATTTAACCAATTAAATACATAAACATTCTGGTGAGATTACTTGTTCATTTTAATAATGTAAATTGTCAGGCGTGTCATACAAAACAATAATAATTACGTATATCACCAAAGCGCGGGCATTCACGACTGACGTTCGATTTGATCCGATCGCGTCATATTGATACGTATGCGTCTGTTTCTGCTAGCATCGGTTATTGTTCGTCGTTTTAGCTGGCTTTCTAAGCCTATATAACACAGAATATATAATAATACAATGCTTAGAGTATGGTCTGATACAAAAGAAAAGTAATTAAGATTTCAACATTGTTTTAGCTGTAACAGCACGTAAAGTTAAACTACGTTATATGCTTTATTAAACATTTGTAAAAAAAAGTATAGAGAAGCATAACGGAAAACGTCTTGGCTTCTTGCGTGCATGACATACAAAATTGAATATCTCCGCAGCCGCAGAGTTGCTTAGGTATGACTGAGGCTTCGCGCATATTTTCGAGTGCTTGTTTCATGATTGTTATCTTGTTTTTGCTGATGTTGACATTGATTGACGTAGTGCGGAATCAGGGTCTACTATTTTGGTGCAAGAGTTGTACGAGGGGTTGTGGAAGTAAAGAACTGCTCTGGGGATGTTTTGTACGATAAAAATCCAGCTCCTGTACAATATTGTATGTTTCTTTATTTATGGCCAAGATTATTACATAGTTCAATTAATTATGCTCCAAAACAATCACCATTGCGTTTAGGTGAGTGGTATTATGTAGGCATACGATTATATTTAAATAATTACTAATAACCTATTTAGGGTTCTTGAGCTAAAAGTTTAGAAGAGCAATTTTACAAATAGTTATAAAATGTATAATCGAATTAAATACCTATTGAACAGTAGTTACTATGAATATAGTATGAGAGGATCCCAAAAACTGGTCAGCATTTGCTCAACCGTATTAGGTACAGCTAAAAAACAAGGACAAGTCATTGCAAAATCTCCGTTTCTCTTATAAGTCATTGTCAATGTCGACCTAGTTCGGTTAGGGTTCAACGACCTCTAAATAGCTTTATGAAAGTGAACTAAATCCATTCTTCCGAGTAAAAAAGAAACTAAATCACTGCCGCCCACTATAAATCACGGAATAGACTTAAATAAGAGCAAAGAAAGTCCATTGTCTGTGAGAAGGTTCGAAAGCGAGAGTAATTGCCGTCGCTGCGCCGGCGCACGGAACCTCGTACGGCAGGTAATGGATGTTACGGCGCCGCGTCACACCCAGTAACGGAATAAGACTCGATGCGCATCACTCACACTTTGATGTGAGCTTAAAGAGACGCCAGCTTAGAAACAACTTGTTAGCAATAAACGTTATTCTTATTCTCGTACGTAAGATTGTGTATGTTTTGTTTAGGTTTTTTATTTGAAGCCGTTTAACGGTTTCTTTTTTATCAAAAAGCATCAATTGTTAAAAACTGACTAGACTAAGAATTTGAAATATGCGGGAAGTATTTTTGGTGTCTTTCCGCTGCAATATAGCGTCCAGTACAATAGGAAAAAATAATAATTTAAAAAAACATTAATTAATCGTTCATTCATCAATCATTCATTCATTTCATTTAATGCGTGCGTTTGTTGCTACTAATTGAAATAAAAATGTATAAATTGTAGTTATAGGTATTTTTTCTAGTATGTATTAATACTATGTTTTTTAGTATGTAATAATACTGTAGGAAAACAAAAAAAAACCTGAAAAATGTTACCATTACACATTATGTGGCAATGTATATTTAAATAAATAAATTAAAGCCAAAAAACATTAAGCAATAAAAAAAAAAGTTAAGTTTGGGTACCAAATACATTTTATACTGCACGATATACAAAGACAATGTGGATGACAATAAGAATCGTCATATTGCACGGAAAGTGAGGAACAATAACGTTTCTGCGAAAAGTAAAAGTAATATAAATGCAAGTCTAGTCTGCGCGTTCGCAAGCTATCTCGTTACGGTAACGGGTGTAACGGAGTGCAACTTAATCGCAGTGCTTTTAGGGTTCCATACCCAAAAGGCCAAAAGTGTAATTCAAGCGGTCCCCTTAGAATAAACGTGCTAGTTTGACATTTGTTTTTACTCTATCGTAAAAACAGTTAGGCACACTACATATCAAAACTACAAAATATGTTGTATACCACACATCAAATTATCGTAGACAACACACCACATTCTTCACAAAACTGCCACGTAACACAAAAATATTGCACAAATATCTTGCACATACACGTGTCTTTAGTGTGTGGTGCGCCTAATACACAAAAAGTGTCAGACTTTGTGACCATAGTGCAATTTTACAACATGCTAAGAATGCCGATGTGAATGAAAGAAAACCCTTTTTTTTTAGAAATACAATACGAAAAATTACTATGTGATGATAGTGAAACCTCGGTGCGTGAATCCGACTCGCATGTGGCGGAGTTTCATAGGTTCATTATTTACAATCATTTTCTGGTGTGCTTTGATAATTCCCTTCATTTTCCATTTGAGAGAACTAAGCTCCATTAACTCAATCAATAATTAATCACTAACTACACAGACTTGCACTCAAATAAATAGTTGTCATAATAAAGGCTAAAAAGTTATTGGCTATAACACTTAGGATAGGTTTTTACCTTCAAAATGGCGCTTTTAATTCGACTCCGCTGCAGTCTGTTTATAGCTTAATATAACCTAGCAACCAATTTTCGCCAGAGTGCGAAAAAAGATGCAAAAAGTAAGAGAGTAAAAGAGATAGCTATAGTGAATTTTGTCTTTAGACACAAATTTGCGGAGCCTATTTAAGAGGGCAAAAATGGTATCTCAAATAAAATATAAGTGATTATAATAACCCTGAATAATAATTATGACTCCCTACCATTGAATTGAAAAATCAGCATCAAATAATAGGCTGTCTGAAAGCGAGAGTGCCTCAACAAATAGTCTATAACGCTGATCCATACTAACTACTGGGAATCTATGACGCTGTAGCAGAGTAACAGTAATGGTTGTAAGCTACGGTATGGGACCCCGTGGGGTACCGCAGCGGAAGGAACCTGTTGTAGTGTAGCGTTCCTGCCGTTAGCTTCTAGTGTTGCTCAAGTTTATCGAGTTTATCGATGTTGGGAGTTACCGGTTTTTTTTATCAAGAAAGTTTTGGTTCAAGGTTTAGAGAGTTGAGTACGTATATTATTTTAGCTTTGTATCTTTACTTATTATGAGATGATATAAAGCTCAAGAATTTAGCAGTACGGTGAGATGCTAGCTCGAATGTATTTTAGAATAAAAAACGATTTTAACTCTATCTATGTTGATATTAGATGTTTTGTCAAAATTACGATGTAACAGCGTAACTTTTTTATTTAATTTTTTGGAAACTTAATTTTATTATCATTATCTGCAACTGGAAAGAGGCTTGAACATTTGTATTATCTTTAGATCTTCAATGGTGTCTGAGTAATACAACTGTTTTATGTAATAGGCAAAGTCGTTTGGGTAGTTGTAGTTTGTTTGCTTAAAATAAAAGAAATGTTTTTTCCTTCTCCTTCATCAAAAGAAAAAGATAAATAACACGAAAATTGGGTGTCTTTAAACACCCTCGAAACCCTACCCTCGAAGGGTGATTAGGCCATATCCACTACACTGGCCCAGTGCGGGTTGGCAGATTCGTGAAAAAACTCAACAAAATTAAAAATAGTGATATCGATAGCAATAATACATCCCTATCCCAAACAACGGTCAGCCAGCATCGAAACTTTACCACTTTCTCTTTCGATGACCACACACACTTAAACGCAACAGGTACACGACAGGGTTCGCAAGTGTGCATTCATAGCTACAGTTACATCACTCCGCTGACGCATCGAAAGGTCACCGTACTATATTTGACTACATTATCCATAAGAATGCCTCGAGATGGATTCGATTCAGACCGTTCACCTCTAGTGAGAGTGAATGTGGTAACAGTATGGTTTAATTGCCTAAGCCCTTCGTTATTTACGATCGCGGAAGACTGTGGTTATGAAATCACTGTGCTTGTTTGATGAAACGTTATGTTATGTTACGTTACGTTGCTGACAGAGATCTAATGCAATTTAACACAAGTTCATGGATAAACCATGAGATTGTGATTTATTAGCGAAATATGAGTGATCAGTAACATGATTGGTTGCGCTGCCGGTCGATAAATATGACAGATAATAAGTAAGCAACTCGCTAAAAATCGCAGAAGACACGCATAGACGCTAGCGTTACTAGTTAACGGTGGCAGTAACCGTAAACATTTCGCAAATCGCTGTCAAATGAGCGATTTTCACCATTAAAACATCTTCGATTTTGGCTCTACGCTTATTGTATTTAGCCAGTGTCTAGTTTTGTAATTTTTCAAGTAAAAACTTTAGTATATTATTTCGTAATAGCAACAAATCTACGACTACTATGTAGGAGGTAATGCTTGCGGAACGCAAGGTGCAAGCAGGAGTAAACTTATGTATTGCAGTGTGTTGTGCAATGGATTATGATAAAAATAATGAAAATAAATGTGTTATTTTATTTAATTATTTTATTTGATTAATTATTGCACACACGATCATCGAACTATGCACTACAGGAGGACTTAACGCTATAGCATATTTTACCAGCTACCCTGTGCTACGCTAATACGCGTAGTGTACCTACTTTGAAAAGATGCGGTGATGGCTTTGTTAAAAAAAACCTGATAGGAAGTGTCTTAGAGCGTTGTATAAAAAAGTAGCATAAATGCTAACTAAAATATTGTGTAAATACATTACAAGCCTCTTGGGTCGTAAATTCAGTGTTTTTAAAAAATACATCAATAATGATGCCAATAATAATGATAATATTAATATAATGATGATATGATCAATAATAATGATCAATCATATGCCTGGCCGGGAATTGAACACGAGACCTCCTACTCATATGGCAGATGTGCTACCAACTAAGCCAGGAGGATAGCAAAAATCATGAAATATTACAAAGCTAGCGGCACAGCGTTGAATTACACAGGGAGTACTCTTAAATATAATAAGACAATTGCTGTACACTACAGTACCTAACAGTAGGGTTTCCCACGCAATGGGAGCCGGCGGCCTTGCGGCTGAACTGCGCGCGCGTTGCCCGAGTCATGGCCTAACCTCTGTAGCAGCTCCTGTGTACTACTGTATCTGTTTTGTCATGATAATGGCAGTGACGATTACAGCGCCACTAACTACCGACAAGGTGGACGAAAATGGAATTATTTTCCCTAACTAGTTCCTATGTTTAATTGACCGAGCGAAGATAAGGTCTCAGAGTTTACTGGGACAAATCGGCATTTGTATGTATGTTTGTGTGTATATTTGTCCGATGATAACTTGCGAACCGTTGATCCGATCTTCATGAAATTTTGTTGGCAAGTGGTTCATTTCAATACAATTTTTAAGTTAGAATATGAGCTGAATCGATCGAGCGGTTGCGAAGATATAGAGGTCGAGAGGTCTCAGTTCGCCGCGAACTACTAGTTGTATATTAAGTGCAGAGTACTAAAATAATTAGTCATAAGGAGTTATAAGTGTCATCTACAGCTCATTCATAATTCATAGTGTCATTTGAATTATTTTATCCATCTAGGTTTTAAGGTGGACAGTACAGAAATAATTAGCCATGAAAATGGCGTTGAAAGTAGCGCATTACAGCGCAATTCTCTTCCCGTTCCTGTGGACAAAATTGATTAATTAATTCGCGATACATAGTCGCGCTAAGAAATGACTCAAGCCAAGCCCCAAATATCAAACATTTTTTTCAGCGCCAAGTTCACGTAAATATAACTGAGACCTCGTGACCTCTATATCTTCACAACCGCTCAATCGATTCAGCTCATATTCAAACTTAAAAATTGTATTGAAATGAACTACTTGCTTACAAAATTTCATGAAGATCGTACCAACGGCTCGCAAGTTATCATTGGACAAATATACACACAAAAATACAAAAACATACAAACATACATACAAAAGCCGATTTGTCCCAGTAAACTCTGAGACCTTCGCTTCGCTCGGTCAAAAAACCTGGATTACACTCATCCGGATATGAGAATAAATATATTAGTATTAATCCTAACGCGCGTTTTAATAAACTTCACGTCCGTTTGTTGTAAAACAACCTTGTTGACATAGAATTTCGACAGCTGAATAGCTGTATAGCAGCAACGTTCTAGGGTCTACGACAAGGTCAAAGCCCTGAGACATCAATAACCGAGTCGCCAAAACGCGTTCCGGTCTATGACCCACACAGCTCAGGTTCAAAGTTCGTTTGTATAAGCCCTACATTTAGGCTTTGCCCGCTGGGTCGATGGTCGATCGCCTACGGTTTCTGCTGACACTTTGATTGATATTGGTAACTGTTCCTTATGTTATCATTTTCTTTTGTTTTTTTTTTTAATTTGGTTATATTTAGAAATAGTAGGGATGAAGGAAACTGTAGGAATCATTTCAAGGGTTTTTGATTGCTAGCTCTTTTTAACGGACTATAAAAAAAAACTTAAATTAATTTTTTTATTTAATTGTATTAAATTAATAAAAAAAAAACTCAAACAATTATCATAGCGATTTTGGTATTTTCATCAACGAGTCAAACATTTGCATTCAGAAAGTATCATTTGGTGAAGTGACATTGATGAAGGACACCACAGATGGCCGCCGGGACTCCACAATGATAAGTTTTTCTTTAAATTATTCGATGTTGATGACGTTAGGGAGAGCCGGTTGCAGGTTTTATTCTTGAAATAAAGTTTGGAGACATTTATGATCTCTGACCACTAGCTTTTACGACAATGATCACCCCTAGATTCCGCACTTAGGACGATCGAAGCGCATTACGCATCGGTCAAAATACACCTATAAAAACTTACTCTTATTGGTTAATTGCTAGGCGCGAGTAGGTAGCCTTGTGATAATCAATGACAACGCTTGCCACCAACAGTCACCGCAAACTGCGCTTTTCTCCAACTTTGGTAAGTTTTTGTCACAACAACTCGTCATGCGGCATCTATATACAGGTTGTTACTTAAAGTTGCAAGAATATTGAAAGGTAGCAAATTCATATAATGAAAGGTACTCATCATTATGAACAGCTTTTACTATGGGCAAACTGAAACAGCGAAAAAATATCAGCTTTCCATACATATTGTCGAGTGTCATTGAAATTTTTCTATGCAAAAGCCGACTTCTATGAAAAAGTTGATCATAATGATGAGTACAAACATATATTTCAATCTTGTCGTGCCTTTCACCTGCTATCTGTGTTTTCCGATAAGTTAAATAACAAAAAAAATGACTTAAGTTCAATTTTTATCAAACTCAGATCTCGAAAAGTTGCTCCATTTCCGAAACTTGATAACAAGATATTGTGTTGCTCCGAACGAATTGGTTCCGAGCTCTGAGTTGTCATGTAAAGATCATCAAATAATAATTATACACAGTCTTCTTTGCCCTCTTCTGGGTATAATATAGCCTTCTCTAGCTATGCCGACTGCCTCATTTCTGAACTATTAAGGACAGAAACGATTTCAAATTTTACTTGTGATTGAAGTAATTTTTGTCTAACTTTAAATTAAAATTAGTCACTGACAATAGCCAAATAAAAACTCCTTAATCAGAAATTATCATCCTCTATTAATTTAAATATTATTTAACGCTCAAACTAGCTATTCGTTGTAGTTTGCCAACGTTTATGGCAAGAAGCCAAGGCTTGCGCTTGACTCTGAGGTTCATGGAAAGTAAATGCAGCACTGTCATAGCCTTGCATTTTAATATGGTAAACAGAGTCTAGGGTTTTTTTTTTCAATTATAAAGTTTTTTTTTTCGTGGTCTTGGCGATAACTATTAAGTTATAAGTGACGGATGTCCTAAAACTGCGATACGAACAACAGAAGTTTCAGCAGCGTCCTTTTAGTAAACGGGGCACGAAGCAGCCTGCCCAGCGTGGAAATTATGGAAACCCCCGGCGGCTAGTCTAAGTCTAAGAGCTGATAAGATTTAGTTATAAAAAAACGTGTCTATTTCTTTAAGCCGACACGAGAACAACAGATTAGAAAATTGTCAAAGGCGTTTAAACCTCGCATACGATAGGGTTGCGTACCTTTCTTAGAAATGTCAAAACTCCCGCTGGATTTAGCCAAAATTTAGAGTTGAGTTTATGATGTTACTGCGGGCACAAACCTTAAAATTATCAAGTAAGTAGCTTTTTTTCATTCTAAAGTATATAATTATTTATTAGTTCATATATCTTATTTTAATCCTGGTGAAATTAGGGCTTCGTCGACATTTAGAACCACTAATATTTATTTTATAAAGTAGATAACGAGTAGTGTACAGTGTATACAATTTTAAAATCGTTTTTTTTTTCTTTTTTCTTTTCTAGCTTCCAAGAATCAAGAAATCATTAAGTATCACGATACCTAGAGGACGAGAATAATAGCGGCTTATGTTTTCATCATTGACCCTAATTTTAGTTACTACCTCCTGCTGACACTGATGCATGCTGACTAACCAGCGGATGTCGAGGCATGCGAAACACATGGCATCTTACGAAATTGTGTCTCTAGACCAAATTTAGAGCTTTTTGTAACATATGTTTGACTTTATACCAAAACTAACTAGCTCTGGTATGTCCTAAGCCTTATAAAGCATTTTTAATAAATAATTATGTTTGCAGATTTGCTGTTCCGTAATTCAGCCGCAATTGATATGGGCAGTATATATTTTTCGTGTCTAAATTTTAAACGTACGAGTATCTACATATTCCTCGTAAGTAAAAAAAAGCGGCACATTTTATCATATTACTTCAGAATTAAACATTACTTTGTGAAAGTGAATCTTCAAATCTGCCCCTTACTATGGATGTTCTTGATTGTTCTTGATCGTACGCAAGCGAGAGAGCGCATGCTGCCAGTAAATGACTACGAACGGGATAGCATGCCATCACAATCAGAATCACGAACTTATAACAAGGATGCTGGGTATTCGTATTTTTGTAATGACGTCAAAAACCGTTAGAACGTATTTTGTGATTATGAGCTCTGAAACTCGAATAATCTTTAGTTTAATTCGATTGTAAAAGAATATATATATTGTAGAAGAAAAACAGGGAACATAAAATATTTTGAATAATGAATTGCAATAGAATTGTAACTTTTAGTACTGTTTTCGGAGTTCGTCTGGAGAATTGCCAAACCTGTGCAAACTTCCATTTCAAGCAGGAGTATGCAAAGACTAAGTTTTGGTATTAATCAATGTATTAAGATTTATCGCCGTGATTGATTTAAAAGCTTATATCGCAGGGAATAAGTTTATAGGTACTCAAAGCATTTCTGATACGGTAGGTACCAGCAGAGCTTTGAACTGCCGAAATTCAACACCTTTGGATGCATAGAACTACTTGACGAAAGTAAAGTAAATTTCGAAGTAAATTTGTGAGCAGAATTACTGGAGGACGGGCAGCAGCGTCCTCTTAGTAAATTGTGAGCGTTCTGCGATCCCCAACCCGTCTGCCGAGCTTGGACATTATGGGAGAGACCTTTGTTCAACAGTTGACATTCTGACTGATGATGATGATGATGATGATGATGTGCTCTCATGGTGAATACTCTCAACTAAAACATAACTCACAAGTAACATTCGATTGTTCTAGAACATTTTACACTATTGTTAGAAATACGAGTACGTTATCTCACCGTTGTTTATCCCAGTGCAGTGTGACGTGATCGAGACAAACGGGTGTTATAAAAACCTACCTATTTCTATTTCATGTTTATTCCGTCTTCACTGGATATCTATGGCTGTACGATTAACATTATAACAAGGTGTTTTAAATTAAGGGCTTTCACAAAATCTTTTAGTGGTTTTAAGCACTGTTGATAGATGGAATAAAAAACATTTTTCCCGATTACTGAAACGTTTGTTAACTTTGACAGTTTAAGTCTGTTGCTGCCTTTGTCATTTGCTTAGTGACAGACAAAGGCAGCATTAGAATTAATCTGTTAACAAAGTTAACAAGCGTTTCAGTATTCGGGGGTTAGGAATCTAGTTGGGACATATTTTTTGTATTTTTTTTCCAAGGCAAAAAAAATATGCTACCAAAATACTTAGAAGATATAGGTGGGTTTTTAAAATTTATTTTCTTTGGTGAGTAGAATGGAGAAAGCTCTTTATATTATATGTTTTTAGACCATAGTTTAAACTCAGTGTGTATGTTTTAAAAGTCTTTTAAAGCTTTTTATAGGCTCTCGTTTAATTTCAACTGTTTAAAAAAACAGCATAAAAGAAGTAGTTCTGCGAACATTAGTGCTCGCGAGCACAAACCTTTTTTGCACAATCGCAATTCTACTATTTCATAGTTTTTTTTTTATCGTTGGTGATTTTTGGGGGTAAATTTAGGGGAAGTATGCTGCGGCGCAAGCATCATTATCATTATTTACTGCGCGGCCGATTTTGATATAATATTTGGCATAAGCTTTCGGAACTCAATTCTTAATTTCTTCTTTATTTAAATTATGTTTCTTTTATGTTGTGTATAATGTTATTTAATTAGTTACTTTTTATTAGCATGATCTATTTATTTAGATGTATGGTATAATGTTGTGACATAAATGTAAACACAAAGCATAATTATAACAGATAGGTATTTTTTTTTTTTCTCTTTCCTCCTAAGAGGATTTTGGCGTCGCACGTCTTATGCATTTGCCAGTGTCAAGTATACATAATATATTCTCAAGTTTTGTTAGATATTATCAACCAAGTCACGGTCTAAGTCAAGCAAAGTAAGTCACGGTCAAGTCCAAGTCATGCCCCAGTAAAGTGGTAAAAACTTTACTAGAGCCTTCTATGGAGTTTTGGAAACAACACGAAAATTCACGTTTCACGACATTATACCATTCACCAACACTCGTGCATGTTCACGAACACTTAACTGGTAGAAATTCACCGTTTTTACACATTAACACTCGAAATAGCACAAGTTTTGGAAAATAATACTATGTCACGACATGACTTCTTCCAGTTCCCGCCAAAACTCCAGATAGGTATTACTAGTATTCTTAATAATAATGTCGAAAAAAAAAAAAAAAAAATTTGAGCAAAATCAGTCAAGAAGTTGTCATGATATAAGGCTATATTTTTTTTATAATTTGCTTTCGTGAAATTTGCGTAGAGGTCGTATTTTACAACCAATCTTGACCATTGACTTGACTTTTTTAGTCGTCTGCTATTTTTGATTTGAAAGGTATTTTCCCCAAAAAGGAGAAGCGCGCGCCATTAACCTTCCGATTTTGATAATATTTGGCAGACAAAAAAAAAAAAAACTATGAAATCATAGAATTGAGGGCGTGCAAAAAGTTTGTTTTCGCGAGGTCTACTGTTCGCAGTACTACTATAGTTATATTAATATTGCATGTTTAAGAATATAATTATATGTGTTTTCAATATTTAATGTTATATTGCGCTTGCGGCATTAATATTACTATAATACATTCCTAGTGACAAAGCGTCACCTTGCCAGCGTTCGTTGACGCATCTGTGTTTTGTCCAAGCGACCTTACTAACTAAAACTAATAACAACCGCCAATTTGTTACATCCCGTTCCCTCGTGTGCGATTAGAGTTGAGCAAGAACGAGATAAAGATACTGGATGATGATTTTAAGTGGTATCTAACGTTCACCTTCGGTAAGGCGAAGTGTGGCCGGCGCTAACGAAAATGAAGGGCGATAGTTTCAAGTGTTCGAAGGTCTTAGGTTTGGTACGCGCTTTGAAATCACAACAATAATTGTAATGTTAAATCACTCTCGTGTTATAGAAGAATATCATGTTTTTATTTACGTACTTCTGCATTCTACCTGTAAAATTGTTATTGAGTTTGGGTATTTTTTTTTTAAACAGATTAGATCTACATTTGGCTACAAATTCGCCTGATGAAAAGCCATACGGCGATAATCCAATGTATTAACGGATTTATTGTTGATGTTTGATTGATTATTTATATTAAGTTTAGATAAACGTTTTTTTTTTTAAATTACCGTTACATTTTCAGAAATGCAATCCTGAAATCGTATCGTATCGTATCTTCAGTTCAAAAAAAATGTGAAAATTGCGAGAGCGATATGTAGGAGCGAGTAGTGCGTGAAAGCGGCCTTAATTCTAATTCCAAATATTACAATATTTTTATTCAAACTAAATGAAGACCAACACCCACATTCATAAAAGATGTTAAAAAGAAGCATTTTAAAGAAGGTACCGTATGTGGTGGACATGGAACAGTAGTCGTGACTGCGTGACGTAAGCGAGCATCCTTTCTCTACACTTTCACTGTCCTTGGCGAGCCAAGCGTATACGCAGATTTAATACTAATACTATACTAACTCTAAGCTTCGTTGTTTTAAAGTTCTATTTCGTCTGAAAATGTAGATTTATTGAAAAAATAAGTTTTTCATGGGAATAATATTTACATGAGACGCACTGAAGGACAGTTCATATTCAATTTTTATCTTGGAACTTTGTAATGTTAATTAATATATTTAAGCAAAATTATTTTGCTTCACCTTATTAACGAAAATCATAATAATCGAGTACAAAAATTACCCCAATCATTTTTGCTATTTTTTACAAGATATTTTTACCCAACTGTCCAAGAAGGACGAAAATGTTTTTGGGGGTGTATGTAAGTTTGTGAGTATGTTGTGACACCTAAGTTTTTTTTTTTGTGTAACTTGGTGACGATAGGAGCAAGTCGCTCACCTGATGTTAAGCTTCACGCCTGCCCATAATAGTGCCATCCAGAACTTTGAACTTCAATAGTTCAAAACCATGAGCGGCAATGCCTGCGCTCGTTACCATGGGATATTAGATGTTACATCTCTTTATGCCCTGTAATTACGCTGGAAACATTGCCCTTAAATCCGGAACAGAGTAATGCTTACGCACTACTGCTTGGCGGTTGAATAGCTGGCAAAGTTGTGGTACTGCCCCAGATGGACTCTGCAGAAGAGCCCTACCACTACAATAGAAAATAAGGGACCACTTCATAATAAAGTGAGAGTAAGGGGAACATGTCGACTGCCCCAGAATCAGTCCGCAGTAATTTCTTGAAATTATAACATTACCAATTGCTTAGTGATTATTAATTTATCAATCAGTGAAGGAGACAGGTTGCCCGATAGATAACCTAAACGAAAACGCGGACAGGCCGCGACAAAGATAACGAAGCAAGGCGGGCCTTTCGCGCCCGACGCGCATTCGTTAGATAAACATTTAGGTCACTGAACCGACCTAGTTTCGGTTAGCCACCAACAGTGTTGCCAATTTTTTTTTCACGGCTCCGCAGAAAGCTTATAAGATAGTTCTGTACGTGTGTAGTTCTTTGGTGTACACACTAAAGAGTTTCTATCTATCTATCTTATCACACTAATATTATAAATGCGAAAGTTTGTAAGTAGGTAAGTATGTACAAGTGTTTGTTCCCGTTCAGGGTTTCGGGTAAACGGATATGAATTAAATTTGGTATGGAGGTAGCTTAGACCCTGGATTAACAGATAGACTAGTTAGTTAGATTATACAAATCACACGAACATTAATATTATAAATGCGAAAGTTTGTGTGTAAGTATGTAAGTGTGTTTGTTCCCGTTCAACTCTGTTACGGCTGAACGGGTTTGAATGAAATTTGGTATGGAGACAGCTTATACCCTGGAGTAGCACATAGGCTACTTTTTATCACGGAAAAATATTCGGTTTATGTAGAATAGCGGGTGAAAACGTGGGCCGCAGCTAGTCTATAATATTTTTAATGGAGTTTTGGCGGTTACGTGAAGTAGTCATGTCGCGACATTATATGATTTTCGAAAATTTGTGTTATTTCGAGTGTTGATTTTTAAAAAAGGTGAATTTTTAAGTGTTCGTGATTGTAAACGATTTTTGGACAATAGTAGGTAAATGTCGTGAAACGTGACTTCTCATGTTTTTTTCCAAAACTCCATAGCAACTTCTAGTAAAGTCTCCAACAGTTTACTGAGGATTGACTTAGACTTGACCGTAACTTGCTTTGCTTGACTTAGACTATGACTCTGACTTGTTTTAATTGTGAATTATTTTACTTCACTGAACTATTACAAAACTTGACACTGGCTAAATATACTGTGAGGAGTTCAAAAAAAAAATTTAAAAAAGTAAGAAAAGATTGAAAAAGTTCTAGTGCGATTCTAGAGTCACCTGAATGTGTTCACTATTTTTTCACGGTTCCAGAGAGAGCAAAACCAGTGTTTTTGAAAAAATGATAAAAATCAGACAAAAAAGTGTTTCTTGAATCACCAATTAGAACAATGTTGTCAGTTATATTTCTGCAGATCCACAAAAATGTTTTTTTTTCGTGAAAAATTTAGCGAAAATAATAATAAAATGTCTATGTAATTGTAACTATTTTTTTTTTAAACTGTGGACTCCGAAGTGTCAATACACAACACAAACTCATCCGTTTATAAGCTTAATACACCGTAAAGATGTTTAATGTCAAAGTACCACATAAATGGGTAACATAACAAAAGTTGCAATACTGACTGAGCATACACGATGCAATCATGTGTGCGGTTTAGTCTAAAATTCACACATGCAGACGCACCAATCAAGACACACGGCGTAGGTGCGTACGAATAGACACGCACATTCGCACAACCTGTAACGGGGTACTACGAAGTGGAAACTCACGATATTTTCACGGTTACTGAAACACCACGGGCTTTTTTTTATTTATGTGCTTAAAAAATATTAAGTAATTGGCTAGCGAAGAGAAGGTCTATTGGTCTACGGGATCAAATCTCGATTTTGTTCGACGATAACGATTAAGGATGATTTTCATGAAATTTTGTGAGCAAGTAGCTTTATCAATACAAACTTTGAATTCAAATATGAGAAAAACATACTAGAAACTGTGAAGTTATAGGGGTGCGAGGTCTCAGTCCGGCGCAAACTACTACATACTTTTAAGGTGCGTTTTAGCGACGGTTTATAATCGTAGTAAATTAAGGGTTACTAAGATCGGATGAAAGATTCGCAATTTATCGTCGTAAAGAATACAGGGTTATTGCTAACTATATGGCCAACATCCTCTCGTATCCACTACATCATATCCCACAAAAGTTGATAGATATGATGTAGGACAACTTTTGTTGGATATAATGTAGGTAACACAAAAGCAAAAAAAAAAATAGGATCCAAGTGACAATAATCATACAACAAAAGTTGTTAGGTATGATGTGAATCTGCTTTCAAGAGGTTGTTCGCTAGTTACCAATAACCCTGTATACGCACAAACATATATACAAATTTGCTGTGAGACCTTCTTGACTGGGCTCGTGGCTCAGTGTGAGGATTTCCGCCTTCTGAGCTGTAGGTTGCAGGTTCGATTCCCACCCAGGACAAATATTTGTGTGATGAACATGTACTTTGTCTGGGTGATTCTATGTATTCTATGAATGTATTTAGAAAAAAATATTTGTGTATTCCATCAGTTAACTAGTTCCTATAGTACAAGCTTGCTTAGTTTGCGGCTAGATGGCGTTGTGTGAAAAAAAAACTTAAATTTTACCTATGGTTGACCTTTGATTCCAAAAAATTGCATAATATTCGACGATTATACTTAGACAAAAAGACAAAAAAAAAAAATGATAACATTTTTGTGTGAATTCGGGTAATTATATGGAACTTTAACTGAATATAGGTAGGTATTGTTCTTCTATCGTATGGGTTAAAATCGTTTGGGTTTATTAGCATCATTACCATATCGTTATTGATTTCCAATTAATATAGCTATAAATACCTGACACAGATTTGAAAGGCACGCTCTTGGCCAATGGTCCCCATTACAGTCCTTGACCATGACGACCGATCGCAGGGTTACCCAAATGTTTGCCACTCATAAAAATTAAAAATTACTATGGACTCATTCATTAATCGTTTCATTAGCCATTTTGGAGTTTTTGGAAAGTTACGTAGTATTTGTATTCTCCTTGGAGTGAAACGAATGTCGTTGAATTCTTGTTCATTGTTGTAACCTTTTTTTTGGCTCCACACGTTGTGTATTTAACCAGTGTCAAGTTTTGTAATATTTCAAGTGAAGTAAAGTATTTCAAAATGGAAAATATTATAATGACTCGACATGACTTCTTTACGCTCCCGGCAAAACTCCTCAAGTAACCTTACTAGCCCCGAAAGATTTATTGTTATTATAGGTGATACCATGGAATACAGAAATATATGATAAATAGTGCTCAAACCCACAGTTAATATTTAAATTCATCATTTCAACAATCAAATCGTCCGGTCGGGAATCGAACCTGAGAAACTTCTGAAATAATTGTAAGCGCGCTACAAACTAAGCCACGTGTTTTAATCATAAGTTATTCTTTTGATATCGTCCCCGTGAAGTGAAAAGTCATCAAGTCGACAAGTTACTGAATAGTTAGGTTAATTAAAATCACCTTGTTTTTTCTAATTTTCAGTCTGTCATAGTTTTTGTTGTAGAAGGAAAAAAAAGAAAAAAAAAAGGTTATGCGTTTTGGTTAATTTTATCTACGGAAAGAATAAAATTAAACAACAACACTGATAAACAATATTTGCTTTAATATTATTTTTTCCACATAGTCATTTAATTCGTAAAGCCAATTTACATGTCAAACTTAATAAATAAAATCATAATTTTGGCATACTTAATGTATGTAAATTAAATCAAATTATTGTTCAATGCTAAAAGCCAAGATTGAACTAATTCTTAAACTCACTAAGCTAACATAGTTTATTTAAATACAAGCGCCTAACTAAATTGAATTATCAAAAATCTAGAAGTTAGTAAAAATTTATTAATATGCATTGAAAAAACCTCTAACAACGCGTAATATAACGTGTGTCTAACAAATGAATCATTACATTTAATCTTTTTTTTTTAAAACTTATTTCATCAAATCATTTTTCTATTTCATATATTTCCCATAATACGAATCGTTTTAAAATTATTGATATCATACATACGTAAAAACGTATTAACTGTAGACCAAGTAATTTTTTTAAGCTCTTTGAAGTACAAGGGTAAAACTGCGACCAGAACCACAGGAGGTCGAGCAGCAGCGTCCTCTTATCAAACGGTAAACGTTCTGCGATCTCCAAGCAAGCGCAAATGTGCGTCCAAAGCTAGGTAATTATATCCCCCCCCTTTAAGGAGGAGGAGGTAGTCTTCTCGCTGATGATCATGATGATTTAAAATTGGTATAATTCGACTTTATTCGTACTGTCAAAATGTAATCCTACATGTATTTCTTAGAAAGCTGCCTATGTACTTTACGTCTTAGTGGTTACTAATATTCTGATCGAGATGAGAGCGTACTCATAGTTAAACTGTCTCTATCCTGTGTCAGCTTCAATGTCTAATATCTCGCGTGCTTATGATCTACTCGTACAGACATGATGTATGTTTGTGTGGGTATGGATGTAAAAATGTGGTCACCCGCTCCTTTTACTGTCGGTTTAGCTAACGAAGACTTAAACTGAGATGAGATCATCAAAAAGTGGTTTTGCAAAAGGTTTTTCTACATAAATATACTTTTTGCAAACTAAGGAAGATCCTATGTCTGTCTGACCGTCTGTATGACATCGTCCTTTTTAATCAGATGTACAAAAGCCCGGTAGACGTCGTATAGTAAAGATAATTGCTACTAGGAAACATATTGAAATGATGTAAAGTATTTTTAGATGTGGTAGTTTTTTTTATATTCACTAAGCCTTTAGCTAGGAGTGTTAAATTATTAAAAAGGGAATTCAAAATATATTTTTTTTTTATTAAAATCTTGTCGTATTTTTGGTATATCCGAGTCTGATCATAAAATCCACATTATATTCGAACCGATCGGTTAAAATGAAAACCTAAAAGCATTTTCTGAAACAAAAAAAAGACAAACAATATGAAATTACTTTTAAAAACCGATCAAGTGCAAGTTGGGCTCGCGCGCCAAGGGCTACTTACCAACCATTTTCGCCATTTGTTTTCCGGTTCGGGAAGCGTTGGCACGAGTCCGACACGCGCTTGGCCAGTTTTAAGTATTTGTTGCTAAAATATAGGATATGGCACATATTATACTGAAATTTCAAGTTCATAGCTAGTTTAGTTTTGCCGTAACAAAAACAAAGGGTCCAAATATTACAACTTCCCACCTTCATTTTTTTTTTTTTTTGAAGACATTAATAAAACATATGCGTTCACATACTCTACTTCACAAGCTATGGACAGTTGGACAGCTATGCCCACATGCAAGGGACAAAAAAAAACGCATTTTCTATTTTTGTGAGCCACAATGTTTCAGGTTTGTAGCTTGTTCCGTTTAGGTGCTAAATTAGATTCATGACCATTTCGCTGGTCCATTTTCTCATACTATTATGTGACGTATTTGGACCGACAGACGGCACAGCGACAGCAATAGGGCTACGTTTGCATTCTGGGTAGATCACAGAAAATATAAATCTAGAAGTAAACATTTTTTCTCTTCTGTGGTGTAGATAGCCCTAAAATAATCATAAATAACTGAAGTCTTATAGCTTACGAGACGAATCCGACCAAGTTAAAACATGGAGTGAAGCCAAATACTCTTGAAAAACCGCGTATTTAACCAACTTTGCACGTTAAAAACTTGCATAGCTAGTAATGTTTATTTATTTTTAACAAAATTACGGAACCTTACCATTAGCGTATTAGTTAGTAACTTATTTTGGTAGTGGTAGGGCTCTTCTCCAGAGTCCGCCTGGGGAAGTACCACACCTTTGCCAGCTATTCAACCGTCAAGCAGTAGTGTGCAAACATTACTGTGTTCCGGATTGAAGGGAAATGTTTCCAGCGTAATTACTGGGCATATATAGAGATTTAACATCTAATATCTCAGGGTGACGAGCAGCAGTGCATTGCCGCGCATGGTTTTGAACTATTGAGGTTCAAAATTCTGAGTGGACTGAACTGCTATGGGCAAGCGTGAAGCTTAACATCAGGTGAGCGACTTGCTCGTCTCGTCACCAAATTATTATTTTTTTTTAAATACGGCCCTTATTGGACAGATTTTTCATAAATTTTCTGTCGAATACGAAATAAAGACCTTTTCGATAGTATTTGTAATAAATCTACAAATCCGACTACCACGAGTGGTCCTTTAGGTGTATTTTACGATAAACCTCGGATACCGAAGTCATTCTATAATCCTAGTTCTGGGGGTCTAACCCCTCGCAGCTTACACATTGTAGGTACACGAACTTGACATTTAGATTAAAAATGATGACCGAGAGAAGCAAAGATCAACGAATCTACGTGAGGAAATCAGCAGTACTATATTTGTGAGTATATTTGTCCAACAATAACTAGCGAACCGTTGAATAAAGTTTTGCAAACGATAATTTATCAATATGTCCACGTGTAAGTATAAATGAGTGTATAAAAGTAAGAAAATGTCTATATGTCTTCTTGATAAAACTTCAAAACAAAATGACTCTTGTAATAATAATAAGATAACCTATATTTTTATTAATCGATAAGATTCGTAATTTGATTGCCAAAAAAACACAAAGAAATTGATTTTGTGAAGTAATGATTTCAGCTAGATGGCGCCTCTAGTCGTACATAATGGAAAATGGAAAACCAATATGGCGGCTCGTTCGAGTTGACTATAAATAACGAGAAATAAAGTTTTAAAATGAGTAGGATTAATTAAAACACAATAAATATGACATAAGTTTAAAAATGAGGGGATGGGGCACATAATTTAGAAGTTTAAGCAGAAAGTACGCACAAAGAAAATGAAGCACATTTAATTTAATTATGAAAGCCTTTGAATGATATCGATATTTGAATGAATTGTTTTTTTTTATTTACGATAAGTACGTAATTATTTACACAATTGATTTTTTATGAAAACATTAAAATGTAATAAGTCTAAAATAATGGTCTTCACCTAAATTATTCAAATATGATATAATATATGTACCTAAATCATAGAAAAATATAATTGCACAGACATCAATATGGTAAGTATAAGTACTTACTTAAGTAATAATATATACATTATAATAAGTGTATTTAATTATTTAGGGGGCATTTTACCTCAAATTTTATTGGTAATTATTTATTAATATTTGTTGCAATGTAGGTACTATTCGGAATTATATAGGATGGTCTAAGATAAGACTATTCTACTCTCTTAATATAAATCCTGTATATTCTAGCTGTTTACATACTTAAAAATGAGTGAAAAGTAGATTTGACTAAATTTTAATTTTGTTATTGTATATTGTGTTTGTAACTTGATAGAAACAGGTGTCAGAGGCTTAGCTGATAAACACGTTGAGCCAATAAATAGACTACTATATAACTAAAAATAGAACAATAAATATTAAAATTTTATCAATTTTAAATTTGTGACTTGACAGCGACAAGTCTCAATTTTTAGCTGACAATTTCTTTTATTAAGATTCTCGTGTTACTACGTGCAGTGTGTGCGTGGCCGCAAAACGAAGAATGAATGAAACAGAGCGCATGCTAAGTGATAAAAAAACAATCAAAGCTTTACAAGACGTGGACGTTATCAGTATCTCACCATAAAACATTTTATTGAATTGCGCTTGTCTTGTGGTCTGGTCCATTCAATCGCAACGTCCCTATGTTGTTTTCAACAGTCCATCACTTTAACGTGCCATAGAGTGCGTAGCGTACAGCTACGAGCACAAGCACGAGCTACGATCGCGCCCGCACGGAAGTAGGTTACTAACTAAAGTTTTGTTTGCGTGAGGCTGCGGCGCTGCACTCCGCGCGCTAGCTGCCGCGCTCGGATCTGCCCGCGTACCTCTTCCCCCCGCGCGCCGCTCTTTCCCTCCCCCCGCCCAGGTTTCTTTTACTTTCGGAGCCTGGGCACAGCGCGAGGGCGGGCGGCGCGGCATTGTTGCGCCCTGCAGGAGTCCTAGCTGCCGCTTTCACAATAAAATTACCACTTCTCAGTATTTTACGGTCTTTAAAAACCAACACGTTGCTGTCTAAAAACTTGATGAAATCTATTTTTACTATTTTATAGATTTATTGTTAGTTTCATGTTAAAAGTGAAATGAAATTAACTGAAATGTGTTTTTTGTTTCTTGTTTTTACCTAGATACTCTAGATTCTCTCATCGACAACATACTTTGTTTTATGTAAGTTTTACAGAGACAAAATGTATGTTAGTTTGAGGTAGATATAACTTAAATCTAGTCTTTAAGCCTAGAACTGTACAAGCAATCATTTACGCCTAAGTAGGCAGGCTTGTTCAAATTGCAAAAGGTACATTCCGCGGCCCTGTAGATTCCTATCTGCAGTGTAACTCATTACTCGTGAATGTTAGCCATTTTAATGCATTCTCAGCCACACTAACAATTTGTTATTGACCTTCAGAATTCGATTTGATTCTCAATATTAATATAATATTTCGTTGAAGAGCGTATTTAAGCGTAGTCCCTATCTAGCAAGGTATAATTTTATCAGATGCTTCTAGTGCTAGATGTACTTAGGTATGCATTTAGATATTAGTTGCAAGTGGGTGGGACAGATGAACATGTTATCAGAATCTGTTCGAAACAGTCTAGAATGTTCTCGAAGTTTTTTTTTTTACGATACGTTCTACGTTCGGCTTTTGCGAATACAGCGTTGCGATTACGAGGGTACTAGGAGCTCAGCAGGTAGAGGAGGCTACAGTAGTGAAGTACATCGCACGGTACATCACACGCGCCCATTGTCGCTAGTTATGTAAGGCGGAGGCCGTCGATGCTTCGAGTCAACGAACGGCATTGACACGCGCCGCCCCACTCCCCTCCCGCACCCCCTTCACTGCCGCTGCTGAAACCAGCAGCTGCGAAATTAGGTCACGAGCTCCGAGCCACCTCATATACCGGCCAGCTTACCCAGACACCCACATACCTCACTGCACTTCATGACGCAGAGAACGGACTGGGGTCGATTGAATCTGGTGCTTCGGCCATAAGACGACATATCAAATGAACCTTCTACCGTTCACATATCTGTGACGAAATGATGGAACGGACGTCGGTTGACGGAACAGTTAGACGCCTAGGCTATGGATGCGACCTTGAAAACTTGATATTATATTCGAAATAGCTACTCGATAAGGATAAAGTAACCTATAACCTTTATAATATCTCAGAGTGACGAGCGCAATGCATTGCCGCGCATGGTTTTGCTGAAATATTATGGACAGGCGAGATGCTTACCGCGAGGTAATCAGATGAGCGACTTGCTCGTCTCGTCACCGAGTACTATAAATAAATAAAAAACAATACGTAAGTAAGTACTCTTATTGTAGAGTATTATTATGTACCTGAACATATGCTTCCCCCTTAAAAGGGAGGGACGTCTCCTGGCTGATGATGATAATGATTTTGTACCTATAAATTTGTAATTAGAATTAATAATTGTAACAAAAGAAAAACCGACTTCAACAAAAACTTAAAAAAAAAACAATCATATAATTGAGAAGTTCCGGTGGCCATCTGTGTCTTCGTCAGTTCCATTTCGCCAAATGATAATTTCAGAATGCACTTGTTGATGAAAATACCAAAATCGCTATACATTGCCTATAATATTTCCGGAGTTCCTTCAATTCCTCATGGATCCCGTAATGGAATCCATTATCAGAATTGGATTTCGATAAAAATGGGACCAATCTGGAAGTATAATGCTTTCAAATAAAAAAAAATATTAATGAATAAATCGGATTATAAAAATGATATGAGCGAAGAAACATAAAAAAAACAATCGAATTTATAATCTAGAAGAATGCTCCCAACTTAATTTAAAAATAGTCGATAATGACAATGTTATAATAGTTCAGTAAGTTTTGTAGTCTAATTTAAAAAAAAAACTCCTTGTTTTGGAAGTCGGTTCAAAATATACAAGGCTTATCTATTTTTGAACCACACTTTAATAATCCTTCTGATTTCGCCCTATAAACAGTTACAACTACTAAAATATACCAGCTTAAAAATGAGGTCGTAATTAATATTACTACAAAGTATTTTATAACAAATTAGAACAATATATGTAGGTAGTAAATGAAATAATAACAGAAATTGTTTCTAATATCAATGCATGAAAACGGAGAAGGAAAACAGCGCTGCGCCGCCGGCATCGAACGAGCGGCTAGGAGTCAACGAACGTCATTGACAATTTCCTTCAAATCGTTTCAGGCTTTAACCGTAAAGCAATAACGTTTAAACTCCTCTGAGCGGTTGCTATAACCTAGCCTTGGCTCGTACTGGCCTGGCTGACTTAGACATTCTATCTACTTTTACGAGTACCTACATAGTGAAGGCTCCAAGTACTCGAATAGTGCATTCTGTACTTCGATGCAATATGTTTATAGAAACGGATTAGCGCCTTGTATTATTTGCGTTCTAATTCTTTGAAATACTTTCATTGGATTAACTACCATCGCCATCGTATACTTGCACACCTAATGACATTACCTTTTCTAACCGACTTCCAAAAAACAGAAGGTTCTCAAGTCCACTATTTTTTTTTTGTTACCACAGTCCATCATTTATGA
Organism: Apocheima hispidaria; assembly: GCA_947579745.1. Classification (NCBI taxonomy): domain Eukaryota; kingdom Metazoa; phylum Arthropoda; class Insecta; order Lepidoptera; family Geometridae; genus Apocheima; species Apocheima hispidaria. Next base: position 13,893,672 of record OX388146.1, read on the forward strand.
ACAGATTTGGAAAATTATTTTTTAATTGAAAGGAGTTACTTCCAGATTAGTCCCATTTTTATCAAAATCCAGTCCTGATAATGGGATCCATGATCCATACATATAGCGATTTTGGTATTTGTATCAACAAGTCAAGCATTTGCATTCAGAAAGTATCATTTCGCGAAATCGAACTATGAAGAAGACCACATATGGCCACCGATACGTATTACACGGGTGGCGCTAAGATAATTTCGATTATGATAGTTAAGCGACTATGACGAAGCAAATTTAAATATATGGTTCTATAAATAAAAAAGAACCGAGTTCATCAGAATATTTTTTATTTAAAATTATGATGTACATATTTACATCGGTATGAGTTGACTAGAGGTTTAATATACTGGACATTTTGTTATTTGGTTTACATTATATTACTATTTTACTACGAAAACCGACGTGGTTTTGATACATTTTGTTTTAATAAAACGGGAATACTCACGTTAAATTGAGTCGGTTATTCCGACTATAGTTTCGAATTTAACGTGAGTATTCCCGTTTTATTAAAACAAAATGTATTATATTACTCGTACCAGAGTTACTAGCGCTCGCACATTTTTTACAAGTTTATTAACCGAGCCACTTCGATCGCCTAAGCTTACAGTAAATGAAACACCCCATTTCACCTCAATAGGGGTTGATTTTCGAAAAATCCTGAGATATGCCTCTCTATATTTTTTATGCTTATTACACAAGCCGAGTTTCATTGGCTTAGCATGAAAAAATATTTTATTTCCATACAAATGTAAAACAAATGTATGTATGTTCATTTAAAAGTGGAATTTCGTAAAATCCGTTCTTGTTGTTCACATACACCATTTGAGAAGTATTGGTTTCAAATTTCACATTTCTACCATAAGCGGTTTGGTCTTTATTTATTTGCGTTTGCGTTGCGTTGATTCCTAGAAAAGGACTTGTTCTTATAAAATTAGGTCGTGGGCTAATCGTTGAACTGGGCCGATCGAGAACTGCCTGGGCAGATCACGATAAGCCGGCATTTCTTGATTTGCCTGTCTAATAACCGCCATATCGTTCAAAACATAATGTTTGCCTATAGTATATAGTATTTGTTGTGACGCTGCCGTCTTTCGCACGTAAACACACAGCTGACAAAGTTCAAAGAGCGCCACAAGCGTCGCGAAACGGAACTACACTATTATGCAGACAGCCATATCTTTATGTGGCCAAGTGACTAGAAGGATAAATCGAAAAATACAGGCAGACCGATCGAGATCGATCGATCGATCTCATCGATCTGCCCAACTTAACTATAATGGGCACATCATGAAATAGTCGGCCAAATCAAGAAATGCCGGCGTATCGTGATCTGCCCAGGCAGATCTCGATATGCCCAGTTCAACGATTAGTCCACAACATATATATAACGATTGATAATAGACCTTATATTTACAATGTCACATGACGATACGTACCTAGGTACTATATTACTACATGACCTCCAAGAAATAAAGTTATTACGCGGTAACAAGGTAAATGTCATAAATAATATTGTAAACATAAATATACAACCAGAACAATAATAGCTTGAATTTATTTATCTACGTGAATATATTATTAAAAATAAATCTGTACAGTCACGTGGAATGTGTGGAATGCAAGCAACTTAAAGTAAGTGTTAAGCCCTGATGTCAGAGTTTTTAGGTTGCCCGTTATTGTTAGCGTTGTTAAAAGATTATTAGTATACAACTACATGTATAATATAAGCGTGGTCAAACGCGGATTTATACGCATTAAAAAAAACTGTAACCTATATTTTTATTTTATTTTTTATTTTTTATAAGGTAGGCACAAAAATAATTAGCAAACTATGACACTTAAATAAGCAATACAGAAAATACATTTTAAATTTGCCAATCCAAACATTGTACACAGCATTGTTAATAATAACCAATTGTTAATAATATGACCCAAGACAGCTCGCAGTTGCAAATGCACTAGCGATCACCCATCCGAAGACTAACTCTGTCATTTGTTGCTTAACATCGTCGGTGATCGGTTAGGAACACCTGTCCCAAAATTGATAGGTTACCTATGCTATACTTTAAATGAAAATATAAATTAAAAAAATGTCTGCTCCTACAGATCCTCTACTTCAAACACTAGGTTACTATTCGCATAGCAAAATTTTCTAGCTCGCTACAAGGTTGCATGATAAGCGTATTCGCTTTACGCACTTACAAAACTGCATTCAGATTAGACATACATTATTGCATAATGCCCAAGAAGTAGGTTTCTCGATTGAAACCTACACAAATATTGAATAATAAGCTCGTGCCCAATGCATGTGATCGATGCAAATTTATACTCAAAGTTGACATCCAATGTCAAGTTAATTAAACGTAGCAGTTGTTTCCCGCGACTTTGTTTGCTTAGACATAAAAAAAGTATCCTATGTCCGTCTTTGTCATATACAGTAACTCCTTATCAAATTATATCAAGATCCGTTTTGCCGGGATAACGCGAAAAACATTCATAGACAGAGAGACAAAGCTACTTCTTATAGTTCGCTAGATATTCCTCTGAATTATAATACTAGTTAGGATAAGCCCGTGCACAATACATGTGATCGATGCAAATGTGTATTCAAAGTTGACATCCAAGGTCAACTTAATTATACCGTATGAACCTGTAATTTTTTACTAGTTGAGGACTAATTACCAGATGGTAACGTCAATATTTCTCGTTCATTTATTGTTTCATGGCAACTGTGACCATTTCACCGGAAAGGGGGAGTTTGGCGCCGACGTGAAACGCTCTTGTTGCCACTTTGTATTATTTTTCAAAACTTGTGTTTAGCCTTATTCATGTGTAATAGTGGAATATTGATCAATAACTGCTCGTTACCGCACACGTTAAAAAATACCATAAATATTACCGTCCTTCTTGGGAAGTCGGGTATAAATTACTGTTATCTATGGACGTATTATTGACCGAGCGAAGCGAAGGTCTCAGAGTCTACGAGAACAAGTCGCCATGTTAATATAGTAATATGAGAATATGTTTGTATATATTTATGCTTTATATAATATTTGAACAACGATAAGTTGCGAACCGCTGAACCGATTTTCGTAAGTTTTTGTAGGCAAGTAGTTTATTTATATATAAATTTAGATTTCAAATATGAGCAAACTCGTCAGTGGGGTCGCGAAGTCTCAATTCGCGAACTACTAGATGTTGTCTTCCCTGACGGATACTTGATATCAACAAGGAAAGATTTTTTATACCAGCCATACCTATACACGACAGAATTTTTGTTCAAAACGCGCATGGCAAAAACGATATTTTTCATAAAAACCTACACACTTCTGTCAAAGTACATCCATTTTGAATATGGAATACTGCGTAATTAACACTAATACCGTAATTCTCATCAAGTAAGACAGTAGACCAAAGTTATGTAAGTGCTCGCCGAGTTCAGTACATGCGGCTATGTACTATCGCCCCAGTTTCAGGGTGTGGTGCAGTGGGTGAAAGAACGTCATTGACCCAACAGCTACCAGTGCGATGTGACCCCCCCCCCTCCCCTGCAGCCCACCCCTCGCCCTCTGATAGATAATAATACATATAACGATCTCCGGGAATATGGCATTGAAAATACTAGGCATCTAAACAGGGTTGCCTATATACCTAGTTTTTTTAATATAATAATAAACTAATATTATAATTCAGAGGAATATAGCCACAGTCGTATCAGGACCAATAAAACTTTGAGGTATAAAAATTAATACGTTCGTATCGAGGAATAAACTTCGCTGGTGCGATTCAGAACTCCTTAAATTACAACTGTCAGTCCATACAAACGTCAAAAATTTCACAAAAATGGATCAACGCCATCTAGCGAACTTTGTCTCTCTGTCTGGGCGTTTGTCGCGTTATCGCGGCTAAACGGCTGGATGGATCTTGATAAAATTTGATAAGGAGTTACTGTATATCACAAAGACGGACATAGGATACTTTTTTATGTCCACGCGAACGAGTCGCGGGTAACAACTAGTATACTACAATATAATTTGACCCGGTTATATAATATGTTCTAAAACTCCGATAAGAACCACCGCAGGACGGCAGCAGCGTCTTCTTCGAAAATGGTGACCGTTCTGCGATCCCCAAGCCGCCTAGCGTGGGGGGACTTTTGTTCAGCAATGGACGTGCTCGCTGGTGACGGATACTATAATAATCTATATATATAAAAGAACAAGCCCTTCACTAGGAATCAACGCACAGACCAAACGGCTTTTGATGGAGACGTGTGGTCTAAGCCCAATACTCCTATAATGGTCTAGGTAAAGAATAAGAACGCATTTTTTAAAATTCCACCTCTAAAAGTGTAAAATAGACCCTCAAAGTTTGTATGGAAATAAAATTATTTTCCATGCTAAGCCAATGAAACTCGGGTTTTGTACTAAGCATAAAAAATAAAGAAAGGCATGTCTCAGGATTTTTCGAAAATCAATCCCCGAGGTGGTGAACTGGGGTTTTGAAGTTACTGTAACTTTTGCGGGCAAGCTAGTATGCTCATAAGAATATATACCACGGAACACAAAATAAAGACATGGATAACGGATTTTTCGAAAATCAGGCCCAGAAGTGGTGAACTGGGGTTTTGAAGTTACCGTAACCTTTGCGGGCAAGCTAGTATACTCATAAGAATATATACCACGGAACACAAAATAAAGACATGGACAAAGGATTTTTTTTTAATCAGTCCCTGAAGTGGTGATCTGGGGTTTTGAAGTTACTGTAACCTTTGCAGGCAAGCTAGTATACTCATAAGAATAGATACCATGCAACACAACATAAAGACGGATAACGGATTTTTCGAAAATCAGTCCCCGAAGTGGTGATCTGGGGTTTTGAAGTTACTGTAACCTTTGCAGGCAAGCTAGTATACTCATAAGAATAGATACCATGCAACACAACATAAAGACGGATAACGGATTTTTCGAAAATCAGTCCCCGAAGTGGTGATCTGGGGTTTTGAAGTTACTGTAACCTTTGCAGGCAAGCTAGTATACTCATAAGAATAGATACCATGCAACACAACATAAATACGGATAACGGATTTTTCGAAAATCAGTCCCCGAAGTGGTGAACTGAGGTTTTGAAGTTACTGTATCTAAAGTTGAATTTGATCGGACACTATATAAATACGGTTGTAGATGTTGCTAAGCAAATGATGACGATTTATATATATGTAATATTTTCAGAAAAAAAGTATTTTATTCCAGTTAACTTTTTATCGACCAACTACAGATAAGAAGTACCTAGTAGAATGCTGCGTTGAGTCAGTTTAAATCCCCCAGCCCTAGCCTTAGTGCGTCAAAGAATCTCGTACGTCAACTTTATCAATACTGTGATTGGGACGCCACGTATCAAAGTGGGCCAGTCGCAAGTGGCCCATGTGCAACTGATGACGACCTTGAATCTATTGAATGGACAACCACCTACATGATACCTACAAGTGTAACCTCTGCTTATGAATATGACTATGAGTAAGATATCGTCGGAACTGATTCAAGGAACAGAGGGCTACCACAATTTCTTCGCGTGGGGTACCCTTTATTTTAGTCTCAGATACAGAATCAGATTCAAAATTTTGTTGCATTTTGACAGCAATAGGTTTTATAGAATTAGAAAAAAGTCTTAATTAGCTCCGATTGCATAGTTGTCTCTCTAAGAGGCCTGCGACGCTGGTTGCTGGCTTGTCAGTTTCAAACCAAGCGGAGCGAAGATCTTAGAGTCTACTTTACGAGAACGAGTGGACATTTGTATGTACATTTGTCGAACAATAACTTGCGAATCGTTAATCTGATGAAATTTCATCATCATCATTAAATTTTGTAGGCGTGTACTTCAATTAATAAATTAATTAAATTCTAAATTCTTAATTCTTATTCTTAATTTTTAAATTCGTTTTTAAATTCGGATATGAGCAAAACCGTTTGAGAGGCTTAGAAGTTATAGGGATCGCGGATATTCAGTTCGGCGTGAACTACTAGTTGTAGTAATGCAAGAAACATAACATTAGTATTGAGTCATCATCATCATCGGCAGCTAATTTAGCCCACCGCAGAGCATGACAATGATGACAATCTACAATCGACAATCTACCCTGTTATGTGCCAATCTCGTACAAGTGTTACCGCAAAAGTCGCCACGGCATCGCTGAATCGGTCTACCAGGGCTACGCCTTTTTACTGATGTAAAAATCTAATCGTCTAAAAGTAGAGTATCAGGCTAAGGTTACAGGAAAAAAGAAAGAAAAAAACAATTGAAAGATTGAATTATGAATATTTCAGAGGTTTGTGGTAGGCCCCCTGCGCTGCCAAGGCAAATAGTTGCGAAGCAAATGAGAAGCGAATTTTCTAGAACAATAATATATACAAGGCCCTGAAGAATTCTGACGTTGAGTTATAAGCAGTAGGTATAATGTGTTCGTGCAGAAGGATTATGTTATGAAAAACAATGTTTCGTAGCGTATGAAACAAATAACAAACGTGACGCATACTCCAATCGATATTGAGTTTATGATTGTTAGTTCTCCAATAAAACATTTAAATTTTTGGGCCCGTTGTGAATCAAGCTTTATCGTCAGTATAATTTTTTATGCTTCATGAAAATGCGTTAAAGTAAGTTAAACTTAGTTTGAAAAAAAAGCTCTTAACTATACCTATAATTACGAAACGGCATACTTAGTGAGTACCGAAGTACTTCTAGTCTGTATTTAAAACCAAAAACAAAACATTAAAATAATTAGCTAAACAAAACTAGAGAAGTCGAAAAAACATCGACGTCATGAAAAACTTACTAACAATAAACTTTTTATGGCGGTAAACTTTGCGCTACGATATAATTACCTTATTTTTGGAAAAAATGTGACTCGAAGTTTTATAGAATCCTTTGAAATATCATTATTATACGCACGCGACCCGTGTGTAATGTTAGGGTAGGTCCGGTAAGACCTAGGCTAACGCTGCGCTGCAGCTTAGGTTCGGACCTGACCTAGCCTAACATGCAGGAAATACCTAACGTAAATCGTAGCAGCTACGCAGCGCCACCGCTCCATTTAGCCTTTACATTCGTATTCCACAGCTTATCACAAATTACGTAGGTACATACTGAGAATTATTTTTGCATTAGTTCAGTACATCATTAGATCATTAGATTTTGTTAATGCACTGATGGTAACATCGGAACTGATAATAAGACCCAAAAGTATTCATAGCAGTACAGTTCTGATCAAAATTTTGAACTTTAGCAGTTTAAACATCTTTATGAGAAAAAGCGTTTATTGATCTGTTTGCTCTTCTTTTATAGAGCAATGGATCAACCAGAATTTTTGCATGAATATAGTTTAATAATCGGATAATTTATATCTCGGGAAAATGTACGGTTGCAGAGGAAATTTCCACGGGAGTGAAACTGCAAACCGCAGCGAGTATGATATGTTAAATATGCAAACTTTAATTATGAATAGTAATTTCCACAATCTGAACACCTTGATAAATATCGATAAGACTCTATCGGAAAAACACTACAAGGCTAACTAAAGTAAGCGCAAGTTATACTGATAAATGTGACCTATGCAGTACCCAAGTGCATTATTGAGTAATGGGAAAGGTTAGCCAACTAGCCAGATATAAATTCGGTCGCGAGCGATGGGGTCGCACCCCCCGGGGGTAAGCGAGGGGAAGGCTGACACGTGCGGGTTGCATCGGGTGAACGAACGTCATTGACCCACCTCCGCTCCGGGCCTACTTACACAGAGCAGATAACACCCCCGCTGAAGATAACACTATCTGTGTGCGTGTGTTTATGCTAAACAGTTATTATAACACGACAGTATAACATAGATTAACTATTAGTAATTATTATTGTCGTCAGTCGGCACACTTTGAGAAGCTGTGTGTGCGTTTGTGGCCTCGGTAACGTTGCCTACTATTGATAATGTAATTTACTTATTAGAGTCTGATGAAGGTCAGCCCTTTGCCGCTCTTGCAATACCATAACGGAAGAGTTGAGGGTCATTGAATCTGTACCCTGAGGCATTATGCTACCATCGTTAAATAGTTTTAAACTACGAAATCTACAAGATGAAGTAAGAGTTTGGAAAAACTCGACACTAGTACTCGATAGAGTTTGTCATTAAAATTTTAGTTATACATAATGTTCCAAACGGTGACGTCAATCCGAAAAATTTCGGTTATATACCAACCACACCAAGGGCTTCACGAAAATACCCCATGTATGTTCTACGATTTTTCGTAGCTTAGGAGTTGGGTGGATTTTCCAAAAGGGAGAATAAAAAAAAAAAACTTTTTATGGGTGGAATTTTCGAAGGTGTTTTTCGGATTCTTCTTCGAAAAATCAACATCTAGGACGTGCATAATAATGAAAAATACGTTGCACCAAACTTAGGAAGTTACTTAAATGCGTAAGACATGTCCTTTTCTTTGACATGTCTAAGTCCGACTTAGTTTAGGTGACGCTTAGCTAGGTTTTATCTTTGTTGACTGCAGACGGGCATATAAGTTCTAATGTTAAGGTCACAGAAGTAAGCTAGATGTTGTGTTGAACGATTTTCCTTCTAGTTTAGTAATTTTGTGTCAATGTCAACGTGTTTGTGTCAATGTCGCGGGCAACCGGTAGATGCAAGTTGCAAATTGTCGTTCAGTGTGGCGGTCTAAGGTAAGCCTTTGTTCAGCAGTGGACGTCTTCAGGCTGTTGATGATGATGTGTCAATGTCAAATGTAGCTAGACTATTCACTTAACACGTAAAACGTGAGTAGTTATTACGTACATTATAAAAACGTACTTGATATTTATTTTTTTAAACTGACGATTTTTTAATGTACAATGTTCAAACGAAAAAACGTAGAAATTCCCATTTTACTCTCTCGCTCGCTTAATATTTATAATTATATTAACTCACTGAGGATGATATACAGAAATATTTTTGCTATGTTTATGCAATATAGAATAGTTAGTATAACAACTGCAACTTTTTCCGTGTTGGATAATGATGCTATTAAATAAGAAGACATAATGACTAAAAAATTACAAGAAGAATTAGAAGTGGGCTTCTTGAACTGCCCAAAAACATAATTTTGTAATTTTTCACTTCTAGGAAAAAAAAGACATAGAATGCGGTGCCATCCACTCTATTAGGTCCACTGCACCGGAGTACCACTTCCGGCCTCGACGTCCCGATCAATACGGATCGGGGAACGAACCCGCGACCTCGGACGTGAAACTAGGACGCCGCGCACGCGCTCAACCGCCGCAGTTCGGTGCATCCTACTCCACTCCTTTTTGAATTGCAAATTTTTATCAATGTGCCCGAAAACGGGAAGCTTCAGCTCTACCTCAGAACATGTTTTAAGGCTTCTAGATTGAAATTAAAATTTGCATTTTTAATAGCTATTATTGAATGTACGAACTCACACCAACTCTGACCTGCGCTGGCATTTGCAACGTGATCAATAGTTTCAGGGCCTACTTCATATTGTGGTAGGTACTTTAGTAATTTATTTCAGGTGCAGCTTATACATTTAAGTACGGGTGTCTACGTGACGGCTATCAGCTTTGATTTCTACTACGCAGTTAGAAATAGGCGGCCCTTGAGGGTAACGGGATTTATGGCTGCTTGTTTGTAGTAACGGATGTAACATTGCAGATGTAACCTCAATTATTTCACTTGCAATTGCATTCAGTCATTGACTGACTTACCATGACATTCTGTAACTAAAATTAAAGTCGACTTTATCCCCAAATACTGTGAATATTACATTAATGAAACGATTGACGTAACTGATTATTATTTAAATAAAAGTCAAAACTCGATTTAATTTCCTTGTTTGTGGTTGCACAATCGAACCTCCATGACCCTGTGGAAAATGTGATTACGTTCAACCATGCTCAATCTGACCTTTCCGTCCCAGCGCAAACAAAGCGACCAAATACGAGCCAAATTCTACGATTATATATAGCCGCATAATATTAATAGACAAATTCTTGGTTAGGTCCGTGGTTTAAGGTGAGACTGCTCTGAAGTGAATTAAAGCTATGTATGAAATGACTTACTAAGAATATATTTTGAAATTGAAAAACGTAGCATTGCGTATCTTTGTCGTGCTTATATTGCGCTTGGCGCCTTTTTCGGTCTACTTTACTAATTTTCATATGAATATTGGTACTTATCTGTGGCGATGTGTAGCATAGTGCATCCCAGTGCGTTCGTGCCCTTATATATTTTGATAGCAGGCCGCGTTGCATTGCCAAGGCGAGTGCCAAAAGGCGCACTGAGGTCAGAGCCAATGTCAGGGGCCCTTAAAGATTTTGTCTCAGCTGCATTTGTATTGAACGTAATAAACCGCCTAAAGGGCTTCATTCATGAAAATGCGATTGGGGAAGCGATGCGGCTCGGGTTATTATAGCCTCTATAAAATAAGTTTGGCCGTACAAACATAATAAAATACGTTCAATATAATGACTCTCTTATCTTATAGATCTTCAGTGTTCAGTGTATATCCTAACTAATATTATAAATATGAATGTAACTCCGTCTCTCTGTTACTCTGTCGGGGTGTTTGTCGCGTTATCACGGCTAAACGGCTGAACGGATTGAGCAGAAATTTTGCATAGATATAGCTTAAGGGTCGGAGACGGACATAGGGTATACGGATATAGGTTTTGTAGGTCAATGCGAACGAAGTCACGTCTATATTAGCTGTTACCCAGCTAATATAGACCAATTTATCTCAAATTAACACAATTTGCTCAGCAAAGTAAACTAAATACATCCCTAAATTCTTTAAAATAGTGTAATACCCCAAAACTACTGATTTTATGGCATCCAATTTAGAGTATTTTTTCTGTGTGAAGTTTCTAACACATAACTATAATGACTAGACTTCACATCATCATCAGCCAGAAGACGTCCACTGTTAAACAAATGCGTCCCATTTAAGGAGGTGGGGATTGCCATAATCACCACGCTTGGCAGGCAGCTTGGGGGTCTCAGAACGCTCACTTTTACTAACACGAAGCTGCTGCTCGTCCTTCGGTGTACATACAAAGTTTGAAGTTAAAGAGAAACAGTTGATCCTATTTCCAGTTGTACTGGACGCGACATTGCAGTGGAAAGACACTACAGATTAATTATTTTAGACACAATTTGAGTTACTTTTTTGTTATATATCAAACAAAAGTACAGCTTTCACCAACGATTTATTTCCAAATGTATTAAGCTTAATGAAAACAAGTTCACATGTGCTCAGCATGTTGTGTGGGATAACGGACAGTAATTAAGGCCAGAACAACAAAAATAGATATAAAAAAATGTGGTTAGTTATTTTTAAGGTTTTTTTCTTTGCCTGTTGTAGTGACAAACAACTCATCCTAGCTAATGTTTTAAATTCGAAAGTCTCCCTATCTGACTCTCTGTCTCTCTGTCTGGGTGTTTGTCGCGTTATCTCGGCTAAACGGCTGAACTGATCGAGCTGAAGTTTTGCATAGACATAGCTTAAGGGGCGGAGACGGACATAGGCTACTTTTTTTTGTAGGTCTACGCGAACGAAGTCGCGAAAGTACTAGTTGAAAAAAATAACTATTAATTAATGACTTTGCCACGCTACCAAAATTTCTTGTATAACAGTCTCAATAAAAATACCTAAAAAAAATGTACATACCTAGTAGAAATCATTTGTTGGCCTTGGTACTACCCGTATTACTACCACGGGTAAAAAAACCCGTAGAACTACCAAGCGATCCAACGGTACCACGGGAAGTTTTTTATAAATTGCAATTATGTTTGAAATTGCATAAAACATCTATCAATGAAACAAGACACTAAATACAATCCTAGGTATCTAAGCTTATTTCAATATTAACCAAATCTAAGCCCAAAATTACTCCCACGAAATCAAAACAAATCGAAGCCATAGAGCCGGGCCGGGATGGCCTCTCCAAATTCCGAAGGTCGCTAGATACACGTGGCAGAGCTATATAAATGCATGTACAGTACACTAAGTATACAGCATGGCAGTGACAGTGGCTCGGCCCCCTTTGACCTATATTCAGGTCCCTTCTAGTAGCGGAACGGTGACGCAAGCGATGGTAGCGCAGTGGGAGTGCGTAAACTCTGAAGTGGGGGTATTTTCATTTCAGCCGCGGAGTTACGCCAAAGCCAAAGCGGCGATCGCTTGATGTCTTTTAAGATGATAAGAACAAATTCAATGCAAGACGCCTAAGACCCGATGAACTTGAAAAGCAGCTGAAACACTAGGAAAAAGATTATCACTGATCGCGGATAATCCATACGCTGGGCATAGGCCTCCCTTTGTTTTTGCCAACCTAGCCCCATCCATCTCTTCCTTGCTGCCTCTTTGATGTCGTTGAAAAATGACATTCTTGGTTGGTCTGAGGTCCGCCGACTTAGTCTGGGCCACTTTACTCGGTCACCGCTGTACATGTTCATCAACAGCTGTCATGATATTCTGTATAAGAATATTTTTTGGTACTGTTGAAGAAAGGAGAACCTTGATGGTTTTTTAGCGCGAAACTCGAGGAATAGTATAAAAATCAATGTGCATTTTGTAGGGAACGCAATAAATTTCGATTTAAATCGAAAACCTATCGATTCTTTTCGTCGTTAGATTATTCAAGTTCTTAGTTATCGTGGTTGAACCACACGCATCCCGTCTTCGCATCTGAATTACATCGATGGTTTCGGAAGCCTGTAAGGAATAATTTAATATTACGTATACGTAAACTTATTTCATCTGAAATAAATATGGATAGCTATATTTATGATCAATTAATTGATGGAAAAATAAAAACGAAACATTAGATAAACTGTTATTAATAGTTAACGATAACAGTAGAAATATGCGTGTCATCAAAGTAATATGCCATTTATAAAAATCTTGTTTTGGTGTATAAAGGAAGAGGATGGTGGATGTAAAGATGGAGGCATTGGGCGGGCGGGCGGCGACGGCGTGCCGTAGCTATAGCAACACTGCCGCTGCAGCCGACGACCCAATTCCGCGGCCTGCCCGTCCAAATGTTAATGACCTCCAAAACCCAGGTCGAAGTTCACGCTTACACGAGCAAGGGATTCCATCTACGCACCCCGTAGCTTTTTACGGGTCAAACCATGTATTGATCCAGTGAAAATTCGAGATGGTATCTGGGTTAGACGGCCTCTGGTTACTCAGATTTGTTTTCATTCTCGAATTAAAACTCGCTTCCAAAATTGGCATCAGACGTCCGATTAATCGTGAATTGTTTGAGCCATAAAGATAATTCAAGATTATTATGTTTTAAATCTTCGCTCGATTTGTTTAATGAAGTCATTGTTTGAATGAGTATTGTCTTTCCTTTTTCTGCGTCGAGATTTTTCATGGTCATTATTAGTACGCTTACCTCGAGAGGAATTTTAAAATAACGAGATGAGTGCTGCTGCCATGGAGTCTAGATTTTTTTGTACGATAAATCACTTGGCATGACCAAATATGCATGATATGCAACCTCAGTATGCAGCTAATTGCAGTGGCAGTGATATGAGTATAACTGGTTATACAAGGTGTTAATTTGTAAATGTGCAACCTATCCTACTAGCCTTGTGGCTCAGTGGGCGGATTTTCACCTTCTGAGCTGTAGGTTGTGGGTTCGATTCCCACCGAGGACAGACATTTGTGTGATGAACATGGATGTTTGTTCTTTGTCTGGGTGTTTCTATGTATTCTATGTATGAATTTACAAAAAAAATAATGTATTTATGTATCCTATCAGTCATCTGGTTCCCATAGTACAAGCTTGCTTAGTTTGGGGTTAGATGGCGCTGTGTGTAAAAGCGTCCACCGATATTTAATAATAATAATTAATAATTAATATTTAAGAATGTGTAATACTCCATTGCTGAAACCGAACGCATATCTGTAAAAAATGTAACACAATATATATTCTTTGATCCGGCTCTGCAGTTGCAACCTCGTTTGCCTCGGCTTCGTTTGCAGACGTCTTTATACAAAACGTGACTGGCCATTGCCAAATGGTATTCCCATCATCCGCCATCCGCCTTTAACGCCTTGGTAGTTTATTCTTAACTTATTCTGGTAGTTTTGCATTTTATTATGGAAAAGTCCTGCAATTCATTTGATGAAAAAATGGGTACATAATTTACTCTCGGTTATTTTGCCATTACTTAGGGCATTTATTAGGTTGTTACTGAATAGTCTCTGCATCGGCCTTTTAACATCCCACTGCTGGGATATCAGCTTACCTTCGAAAGGTGATTCCGAGGCCCCACGAATTAGCCCAGTCAAGTTACGAGACATACCCCCGAATACTGAAACGTTTGTTAACTTTGACGACAGATTAAGTCTGTTGCTGCCTTTGTCATTTGCTTAGTGCCAGATAAAGGCAGCATTAGAATGAATCTGTTGTCAAAGTTACCAAGCGTTTCAGTATTCGGGGGTTAGTATGGAGGACCCGGACATAATTCATGACATAAATATTACATTGTCATTGGTATAAATTGCTGACGTAGAATCAATATTAAATTAAACAGTCTGGAGTTACGGAACATAGAAAAAGCATTTATATTTGAGCCATAATACATTATCGTCGCCGACGACTCACTGCCGTGCTTACGATCGTCATCTGAAATAGACTCTAATATAGCGCGAATAGAGACGATATTGCAAAATATAAAATTCCGAGTATTTTCCGGATACGCATTTCGTTTAATTATTGTATATTTAATATATATAATATATTGGTTCCAATATTCTGTACCAAAAAAATCCTGTTATTAATTACTTCCGGGTCAAACGCTAAATTGACTGGGATAGATAAGAGTCGAGCGTGCTCTCAGCTGAGCTATCACGAATATTTTAAAGATTTTTTGTGCACAGTGCAAATCAACGCCTTGTATTAATATTATTATTTCTGAATATTCTGACAATTCATTTCATATTATTAACTAGATGCATCAGAGTTCTAGAAACAAATTGACACCCACATGGCCGCGCGCGCTTGTCACGAGAGTATACCGCTTATAATTTTAGATCTTTACTACGCCTGTCCTTAGCCATGTAGTAGTGTACTGTCCATACACAGGTTCTATTGACACACAGGTGTACTGATGACGGAACACATAGACAGAGAGGGATACCAAGAACCTTTCTTACCCGTCAGTTATCGGTTCTTCGAGCGATGTGGTCTGCCCATTCCCACTTCAGCTTGCAAACCCTGAGAGCTATGTCGGTGACTTTGGTTCTTCGGCAAATATCCTGGTTCCGGATCTTAAACGAGAAACTCCAAGCATAGCTCTCTCAATTGCCCGCTGAGCGACTCAGAGTTAACAAAAAAAAAAGCGTAGGTAACTAATTTTTATATATTAAAATAAGCTAAGTAAAAATATAATTGAATATGATACGTAAACTGAATAATTAAAAAAAAAATACGAATTCATCAGAACCATATGCTTAAATTCGCTTCGTCATAGTCGCTTAACTATCATAATCGAGATTATTTTGGCGCCATCTGTGAAATACTTATCATTGAAGAGTTTCGGTGGTCATCCGCAGTTTTATGACATTTTATGACTTTAATGAGTTCATGAATAAATAAATGTAAATTGTAATTTGAGGAAAAAATTATGTTAACTTTTTTTTTTTTGACATTTCATGTTCTGACGTAATAATTATTATAATTGAATGTTATTAACATTGTATAACACATTTAAATGATCATTGTATTCAATGAATAGCCTCTACTTAATTTGCATACTATTGTATACAAAAGGTTATTATTTTTGACTTGTAGATGAATATTTACCAATTTGACTTTGACTTTAACTTCAGTTCCACTTCACCAAATGATACTTTCTGAATGCAAATGCTTGACTTGTTGAAAATACCAAAACCGCTATATACCTATAATATTTGAGTAGTTCCCTCAATTCCTAATTGATCCCATTATCAGAATTGGAATTCGATAAAAATGGGACCAATCTGGAAGTCATAAAGAGATCTGAGGTAACAAACATAAAAAAAAACAAAAACTGTCGACTGGAGCACCTCCTCGTTTTTTTTTTTGAAGTCGGTTAAAATAAAGGCGTCGCTTGTCTAATAAAGGGGAAGGGGTGTTACCCCCGAATACTCAAACGTTTGTTAACTTTGACGACAGATTAAGTCTGTTGCTGCCTTTGTCATTTGCTTAGTGACAGACAAAGGCAGCATTAGAATTAATCTGTTGTCAAAGTTAACAAGCGTTTCAGTATTCGGGGGTTAGTATTTCCAATTAAATGACCGATGCTTTAAAATTGGGTCAATAAATATAATTGTTCAATGAAGTTTTGCTAATTTTCGTATTTTCAAAAAGATTTTTTTACTGGTAACTCAAATAAAAGAGACGTAGATATATTTAGTCCACAACCAAACAAGTATAATCATTTAAAAAAAAGCCGAGAATGCAAAACTTGGACGAAACATCATGCTAAATCCATGATGCAAAATGTACCCTATGTCATTTCATGCATAATTAAAAAGGAATCTAACGACTTGTCAAAGAATGTACACCTTTTTTATTATTATTTTTTGACATTAAGGAATCCTGCGCTCTGCATGTCAGCGATTCGGTTTCGAAAAAACGTTTATAATTTTGTAAGTAGATATTATATTTGTGATGTAATTTGAGATGTAAATCTCTTTATGCCCAGTAATTACGCTGGAAACATTGCCCTTTATTCCGGAACATAGAAATGTTTGCACAGTACTGCTTAGCGATTGAATAACTGGCAAAGGTACTTCCCCATGCGGACTCTGCATAAGAGCTCTACCCTAAAAACTGTTCAAGTTGTTGAAACTGGAACTGTTGAAGTATTAAATTTTGGGTCGTATTGAACCGTTATGCGCAAGCGTGACGCTTAACATCAGGTGAGCGACTTGCTCGTCTCGTCAGTCAGTACCATAAAAAAAATATAATACATACTTACTTTAATACTTTTATACTTAAAAACACTCTAAAAACTTGACCTCCTTCTTGGGCAGTTGATTAAAAAGAAGACTAAACAGGTAATTTAATTATTGTTTCAGTCATGTTTTACTAAATATCATTTAGAATTAAATATAATAAATACCATTAATACTTTTTTGTTTTTATAAATTTTATTTCTATTTTTTAATTGCTGTAAAATCTCAAATTACATTACAAATATAATATCTAGTTACAATATTATATACGTTTTTTTCGAACCCGAATCGCTGACATGCATGAGCGCAGCTTAAAGTCAAAAAAAAAAAAAGAAAAAGGTGTACATCCTATGACAAGTTTCTATCATCACTTTCCATCACCCTGCGTTATTTACAATTAGTTTTTACACCTGCCTTTGAACTTGGGACGCTTCAAACCATTTAGAGTTTCCTGAACCTTTTCCACCAAGTCGATTATTCGTTCCAATGAACTGTATAAATTTCTGTGACCGCGGTTTTAACAGTTTGGAGCTTTGTTTTTATTGCGCTTGTTTTGGCTCGTCACTCTTCCGTCAGTTCAAAACTTTTGCCTATTGGTATAGAAAAAAAATCTTTAAAAGCTTACTGTGTGGCTAAAAAAAATCTGAAAAGCAGGCGGCGTTCTTTTGAGACTGCGTTCAAACTTCAAAGGTCTGTTTGAAAAGGCTAGTGCATGCATCCATAATGTGGAAAGCCGTGTCCTTTGGCGAGTACTTGGCTTGAGTGCAGGCGAGGCGGGGGCGGCGCCTATTCCTAGCGCGAAACTAGGCCGGCCGCCGACCGCTGGTGCTTGCCGCAAGCCACGAGGGACGAGATGCTGAATCGGAAATTTCGAGGTCGAATTTAATACACATACATGTACCCATTTGACAAAATAAAGTATTACGTTTGTGACCGTAGTGTGTTTTACGTAGCACAGGTTTAGGCGGCCGAGGGTTAAACTCACTTTGCAAAGAAGGTTTGCTTAGTAATAGTATAAGTGTAGTGTTTATATCACTTTTATTCATTATAATATTTTCTATATTTTTATTTGTTATTTAAAAAAAAATTTTTTTTTACTTTGTTCGTTTTTGTACAATGATTTCTTTTTAAAAATTAACATATTCTTCAAATCAATAATGCATGCTATATTTTAAATCGTTTTTTAAATATTTTTTTAATGGAATTTGGTGACGAGACAAGCAAGTCGCTCATGTAATGCATGTAATGTTAAGGTGTGTCACCGGAGGCGGCCCGCTACGGGCGGCGTGGGGTGTTGCGAAGCTGCTGCGCAACGTTCAAATTCTGGGATAAATTTGAATTTAATAAACAAAGGATTTTAGTTGAAATCCAAAATTTAGTAGGTGCTCTACAATACTTAAACATAAATATTTCTATATAAAAATTATGTTAATTATGTGCAAATTTAGAAATTTTATTAATAAAGAATTCGTTTTAGACTTTATTTTAGTCTGTTTCAGGATTTGATCGAGTAAAACACATTCTATCGTGTAACCAATTACTACATTCCTTCGAAAATATCTTTAGGTATATTGCATATTTTTTGTAAGACCATTATTTAATAGTAAATACCTAAAATATTTGATCTAGCAAACCATTTTTCTCCACTTCGTCACGGTTCTTCGCCTCAAAATAATAACAGGAATTAATAACGACAACCCTACTCGATAAAGTGAACTTCAATTTTTGAAGATCGTATCGGATATAGTGCAAAAAAAAACTTAACTACAGTTTTATAGTTTTAATCAGGTGTTGTTAACAATGAGGTATGTTTAAATAAACCTCAGAAGTCATATTGTAATATTATGCGTATATTTGCAATTTTAAGATTATTGGTAATTCTAGAAATTAAATCATTGATCAAAGCTATGTTATGGTAAGTAATGCTTGAACCAAGTAAGCTGTAAATGACGGTTGAGGATGTTTGAACATGTTATTATGAATATTGTATTAGCATTATCGTGTATTTTATAGACTAGAAGTCCTAGAATCTCGCAAACAATAAACGTGACTTGAAGTTATTATAGATTAAGATTACATACAACCTTGTTGACTTGCAAGTTCTGCAGTGTATCGTTTTTTTATTCAAGGGACGATGGTAATTTTGTATGGGTAAGTGGTTTAGGTTTTTTTTTCTACTATTGTGCAGTTTCAATATGACCCTTAGTAATATTAAATGTGCAAGTCAGAACTAAAATCAGTTTCCTGTTCTAAAGTTGAAAAACTTACAAAGTTAGAGTTAAGTTAAGGAGTGGGATAGACCGCTCGCTCCTCTACCTTTCGCCAAACATCGTTTTAAAGCTCCGGACGCACCGTGTGCCAACACACAAATTACTTCTTAGAACGGAGGTTCAAGAATCAAGATCTATGCCGGGGTGATGCCGGGGTATGGTTGACACGAAGCTCAAATTTCATATCATCTTTCCAAAAACATATAACACTGTATGTCACAGCCTATATCTGAAGAAAGGTGTACATGACCAAAAAATATATTTTTATACTTCATCGTTAGCTGCTCCTTCAGACGAAAATAGGCTCTCCTTCTATTTCGCCAATAATCCCTGGTTTTCTTAAAAAAATATACTATTGTAGCCGGCCGCCCACGACTTGTATAGGGACCTGGCCAAACGATTGGTGGAGGCGACGAATGACCAGAATGCTGGGGCCTATTTTGGGAAAAAACTTAGCATTGCCATCCAGCGTGACAATGCTGCCAGCATTCTGGCCACCAACCCCTCCACCAAGGTGCATGTTGATTAGGTTTTTGTATTTATTTATTTTTGTTTTTAATTTAAGTTGTTTTAATTTTAAGTTTGTTGTAAATATGTATATATGTCAGATAAATAAAAAGTAAAATTTGTAATGTGAAGTCATTGAAGGCACAGGTGGCAGGAATGCTGGCGCCTATTTTTCCATAACGCTGCCAGCAATCTAGGCTCCTTTCTATCGACCGAGGTTCTCGTAGATTAGTTTTATTTTAATCTTTTTAAATATAAGTATTTGATACAATTTTAAGTAGACAAGTATTTTAGTTTTAAGCGTTGTAGATAATATACATACCATAATATGTTTTACTATTATTACCTACTCA
This sequence comes from Apocheima hispidaria, assembly GCA_947579745.1. Lineage (NCBI taxonomy): Eukaryota > Metazoa > Arthropoda > Insecta > Lepidoptera > Geometridae > Apocheima > Apocheima hispidaria. The sequence continues at coordinate 13,913,841 of OX388146.1, forward strand.
CGGGATATTTACCACGATTCTTATTTTTTTAACCCGTGAGTACAGTAAACAGTGTATAATATTTTTTTTGTTCATATAAATACTTATTAAAATAAAATTTAAATGTCGTGAAAAAAAAGTTTATGATGATTATGTATCTTTAATCTTATTAAACAGTAGCCGACATATTTGTTATTAAGTTTGTTTGTAATTGTAGTTAAAAGCTATCCCAATACTTGGTTCTCTGTATGTTTTCTGAGGGTTTCGTATATAGCAAACTAAGGACCTATAAATAATAAATAAGGAACATATATATATATAATATACCTAAAGTTATGATTATTCATTTTAACATACCTAAGAAATACGCACAAAAGGACAGATTTTATTTTTAAAGATGAAGCATACCTACTTAGCAAAAACCTATCTCTAATTCAGTTCCAAATAATACCTAATCATAATTATATATATAAAGTATATGTATGAATATGTAAGTAAATTTATATTAATATGATCATTATATATATATATATATATATATTATAATACCATGCTTAGCGCTGCACAGCGAAACATCCGCATTCATAATGCTTCGTTCAGATGATCTATGGACTATCGCGATCCAAACGAGCCATCTACTTGCACTTTAGAAAGCGACTCTTTGTTTTCACTCCACAGCGGTAATTTATAGTAATGAGGAGAGATCATTGCTCACCGTTTTGTAAATTGTTCCACTGAAACCCACCGTCTCGTCATTTTTGGCTACGATCCAAAATGCCTTATTTATACAACCTTTTGGAGCCTCTAAATTTATCCTAATTAGTCTAACAAAACTAAAATAGAAAGTGCAATTCCCCGTGGCGCTCCATAGCGATGCAACCTATGCAGGTGTTGAAACCTTGACTACTGCAGTTAACGCACTTTCACTAACACAGCTAATGCTTCGATACGATATTTAGGACAAGCACCCAATGTACTCGTATCAATCTTGTTATTAGGTACTTCTATATAACTAAACATTCTGTGTCATCTTATCGCGAAAATCCTTCAGCTTTGGCTTGGAAAATAGTACGTAAACAGAGTCACGGCCGGTTGTCGATCTCCTATTTTGATGGTCACTTTGTTATCGTTCCGTTCCGTTTTATGTTACCTTGAGATAAATTAAGCGCCTGCTTTATAATGTAGATGTAAAGTCCAAATTCTTTCGCGTCACATCAATTCAATAGCAAGAATATGATCAAAACTAACAATACTAAAATATTCGTTCACATAATTTTATTGCTCGTTTAAACCTGACATTCACCCAAACCCTAAAATGAGGCAATAAAAACGAAGTGTGATTCATATAAATTGGGTCACCAAAAATGTTGGCGAATCTTTAAAAATGTGGCGTGTTTACACAAACCACGGTCTCGAGCGCGAACTTGCCCGATTTTTATCGCCAGTTTGAAGATCCGAGCGAACTTGTCCTAGTGACCACCAGTACGAACCACTTGATATAAATATAATGCATAGGCCTACCATCCAATAATAGAAGTCAGTGGCACGTTGCCGTCCATCTGACGCCCATGTCCAAATACCTAGCGTGCGGCTGAAATGCGCCGTGTTGCCACTCGTCAGAGGCTGAATATATTTGTAGGTACTTTGCCATTTGAGCAATGAAAATCAATAACGCGTTTCAACTACCCATTTCTATCAGACTTACAAATGAGTAGATGCGTTATCTACTGAAAATATCAAATAAAAGCATCTACTTTGCTGGCCTATTCCGATTGGACACGATGCTTGTGAGTGCATTTGACATTATATCGTTGAAAGTGCACGGATCATAGAAGTAGTTGCGTGTTGCGGGGTGAAGTGAGCGGTGCGCGGGGAGCTCGCCGGTTCGCGCTGTGTAACCTACATACCGGTCAACACTCCGGCTCAGTCAACACTCGCTACAGGGACATTAGGTGCGTTTGCTGAAGCAAATGTACTTGCACAATTAGTGGTGTGTTCAGCGGAGAGAGTAGCTGGAAAGCTCACCCCGTCAAGAATACTGAAGACAGAATAGAACACAAACTATGCTCACAAGCTTCTTACAAGATGGCAGAAAAAAAAAATCGAATTAGATTATTTATCGTGTTTTAATGTATCACTGAAATAATTTAAAACTTTGCTCATTATGTCATATCACGATGTTCATCTACCAAACTCCGATAGCTAAATAACAAATCTCCGTTTAAATATTTAAATAAAACCATTTCAACTCAAGGTTCTCTTGTCCAAAATGAGATCAGTAGCGTAAATACAGACCTGTTTTCTCCACACGTGGAAACACTCGAATTTGTCAACTTACCTGCAAAGTAAAAGCACTTATTATAATACTGAAATTTGCGAAAGAACGACGTAATTCTAAATAACTATGCCAACGGACGTCGACTTACGTTTCTGTGTTGACAAAGTTTAATTGTATAGGTGACCTACAAAATTAGTATGTGTCTGTGTCAGTGTGCAGTTTATGTAATAGTAGCATCAATTTCCTGGTAGCGTGATGATATTAAGCCAGTAATCACGCCTGTAACTGGAACACCAATTGGTAGAGTTCAAACGGACTAACGCCAGCATTAGATGCGACTAGACAAGGCCGTAGCTATCAGTGAAATGTCGAGAAGGAAAGAGATGGATGCACAAAGTATTTATTGCACACATAGCACTACAAGTGCAATTCACGCACACGTACAAATATTTTCTATTTCTATTTCGCGTTCTAGGGTTGATTATCGTTTGACAAAATATGTACTTATTTAATATGACTTCAGAAATTGTATGATTCGTGTCTACATAGAACCGTATTCATAGCCAGTAAAACTATGTTAAGAGATACGGGTTATTTTTCCTACCGTGAGGTTTTGGCGCAGTAGGTATTTGAAAACTGTATTGCTGTCGCTCTGTTCCCCGTGCATGCAATAGAGAGAGTTATTTAATTTTACCTAATTTTTTTAAATGGAATCAGGGGAGAATGTTAACGCCCCCAATTCTTATCAAAATCTTTTGTTTTAGTGTCACTGTTTTGGTTGAACTATAATCTACACTTAAAGGTTTTTTTTTCAAAACAATTTTTAGTATTTTAATAAAAAATACAATTCTTCATCATAATTTCAACGCAAAAAAATACAATCATTTTTAGTGCCTATAGCGACGACGATCTTGCGATAATTAAAAAAATCAAACCTTTAAGCGTAGTTTTTCACGATGTAGATTATCTAATGTTAAAAATCATCGAAATCGCATAGCATTTAGTGGTGGTATACAGTTGGCCGTTTTTGTATGTACGTAAGTAGTCGATACAATGTAATCAAAAGGCCTTGTGTCGGTATGTTCTTCGTAATATGAAATTATTGTGAAATCTTCATGATTCAACACTGTTTTAGACTTTCGTGGTGGTTTACTACATTACTATTAGTACTCATTACTATTAGTTCGGTTTGTCAGCTCCTAAAATTTTCGTAACTTTTTACCATCCACCCGCGTCTTCAGTCTACGCGTGAACATGGCGCATGCAACTGTGCCGAAACTTAACACAAATAATAATCGTGGTAAATATCTTCATGATTCATTTCAAAACTTCAAAGCCTTGAACGTCGCCCTTAGTATATACGTAATTCTGGATGCGTTTTTAGTTTCTGAAACATTTCAAAGATAAAAACCATTTGTAATTTAAACTCAATCAAATATAGGTAGGTACACAGTTTGATATATACGTCTCTGTGCTGCGTCATCCAAGTTCTGGTTGGCATATGGTTTGTTTTTAATACTCGTTACCAAAAGTAGGTGGCGGCTGTAACAGTGTTTACAATAAAGGCGCAACATGCTGATAGCGCATATTAATACAAATTCGGTTTATATTGAGGGTACTCGAGTTCACGCCGAGTTCTAGGCCAGGCTGTCGAAACAAGTTCGCCCGTTATCTACCCGCCTATCTGATAGGTATTTTGGGTATCATGTGCGCTACTACAGGAGGATTATTTGTCATCATCACCGTCACACATCCTTAGGTAAACGACAAAACGCATCTTTCTTGTCTTGTAGCTACTTTCGAAAGCCGCATAACATTATGAAAGTACTTTGCTGCTCCGGAAAGCGAGGTGGTATGTTAGGCAGGCAGGTTTGATGCCTACTTCATCATCATCATCTGCCAGAAGACGTTTACAGCTGAACAAAGGTCTTCCTCGCAGTAGGGGAGGGGTTGCCATAATTTACACGCTCGGCAGGCGGCTTGGGGCCTGCCGAGCGTGTTATTTTAACTAAATTGACTTAATTATAATTATATTATAAATATCGTAATTCTTAATTATATTATAACCATCATCATCGTCAACATTCAAGTATTAACTTGGGCGGCTATATTTTGTTAATTAATAAAATAGTAAATCGTATTTCAAGATTTTACTCAATATATAACAATTATTAGTTGTTACCCGCGACTTCATTCGGGTGGACATTAAAAAAGTATCATGTGTCCGTCTTTGTCATATACAGTGACTCCTTATCAAATTTTATCAAGATCCGTTTAGCCGTTTAGACGTGATAACGCTACAATCACAGATCATTCAGTCACAGAGCCAAAGCTACTACCTATAGTACGCTAGATGGCGTTGATCAATTTTTGTGCACTTTTTGACGTTTTGTATGGACTGAAAATTGTGATGTAGGGAGTTCTGAATCGCGCAAGCGAAGTTTTTCCTCGAGACGAACGTATTCATTTTTATACCACGAAGCTTCTTCGAAACTTTATTGGTCCTGATACGACTGCGGCTATATTACCCTGATTTATAATATTAGTTAGGATTAGGATTTACAATGAATTAGCAGCTTCAAATTAAAAACAACAAAAATATAAAAAACACCTTTATATAAACTTTAATTTAATTGGTGGTGGACGTTTTTCACACACATTAAATAAATAAATAAATAAATAAATATGTGGGACATTTTTGCACACATGGTCATCTGAACCCAAACTCTCTAAAAAGGCTCTTAAGCATTTTTTTGACAGCAATCCGTTCTACAATGTTAGTGAATACATGTCAATGGACTTCTCAGAATCCTCATTTTTGTACGGACAACAAACGGAGTAAAGCATAATAAGTACCCACCTGTCATGATATATTATTAAATTATTCAAATAATTAATAACCTAGTTTGCCTAGTTAAATTTAATTCTAAACTTAAGTATTTTTTTTATAATAGTGACTTGCCTGTAATATTTAATGTTATTTATGGCCAATAAATATTTCTGATTTCTGATTTCAACTAAGCAAAGCTTGTAATATGGCTGCCAGAGAGATATACGTACATAGATATTTTTAAATACATACTTATATAGATATTAACACCCAGACACAGAACAAACACAAATATTCATCACATGAATGTTTGTCCTAGATGGGAATCGAACCCACGCCCCCAAACACAGAAGGTAGGTTCGTTACCAACTGAGCCACCGGGACAGTAAACATTGCCCTTATACTACCGTTTTTTAAATATTATTGTTCATTATTTTTTTAAAGTTTTTCTATTTTGGTGTATATTAAAGTTATATTGTATTGTATTGCCATCTAGCCCCAAACTAAGCAAGCTTGTACTATGGGTACCAGGTAACTAATATAATACATAAATACTTTTTTTATGTAAATACAGAAAAATACAACAGAAGTACAGAAATACAATTTTTTTTTATGACAAAAATACATAGATTTCATAGAAACACCCAGATAAAGACGGTGCGCGTCCATAGTGCGCAGGGTGAGGGCCAGCTCCAATGCCGTCTTGGCGATGATCGCCACTAGGCTTGATTGTTCATACATCCGTCATGTCTGCGACAGGCATGTCGCAGTTACCACGCCGGGCAGAAAATTGTAAAATTGAAATTACTATTGACATGTAGGACATAATATAATGTAATATAATATAATTTTAATTTTGTGTTATATTGTAATTTAATTTATAATTTATGTGTAATATGGACCTTTGTAGTCTGAAATAAATGATTTGAATTAAAAGAACAAACATCCATGTTTATCACACAAATGTTTGTCCTGGGTGGGGATCGAACCCACAATGTACAACTCAGAAGGCGGAAACCATCACATTAAGACACAAAAATGTAATAAAAAAAACTAATCTACAAGCCCCTTGGTGGAGGCGACAGTAGCCAGATTGCTAGGCAGCATTGCATAGCTGGATGGCAATGCTAAGTTTTTGCCTAAAATTGGTGGAGGCGACAAACCTTAATAACTTGTGATTTGTATTTTGTAATTTTTAAATCTTGTTTTCTCAACATTTTGTATAATTTAATTTATTTAGTAATAATGAAGACGATGCATTTTATAGTAATGTTTTAATTTTGGCGTGACCAAATATGGTAACATCTTGTACCAAATTTGACGTTTTGCACTTCATCTTGCCGTATAGTGTATGATTGATTGAATTAAGGATATATATTTACATATTTACGTATACTAGCTGCGCAGTACTTACATACTTACACACAAACTTTCATAAATGCGAAAGTTTGTGTGTAAGTATGAACTCTGTAACGGCTCAACAGATTTGGATAAAATTTGGTATGGACGTAGCTTGTTACCTGGAATAACACATAGTCTACTCTTTATCCTAAAAAAATTAACCGTTCCTGTAGAATAGCGGGTGAAACCGCGGGCCGCAGCTAGTGTACTCATCAAATAGAAAAATGCAGTATCCCAATTTCCAATCAATCCCAATTAATGATTTAGGAAGCAAGTGCATTCCAGTTATTCAAAACCTTAAAAACTTAATTATATGATTAGATAAAATTTTATTTCATTGCCAACAAAAACACCTTGAGCAAAGAACTTCAAACTTGTACTAGAGCAAGGTCAAGCATAATTAAAAATCTGGATAAAAAATTGAAACGGTTAATTTCTGTCTTTCATTCGGCATGTTTCACTCGAAGTGAAACGTCTGAACCCAAAATGAATTAAAACTGACGAGTGCCAAGTATCAAACCCAACGATGTTGGATTTCTTCATTGGCATCATTCATTCGCGCTCCGAATGAACGAAATATGAAACGTCTGAATGCAGAGAGAACGTTCACTGGGGTCACACTCGGGTTCTTCACATACAGTGTTCGCACACCTTCGTTTGACGACATAATCGAGAAAAAGAGCGGATGAACGCTCATTTCCTATCTGCCATGTGAGCGTGAAATGAAAGAAAACAATAATATTCATTCGAGTGAGCATTCATCCGAGTGAACCGCTTTATCCCACCTTTACTGACACATACGAAAATGGTAATAGTGACGTCAAGTCTTATATTACGAAATATTTATTTATAAAATGACTAGATCCGCTCCGCCGCTTCATCCACTATTCTACAGAAACGATTATTTTTTTCCGGATAAAAAGTAACCTGTGTGTTAATCCAGGGTATAACCTTCACCGTTACAGAGTTGAACGGGAACAAACACACTTACATACTTATCTACTTACATACTTATCTACTTACATACTTACACACACATACACTTTAGAATTTATAATATTAGTGTGATTGAATAATTAAAAATATAAGTAAACGTTAATACTTATGATATTGTGGCAGTTTTTTTTTCATTCAGAAGGTTTTGAAACCTTTTCTTCCAAACGTCATAATAAAGTAAGCCCAGTAACTTTTTCCTATGCCATTGGAAAAATACATACGATATACATTGTTGCATAGAAACTGTATTTACCAATCGCATATCGAAAAGTAGCAGCCTGTAGATATCAGCAAGACCGACTCACCCAATTCTTTCGGCGATAGTCTGTAACCTCCTTACTGTTTGACGACCTAGACGGCTACTTTCCTGCTTTTGTTCACAATATTTTGTTTCTAGACAAAGAAAATCAACCGGTTTCGCTGGATTGACGTCAAGGACTTAAAAGTTGATCTAATTTTAATACTTCTTTGTTGGAAGGCTTAGGTTTCACGAATTATTTCGTATAGATATCGTGTTATTTACGGAATTATTGAGAAACATTCGATATAGATAATATGTTATAGCTAAAAATTCGCTTGTCTCCTTGTTGCGTTCACGTTTCATCAGCAATACGCTGACAAAGCACTGCCCCTTTTTAGGATCGTCGTTTAAATTACCAACCCTTATAGTTTCGCCATATCCCTCTGTCCGTTATGTATGCCACGGTCCGTTTATTTGCTGACTATGAACTATAGCACTGAAATTCGGTACGTATTGATAATTTTATCAAAATGTAAAAAAACAAGTTAGGGTGACTAACTTTTACTTAACCGGGAGACGCAGCGTAGGTAGGCCTCCCACTAGATGGACCCACGGCTTTGTGAAAATAGCGGGCAAAAGTTGGATACAAATGGCAGATTGTCGTTCAATGTGGTGCTTGAGCGTGTTTGTTCAGCAGTGGACGTCTTCCGGCTGAACTTTATTATTTATTAACCGACATCCAAAAAAAAGGAGGTTTATAGGTCGACTGGTTTTTTTTTACACTAGCATTGGACAGAGTATTGGACACTGAATTAAAAAGTTTTTCATATGAAAATCAATAAGAATCATAGATAATTTTGTCAATTTCCGAAATGAACACTCCGTCCGAATGAACGGTCCATTTTATCTGACATAAAAATTAAAATAACATTTCAAGAGAAGAAAATTTTCTTTGTAAATAAAACTGCTATTAGTTCCTTTAGTTCCGAGGACAAAGTTTCCGTTAAGTTCCCAATTTAAAATAGATTTCTTCCTAAGCCCAAGTTTTAACAATAACTGGGTAACTTATTTATGATTTGAATATGACTGTAGTTACCAAATTAGGGCATTGATACACAAAATAGAATTTGCATAATTATTACGAGTTTTATAGAAATAAAATATTATTTTTAGACGTTCCGTATTACCCAGGCCAGGCCAGGCCAATAAATGAGAAGGTACCTAAAACATTATTTCGTGCAACATGTAGTGTTATCTACATATTATACAAATAGTTTTAATCAATCAGAACGCCTGTTTTTTTTAAAATGTTACTCGGTGACGAGATGAGCAAGGCGCTCACCTGCTGTTAAGCGTCACGCTTGCCCATAACAGTTCAGTACCACCCAGAATTTTGAACTTCAACAGTTTAAAACTATGCCCTGCAATGCACTGCGCTCGTCACCCTGAGATATTAGATGTTAAATCTCTGTATGCCCAGTAATTAAGCTGGAAACATTGCCCTTCAATACAAAACACAGTAATGCTTGCACACTACTGCTTGGTGGTTGAATAACTGGCAAAGGTGTGGTACTTCCCCAGGCGGACTCTGCAAGAGAGCCCTACCACTCCAACACGCGACGCTTGTCCAAAATGCTGGCGATTATCTGGCGCAACGCCATAACGCTGCCAACTGATACTGGGTTTAAAAATTTGGATTATATTTGTGCCTTCAATGCTCCTTGGGTGATCCAACTGTTGGTTTTATGTAGTAGGGTAAGTAGTTAGTTTTACCTTATAAAAAAGTGTTATAACTAATCTGACAAAACTAAAATTATCTGCGTCTCTTTTCATATCAATATGTGAGGAAAGGATGGCGATAATTTTAGAGCTATCAAATTTAGTATCGTTGAGAGAACGGCACAAAGAAATCGACACCATTGCTTCAAATTATACATTTTCAAATTTTAAGTAACGGTCACTTCTATCCTTCTATGGACTGGCATACTGTGATAAATATTGCGTTAGGCAACATAGCCTTTTTAGGGTTCCGTAGTACTACAAAGAACCCTTATAAGTTCGTCATGTCCGTCTGTCTGAATCCGTTAGAATCCTGAAGCCTTTTTTTTATTTATTTATTTATTTAACTTCCACAGTTATAAATGTATATACGTGAAAATTTTCAAAACAACAAGTATAGACCTCTAGTTACATATTTTTTTTGTGTAATAAGAGTAGCTCCCATACATGTAAAGAGGGGATGGAAAAAAAAATGTTGATTGTCATTTTGAAAGAATATAAAAAAACATAATTTTATACTCATTTCGCATAAAAGCGAAAAAAAAAACGCGTGTCCCCCACATGTGGGGTATGATTAAATATGTATTTTAAAATGAAGTTTAGGTTTACTACACCTTTTTTTATCAGACGTACCGCTTGTGAAATATGGGCTGCCAAAGTTACTTGCAATGTGTCCCCTCCCATTTTTTTATTAAACTATGCATCTCAGAAACTTGTTATCTTCCATGTTAATAGATCTTAGTAAAAAAAAACAATGACTTTTTGAGATATGCGGAAAAAGCTGATAAACACTTGAAACTTCCTAAGCGCCTACGGAACACTACTAAGCGTGGCCCGACATGCCCTTAACAAGTTATTTAAACTTACAACAGTTTTATGCAACGCTTTATCAAGGCGCGCGCTGTATGTTCCGCGCATACAGTTCCCATAGAAATTGGGTTATCTTGATGGATAGTTCTCGACTCCACGAGATCCCGAAACGTGATAGCGAGAGGAAAGTTTCAGGTGTCATCATTTTTCAGGAATGTTCTAAATAGTTTTACTTACATAAAAATAAGTAAGGCGATGAAGTAATAGATATTATGACAAACGCACGCCTGCCCCGAGCGACCAGTATTGTTCAGTGGTAGCGTGACTATACCATGTGAGCAGGAGGGTGGATTCCCGTCCGGGAAGATATTTGAACTAGTATTTAGATTTAAGGTCTGGGTGTTAGTTGTGCTTATCTTTGCGTGTGTTCCATGGCATCCACGAAACAGAATCCAAGCGTGGAGCTGACTTTGAAGCGTTTTTTATCCAACTGTAATAAAGTTATTGCTGTACAATAACTGCACCAAAATCACGAAATCCTCACCAACCGTCATCGAGCGATGCAAGTTAACCTTTCGACGCATAAAGTTCGCTGCGGACTCATTCGCCCTATATTTCGCACTTGGCATCCTGCCCGAAAATAATTAGTCATCGGCGCGACTCCAGCCGAAACATAGACGATTCAACATTTTCGTCCATTTCGTTTCTAACACAAATATTATTTCGGTTACAAAGTTAGGAATGTGAATGAAAACAAATGTTACCTACACTAATAATACGGCGTGAAATATTTGTGCTTTGAGGTTAGAATTTAAATTATGAATTCATTAATACTAATTATAATTTTTTGTTTATCAAAGTTACAATTTGTACATACCTATTATTTAATTTTAGTCGATAGGAATTAAATATAAACTTACGCAATCCTAACGATATAGCCATCTGTTATTGGCGCGTCGAACTGATTATTTTGGCTACTCGCCACTAGATGGCGCCAATCGAACGACTCTATCCATGTTGATTTCCTGATAATTATTAACTTCTAGAATCTATAAATCACTTCCATTCTTATAATTATGTTATTAACTTCGTTGTACCTACCTCATTTAAACATATCACGAAATAAAATAGCTAATGCTAATTTGCTTGTTTTTATAAATTAGGTGCAAATCAGGTTAAACGCCTACATAGTAATTATAATCAAGTTCTTCATTCAATTTTAAGTTTCTTAGTAATTACCTTTTAAATTATTGAAAATGTTAAAAAAAAAACATTTCTGATGCTCTCCTTTTTTTCGTAGCACGTGCTACGAGTGTCGTAGACACCGCTTAGTTTTAGTTTGCTTTCACTTTTTTACCGCTTATGTATGAATTTTAAGATTTTCTACTAAATATGAATATGGTGTACACTGTACATGTAACTTTAACTTGATAAACAATAAGTACTGGTAATGTAGTGTAACTAGTTGCTAATTTTTTTTCTAAAACGACCTAGTCTACTTAGCATAATAAACAAATTTTTTTTTCTTATGGACCATTGTAGTTCAAAAGATTATCAAAATGCTTAATTAAGCTCACTACTAGTTGGTAGCATACGAGTACACAGCTTGCTGGTACGCTCGGGTCAACCAGAAACTCTAAAGGTTTCGAGCGTTCAGTCTGTTCGGCCCCTATGTCTCAACACCAAACTGGTCAAATATGCATGCACTCTTTTTTTTGACAAGTGAATGTCTTCGCATTATTCCTGACTGCTTTAAGGTGCAGCCCGGTTATCTGGGACTATACCCACTAAAACCCCCCGGTGGCCTGCCTTGGTGTTTGACCGAGGGCTCCGGTATCTCCAAAAGAACGGACCGAAATCCACAGCACCGTGATTCAGCTCCGCCCGGGCTGTCCTGATGCAGCCAGTACCTAGGTTATCATATTTGCACCGCCTGTGCTCCTTCGCCTATGTAGCCGCCGCGCCAGCTCTACTCTGTCTCTTTTGAATTTCACATTTTAAAATATGTGTTTTGCATATTTCTATAACAACTTGTATCACAACCTGTCATAGTAATCCGATTTCCTTTCAAAGTATGTGTAGGTTTTAAAACACCTACGCCCTCACGACACAATATGAAACTGTTTACAGACTAAAGATTAAAGATATTTTTCATTTCAAACGTTCTTTCAATTTTAAAAGAAGTAGAAAAGATTGGATCGTTTTAAACATACTAAAGTATTAGTTGATAATACAAAATAACATAGACTAAAGTACACAGGCTTAAATTGTGGATCTATGCGTTATCCGTACAGTCCAAAGCCAAAGTACCGCATATATACGTATATCTTAATATATAAAAGACGATGTATGTATGTTCCCTATAGACTCCAAAACAGCTAGACCAATTTTGATGAAATTTAAAATCAATAAGATGAATTTTGATCAAATTTCAGGCAATCTCCAGATTGGCCCAGCGAGTGACCCTATGAAGTTTGGTAGCCGTGCGAAGCCAGGGCGGGTCGCTAGTTTTATATAAAATAATAATCGTTTGACCACCAACTCGCCTGTTGGTAAGCGACGATGTGGTCGAAATGAAACATGAAGACCTAGACGATACCTTTTTAGATTATATCTCTCAGGATACGATGAGGCTGGCAGATTTAAATTATACTATTTTTTAGAGGTATTTTTTTTAATACGTAGTTTTAATTTATTTTGTTTGTTTTGGGTGTTTTTGCCAACTATAAACTTTTGAAATCAGAATAATTTTGACAGTTTAATTCGGCTCTCGTTTCTTTCTCTCTTTCCTGGTTTGTTTCCTGACAACAACGTATCATCCAAGGTACAATATCCTAAAAGAAAGAGAGAGAAAATAGGTTTATTTATTAATCAAAATTTTACCCACACAAAAAAGAATATCTTAAAATAATTAGCAGCCGTCTAAATTCCATATCTAAACCTAAAAAAACATGTTTTAGAAGTAACGTTATTCAAATATTACAAAAAAAAAAAAGATATAGTACATATACATATACATTGTACATACCACACCCCATCATCTCTATGAAAATGTTATTAATAGGGATAGCCTCACATTGTACTTTGTAGTATGTTAATACTTCTAAGAGCTTTATTTTATTGTGTTAAGGTGTTTAGAATAACTAATCTGCATCGCCATGACGTGTCATTTTCAATCGCTCCTGGTTTTTGAATAATGCAAACTCAAAAGATCTACCGAAGTTTTTTTAACGACTACATAAAATACATACAAACTAAACAATACTACATAAAACTAATATTAAGATTACCCAGAGGCCATTGAAAGTCTAAAGATACTCCAAATGCACAACTAACAGAATTTTAATGTGAATTCACAAAACTTCAAAAAACTTTTATTTTCTTGTGTTAACTTTATAAATAATTAATTAAATCGCAGAAAACTAGGTGGGTTGGTATAAAAATAAATAATTACTTTGTAAAAAACAGGTAGGTTGGTATAATTTATATTGGCACGGGGGGATTTATAATTTTATTTATTTACAGAAAAATACAGACTCATAAAAGAAACATAATACTAAATTTAATATAAAAGTAATAAACAGGAAGTTTACTCAGCATAAATATATTAAGCAACGCGCCTGCCCATAACAATTCAGTGCAATCCAGAATTATGAACTTCAATAGTTCAAAACCATGAGCGGCAATCCACTGCGCTCGTCACCATGAGATATTAGATGTTAAATCTCTTTATGCCCAGTAATATATTTAGTTAATATAGATAGGTATTATGATGAGTTTACGTTGACGCGTATAAACTCATTCGTTAATTTCGTATCGATGAATTTTAATGGTGCAATGAATCTGGGCTCATAGATCACGTACGAAAATGCTAAATATCTACCAATTAAAATAAATATCTGTGATAAATAAATATCTGTGTGTTAAATATCTGTGATTACCTCAATAGGTCTCAGTTTTGTCTGACCACTACCTCTCAGTCCATAACCTTCCTCACCAATACCGTAATTGAAGAACGCGTAAATACTGCATCTGTGTGTGTATGCAGACAGCCTAGGCACACTAAAGCAGCTTGTCTGGCTGCACGTTGGGGTAGGTCTGAACTTTGACGCATATATTATGTCTGTATAGATTTTATAGAAAATGCAGCCGTATAGATGTAGCTGTAGATATGTCTGTTTGTTTTGATTCGATGTGAACATTGTGAATGTTGACAGCGTAACAATTTGTGAGGGTGTACGAATTTTCAGATCTTAGGAAAAGCTTATTATTTAAAATGCTTTTAAACAGTTTACCATTTATGGAGTGTAGTTACTTTATTTATAAACTAGCTGCGCCGCGCGGTTTCACCCGCGATAAAAAGAAGCCTATATCGCTCTTTGACCCTTAAACTATTATACATGCAAGAATTCAGGTCGATCCTTTGCTCTGTTGCTGTGTGAAAGAGGAACAATCAAACCAACAAACACACTTTCACTTTTATAATATTGGTAAAATATAAATGGACAGTAAAACTGTTTTTTTGTTGTTCCATCTGCACTTCCCCCAACACAAGTCGGGGACATTGTCAAGCTGAACATGTTGCAAGGGCAGTTTTTTGTTTTGTTAAAATCAAGTCGGCCAGATTGGATCGCTGTTTGGAAATTTATAAAATGATAATGATAAATATTTCTTAATATTAATTATAATATTTTAGATAAATAAGTATGTAAATAGCGGGCAGTAGAGTGTGCTTTATTTTTGATGAAAATAATTTATTTAAGGTTTTTAATCTGTTTTCGTGAGCATAAATATTAACCAATTATTATCAATAACTAGTGAGAAAAAAAGGCCAATGCGAGTTGGACTCGCGCAATGAGGGTTCCATACCGAAGTTACAAAAAAATAGTGTCTACCTTCATTCAGTTTGAGATCCTCGTTAACGCGAGCTCCATACACATTTGATAGATTTTTATTATTTTTTGTTTTATTGTCGAGTTTGCAATATCATCAAACTATTTTATAAATAATGGCGGATTTTCAGAACCAGAACCACATATTCTGTGAAAATGTCAAGTGGCAAACTCATCATCACTATCAGCCGGAAGACGTCCGCTGCTGAACATAGGCCTCCCCTTAGAGCGCCACACCGAACGCAAACCTGCCACTTGTTTCCACCGATTGCTTGCGACTTTCACAATGTCGTAGTCTTCCGGTACGTGGTCGCCACTCAAGAACTTTTATAATGAAAATATCTATAACGAAACCCGATGAATACAATCAAAGTGTATATACTACAGGATTGTAGAGCGAAGCTTCAATAGCACTAAAGTTGAATTGAGACGATCTAATAAAAAGAAATTGCTCCAACGATAAACATCAAGACTCAGAGCAAATGAACTGCATATAAACAATGCAACTTCTGCAAACAAATTTGTAAAACAACGACGTAAATGAAGCAATACGAAGGACAGATACGAAAATAGCGACTAGAGTCACACAGGGTTAAGGTCCTAGAATGGTGCTTAACTTAGATAAGTTATAGGTACGATGACGAACACCTTTTAATTTGAAGGGCGAAAAATTTCATATACAGGGTTATTAATAAGCCAAAAGGTAATTAGCCAAAAGCCTCGTAGGCAGACCAAACTTCCATGACTTTTAATATTTCGTAATTTTTTTCTCGCAAAACTAAAACAAAAACTTATAAGGAGGATTAAATGACAATAACAATACGCAGTTTCAAATGAGAAGAACGCGAGGGTCCGGGTAAAGCTAAGCTGAAATTTTCACCAAATAAATATAATTTTTCCATACAAAATTTAAAAAAAAAACTGGTGAACATTTTGTAAAAAGCCATAGAATAAATGTTGTTAAGTATATAATGATGAAGGGCAGCTGCCTAAAAGAGGTTGCTGGTGAGTGACCAATAATCCTGTATATAGGTATGCAATTTAGTGAATTTTCTCACAATTCACGATTTGCGATAATCAACAAAATTTTAGTTGAGTAAAAAAAAGTTTAGTCTAGTACTTTAAATTTTAGTTTTTCTTTCGTCAGAGTAACATACACGGTAAGGGAATAATTAGGTGTAAGAACGGAGTTAAAATCAAATAGTTTGAATGCTAACATAAAGCGCTTTAGATTAAACAAAAAAAAAAAACAACCAAACAAATCGCCATCAACATAAATATCATAGTCGCCAAAACGAATACTAATGCACTTCACAAACACAAGGACAATCGCAAACATCGATACGAAGTTTCGAACACAGGCGTCTCTATTTGCAAAAAGTTTGGATGTGTGCGAACGGGGGTGGCGATATCGAGCCATCTAGACCTATCTAGACATATCTAGATGTCTGGGTGCATCGGTGCAGCGTTGGGGTAGGTTAGGGTGGTAAGGATAGGTCGGCACCCCCGATGCAAGACTGCACCAGAATATGTAGCCATTGCGACGCGACAAAATATTATTCATTGGAATTAATGCCGGTCATATCATATCATCATATCATATCATATCATAAGAAAAAAAGACAGCAAAATACCGCCCGGACGGCCCAGACGGAGATGGTGAGATAAGTAGATAAATAGATACTTATTTTTTGTTCACACCAGAATGCACAAAAATTGATTGATCGTTGTTTTTGTAGAGGAGAGTTAGATTCCTAATAGACCCAAATTGCACAGAACAGAGAGGGATGGAAGGAGGGAAGGCAGGTCTTTGCCCTGCAGTGGGATGGTAACGGCTAATATAATAATGAATGATTGCATACTCAAATATTTTGTATCTATTATTTTTCTGGGATTAAAAAATCTTATGTCAAATTACAATTCAATAATAATAAGCACTAACCTAGGTATTGTTTATCAAATGAGATGAGCTCCAGGTCAGTTATGTGAGTCCTTACAGGAATAACTATTTCCTTGCCAAATTTATGCAAGATCGGTTTAACATTTTAGAAATGAAAACGACAAATAATATGCATAGTATTATAGTTGATTACTTATGAAGAATCTTTGTGCATTTTAACCATAACTGGCGTTATTTAAGCCGGGTACAGACTATTTACAACACAACATGTAAGGTAATGCACGTTTCAACTGTGAACGTCTGTTCCCGGCAGTCTTTAGCAAACAAACAAACTAACAAACAAAAATCCTTTATTGGACATAATGTAGCGCCCATGTAGCCCATGTAGCCACTTGACAGGCAGAGCGAGCTCTTTCTCTTTGCGGGGTCCCACACTACTCTCTTAGTAGATTGAGATCAACAAAAGGTTTTTTTCTTTATCCCAGTAGTCATCGCCAGCCGTTTTTATGATTTCCATCAAAATGGGTCCGTGCGAGTAGGTGCTTGTTCGCGGCGCGCAGAGCCGTCGCGAATTACCGTCCAAATCACATTGCGCGCACTCAAAGAATTCGTCGAAAAAACCGACTATAGGCGGAAACCAACGTGCGCTTTACGAATGCGCGCAGTGCGCTCGCGAACACATGAAAATGTACGAAAAATGTTGCATTGCATATTACCTTAAATGTTGTGTTGCAAATAGTCTGTACCTGGCTTTATCAAACACCCTCTGCGAGTTTGTTTCGCAACGTAGGTAATGAATTTGTTTTTCTATTGCTCTCTTGAATCACTCCGACTGATAAGAATGAAATTCATGACGAATTGCAAAGGTTTGTTGGAAAATGCAACATATCTTTAAAAAGGAGGTTTGTTTCCTGTTGAGTCCTTTGTTTGTGAGCCATAAATCTGCATACATGTTCTAGATTTGCAACGAAATTTTTTTCGTTTTTTTTTACTGTTGTGGTTACTATGGACAGGTTGGTTGGAGATCTCCGAGCCCTACGCCAAGCACTAAGGCAGACCACCGGGGGCTTAGTGGGTACAATCCCAGCTAGCCCGGCTCCATCCCAGAGCAATCGGGTATCTTGTGAAGATTTCCCCCTTGTCAACAATAAAAGTTTTCTTAGTAGTTATTCTAAGTTCCTGGAAAATATTAGAGACTCCTGTTTGGGACTGAGCGAAATTCGAAATAAGAATCAGTATGAAAGCAACTTGATATCGTTCATAATGCCTCGCAGCATTATTTTTAATGGTTCGTCCTCGTACAGAATCGTCGATCATAATGTTATTCGATATGTTGTTATGTAAGCGAACATCAGTGTTTATTTACCAATATGTCTTTGGGGTCGGTGAACCCGGCTCCTGTTCGGTAAAATTCGGCAGGGTCCGCAAATCGGAAAGGGATAGAAACTGCATGACTATTAAGGTCAGACAGAGATGCTAAGGGTAGAGAGTCGAGGGACCTTGAGCTGGCAAAATCAAGGGTAACCTGCGTATGTGTGCGTTAGTACTGGAACCGGACCTGTGTTGTAACTATGAAGTAAGCTGTGCTTGTGTTAGTGCCTCGACGACTACAATATTACGTATTGAAGAGTCGTAAAAGTAATATTGATGTCATTGTACAGTGAACTCTGAAGAAATTTAGAATTGAGCGTTCTTATTTAATGGACGATGGCATTTCTGCAGGGGTAAGACTCTCTTGCAGAATCCGCCTGAGGAAGTACTACACCTTTGTTAGTTATTCAACCGCCAAGCAGTAGTGTGTGTTAACTGCGTTTCAGATACAAGGGCAACAGTTTCAATGAAAATACTGATTAAAGAGATATGACGTCTAAGACGAGGTGACGAGCGCAGTGCATAGCTGCGCAGGGTTTTAAAATATTGAAGTTAAAGTGAGGACAAGCGTGACGCTTACCATCAGCGAGCAAAATGATCGTGTCGTGAATCGGTAGCATACAAAATTATGGATAAAAGCATTACCTACGAGCTTTATGAAGAACCGCTACAAATCTATTATGGTCATGATTTCATGAAGAGCTAGCAGATTATTTATTTAGGTCCATGTTCGAAATCTCAAAAATGATGATTTATTTTACTTATTTATTAAGGCTTCACATTTATAACTACATTAATACTAACACCATAATCTTACACTAAATTTAAAAATAATGCGTTATTTATTTAAGGAAGCACTGCGTGCATTACTTTTCCTTAATTTTTTTTTACTATTTATAATAAAATTAATAAAAACAAATATCTAAACCCAAGAAGAGTTAGAGAGTTTGTAAAATTTTATATTAAAAACCAACCCAAACGTTATTATAGCCGAAAGGCGAGCGAAGCCATGCGAGTAAGCTAGTTAGGGATTAAAGTTCATAAAACGCACAGAGAAAACTATAATCGAAGAAATAATTAAAAGTTATTTATGAAATATCTTCCTAAGTAAGCGATTTTTAAGCATAGTAAGTAATAAAACTTTATTTGCTGGTGAAAAAAAAAAAAAAAACAAATAATAACATAATTTTAAATAAAATACAATTGAATCCGGTTATAGCGACGACCAAAGGACTAATTACTACATCGTAGGTAAGTCTATACGGACATCGATAAATTCAGGAAATTTATATTAAAACATGGAACGTAATCTATAAGAAAACCATACTACATTACATACCATACAAGTGTGTTTGTCTGTCGTTTCTCCTTAGACTCTCACTAAGTAATTTTACAAACATTCAATTCATTATCATTAAAGTCATTAACTATTGAAGTTATTTTACTGGACAAGATTAAAAAGTTCGAAATATGCGACACAACCGCCCTAAATCACGACAAAATGCTCCTCAAACAATGATGTAATGCAATTAACCGATCGAACCGTAAACTCGCCATAAAAATAAAAACGCATGTCAACAAGCAACAACCACGACCACGTGCTCTACTCAAAATAGACACGCACACACGAGGCACCGTGCACGCACACACGAGCGGAAGCCGCGACGCGCGCCGAAAAATCAATATTTTGAGCAAAACTACTTCCCCTAACGGCCGTGTGTGTGTCATCCTCCTCCAGCCAAACGGCTCATCCCACAGCCTCGTCGCAAACAGAACCACACCGTATCTGTTACGAAACAAAGTATTATATCCCCTATCAAATGCGAGGGTAGTTGAATCGTAAGGGTTCGATATAGTGCCGTCCCGCTCCGATCAATCGGGCGGGTCGGCGCGGCCGCGTGGTGGCGGTCGGTGACCCCGCGCGGTCGTTGCCCGCGCTGCACCCTGCTACCCCGAGCAACCCCTTGTTCTTGCCGAATCTTGGACCCGCGCCGCCTCTGACATTGACTCGGTGCACGGTTCGACGACCTCCACTAACGCTTCCGTTTTCCGGTGCTCTATCGAACTCCCAAGTCCCAATACGTACCTATACTTACGCCAAGCGTTATCGTACAATTTTATTTTTATACGATTCATGAGCGCACTTAACAGAAACGAGTTTAATGCCGGTTGATGGCTTCATAAATTCGGAACGAGTGCGCGCTGTAAAAACGTTTGATGAGTCAACTTTGTCAGGCACCTGCGACTGGCAGCTAACGAAGAGGTCTAGTTGAACACCAGATCCTGCATAATAAATGAACTCAAACACTGGCTGAAATTACCATTGATAGGTTCAAAGTTAGGTAATACTGGCTGTTAAAACAAATGTGCGAGGAAAAAAGTAAAGTTAAAAAAAAAACAAAATAATACCAAAACCTCTAAAGCAGCGTGTGATAAGTAAATGGAATCAAAGGTATTACTATAAGAATGGCCATCAGCACTGAGGAGAAAATCGCTCCACTCCAAAGCAAGTTAATTACTAATTCCATCTTGACATCACAAATCATTCTGTATTCAGAGAGAATTAGGCACGAAACCACGCACTCAGATCCGGAGCTTTTATAAATTAAAAATAAAAAGAAGCACCTTCCGCGAAGTTAACGAAGTGACTAAGTGAGCATTTGGAAGTCTTACGAATCTTTTAATGAGGCATTATTTTTAACTTGACGAGCGATTACTTCAACTTGTGGTCTTTCAGTGAGCAGATTAAAAAACTGAATTTATTGCGCAGACGACATACTAAATAACGGCGTTGAGTTAAAAGAATTCGTGTCTGAAGGAAATGACAAATAAATTATCGAGTTTATGTTTTAATAAGAGGTTCTGTTTTCGTACACACATTTTTCTGAATGAATCAGAAGAGTGCATCAATTTTCCTGTTTAAAACCGACTCAAGTGGCACATTAATACATTGTTGCTTTATGGTGGTGAATAGGAGTCTCTGTAAAGAGACTCTCTAGCTATCATCACGCTAGCAACGAATTATAGGGCTATAAAAAGAATTCGATCACAACAATGTAATATTCACATCAAATTGATGTTTTATTTAAGTTTAGATTGTATTTAGAATAGTGTTAGTATACAGTGTTTGTGTTTCTTTATTTCAATTATATGCAATAAATTGTAATATATTTTATTATATATTATAATTACATGGCGAATGTTGTATAATGTATATGCCTATAAAGGGCGATCATTTCAGTTTCATGTACCCACTCACGTAGAAATATATTATAAGAATATAAAATATGTTCACTGGTGGCGTATCTCAATAAATAAATAAATAAATTGATGTTCTGTCATTTATTTCCATCGTTAACTTTTCCTCTTCTGCCTAACATTTGTCACACGTATTTCCACTGCGAAAGGAATTTCAAAAAACTTTCAATTGGTACGAAGTACAAATATTTCGACCTCATATCATTTTTGTTCGAGACAAACTCCGTAACGGGTGGTTCATTAATTACGTGGATATTTTTAGCAACTTTTAATCCCCATCCTCCCCCCTGGTAATACTTGGTGAAGTTTTAGACAACTAGACCCCCAACCCAAAATCATATATTTTTTGGTACTGTCTCTTAAAAATTTCAAATTTTCCTTAAATAGTGGTATTACCTAATTTAATTCTTAAAAATTAATCACCGTGATAAAAATGTCCAGAAAGACATTAAAAATGTAGCGTTCAACGAAAAAATACATGCACTTGATATCTCACTTCCGCTCTTCCCCCTTATGATAAATATTTCGTGATATTTCCGAACCCACTCCCAAACCCCTCTTTCGAGGCTCACGTGACGACCCCTAATAGGCTGCAAATCCACGATTCGCAAGCCGCAGTCACGTTCGGGTCGCATGAAAGCGTTTAGAAAAAATCAGCAGATATTTTTGGGCATATTAATAATTTACCAATATCATGGTGACTGCGTATCTTTCACTTTTGCTATTTTAAAGAAACTAAACAACTTAAAACAAATATATTATTAACATGAAATATTTATTGACAGCAGAGATTTGCTGAAAATATTGTTTGAAGAATGGCCTTTCGGAAAGAAAAGGCTGATTCAATCAAGATTATCACAGTTTTATTTATATATAAAAATAAAAATAACTTTTTAGCTATTTGGTATAATAGGCACTAAAATAAAAATATCTTCAATATCTGTAAAAATAAAATAAAAAATCAAATAATGCAAATTGCTGCATTATTTAATTGCTATCAATTGCGATATTTTCAGAAAATTCTATTTTTTAAAATTATTTTAACTTTAAATTCTATTACACATTACGCATTGACGAAGTTACAAAAGAGATATTTTTTATATCTTTTTGTCTTTTCTGTGGACAAAGACACTGAACTCATAGATTTTTTCAGAAAAACTTATTGTTAAATGAGATATCACCAGATGCCTGGTGTACTCTTAACACTCGAACAATATTTTTCTGTTATCTCATGCACTATCATAGCTTCATCCATAAATAAACAACAGAACCGCGGGGATGCGCCGTAGATTCACCAACAGCTGGTGATTCTAACACCGGTCGGGGACTCGGGGTGAATGCCCACTCGTATTTTCAACATGTGCCAACGTTTTCCGCGTTCCGAGGAAAGCGCCTGCCATTCCTACAGGACACATCGGTCTTCTTCGGGAGCTATCAGTTTTTTCGGGAAAATATTCATTTCGTTTTTAATCTCTCTGTAAGCAATTGGTGAGTAGTTTTAAAAGTATTTTGCAGAATCCGCTTGGAGAAAAACCAGCTTGCCAATTATTCGAGTTTGAATATTGCCGCTAAGCAATAATGTGAAAATATTACTGTGTTCAAGATAAAAGGGCAATGTTTCTATTGAAATTACAAGGCATTAACAGATCTATTAATAATTATAGATTAATTTCTAGGCAGCACTGAACTGTTATGGGCAAGCATGATGCTTTTCTGACTGAGACTGAGATGCATTACACGAGTCTCGTCGCTCAGTAGCAAAAACAAAAACAGAAACAAATTATTTTCGATTTCTTCAATTTTTTTTTTATTCTTTAATAGTGTACTGTACAGACTAATCATTTTTTTGACACCGTAGTCTACAAATATTTTATTTTTCTATTGCAGTTAAAATTCTGCTGCGGTTCACCCAGTGTTCTGAGCAGTTCTGATTAATCATTCGTTCGTTTACGTGTAAATGGGAACAACGCTTATTCCAAGCGAACAATAAAATAATTGAAGCGAATTTTCGTTAATTCTATTTACTGCGACGCTGTAGCATTGTACTAAAAATTATATCAAAAGTATCATCTCAAACAGCTAGAAGACGTCCACTGCTGAATAAAGGCGTCTTCCTCAGAATGGGAAAAGGTTGACATAATCACACATGCTGATAATATCAAAAGCATCAAAAGTATCAAATGCAAATAATTTGTAATAAAAAAAAATTTGTACCTCAGTAACTAGTAATTAAATTGATTTCTAATAATTCTGCACAAAACCCATTCTACATACAAATTAACACAATAAGAACGTGTCATGTTTGGTTTGGTCAAACGCGAACACCGGACGAAAAACAAAAATATTATTGCTTTCATTCTGTTTATTCGATACGTTGGAGAACCCCATTCACATTCACATGTTCTGCCAACAGCTGCCTGAGATGTTGCGTTGACAATGACATTGGATACCTGATGATGTCAGCAATTAACGGTAAGTAGGTGTTTTACTTGGCTTGCACCTTGAGGACAAGAGAGATATATCTTCTTATATTATAAACTGGCAGCGACGGTTTTTCCCGTTGTCCTACAAGAACCTTAAATTAATTTTTGTCCGGGATGTTCGCTACCTCCATTCAAAATTACATACAATACATCCGAGTTGATTTGATTTAAACAAACAAACACTATTTACATGCTAACTTTCCCATTTATAACATTAGCTTGAATTAGCATCAAGTGTAGTTTGATACACTATCCCCCGAATACTGAAACGTTTGTTAACTTTGATGACAGATTAAGTCTATTGCTGTCTTTGTCATTTGGTTAGTACCAGACAAAGGTAGTATTAGAATTAATCTGTCGTCAAAGTTAACAAAAGTTTAAGTATTCGGGGGTTAATCTTATGCCCGTATACGTACTCGTGATACCTGTTATCATGTTTTTCTTTGTTCATTGATATGACGTTTAATTATGAAAATGTGACAAATAGTCAAAGAAACAGAGGAAAAGCGTGATAAAGAAGAGGAACCGAGAATAATTCGAATGAATAACCTTAGATTATATTTGTTATCTAAACAAATTATCTAGTTTAGCTATGAAGTCGTGCTACAATACAATTATTAGCATTCCATCGACCTTGCTGTTTCCATGTGACGTCTCTGACTCTTTGGTGCCAAGGACGGATTAACTATCGCCTAATCTGCGACCAAGGTTAGGCGAACATAGAATATAAATAACCTAGTTGTCCTTGAATCTTCACACTAGTTATGTAAGTGGGATAATGACCACGATACAGCAAAACCAGCTTCTGAACGTCAATTAGTTTGCGGAGTGAAGACGTATTTACTTTACTTTGAGTCATTACAAACTTTCGCGTCTTGGTCATGAGGAAAATAATTATGATTTGTTATCCCTTTATCTAGAGGTGGGATAGCCGTTATATTTCTCTAATGCATTATTATTAATATTATAAGTTTTTAATTGTTGTAAATTAAGAATAATCTAAAAATAAAAACTTTAAACTTTTATTTCTTAGATCTCTTGTTTTAAAATTGTATATAACAGAATTCGGAAATGCAAAATTTGTAACTCCCATGAAAAACAGTAAAAACATAGTTTATAACACCAATTTTAAAATTTCTTACCAATCACTGCTTATCTATCCATGCATTCCATCTTAAACAAACATCACTAACATTTTATCTGCGTGTCATTCAATCACAAAAAAAACCGCAGTTTGCACTTAAAAATAAACTCACGGACGTCAAGGGCGCCCGGACAATGGCTGATCCTGTCTTGACTCTTGATACATTGCATACAGTTACGAGCACATTGTAGAAGTGAGTAGAAGTGTATTTGCAGATGCAGTGTTGATGGTTTCGTAACGATGGCTGAGTCACGGCCGGCCAAGTTCATTGTCGCAAGCTGAACTTGGACTCGCTGACTGCGGCACTTAGCGCACTGACAGATACGCCGTGCTATAAATACTCATGAAAATATGATGTAGGTACATACTTTACAAGTTACAAGTTTTTATTTAACTTGCAATGTTTTTGTAGTGGTAGGGCTCTCCCGCAGAGGCCGCCTGGGGAAGTAACACACCTTTGCCACTTATTCAACCGCCAAGCAGTAGTTAGCAAATATTACTGTGTTCCGGATTGAAGGGCAATGTTTCCAGCGTAATTACTGGGCATACAGAGATTTAACATCTAATATCTCAGGGTGACGAGCGCAGTGCGTTGCCGCGCAGGGTTATGAACTGTTGAAGTTCAAAATTCTGGTGAATTGTTATGGGCAAGCGTGACGCTTGACATCAGCTGAGCGACATGCTTGTCTCCTCACCGAGTACCATAAAAAAAAATATGTATGTAATTATGTTTGTTCTGATCAAACCTTCCAACTAAATTTTAGAACAGTTCCCTTGTTCTATCTCTCTATCTATAACTATAACTCTATCAAGTTCCTAACAATAGCTTATGAGAGCGAGCTGATCTGACGATGGAGACGGGAGGTGGAAAACGGAACTCCTCAGTAACTAACAGTAGATAACGGATTTTATAAAAGCTTGTCTGGAAAAATATATTGTTTCACAAAAACTTATTATATTTTCAAGTATTTTTTTTCAATTATCAAGACAACTGTCCCAAGTACTACTACAGTAAAGCGACGAGCAAAAAACTAATCCTACCTAGTCCATAATGCTACTTGCTGTTACTGTTGTCAATGTTTTGTGTGGTTTTAATAAAGAGTCATCGATTTAACTATCAAGGAAATACCAAGGAAAAAAATAATAGGTTGGCTTATGTTCTTATGATTTTACTGTAGACTTACAAGTACAAAACATATGGGGACGCAGTGTTCAGATCACCGCTTCTATGCATTTAGCTCTAAGAACTTCCAAGATATAAAGCTTGGAACATTGTAGTCTGTAAGCTATTGTAGCGATATTTTCCTCATTGGCTAAACTTTGATGTTGCATTTGAGATAACAGGAATACAACTGGATTGCACCACACATAGCGTCGTAGTATGCTGTAAACATAGATCACACTAGATACCGCATTACGAGATTCGTCGTTCCACAAAAAGTCACCAAAGTTTGAGGAAGGCGCGGGTCGCGGGGAGTGCGACAAAGCGTTCTCATTGGCTATCTCAAGGTTACGCCTACTCGCGCCTAACAATCAACCAATCAGAGTAATTGTTTTATTCTGTAAGTGTATTTAGACTGATCTGTGGTGCGCTTCGAACGTCCTGAATGCAGAATCTAGGGTGTGATATGTGGCTGCAAAGCACGTTACACAAATCCACCGCAACATAGATTCGACAAAGCATCGCATCGCGTAGATTCCACTGCAGCACAACCCAAGCTTGTTATTGATAACGTCGGTAAACACACTGGTCGGTGTCCCGCGACAATGACTTCTCCGTCTCGAGATACCGTGCACATGTACAGATAACCGTCCAATCACATCGATGTTTACAAGCTAATATTGAATATACCGGCAGTGCAACATTCACATACAAACAGAAAAATAGACATAATAAGATACATAATAAGATAATAATATACATACATACATACTTATACATAATTACAATCATAGAGTGAGCATGACGATGCAGCAACTATCCCGAGTTTATTGAAACACCCAGACAAAGTACAAACATCCTTGTTCATCACAAAAATGTTTGTCCTGGGTGGAAATCAAACCCACAACTTACAGCTCAGAAGGCGGAAATCCACTGAGCCACGAGCCATTTCCT
This sequence comes from Apocheima hispidaria, assembly GCA_947579745.1. Taxonomy (NCBI): domain Eukaryota; kingdom Metazoa; phylum Arthropoda; class Insecta; order Lepidoptera; family Geometridae; genus Apocheima; species Apocheima hispidaria. The sequence continues at coordinate 13,941,319 of OX388146.1, forward strand.
CATTGTTATAATTATGTTTGTTTTTTCTTTTGAGTATATACTGTTGCGGTGAATAGTCTGTTAAAACAATTTGTACTTTTAATAATAATCTTATAACATTTTTTTTTTTCATAAACTTTTAAATCTTTTTCTCAAAAAATTATGTGATGTGCGCGCGTTCGCGCTTTGTTCCTCCAATTAAGTGGAAATTTTGTATTTGTGAGGCCCTAAACCCTACACGTGGGAGGCCAAAAGCTCAGCCTTGGTCCTAAGCTCTTCACTTGCGATGCGGAAAGCCGACTTTGGCCACTACACTTGCTAGGCCGAAGGCAGCGCAACACCAAAAGTCGTGGACATCGGCCAGTTCATTATCCCTAATAATATTATAAATACGAAAGTGTTTGTTGGTTTGTTTGTTCCTCTTTCACGCAGCAACAGAGCAATGGATCGAGCTGAATTTTACATGAATATAGTTGATTGTTTCAGTTTTAACTTTGCGGAAGTTCATTTTCAAACTGTGTCAAAAATAACCAATATGTAGTGTCTTTCCGCTGCAATATAGTTTACGGATCGGATACTTTTTATCCCGGGAAAATGTACGGTTCCTGAGGGATTTTTCACGCAGTTAAAATCGCGGAGTGCAGCTAGTTATGTTTTAAGAAGTACTTATTACATACCTAAAAGCTGAATTAATCCCAAATCAATTATACAAACTTGAAACTTGAACAAGAATAAGAAACAATTTCAATTGAAAGTTATGATGAAAATTATGAGTCACAAATACAGTTCCATTACAAAGTACGTGCCAAAGACAGATATATTATGTTTAGTATATATCCATCAGCACTTTGAGTAGATTCTTAGCCGATATAATGGTATTTATACCTCCATTAAGTAGAGCCGCACGTCGAACATGTGAAATGCTTACAATAAGTTCATTCAGTCAGTAAACATTGAGAACTCCAAACAATACGATAATATTTAATTTGTTTGTTTTTTAAATTCTACTCATTGAACTAAATTATTCTTATTATTTTTGGTTACAGGTTTATGAGATTTGCTTATGCTCTGAGTAGTAAATTTATGAGGATTTATTGATTTTCAAGATCAAAATTGCTGTAAACCGCACTTTACACTAATATTATTAACTGCAAGAGTGCAGTATCTCTATCTATATTTTCTTTTCACGACTAAAGGAATGAAGGTCTTTCCACAAAGATACAACATTTAGCGCTTTGAAAAAGGCGTCTTCAAACACCATTAGTGTTGCAGGTGTCTATAGGTTCGCTTAGAATCGGGCGAATCGTATTGAAGCTTGTTTGTCGTTCTTGAAAAAAAAAAATGAGAACGAACGAGAGATACGAAAAAGAACGAGAGAATGAGAAACATAAATTTTGGGTACGATTTGTCATAAATGGTTGTCCCTTGTTTTACATAATAATTTCAGTTCGTATAAAATCAGTTTTAACCTAATATTTATTTACTATATTCGTTGGCTAGAAGTACGCACAGACACTGTTCATAATGTACCTATAGAAATACCTATATCTTATTATATTACTCTTTGACCTATATGTTATTATATTTGCTGAATATGTATATTTCATTTTTACTAAAATAATCTAAACTTAAATGTACAAACTAAAACTATAAACTATACTAAACTAAATAAGTACTTAAATAAATTAAATCTAAAATATCTACAAATAAAAAACGGCATTTAGGTCGCTGTCTATTACTATATTATTATTTGAAAAAAACTATACATTATAAATAAATTTATTTGAAGTAATTTTTATTTTGAACATCAATTGACCAAATATTCATTTGACAAAACTAAGCTTGACCTAATATTTATTTAGAAAATTATCTCTAGAATCTATTATCAGAACTTATATATAATTTAAAACATAGTAACGTCATCTAGCCTATTCGCAATAAAATAACTTGTTGGCGCAAGCGCTACCCGCTAGGAAGAGAGAACTATAATAATGTATTTAGTATAGTAATGAAATGAATGAATTTAATAAAATAGGGTCGCTTCGCCAGCCGCTCCCGCGATACGCTCGCTTCGCTCACTTGGCTTAACGCAGTTCAAACATAACCTAACCTAGTGTTTGAGGCCACTTTATGATGATGCAGTTATCTGTAGATCTTCGACACAGATCATTACATAAAGAGACAATTCAATAAAATACTTTTTTTATGAATTAAGATTCAACAAAACATAAATCAGGTCAAACGTCTATTATATCAACAAATATAACCATTGAACATAAGTTCAAGCGATATGTATCAGACAAATATTATGAAAACAACAAAATATACAAAGCGGTTATGATGTTTAAGCATTGTTATACTAAACAAAATTATATTAAAAGTTGTTTTATGAAACAAGAGACTGCCGTCATAAATATGGCCATAAGATAAAGGTTTAAGGGGGAGACCTATTTTCAGCAGTGGACGTCTTATGGCTGATAATGATGATGATGAAGATAAAGGATGTTGTTAAAAAAAAAAACAGTCGACTTGGACAGTCGAAAAAACCTCCTCTTTTTTTGGAAGTCGGTTAAAAATGCGGGTAAGCCGCAGGACTCACGCGGAGTCCAACGAGTATTAAAAAAAAAAAAAAAAAAATACCCAGCAGTGTACGGCACGGTTATTTATATGACAATACCGAGATGACAAAATCATATCGAAGCGAGCAATATAAAGTAGGTATAAGTGGTATACTCGTCACTCGGGTTATTGACCTGCGATAGCACTATTGGTAATGGAATCCAGGCGTCAGTGACGTCATTTTCAATGTCAGCCCGCCTCGAACAATGAGTCGGAATGCAGGTTTCCGCTGAGGTTGACAACTGGTATACAAAGTTATTTTTAATTAATCAGCAACCTCTTTCAGGCCGCTCCCCGACATCATACACATACTCAACAACTTTTGTTCCATGACTTTTCACAAAACTTTAACACGTTAAAAAAATTGGATGATATTTTTTTATCAAAGTATTTTTTTTTTTTTTGAAAAACCGGAAATTTGAAACGGTGTAATGTTATTGTCGTATAAAGCCCTAATTTCAATGTTTTGTTTATGCCTGGTTAAAAAAAAAAAATAGAATAAAAGTTGTTGAGTAGGTTCCTGGGGAAGCGGCTTGCAAGAAATGGCCATAAAAATCATAAATCTGCATGTAAATCCCTGCCTTAGTGCTGAGTTTATCCCAGACAGACAGACAAAAATTTTGAATACTATATTTTTGGGTTGTGTTGCTCCCAGTGGGATGGGAAGGGATGTTTGCGAGCGGGAAGTATCCCCAAATACTCCTAAAAATATATTATCAAAAATATCTTCAATGTGCTTGTAGATAGATTAGAACCTTATACAGGTAACTTGATATGATATCAGATTATCAATTTTATAATCGGTCGTTAATGGCAATGAACTTCACCTAACCAAGCTGTGACTTCACTGATAAGGGGCAGTCATTTAACTCCATCGCATCGTGACCTCACTTTATATTCATTGGTCACAAGGTTAAGGATGTAATTTCGTCTATAGGGGTAATTTTTGGATTGATATTTGATTGTATTAAGAACGGCAAAATACGAAATTAATCTCTAAACAGAAAACGTTATTTAAAAAAAAAAAAAAAAACTTTTTTTTTAATTTAAACAAAACAAGCGTTGTATTTTTTTTTTACTCGGTGACGAGACAAGCAAGTCGCTCTCTTGATGTTAAGCGTCACGCTTGCTCATAAAAGTTCAGTGCCACCCAGAATTTTGTACTTCAACAGTTCAAAACTATGCGCGGCAATGCACTATGCCCAGTAATTACGCTGGAAACATTGCCCTTCAATCCGGAACACAGTAATGCTTGCACACAACTGCTTGGTGGTTGAATAACTGGCAAAGGTGTGGTACTTCCCCAGGCGGGCTCTGCAAGAGAGCCTTACCTCTACTACTGAATAAAAATGTAATAGTACGACTCATACATTTCAGTTCTCCCGCGTTCTTTACGAATAAAGTATCAAACATTCGTCCTCAACGTTCACGAAGCTATCTCCTTGCTAAATTTAATCAAGATTATTCAGTCATAAAATTTACGGAGAGATAGAGTTACTTGTCCTAACGACATGTTATTGCAGCCTCTCTTGAGAAGTTGAGATCAAGTCCCATTACAGTCTAGGTGTTTTCATCTTCAACCACAGTGTGCCTTGACAGGTATGTAAGTATGTAAGCATGTTTGTTTGTTCTTATAGTACAGTAAACAAATATACAAACATAAAACAACAAACTAAAGTTGCCTGGAAGAGACCGCTTTTAGCGATAAGGCCCCCACTTGTGGCACTAGCTTACAAGATAGTTCTGTACGTGTGTTATTAATATTTTGGTGTACACAATAAAGAGTTTCTATCTATCTACTAAACTATAGTTTTATTTATTAAAAAAAAAAAAAACTAAAAAAAAGGTTTTTTAAATTTATTTCTTGACTTTAGACCACCTCATGACGACACACAGTTATGCATTTTGCGTAGAGTCGAATTATCGTGAAAACAACAGAAGTTTTTAGAAGAAAGAGTGAACGATACTTTGACAACATATCAGATGATTAGGCCAAGATTAGGTATTGTACGAACCTCGTCAACCGACCCAATAGGTGGTAATGACCTGTGAAATACATACAATCAAACATATGACTAAGGAATGGAATTCTAGATGACGTCACTGTCAATGTCATGTGTTGCCTGAGCACGGCGATGTTATTTTGTTCAAAAAGTGCAACACACGTCAATTCCACTTCGCCTTAATAATACCACCTATCCGGTGTTATTGTTGTTTTTTTTTTCACTTTGTCCTATCATTTCGCATTTTTCGCTCATCGCTACGACGCTACATTGAGGAGAAGTGAAGAAAAAAACCGAAGAGAGTTCCCGAGAACCGGGAACGTGAAGAATTCATGTCGCGTCATTTTATTATTTTCCAAACTTGTCAGGTCATGTATAGCTACTTTAACGGACATGCGTGATCATTATCAGGCCTAGCATGCGCAACGTGATAAAATCTTCTCTACTTTTTATGTCGTGCGAAAATGAGACGAACGTTTGCTTATTGCGCCGTGTCCTGTTTTTTCACGACAAAAAGAGTAGAGAACATATTGTCACGATTCACATATACTAAGTATACGTGTTATGATTTATCGTATCTTTCATTATATTATGCCACTGCTAATATTCCGTTCTTTGAATGTAAGGATTTGTAGGAAACAAGAGGGACGTCCTGTCTCGAAGTTTTGGCGCATTCGGTCTTTGAAAGTTGTTTTGCTGTCGCTTTGTTTCTCCTGCGTGCGATAGACAGAGCTACTGAATTTCCCCACTTTTTTGCTGAAATTAGCGTTTCGGGGAAAAACTGTTATCACCCCCTAAATCTTTATCAAAACTAAATTGGAATTGTAACACCCGATTTTTGTCTATTGACTCAAGTCAAAAAATAAAATCGGGAGTTACTGTAGTCCATCTTGTGTATTCATTTTTATACGTCGAAGCTTCATTGGTCCTGATACGACTGCAGCTATATTCCTCTGAATTACAATATTAATTGGGAGTTAGCATGTTTTCGGGACATTATTTTTTTCAAATGTAAAGTTTATTTTGTACGGAAGCCTCGGTTCGCGAGTCAGACTCGCACTTGCCCGGCTTTTTATGATTGAAAGGCTATGTGCATTTCACCACAAACTCACCTGCAGGTCTAGTATGCGCGATTTGGACCCATAGAAAGTTGTTCACAATGATGAGTGCATACATACCTTTCAATATTGCTACACTTTTCAGTAACAACCTGTATATGCTAATCCTAACTAATATTATAAATGCGAACTGTCTCTCTGTCTGGGCATATGTCGCGTTTTCTCAGCTAAGCGGCTGAACGCAAGGACCTGAATTTTTGCATATATATAGCTTAAGGATCGGAGACGTACTTAAGATTATTTTTTTTGTAGTTCCACGCGAACGAAGTCGCACGTAACATTTAGTATTATATAGATTACACTTTGTACTGTGCACGGTATGTTTATGCACTATTATTTATTCTGTGACTTGTAACTACATCTATTTTAATTGAACACATACTTGCAACACTGTTGCAGCATCAAACAAAACACTTTCGATGTGGCGAGGAAGTTCAGAATGTCTGTAATAAGAGGCTATTTCGAGAAAAAGGTAGCACTTTCGCGCGCAGATGAAAAGAGATGGCGCTAGTCAAAAAATACGATAATTGCTTATTACAACTAAACCAGGAAATCTATCAAAATTCTATTCGATTCCAACCTAGATATTATTATTACCTCAAAGTCAGAGTAATAATCACTTGAATGTACAATAGGGGTTTCGATCGCCAGTTTCGTCAGAAAATTCGTCGAGAAAAATGACAAGTAATCATGTTTGCGCTCTTGGCTATACTAAACGAAAACATATATCTCAAAATAAAATTAAGATGCACTGAATAGAAAGTTTTTTTTTTTTCAAATTATCTTCTTAATAAACTATATGCAAATAGGAAATAGAAATAGAGAAATATTTAAATTCCATGTAAGCAAAATAAGCTGTTTCTTTTTGGCAACTGAAACAGCTGGAAAGATTTTGATAACATTTATCAAGAACCGATCTGCTTCAATGCAATCAGGATTCCTGGCATCATGAGGACGGATACTGGATCTTTTTTAAGTATGAAATTTCTGAAATTTTCTGACATCCTTTTACAGATAAAAAAATATTTTATTACTCCATACCTACCTATAAATAAGCTTTTTCTATGTTATGAAATGACATGTCAAAAAAAAAATGGTTTATGCTAAGAGTGCGATTTTTGCACCTTTTCATTTTTGTAGTGGTAGGTAGAAATCTCTTGCAGAGTCCGCCTGGGGAAGTACCACACCTTTGCCCGTTATTCAACAGCCAAGCAGTAGTGTGCAAGCATTACTGTGTTCCGGATTGAAAGGCAATGTTTCCAGCGTAATTACTGGGCATACAGAGATTTAACATCTAACATCTCAGGGTGACGAGCGCAGTGCATTGCCGCGCATAGTTTTGAACTGTTGAAGTTCAAAATTCTGGGTGGCACTGGACTGTTATGGGCAAGCGTGACGCTTAACATCAGGTGAGCGACTTGCTCGTCTCGTTACCGAGTAAAAAAAATAAAAAAAAATGTTAAATGTAAACGATTTTTTTTGTAGTTACGTCGGTAAATATAAGTAAATAAAAAAGAAAACATGTTTGGATTCTAAATTTAGAAATCAATAATTATGTAAGTGATCACCAGAAGCGAATTAGCTAATTAACCTACTATTAGATACAATGCATTAATCCAACTGTTTAAAAAAGTTTAATAACTCACTCACCTGAAAAATCCACACAAAAAATGCATTAAAGCAGCGGAACACGAAAATGAATCATTAACCAACGGAACACGAAATTAACTGATAGGTTATAATCAGCATTCAGCAGATACAAAACGTCATGCACCGCGAAAGAACCAAAACATCATTTGAAACATTGAACCTTCAATTCGATTAATTCAAACACACTTAAATTAATAATTAATCAGTGATCACGAAAATTAATCAACACAATCACAATCACTAACACATCGCGATCACGACCGCGGAGGAACAAAAATATTGTCGGAACCTCCGGACAATAAAAATACGCACGATATTGGAAGTTCACCAGCCGCCGTCGCGGGGTCACCGACCGTCCTTAGCACAGCTGCGCGAAGCTCACAGACATACTGGCATCCTTCTCCAACATTGCATCTCGCTCACACGATATCGTACATTGAGTAACAATTTGTCGGTAAGTGATTTTGTAACGAATCCAATTAAAACTAATATAGATATAGAATTTAGTTGCTTTTATGACGATTTTTTTTAGGAACTACACGAATATACCTTCACTGGTTTTGTTTTGTTAGTCGCTATTTAAAAGGTGTCTTAAATTTTTGATATATTTCATTTTCAAAACTTTTTTCAGCATTTGGAGAAATATTTTACTCACATAATATTTTTATGTACTTTCTCAGGACTTTACCGTACATTAGGTTCAGGGCTCTGCATTGCGGCTTTTACGCTTCACTCGTTATTTCGAGCGACTTTTAACGCAACAGAAAATTTTGGGTGTGACATGAATGTGGAGTAGAAACCCGTGGAATAGTGGTTTGTACAAACGTGGAATAGAAGGAATAGTGATTTAAAAACCTCTGTCGTATGAGAAATCAACACAATAAGTCTTATTTTATTACCTAATGTTTTAGGGTGTTTGTAAGTATTTATGTAAGCAAGTATGTATGTTTGTGTGTTCCTATACCTCCTGTAGCCTAAACGGCTTGAACAATTTTGACGAGGTGTTGTTAAATTCCTCTTCACGTTCGAAATGATATAGGCTATATTTTGCAGTCGGGTATTTTGTCCTTCTTTTCAATAATATGACTTGTTTTTATAATAATAGTTTCAATTGAGGCGGTTATTTCAGATGCGATTGAAACTGTAGTGATAAAACATACACAGCTTAACGCCAGTAACTACGCACGATTGAAATATCCAAGATGCCTGTCTTTATGTAAGATATCTTGCTTTGTATAGATTGTGATTTGTGTTTGTAAAAAAATAAATTAAAAAAATTTGTCAAAACCACGTTAGTTTTCAAAAAATAATAATAAATGTATATTATATACTTTTGAGCTTAGCAATTCAACGGGGTAATGTCGCCAGCTTTTTGGGCACTTTACCCGTAGACAGCGACCTAAATGCGGTTTTATATTTGTAGATATTTTAGATTTAATTTATTTAAGTATTTATTTTAATTTTGTTTCTAGTTATAGTTTGTACATTTAAGTTTACTTATTTATATATATTCTTTTATTTTTTTTTCTTTACTTTTTCTTTATTTCGTCTTTATAACAGGTGAACAAGTATTTGAATTTAGAAATGTTGGCGAAATCTCATCTAATATAGATCAACGCGTCAACAAATGGCCCAGCTCAGAATATTTACCCCGTCGACGCCCACTTAGGTCGTTGTTACTTGTTATTTACCTGCGGGTATATCTAGGTCTAGAATGAGATTCCTGGTAGCTTCAATAATGTTATTGTAACGGAAATATTTAAATACGAGAACATCGCAAGTGTTCGTTTCGTGACTGGTGATTTGGGAAAACTTTATTCATTGCTCTATGCAAATAAACTCTAAATATAAATGAAGAGTAGTAGGATTAAAATGGCAATTAAATTATATAACTCTCAAGAGGTAACTATGGCGCCATCTATCCCATATAAACGTAAACAAGTATACAAACGTATTTTATTCAACAAAGTAACAAAAAAAAAAGTTACAAAAAAGTGAAGTTACACATTACATTCACATTGAGAGTCATAGGAGTCGTGGAAGTTCAAATAGACATAAATTGAGAATATTTTTATAGGTACAAAATAATTTAAATTTGGGTTTTTCCTACCTTAGGTTTACAATGAAAACGTTAACTTGTGTGATTTAAATGATAGAATGAGAAAAATTAAACAAAGTTTGTATGTAAACAACCACAATGTATGTAAAGAATGAGTTTGCAAGCTGAAGTGGTAATGGGCAGGCCTCATCACTCGAGGAACCGATAACCGGTGAGGAAGACAGGTGGCAACTGAGAACTTGAGTGGCAACTACGAACCCGAAGACGAAGCGTAGGCAGGCCTCCCACTAGGTGGACCGACGACATTGTGAAAGTCGCGGGCAACCGGTGGATGCAATGAAAACATGTATGAAGCGATTCTAATTTAAGTAACGGAAGCCTAGTTCTAATCGATGAACTAGGTGAACATTTATCTTTCGCATTTCCCATCCAAACCGCTTATTTGCTTAGGAAATGACAACGCACGCGGAAATCGGGGAACTACTCTGGAAGTGGCAATGTTCCAGTGTGAACGCACCTGGCCAGTGTGATGACCCTCGTCGTACTAACTGTCCACTAAGCTGCGGCGCGGCCGGCGCTCCCGTGACGTCACCGTCTCGTCACCGTCTATGCCAGCGCCCGCGCGGAGTCGATCAATCTGCGCAGCTGACATGTCATCGGACTTGCCTATCTCCGAAGTAATTCATCAGCCGTGTGGTATACTACCATTTGTTCTGTGGTTTGAGACGGCTTTGAAGGGCATTGGTTCCCTTTTCGGGATATTGCAGTAGATGTGACAATACGACAAATGAGCTTCCTCGCGTGGAAAAACCAAAATTAAAAAAATTGGCGACCGTCAGCTCTTGTGCTCGAGCCAGTAACAATCACAGTTAGCACCTCAAGCGCCGGTAGGTTTTATCACGCCAATTGTTTTTTACCCGACTGCCGCAAGGATGGTATTGTTGGTATTGTAAGTTTATAAGCATGTAAGTGTGTAAGTATGTACGTATTTACGTATGTAATACGTACATAATAATAAGTATGAAAGTGTGTATGTTTGTAAATAATTATGTAAATATATAAGTATGTAAAGTATGTTTGTGTGTCTATATGATAGATAGATAGATAGAAACTCTTTATTGTGTACACTAATATAATAATAACACACGTACAGAACTAGTAGGAACCTAGTATATGTATAGTACCTACCTCCTGTAGCCTAAACGGCTTGTCCGATTTTGACGTGTGAGGTGGCGTTGAATTACTTTTTATGTCCGTAGGGACATAGGCTACATTTTGCAGTCGGCGTTTTGTATTTTTTTAAAATAATATTACTTGTTGTAACTGTACCAATATTAGGAATGTACATTTTTAAGGATGACGAAAGGTACAGGAAGAGGCTAGAACGACTTTCTTAGTAGCAGTAAATCATTATTTCAGGGATACCTAAGCCAATTGGCATTTTCCTAGCACGACGCTTAGACACGTAGAACAAACAAGCTTTAATGATCTATTGTCACCCGAACGATATATTTGCAAATACTGTATGTTACTTTGTAAGATAGGTATTCTACCTACTTTGTCTTTCGACTTCTTCGAATCATGGGCTATTTTTGCTCGACTGGTGTTATTGTCTTGTGTATTTTGGAACATAATCCCGCGTGACTTAAATGTTTACACGATCTTTCTACCAAAATATCTAATTGCACCAATATTATTTAAAGATTCTTAAAGGAATAAACTCTTTCAACCGTTTGGGAACAAAGAAGGCTTTGATATTTTAAAGACTTAATATTTGCTTCCACTGCAAATCTTTTTTTGTCGGTAAAAGCTTTTGGTTATCTTTCAATGTTAACTTCCTTGAAGGAGACGCTTGATTTTCGACGTCTTTGTTTTTATTTTCTCAGTGACAAATGAAAAGCTTTGGAAGATAATTTTGTAATGTGTGCGTTTTAAAATTTAGGTACACTAAAAAAATATTAGCTGCACTTTATTGGATTATTTATTTGACTGTGAGGTGTGAAATGATTATTGACTTGACTTTACATAATTTATTTGTATGGTGGGAAGTGGTAAAATGGAATGTTTGGAAGAAAAAGTCATGGGTATGTTTAGGTCTGCAGTTATTCATGACTTAATATTTTTCTTAAATATTTTCTTTAATATACAAGGACGATACCACAATCGGTAAACACGAGAATATGAATAAGCTAATTCCAAGAATTAGGCGGCTATCAATATGGAATAAATAAATATATTGAATATTTATATTTGAATATAAATATTCAATATATTTATTTCATGACGTAAAGACGAATCCAACGACACCGCACTCGTCAAAATCGGTCAAGCCGCTTAGGATGACGAGGTTATAATAACACAACATAACACAACATACTTACATATTTATATGGTTACACCACGAAAACATTATCCTCCTTCTTGTGCAGTCGGCTAAAAAGGATATAACTGAGCGCCTAAGAACGGAGATGGCTTTACGCGACGTGCAATGCATTTCTGATTCAGATTGTGCAACTTGTACATTACTGTGTAACAAATTGTATTACTTATCTATTTATATATATAAAATAATAATTAAACGCAGTCACATATTCTAAGGCAGTATTTATGATACCATGACATAAAAATGTTTGAAACAGAAACCTTTGAACAGAAAAAATGAAATATTAATGCTGAAAGTTTGTAGGTAGAAAGTTGATAATTATGTTGATATTTCCGTGTTCACTAATGAAGTGTCATTTGCTAAAATGTAATTACGTTTTTAATATTAAATTTTGGTACTTTATTACCAATAAAGTTATGATCAATTAAAATAATAGTTAGAATTAATTTCCATAAATAATTGTTGTTAAAAAATGAATACCAATAAGTTTATATTGTTTCTGACTGCTGCGTTTTTCATGTTTTTAAAACTATCTAATTATTAAGCCTACAAAGTCAAAACACATATAATCTAAGTAACATTTTGATAACAGTTCAGAAAACGCATTACAAAGTTACGCAATCCACACGCAGCGCCGCAGCTTTAAGACCTTCCTCGGAAACCGTTCTGCGGCAAATCCCTTAAACCCCGTCGAGAACTCGAGATATAGACTAGAGGTGAACCAATCCGTACAGGGTTTCTGAAGATTAACCTCCTTGTCGTTGCCCTTTTAAGTGGCCGATCTATACAGTGTGACCGGACATCGGTATCTGAGCCAAAAACTCGACTTAAGAGTAAGAGACCAACGACGGAATCGCAAAAAAAAGCAGTTCCATAGAAAAGTATCATTCACACAGCGAAATGTATGTAACCGCTATGTTTTTCGCGATGCCATGGTTGGTCCCTTAGTAAAAGTTGTTTAGAATAATACGTACTTATACCTGTTTTCGGCTTGGACACCGATGTCTGGACAAACTGTATAGATTTTATATTAGATTTTATTTTATTAGCTATTTTGATCAAATAAAGAGAAGAAAAAAATGAGATATTAAAAAGAATTGAGCAACCAAGCAGACGGATCATATACTTGATGGTGAGTAGTCACTGCCGCGTATGGACACACTAACAAACAAGCATTTCCGATGTGTTTACTAATGGGCTAGAACAGATGAAGTATTTATTTCACTCCGTTTGCGAGCTAGAAACCCGTGACATAAAGACGGACAGACAGCAGGACAGCTATAGGTTTCCGTTTTGGCCTTTTTCTAAGGAGACTTGAGACAATCAAATCTTTTTACTTTTTTCACATTACCTTACTAAATCTTGCTTTATTTTAATTTGTGGGAAATAGACGTTCGGGAAAATGAAAATTCAGGTAACTAAATTAACATTCGTTTACGTGGAAGAGGAGGTAAGACAACGCTCGGGAAATTGAAGCAACAACCTTCAACCTTATCCAAATTGAACCAGCATGTAAAGTCTTAGCTCCAATAATATTTTACTAAAGAGGTTTTTACTTTCAAAATGGCGCTCTGTATTCGGCTCCGCTGCAGTCTGTTTACAGCCGCCAAAGAGTGCGAAAGATGTGAAAAGTTAGAGAATAAAAGAGATAGCTATAATGAAATCTTCAGAACTACGTCATTTATTAACTGATTTGAAAAATTATTTTTTAAAATGAAAGGAGATTCTTTCAGATTGGTCCCATTCTCATCAAAATCCAGTTCTGATAATGGGATCCATGAGAAATTGAGGGAACTCCTCAAATATGGCAAACATATATAGCGATTGTGGTATTTTCATCGACATCGTCAAACATTTGCATTCAGAAAGTATGAAACTAATGAAGAAGACACTTGGCGCCAAGATAATCTAGATTATGATAGTTAACGACTATGACGAAGCAAATTTATATAAATAGTTATGGTGAAGTTGTTTTTTTTTTAATTTTTAAATTATTGAATTTATTTTAAAGTTTGTATATAGTTGTTGTTCATATTTAAGTTGTTTTAAATTTTAATCACATATTTTTGATCATATTTCTTTGTATACTTTTCATGGAGAATAGATCTACAACCGGCCACCTGATGGTAACCGACAGAAACGACACAAAATGTGGAATAAAACTTAATTATTTTACCAGAAAAAACGCCAGTTGTTCAAAAAACGGGAAAGTTTAAACATAACTGCGAATCTCTTATCTACTTGTAAATCCATTATTGCATCCAATGCACAGCAGGCGCGGAGAAAGTGCAAGCGCTCGCGGAAGCAGCGGGCGAACTTCACACAGACTTGCGGACGGAAAAATTACAATTCTTGACGTTATCTGCACTTGGTGAAAGGCGATCCGTGAGTACAGGTACAAATCGCATGAACATTACAAAATATGAAAGCAGCCCTTCTGACAGTCCCTTTGTCTCTCTTTACCTCTGTCTCCTTGTTTGTCTTTGTATTTCTCTTACCTTTCCACAACTAAAAAACTGACTAATCATAAAATTTTGCTAATAAGTTAGTTCTTAACATATCATTGGTTTTTGAAAGGTTCAAAACATAGATGAATGTTCAAAACTTTTAAATGTAATTCATAACATTTCCAAATTATATTATTTACAGCATAAGATACAAGTATAACTAAAGCATCTTATTTAAGTAAAGTGAGCGTTCAATTTTACAAAGACTATTAATATTCGACGCCCTTGTCATTTTAGGTACAAACTAAGGTTTATCCCGGGAAATATTTAGCCCGGAAAATTCGGCTTGAAAAGTCGTACATTTTTCGATAAATTTATTTTTTGATACTCCGTTATTCGTTACTAGAGAAACATGAAAACATGAAAACAGAAGTTTGGGATTGACTTTCTTACAATAAAAGTAACTTTGGCAGAAATCGGTAAGAAAAAATAAATTAACACTTAACTGTCATGCTTTTTCACCTGTTATAAATATGATTATTAATATATTACAACAATATATAATCATATATTTTACTATGAAAACTGACGTGGTTTGACACATTTTGTTTTAATAAACCGGGGATTATCACGTTAAAAAGAGTCGGTTATTTCGACTAATGTTTCGATCACATTCGGTAACCTTTATCAAGGAATGCTAAGCGTGACACGTGCGCGACCTCATCTTGCCTTGCACTGCGAGCATCGCGCGGTTGTAAAATTATCAATATACTTGCTAGATTTTAAATCCGTATAGTCAATAACAAGTAGTTAATTAATGAAAAACAACGAGCCTAATAATTAAGACATTCCGCCCAATTGATGCGACTCGTGATATGCTTCTGAGTATTACCTCGGCCCACATTTTTACATTCATCCTTCAACGCCTTTTTTGCCTGCCGCTGCGTTACTGCATAGATGAATGTATACTAGCGTTACTGTTCTATTCTTAAAATAGTCTACTCGATATTTACCTGAACTATGTTTTGTTTCATGGGAAAAGACAACTGTCAAAATGGCGCTGCGCACGCTTATTCCTAAACTAAACTATTGTCAAAATTAAACATTCCCGAAAGATTCTAAGTTAAAAAAAGCGGATGGTTGCTATAAGACGAAAAAGGTTTTTCTTTTACCTTCCACGTTGAATACATTCTTCTAACCTAAACCACAGAACATATAATAATCCTAAACTGAAATTTGATGTTTTGAAAAAAGCTACGATGCATTTCTTGCTGTGTTTACATATCCCAACAACAACAACAACAAAAACTGCTATTTAAAAATAATCGTACGCAGCGCCCTCTGTATTTACTTTTGCCTTGTCTTTCCCATTTTGTCTCTTTGTCAAAACGTCTTGGTCATAGACCGTAAGTTTTTGAATGATTTTGTAAATAAAATACATTTTCACAATGATGACGGGGGGTTTCCACATGAAAGTCGTGAGTGACGTGAACTTTCGAAAGTAAAACTGCATTGTGGCTCGAGACTCCCAACGGCTGACGTTGACGCACGACTCTGTTGAAGCTAACGGCCACCGCAGACGGCGAACTTATTGTTATTTTTTTTGTTACGTAAACAAAATTTTCATGTACTTAGTGTGTTTAGAAATAGCTACTTATATTATAAATCCAGAAGTGTGTATGTTGGTTTATTGGTTTGTTTGTCTCTCTTTCACGAAGCGTCAAAGCATTTTTACGTGGATACGGGTCGGAAAATGTACGTTTCTTAAGGATTTTTTCCCGCGAAACCGAGATGCGCTGCTAGTTTTTAAGACAGAAAGGCCTAGTCCCCAAAATGCGCGTGCTTATCTACACAGTTCGAGGAAAAGTGCTACAGCCCCAAATTAGTTATTAAGTTTTATTTTTTAATAAAAGTCTGTCGTTAGTTGTGGCCACGGATTTATGATAAATGGAGGGCCCAAATCTCTCGCGTATTTATTTTATTAACAAAAAAAATATATATAACATTAATAATAGATACTTAATAGTGTACGATTAACATTCTCTTTTTGATTTTTATATTTAGCGAGAGACATTTCAATGTTTATAAAATATTTTCTGAGAAAATTTCTTTAACATCAATGCGTAATTATGTAAAACAGCTGATAATGAAATAATTTATGAAGACTTAAATTATTAATTAGCAGACACAAATTAAATTTGTTGTTAAATTACCAAATATTTGAGATTTTAGGCAACTAATGAAATCTGTGCCAAACTGTGTCTAAAATAACCAATCTGTAGTGTCTTTCCGCTGCGCCGTCGCGTCCGGTACAATAGAAATAAGGATCAATTGTTGGCTTTTAGCCTTGTATTAATTTAAATTAATATTTTGAAAAGAAAATTATTATCAATAAAATTCCTATTTCTAACTAACGCAAAAGGCAGAGCTATCACTTGCATTTAACCTTAGTTTTATGTTTTTGAAATAAATTATGTTATGTTATGTTATTGTACAGGACGCGACGTTGCAGCGGAAAGACACTACAGATTGGTTATTTTAGACAGTTTGAAAATGAACTTCAGCAAAGTTACGCCTGAATCAATCAACGAAATCTGTATCCTTCTAGCATAAAAAATGATTCCGTCTAAGCCCGATACATGTTACACTTTTTTTTTTTAAATTAATTTTACCATCAATTATTATGCTTGGGGTACTGAATACCGATTTTTGCCTATGTATCAGCCGCTCTATTTTAGCCGTGGCGCAAAATTACATGTATTAAAAGACGAAAATAAAGAATAAAACACTTAAAAAAACTGAACATAATTGACCGAGAGAGTCTACAGGAACAAGTCAGCGTTTGAATGTAAGTTTGCATATTTGTATGTATGTTTATTTGTCTGACGATAACTTGAGAACCGTTGACCTGATCTTCCTGAAACGTTGTAGGCAATTAGTAAATTGTAATACAGTTTTCAAATTCGAATACGTAGAGTCCGTTTAGTGGTTGTCAAGTTATGGGGGTCGCGAGATCTCAGTTCGGCGCAATACTACTAGATTATTTAGTTTGAACGTACATTGACATTTGTGAGAATTAATTATGTGCATTATGTGTTTTTATCATTTGCAACTTCCAATGCATAACAGATTATATGGCCACAGCTTACTCAATAGGATGATCGCAGACTATCAAACAGTTACCAAAGATGTCGCAACGTTGCGATGCGCCAGCGCAAAGCCTCTACGAATGCAGTTACGTATATCAACTGAACGCTTCCGCGTGCGAGCAGGAAGCCCCGGCCACTTTCCCTTTTGCCTGTGCGCAGCAGCCCGCTATGCATCACGGTAACCCGACCAATTTTAGATGGTAGATGAAGTCTTTTAAATACACAGGGATTACCAGCTACAGCTATTTGGACGGGTCATAATGCAGTTAACCAACAAACGAGGTTAAGTGCTCGCTGCTCCGCGATGCGTGGCATCTGCTAAGCATTCGAATCAAATACATCCTAAGGTTATGACCAGACAAAATACGCAATTACAGACCACTATTATGCTGATACTTCCTGAGTTCAATAGCTATTGTTGGTACCGCTATTGTTACAAGATAGTATCAAAATGTTGCAGCTAATATAAATAAAGCAGATCAACGAACTAACTTCTAGTACCTATAGGTATATCGCTTTTGCATTTATTGTTATTCAATCCTGTTTTAATTTAAGTCCTTTCTTCCTCGTGAATTACTCACTGAAAAATAACCGGTCTTGTAAACTATATGTGCTTGCAATCGTAAAATGAAAGAATAAAGGAATCGTTTGTGTTATTCCTGTTTTTGGAACTAGTTTCGCGAGGGATAGGAAAAGCTGAATTCGCGGCTGTTAGAGCTTTAGTCTGACATAATACAGACGAGGAGGCGCCTTCAGTTGACCTATATACCAGCCGAGGACATTGACCCCGAGGTAGACTCGTGCGGCCGGACGGATCGCAATGGGGTTGGCTGACGAAATATCTCTCCTGACACGGGATTTTGAGGAAACAAATGACTGTATTACCCAGTGTGTTACCGATGCCCGGATGCTAGGATTTAATTTTGTGGGTTTGGAATGATTTGATCTCTAGGTTGGTTAAGCTACATAAAACGAAACTTTGCTATTTTTTTTTTCAGCGAAGAATGTGTTATGTGTTATTTGGTTTATTTATTGGTGAGTGAAAGTAAATTATATTAGCTTATATAATCAAAATCAAAAGAGAAATTCATTCCTTCAAAATTATAATTATCATTCTGTGGTCGCACAATTTTTTTATATTAGTGAACTATGAAATCAAGATTCTTTCCTTTAAAGAAAATTTGGCCAGAAAATCTACCACCCTAAAACTATACCAAGGCAACAGCAATCGAGCGGAGATGGCAGAGTTCACGAACGGACGGCGACCCCCGAAACTGGGCCGGGCATAGTCTGGAGCTCGCGGCTCACAATAGAAGTCTGACGTTTTCACAATAGAAACCAGTTATTGTCGCTAAATGCCGATACTAATGACTAGGATAAGATATGCAAGCATCTATCGAAGATGTTCTAAAATACGAAGCTACATTCCAATCTCCGAAGTAATAAACGGCAGAGAGGTGGAGACAACATTCTTGTAATTTGCTGGAAAAAAATGTAATATCAGGCACTGGAAAAAGTTATTTCGTTGAATCCCTGGGGCTATCTAGATGGCACCATTTAAACATTTCTACAAAAAATATTCATGAACAATGTGTTACAAATTAATGTTACACGTGGTTCTATTTTCTTGTATCTATAAAACAACACTTCAAATTTTAGTTTACACAATGCCTAGTGAATATTACGGAATTTGGTGTGAAAATAGTCCCTAGCTAAATTATCTTAAACTACTATTTATCCCGGAAAAACCTCCATAAATAACCATGCTGGTTATGTCGAAATGCCAATGTGTGGCATTTACACCTTAACATATTATAAGCTATTCTCGGAAAATTTAGTGTTCTTGTAGGACGCGGGTAAAACCACAGGGCACACCAATTAGATTCATAAAACGTTTCGTAATATTACTAGGTAATATTATACTAGGAAGAAATCACAATAAATCATCAATCAATTAATAAAATTAATTCAGTTACATAGGACTTAAAAATACATAGTAATAATAAACAAAATAAACTAATCTAAAAGAACGCTATCAGTGGGAATTGTTCCCAAAATGCTGGCCCCATTACCACGTTGTATTGCAATACTCAGCCTTTGGGCGAAATAGAGGCCAGCATTTTGGTCACGTGTTGCTTCGACCAGACGAAAAGAGAGATCTTTAAATATTTTCTTAGCGCTCGGTCCTTTCGTAATTGTTTTCATGCAGAAAAACAATAGTTGTATAAATGTTAGAGCATAATTTGAAATTTCTACATAACTTTTATCAGAGACCCTATCAATAAGTTATAGTTAGTATATCGTATGTATAATTTTACTGGCCGAGATCTAGGACATGTGAACTCTGTAGCCTATAGTATTCACCGTATGTAATAGGTAAAAGCAATGAGCACGATAAGGAACAATGCTTATATTATTGAGGGCAAGAGAACTTGCA
The DNA here is from genome assembly GCA_947579745.1 of Apocheima hispidaria. Lineage (NCBI taxonomy): Eukaryota > Metazoa > Arthropoda > Insecta > Lepidoptera > Geometridae > Apocheima > Apocheima hispidaria. The sequence goes on from OX388146.1 coordinate 13,961,163, forward strand.
CATTAAGCCCACCGCATACTCGGAATTTACAAGCAATCGGTTTCAAATATTACAGCAATTTATTGGTGCATTTAAGGTAATCGTTCTTAAAATAGTTTATACAATAAATTTTACACAAAGTCACTCACCTAGTGGTAAGTTTCACGCTTGCCTTAATTCAGTGGCACCAAGAAGTTTGAACTTCACCCTGTGATATTATTATAATAAGAAGTTAAATCTCTTGAGGTCCAATATTTTCAGTAAAAACATTACCCTTCAATCCGCAAAGCAGTAAGTAGTGTTTGTATCCTTCTGCTTGGCGGTTTTGAAGTTCTTTGAGCATATCTCCAGAAACGAGAACTCGATGGAGAGACTTGTAGAGCAGGGCCAAGTGAAAGGCAAGCGTAGTCCTGGTCGATCACCAACTCGCTGGACGCTCTGGTCGCTCTGGTCGCTCTTAAAAAAGCCACGCAGTCCACCGTGGTACAGTGTACTTCTCCAGGCAGGTGCAAAGAATCCACCAGCATCAAAGCGACTAGATACTTTAGATTACCCTTTTTGATTTCTGGTAAGCCTTGACAATTCAAATATTTCTCATAACAGGTATGATATATTCGTTGAGATCTTCTAAATCGGCGCTCTTTTATTGTTTCTACGAACCACACTCCATGGGGCCGCGCAGCTGGAATATCTTAGTAAGTTTTTCTCTTCTAATATTTTGTAAAGGACGACTTAGACAAAATACATTACTATTAGTACTCACGGGATGTTACCACAATTTTTACTATTTTTGAGTTCCTGATATTTCGGCACAGTTGCATGCGCCATGTTCACGGACCGAAGATGCGGGTGGATGATAAAAAGTTCGAAATTTAGGAGCAGACAAACCGAGTTACCCCCTTTCTCAGTCTTTTCAAAAGAGTGTATTGAAGCTTAAGATGCTTAAAATTGCATTACATGTCAACTATTTACTACGATTTCTTGTTTGTAGTAGCTGGAAAACTGTAAGCAGTTTTTACTGCGGTAGTTGGTATTGGTATCGAGTGTGCGCGAAACATTATAGCTTAACTCTGTAGGAAATCATTAACCTAGAATTTTGCGACGCTTTTGTGAAATGCAAATAGTAACTTCGAGGCAATAAGTTCGTCGATAAACGAGATAAAACAAATCAGCGGCATGTACAGTAATTATAGGCAGAAAATGAGTTGTGTAAGTCAAAGGTGTCGATAGAGTAGTGCCAGTTTCTAAACTAACTAAAAAAATACAAAAGAGATTCCGATAATGATAAGCCTGTTAGATAAGTTAAATTTAGTAATTTTTACAACACAATCGTCATAGATATACATACATTTATTAAAGATTCGATTTCATTGTATATTTAAAGTACGTAGCTAGTTCTTTTGGTATCATCAACCTTGTTATGTGTACTGCTGATGCAAATCTGGAGTTAAAATGTGTTAACTTTAATTTCATTACAACGTTTACTTCACTTCCTTCCTTTTTTATGATTTGTTAATACACAAGACATTAATTAAAAATTGTTAACGTTAACTGTCGTTTTGTATTAAATGAAAGTGTGGCATTGTAATTTTCACTTTTAATCACAATAAACTAACGGAAGAGAATAGGAACATTTCGTGTAATCAACTAATTTGCAATGAAAAATAACCAAGGAAGGAGAAATGCCAAGTGAGAAAGTACTAAAAGCGAGTGGTAGGAGCGTAGCTAATCTAACTGACCTATATTATGTGGCCGGTGAAAGACCTCGTAAACTACTGCCGGTGCATTATTCCCGCCATGAAACAATGCAAGCGATAATATTCCCTCTTCCAATAGTAAATAGATTAAAAGTTGTACGATCGCTGATGCAAAGCTTAATGACATGTATGCATTTATGAACAGCCTATATGGTTTCACGGAATAATTATGTTTAGACTATTCGTGGCTCATCCAATTTATGAAAACGAGGAAATGGATATTCAAATACTAACCGTTGTCTGTAACACAATCTATGAATGTGAGTTGTAATCATTCATAATGGTAGATCTAAAGTGCGAAAAGTGTGCTTGTTTGCAAAAGTTTGCTAAGTGGGCAAAAAATTGAAATGCATTTCAACCTGACTCTAAACAAGTTATATCGTTAAAAGAAAAATAAAATAACTGACTGCAAAATGTAAGTAGGCTATTTCACGAGGTAAAAAGGAATCCAACGATACTTTGCTTGTCAAAATCGGTCTAGGTTAGCTACAGGAAGTTAAGACGTCTTAAAACCCAAACAACCGTCGTAAGCCGTCGTTTAGTAGACCCCAAACATCATTACATACATCAAAAAACATTGTCCTTCTTAGGAAGTTGGGTAAAAAGAGAGGCTTCTACTTTTACTATTATACTTATGAAACTTTTTTTTTTTAAGCCATCGGAGAGGCTCCGCGACTCCACGTGCGTTTTATTAAAATCCGGCGATTGATCACGAAAATAAACTATACCTTCGTAATGTTCCATCTTCGTCCACACGTCCCTTACCATAAGGCAAGTTGGTGGCAAAATGTATATTTATATTCAGTAAGAAAATATTGGTCATGACACGTCAACATATAGTCCGTTCGCTATTGAATCATCGCTTACAGCAGCAGGAAATTTCAAAAAGATGAATCATCTTCTTTTTCATCTCATTTCCTTTTTGAGTACGTTGGCTGCAACTCATTAATTTACGTTAGAAAAACACAACGACAAGGCAAACATTTTATTCACTGTTGGAAAATCAATAGCTGCTGATAGCGAACGGACAATATAAGACGGTGCGAGATGACTGCACATTTTTTTTTATTTTTTTTTTAACTTAAATGTTGTGCTCTATAGATAATGTTAATGTTACATTCGTTGTCCGTAGAAAAACTACTATAACATAAAGTATGATGCATTTAGTTCTCGTGCTTACAACCACTTTGCTTATCCGAACAGGCTTCTATGTATGTTATATCAAAACTTTTGTATAAGCATTGTTATGAAAACTAGATGTTTAATTTTCACGCGGTAGTTGGACGTTGACTGGCAATTTTAGGTTAAGTGTGTTCCGTGATATACGGCTTATAAGTAACACTAGTTTTATTAGCCGACTAGCTTGGCCGCACGGCTTGACTCGCCTAGGCTGCATTAAATGAAACACCCCATTTCAACTCTTTAGGGGTTGCTTTTGGAAAAACCATGCCCTATATTTTTTACGCTTACGCAAACCGAGTGTCATTGGCTTAGTATGTTTTTTTCCTTTTTGGGGTCCATTTTACCCCGTTAGGAGTGTTTTTTTGCAAAATCCGTTCTCATTGTTCACCTAGATCATTTCAGGAGTATTGGGATCAAATTTCACGTCTCTGTCATAAGCGGTTTGGTACTCTGATTCCAAGAAATAAAATAAAATTATAAAAGCTCACTATTATTTTATGTCTTTTTAATGATTTTTTTTTATCGAGAAAATGTCATATAATCCTGTTTTCCCTCCATGCAATACTAAGTGACAGAACCAAAAAAAAACATATATCCCGAAATAAGATTTTTAATATATATAACTATTGAGAGTAAAATTACAGGTGACCAAAGAGCTGGCGCTTACCTCGGTCAAAGGGTGAGCTTGGCAATTCAACGGGGTAATGTCGCCAGCTTTTTGGGCACCTTACCCGCAGACAGCGACCTAAATGCCATTTTTTATTTGTAGATATTTTAGATTTAATTTATTTAAGTACTTATTTAGTTTAGTATAGTTTATAGTTTTAGTTTGTACATTTAAGTTTAGATTATTTTAGTAAAAATGAAATATACAAGTAATAATAATAAAATATGAACTTGAGAGTAAATAGAAAAATTACATTTTTATCAAAGAAAGAAATGTGAAATGTGTGTTTTAAGGTAAATTAAAGGTGGTAATTTAAGGTGGCGCGGGCGTGGGCTAAGCACAGGTGAAACCTTTACGTGGAGTTCGAATATGAATAAAATAGATAAATACTGTAAAAAGTATTTTCTTCTGAACCGTTTTTATTGATAAAATGTTAACTTTCTTTTTATACTGACGCGTCACGTTCACGACATTAAATACTCTTTTCAGAAAATGCAGGAAGACAAAAAAAAATACAGAAGTATTTTCAAAACCGGTGGACAATCTAATTTTAAAAGTTATGTCATTTTCTCGCGGACGAAAAGTTTTTGATTTTAAATATAATTGAACATTATTTGTGTTTTTTTTTTTACATTACATTATCAGCCAGAAGACGGCCACTGCCGAACATAGGCCTCCCCCTTACACCGCCACACCGACCGACAACGTGCAACTTGCATCCACCGGTTGCCCGCGACTTTCGCAATGTCGTCGGTCCACCTAACGAGAGGCCTGCCTACGCTTCGTCTTCCGGTTCGTGGTCGACACTCAAGAACCTTTCATCCCCATCGGTTATCGGTTCTTCGAGTGATATGGCCTGCCCATAAATTAACCCTGAAAGCTATATCGGTGACTTTGGTTATTTTTATACATCATCGGAATTCATCGGTTCTTATACTGAATACCTAATCCATACCAAGCAGTTTTAGTATGGCATTTATATGCGATAGTGGCGTCCTCATTATTTTGTACTCGTTTCTGCTGAACTATAACTTATTCGTAGTTTTCGTAAAATCTACTACTTACATTTTTATCTGTGTGCTGATAGTATATCCGTTTAACCTTTTTCCTTCATCTCTATCTCAACAGGGTGAAGGTAAGGCGATCTTGATTCTGTGAAAGAGTTAAAATACTAATTAGTTTAGGCACTAAAACTACTAAATCGTGATCTCAAACATCGTGAAGAAACCATAACACGTGGTAGTACTTATAACGCTGTAACGGTTTGTACCAGTGGTCAGGCTAGATGAGTAAAGTTTACCATCCTCGATCACACCGTCACCTAACGTCTTGTGAGTTTGTGACCATCAGCCAGACTGATCAGACTAGACTGTCACGCATAAAAAAGGTTTTTAATAAAACGATCTTCATTAAAGACAAATTGATAATAATACGTTTTTTACTTGGACCAATTTAATGAGGATCTTCTTACGGAATAGAATACATTAAAAAACGTCCATAACATTTTAATTTCTTAAAACCAGTGGATACTATTTCGTAAAACTATTCAAAGAAGTACATACGTATAAGCTTATACAATGTATGTAAGTACATTGCGAGTGCAAGAAGTACTGATTGCCCAAGAAGTAATTACTGGGCACACAGAGATTTAATATCTAATATCTCAGAGTGACGAGCGCAGTGCGCTGCGCAGAGTTTGGAAATGTTGAAGTTAAACATTTTGGGTGGCATTTAACTGTTATGGGCAAACGTGACGCTTAACATTAGGTGGGCTCCTCAGTCAGTACAATATAAAGGAGGGTAATGTTTTTGGGTGTTTGGTTTAGGGTAATGAGTGTATGTAAGTATGGTTGTGTGTTCCTATATGAAGTGCCGTTAGCCTAAAAGGCTTGACCAATTTTGAGGTGTGAGGTGTCGTTGGATTCGTCATTACAACCTAGACATAGACTACTTACATTTTGCAGTTGTGTATTTTGTTTTTCTTTTATAACATTAGTACATTTTCAGTTTTGAACTTTACTAGTTACAACTACTAGTAAAGTTCAAAACTTTACTAGTACTTGTAACTAGTAAAGTTCGAAACTGAAAATGTAGTTTCAGTAATGAGACACAATCTTAGTTATGTAGAGACTTCTATCATTGTACTTCGTCCTTTTAGAACCTTCAGTGATTGCCTCGAGCCGTATAACTCGAACGATCATTAAATTCGTAGTACCTACCTGTGTAGCAGTACCTTGTAGCGCTAACTTCAGATTAAAGGTTGACGCCGTCAAATAGGTAGCCGCGAGTCGCGCTAGCAACTGAGTGCCGAATGCGAGTTTTTGTAATTGCGTTTACCTTTTCGATCGCGTTTACGTTCACTATGATTTGTATGTAAGAGCTGTGCCATCTAGATGACGCTAGATGGCACTGCTCTTATTTAATGCAAATTATTGTTAACGTTAACGTCATCGTGTAAGTAAACGCATTTGGAAAACTCACACTTGGTACTCTTAACATTACCACGTTCCGCATGTCATGAAATTATCGATCCTGATCAGCTACATTCAAGTCACGTCGACAGTGGCTTCGTTCGGCCTAAACCTTTTTATATTTTATTGAATCCTAATTAAAACTTCAGTGCTTACCGAACTGAGATATAGTGTTGGTGGACATATTAGTGGACGTTTTTCATACACAGCGCCATCTAGCCCCAAACTAAGTAAGCTTGTACTATGGAAACCAGATAATTGATAAAATACATATTTTTATTTTTATTTTTTTATTATAAGTTCATTCAAAGAATACATAGAAACACCCAGCAAAGAACAAACATCCATATTCATCACATGTTTGCCCTGGGTGGAAATCGAACCCACAACCTATATCTCAGAAGGCGGAACTCCATGTAGTCAAATCCAGGCAGGTTTTGCTTGTGGTCAAGCTTAGTGTAGTATTATTATTTGTTCTGTGGTTATATTTATTGAATTGAACTACCACCCACAAAACTGCATGAAAATTGTATCATCGGTACGCAAGTTATCTTCGGACAATATACACTGAAATATACATAAAAACGACAATTCGATAATCATTGACCGAGAGATATTTTTCTATCCTGAGATGGACAATTTAGAAGGACTAGGAGCTAGAATAACGAACATTGGCCTTACTGCGTTACATGTTAGAGAAAGGAACTCGATGCAATACTCCGAAGGCCTTACTGATGCAATACTAAGGACGGCATTGCACTTGTTTATCACAGACTGTTTTATTAGCTCAGGTCCAGTAAGCTCTTGATATTTTAGGTACTCTTTACGTGTTAGATCCGTGGTACTTAGATCTCATAAGGTACTCAAGGTCATCATCACCAGTAAGACGTTCATTGCTGAGCAATGGCTTCTCCTTTAAGCCCCTTAAAGGATAATGGCAACCCTCTCCGGCTGCCATAATCCCCACACTTGGCAAACGGCTCGAGGATCGCAGAACGCTCACGGTTTACTACCATTCACTGCTTCCTAAGGTTACCTGGAAGAGATCGCTTTCAGCGATAAGACCGCCAGTTGTGCTAGCTTAAAACTTTTTTGTCCTAACTATGTACGATTTGGTGTGAATAATAAAGAGTTTATCTATCTATCTATCACTGCCCCCGTCCTTCGGTGCCCCCGTTCTGGTTGGAGTTTAATATACCCGGTCCAATCGGTAATCAAGGTATCTGAAAGTATTCAGTAGGTAGCACGGCGCCCTATCAAAATATTGATAACTTTCTATAAGTTCCTGCCGTACTGATATCTTGATCTTCCCAAAACCTGGATCAATTTTGCTCATATCATTTATAAATTAACTTTTTTTTTATTTTCTTTGATATTTTCTTGTCATCCGGCAGTTGCCTCTATTAACTAAGCAAAATACATACAAACTACAACTACCTAAACTATTGAGCCTACTACATAAAAATACAGTTGGATTTACTAAACCACTAAGTAATAAAGTAGTACTTTTCTAAACTATTGCAGATCGGAACATCGTTTCGCAAGTTATCGTATGACAAAAATACATAAAAAAATCGTTTGTTTTCCGTAGCTTCGCTCGGTCAACCATAAAACGCTAACCATTAAAAAGATCATTAGTATATTTGCTACCTAATATATTTCCTATATCAAATATATATTCTTTCTTACTAACCATGCCGATTGCAATGGGTATCTCGCGTCCAATCGCGAGCGGCACTATACATATTGCAAACATAGGAGTAAACATTGCGAAAATATTTACTTAAGTAAATAAACAGATTGGATGCACAAACAAAAAAAGAAAAAATTGCCATAAGCAAAACATAGCGAAACAAAAACAATGCCTAGTTACATTGCCTCCTAGATGAAAATATCATACCCAACCTGTTACAAAATTTGGCTTGTTCCGTCTTCATCCCAATAGATCTTATGCCATGACGTCATTTTCTTAAATCAACCCACGTTCTATTATTGACTCGCCCCCTTCATTCTTAACTGAAACAATACTTCTGCAGATTCCACGGTAAAAAAAAAAAACTAAGTATCCCAACGACACCATCGCAGTAAGGAAAACGACTTTAAATTAAATATCGGATTGATGATGTCCTCAACATACATTACAATCGCAAAGTGGACAAAATAAAATGAAAAACCTGGACGAGTTGAGTTATTTGGAAAAATATAAGCTCGTGAAAAACGTAATAGAGATAATTTAATAAAATTCTTCTATGGCTGAAAAATTAAAATCTACAGGAAAAACTTTCAGGGTTCTATTCTTGTCAAAACAAACGTTGCAAATAAAAACGTAAGAGTTTCGTAACAAAAATTCAACATGTACCTACTTAGATTATTTTCTATTTTTGATCAGTTTTAAATTGGTGATTGAATTAAGCACCTGGAAAATTCAGTGCCGGGTCGGCAGTAGCATCTCAAAGAAAATCCTCGGCAATAAGAATCCTTCGTCACTAACCACTATCTCGCACACTAACGGTCACAATCCACAGATAGGGGCACTAGTCTGAAAAACTGAAAAAGATCACGTCACGAGTTCATAGGAGACGTGCCATGCGTACCAGGACGTCAGATAAACATAAGAGATGTATCGGAACAATAGCAGAGCGGCGTAGCACAGCGAGCGCGCGGCACGCCGTCGGAGCGGTGACTGACCGGCACAGTGCCGCGCCACCCCGCCTGTCCTGCGGGACCCTTCCGTCGTGCCGGGAACAGACCCGCGGCACCACACTATCCACACAACTGTACCACACGTGTATACAGCTTTTCCCATTATAATCACTGTCACAGGTAAATAATACACACCTCACAATCAACCCAAATTCAACAACGGATAATGTCTGCAATTTGAGAAAGTTCGCATCTTTGTCTTCATCTGCGTGCTTTTTAGGGTCATTGTCTTGTTAGAGGGTCATGATCATAATGCATTTCAATTACTGCAGTAAATTTTGGAGACGCACTTTCAAGTGCATTTTTAAGGTAAACTGGCTGATCCGTGTAATGTTAAACAAGCAATCCACGACGAAACATCTTGCCATTTGCGTTCATTTTGTTATGAGTTTGTCAAGAAAAACAAAAGAAACATGAAAAACAAATTAGCGGGTGAAAGGCACGTTTTTTTTTCAACTCACGCACATATCAAAAAAATGTATTTCCCCGTTGTTTCCCCGTCAGTCATTCTGTTTTATGTAGTCTCGTTATTTAGAAGTGCAAGTGAGGTTGAGCCGAGGTATGTGGTCGCTATCGACAGTGAAAGTGGTCGTAGAGTCGGTGCTCTTTAGACGCACGCACCGCGAGCCCTGGAAACTTCCTGGAAAATTAAAAAGAAATTAAGATTTTACAATGCGTTACAATATTTGTTATTTTAGTCGGTAAAGGATTTTCCTGTATTCAATATATATTTACGAATTTCATATAAATAATTTTCTTAACACCTAATATTTCCACTTCCTTCCTCATAATGTTTCTTGTTCGTATTTTTTTATTTGTAACTGCCGAATATTGTAAAAGATTATTTATGACTCGATGATTAAAAAATCATGTGTAGGTATGTAATTTCTAACCGCATAAAAAGTACTTTAATCTAATTTTTTTAATGATAATATTATGTCATAATACTCTCGCAAAGTATGTAATACGTAAAACGGTGGATTTTGAACAATGGGTCATCTACGCGTTGTTTGTTGGAGGTTGTTTGTGTGCGCGCTTGCTCGTATGTGTGCTTGTGTGCTTGCAGGATCGCGTTACAGCTGAAACTCGGAGTGCCTGCCGAAAAGTGAGGTCAACGATCTCGCAGGAGCTTGGCCGTCGAACGCGATCAACTAGACACGGTCCTTTGTCTGATATAGATCACATCTAAAAAAAGGAACATAATAATTGTTTTATCAATTCCAATTAACGTTGAGTGTAATGATAATTCCACAAAACTTTGCATCATCTTTGAATTAATCATAGTAAAACACGTTAATACTTTAATTAATAATTACAAAGATTATACTAGTAAGGTCGTCACATTACAATAGGGTTTCGGATTAAAATCATCCCAATCCCATCCAATAAGTGAGCTAATAATGACACTAAGATGTATGGGCGAAAAACGAGTGTTGCGCGGTGGTGCCGGGTATGAGTGACGGGTCAAGTAATAGCCAAAAACATTATTTTTTCTCTGTTTAATTTTAGCCTATACCCGCTCCAATAATGCAATAGAAAATGTACACATTTTGCCACCTTTTTGAATTCCTACTTGGTCTGAACAGCTATTTCATTGTCGGACATAGGTTACCCCCGTGGCGTTTAACGTGTTGTATTTTTCTGTAAGCATAGAAAAAAATTACAAGCCGTTCAGTAATTCCACAGTACTTCCCACAACTATAAAAACCAAAACCTTTACATAATTTGTTTATCATAGAATTATATGAAAAATACATACCACATTAATATTATATGTGCGAAGTTTGTGTGTAAGTATTTAAATAGGGAAGTAAGTAAGTATGTAACTGTGTAACTGTGTTTGATTCCGTTCAACTCTATAACGGCTGAACGGTTTTGAATAAAATTTGGTATGGAGGTAGCTTATACCCTGGATATATGCTACTTTTTATCCCGTAAAAATGTTCGGCCTCTGTAGAATAGCGGGTGAAACCGCGGGGCGCAGCTAGTACTACATAAAACTACTATGTCCTTTTTTTAATACCTAAAGTACCAAGATGTCATGCGCCGCGTACTCTACTCGGTGATATATTTGGTGACATTGAACCGAGTCCATTGCCAACGACCTCTCTCCTCGGGGAAGCTTTGCGTAATCTTTCCTTACACACACAAAACACACACATGTGTGCAACCACTCAATAAAAACCACGAGAATCGATTAAAAATCACGGCGCTTAAAGAAAATCAGAGGGTGAGAGAGATCGTCTTATATTGGACTGACTTATACTGGTATTGTTTTGTGTTGGGGAAAATAATTTGGGGAAAACTTTTGAAAGAACTTTAAACGGTATCCTTGTTAGGGATTATGTTCGAGTTCATAAAAATATCCGCGGCTAATTCCCTTTGTTCACAATGTGATTTAGTAGGAAAAAATATATTAATGGTGACCATTCTGTTGTACTATTTTCTAAAAATAAACTAAATATGACAGTCCTACAGTCCTAAAATTGTACCCATCATTTTGTCACAAATTAAAATAAAAAGAAATGCAAATGGTTTTAGTCATGTCACATTAGTTTTATTTGTTTGTTAAATATTTATTTTTATTAAAAAAACAATTTACTTTTATATAAAAGAAATACAAAACGACTTCACACGAATTTGTACAAAGTATATAAGTATGTAACTAAGTGTGTACATATTTACATGAATGAAAAATACATACACACACTTATATTATAAATGCGAAGTTTGTAAGTGTGTAAGTATGTAAATAGGTAAGTAGGTAAGTATTTAAGTGTGCTTGTTCCCGTTCAACTCTGTAACGGCTGAACAGATTTAAATAAAATTTGGTATGGAGATAGGTTACACTCTGGATTAACACTTAAGCTACTTTTGATCCCGGAAAAATATTCGGTTTCTGTAGAATATCGGGTGCAACCGCGGGGCGCAGCTAGTTTATAATATTAGTGTGATTATAAACATTTACAGATACTTACAGATACTTATGGCACTTAAAAGTGCCATAGCCAAGTGCTTAAAGTGCTTCGTTGTTATCAACGAAGATATGCGATATTTAAAAAAAAAAAACAGTTTTAAATTGTTTCAGTTTCAATTCAGTTTCCACCCAAAAATCATAGAAATCGGATAACATGTCAGACTACGCTTTTTGTATGGACAAGACGGCGGTATACTCTATTCTTAATACATAAAATAAAAAATAGCGATGATGTATTAACCACTGTATTAAATCTATTAGCAAGAAAAAATTCCTTTTTGCCAAATAATTTTATTCATAAAGTCTTAGTAATACAGTCGTGCGTGAACTCTACGAACTTTGAACTTAGGTCTTTGCCAAGTTTTATTAACCTAGGAACGTAATTTCTTTCTTCAATCATTCTGTAATATACATTCGTCTTAGAATAAATAATGTCAGAACACTTTTGTACTAATTATTTTGATACTGATTTAAACTACGAGTTTATTAGACAAACCAATTATTATAGAATCCTTGATCAAGTTCTTAAACTATTCGATTTCTACCTCACCGATACTTTCCCTGTAGAGACACTTTTAATAAAACAACGCTTTTATACTGTGGTTCTGTTCGCAATTTTAAGACATACCCGGATCTTTATGATACATTTGTCACAAAAAAGAAATAGCGAATATAATATCAAGGCATATTTTTGCGGATATTTGGATCGCATGTATTGAACGTACGTCTCGCACTTTTCGCAGATTGAGAGCGACTAAAGCAAGGTGAGCACCGACGCTCACTTTAAAGTTTTCAAAACTTGTGTTTTGTAGTAAAGTGGTTTGTTTGTTACGCAGCAACGGAACAACTGATCGACTTGGTTGTCTGCATGGTTATAAGAGGACAAACTGGTAGGGGTTTAAAAAAGTTATTTTACAGGAATAGAAGCGTGGTATTATTAAGTGTATCTGCGGGGAATGTCTATCTCTCGGGAGTAAATCAACTATTCACCATAAAATACTTATCTATAATTGGCGCTGAACTAGTATGGGCTAGCTTGACGCTAACCATCAGGCGAGCGACTTGTAGCAAAAAAATACAGCTGTGAAATCCATGTAAAATTAAATATGTTTAGATAAGTTGCAAACGATGTAGAACTTCCGGCGTATTCTGCAAGCAAAGTGAACTTGCACTTTTTTCGTACTGAGTGCCGAATGCGAGTTTTTTTGATTATGTTTACTTATTCGATCGCGTTAACATTAATTACGATTTGTATGAAGCAATAGTAGTGCCATCTAGATGGCGCTCGCTTTTCTTATTTCATAGAAATCATACGATCGAATAGGTAAACGTAATTGGAAAAACTCTCACTAGGCACTCTAATGACTCGAGAGAAACGTCAAAATAACGAGTGATCACATCTGGCTGTAGTTCTTTACTCTTCAGATCGATATTTTTACAATTTTCTTCAGTAATATTTTGTATCTAAAAAAATGAACCGCCGTTTGTTAGTTTTGCTAAAACTCAAAAACGGCTGGATTGATATGTATGATTTCTTTTTTATTGTGTTCGTAATTGTGAGGTCAAGGTTTGTATGAAGAGTTCAGCGAGGCCAAAGGCCGAGCTTCATCGCGTACGAAGTCGTGGGCATCAGCTAGTCGGCAATAAAAATGCAAGTCCACTTAGCGTATCACCTCACTTGCGCGTTCACTCACCTTGCAGAATAGAGAGGTAGATCATATCTTACTCAAACGATTCTTATCGACATGTTATAAGCGAATAGTTTAAATTCGAATGGCAGAAATGGATGCTTGATTACGGAAACTAGTAAAGTTTTATGTTAGGGTCTACAAGGACTACGTGTCTGTGATAATTATGACATCCTAGCTGGTTCTGGAGACGGCATCAGACTCCTGTATATATTTACGCACGGATTGTATTGTCTCTGTAAGTGCCAGCGCAAACTGGGTGTCTTGTCGCTACGTCTAGTCGCTGCAACATGATGCAGAGTTGTCGTTTTGATCTGCGTCTTGTGGCTGCGTTTAGTCGCAGAGCTGGGACTGGTATGGTTACGACAAAGAAACGTCGTTCACGAAACGATCATTTTGAGTATTCGAGAGAGAGGGACGTGTTGTTCATCTTGTTGTCTTGCAACCTCTAGTTGAACTTGCTTATCATGCGAAGGCAGAGTACGACAAATCCGTATCTCACAGCAAGACTGATGCTGTACTGTGCCTCTAGTCGCTGCGACAAGTACCAAGAGCGTGCAACTTTCCTAGCCCGTCGTTGCGACTCTGTAACTCGAGGCCAAGTGAACAAAAAGCTTTGAACAAAACAATTCTATGAAAATTGTCAGCAGCGGCCTAGCGATGAGTCGAGTCTCCGAACTGTCGCAGTCACATGTCGCGTAGTGTGCGCCATATCTAAAGTTGCACTGTTTGTCTACAATTGAATTCGTTAACCTTCAAAATCTGGAGACGGAACAAAAGACGTCCATACGTCTAGTTTGAGTTCCTGTGAACTCGGTGACCTTTGAACTTGGGAGGAATACCCTTGACTCGGTCCTTGGCCGGCTATAATTATACTATCGCACTGATAACGGAGGTATTTTCGATTCATTCATATACACGAAGACGGCTATTGATTGAGTCGAAGTTTTATTAAGGACGCATTTACGTAAAACGCTCTCTGGCTCGGACAATCAAGATTTTTATTTATTAAAAATTGCTGAGGGTAGCATTCACTATGGTGAGGTGTGGTGATACTGGTGTGAGGTTTGGACGTGCATTGATTGATTTTGTATTATAAGTATGAATGGAGAAAGATAACAAACATTAAAACATTTATACACCACCTCACCAGCCTTAGCTCGCCAACGTGATTGTGAAAACAGTGGCGTGGGTGGCACTCGCGTTCTAATAAAAGCTCCTATCTACACGCTCTAGCTATCCTCCTTTTTTAATGTCAGCTTTTAATTCTATAAAAGTATCCACAGAACAGCCGTAGATACGCTGTATGGTAAAAATAAAGTGTCTCCAGGCATTAAGAGGTTGTTCACCCAAAAATTTGGGCATCGCCCTCCCTCCTGGGACTATTTGTCAAAGGATACGATCTTTTCGTCGTGCTTTTGCTTTCTCGATTTACATGTTAAGAAGTCATAAGTTGAATTTGAGAGACGCCACCTGTCGGATATTTAGCTAAACTCTTTATAGAGTGTGACTTGGAAATGCCTCGATGTCTGGCGAACATAAATCACGCGCTGCAGTGTAAAAGGAAATTTTGGAAGAAGTAATTATATTTTTTTACTTTGAATGAAATTGATTGATAGATAACTCTTTATGGTTCACACCAGAAATGACATACATAAAACAAAAATCTACTTATAACTAGTGCAACAACTGGCGGCCTTGTCGCTTAAAGCAATCTCTTCCAGGCAACCTTAGAATGGAGAGGATTTATAAGGAAGAAGTAAGGGAAGGGATGTGTTCTTACGTAACACACAAAATAAGGGATTATGTAACACACAAACAAAAAATAGACATACTTACATAATAAGACTACATACCTACTAAAACATAGTTAAATAATAAATATAAACTACTTAATAATGCCACAACAATATAAGCATACCTAAATATGAATAATACTATATACATTCATATCCATAATCTGTAATAAACAAGGTGTAAAAAAAAATAACACATGTACTTACTAATTTCAAAAACCTTTAACACCTTACCGAGGCGAGGATTATCTTACCCTAGGTATCGATATATTTTCATGATTCAATGGAAAAAAAAACGTTGTTCTCTTCAGAATTCTGATGGTTCTACACACACAAATCTTTATTCAAATTGGAATAAAATATCCAAGTAAAAACTTGCCCAGCATAAAAAAATATATTGAAAAAACACGTTAAAGTACACAGATGCACAACACACAAGGCAGTTTAATTGAATACAATGTCTACCCTTCAGAGCACGTGGACTGTTCACGAAGCCACAAAAAAATGCGATTCTTTTTCGATAAGTATAGTATTACCCCTTGCATAATAAAACGTGCATTACAGATTAGCCAACAAACAGTACGTAGCACACGTCGATGCGCAAACGCAGCTTCACTACACGTGCACACACACATAGACACCAGATAAGAGTCCGGTCACTGACCCGATGTGAAATGGCTCCTGAAATAAGAAAACACTATATCGTATACATTACATTTTATAATGAATGAATGCCCATAAAAGGCATTATTAAAAATGTATCAAGTGAAAATTTCGATGAACTAGTGAGTGAATTGAATTCTTGAGTTGAAAAATAGGAAGTGCTATTTTTGGCTTTAATCCGATAGATTATGCTCGTAGTTCTAAATCAACTAGTGCATGGGTTTATGCAGGTTCAGGTTGCGTAGCGTGTGTAAGCTTACAATAATAATTAGGCATAGAGAATAATAGTTCCTCTATGGCTCTCGTAAGTGCTTTTTCACTTACCGAAACTTCGTATTATGTAGATCTATCTTTATGTCTAAAACTGGGAGTAAAACCACCGGAGGACGGGCAGCAGCGTCTTGGTAAACGGTGAACATTCTGCGATCCTCAAACTGCCTGCGAAAGGTAGGGGATTATGCCAACTCACCCCTTTTAAGGAGCCTTTGTTCAGCAGTGAACGTGTTGGCTGATGATGATCTTTAAGAATTACTTAGGAAAATTCTGGATCGGATATCCCTACTAATATTAGATACACTTAAATGCAAAAGTTAGGTTTGGTGTGGTTTGTTTTTTAATTCTTCTTTCACACAGCAATAGGAAAACGGACCGGCCTGACTTTTTGGAGTCCTCGTGGTAGGGTTCCGTAGCAGACTATGGAACCCTTATAGTAAGCTTTGTTCATATGCGCCCTTTCGTTTTGTAGACTAATACTAAATTTGGTACACCTATAACTTTTTTTTTCATTTGAACTTATCTTTTTATTATATACATATTAACAATAACATATAACAACTTAAATTGACAAAATAAACTACTAAGCTAAAAGACTACTTAAAATTAAAATAACTTAAATTTATTTTAGTCAAAATAAAAACCTGATATTTATAAAGTAAAAATAAATAAATTCAATTATATACAAAAATAAATAAATAGAAAAACCTCACCTACAAGCCCCTTGCTAGTGGGGAAAGTGGCCAGAATGCTGTCAGCTTTGCCACGCTGAATGGCAATGCTAAGCTAAATAGGCCCCAGCATTCTGGTCATTCTTGGGCAGTCACGTAAAAATAAAATACTTTACTATCAGCCTTTAAACATCCCACTGCTTGGGATATCAGCCCGCTCTCGAAGGGTGATTAGGCCATATACACCATACCATCACACACCCAGTGCGGGTTGGCGGATTCACATACACCATCGAATTTCTTCTCCGGAAATATGCAGGTTTCCTCACGATGTTTTCCTTCACCGAAAAGCCAGTGGTATATCCGTACGTAAGTTCCAAAGAACTCATTGGTACGGGCCCGCCAGGGATCGAACATTCGCTACCCCACGAATGTGAGACGAACGTGCCCCCACGGAGCTACCACGACTTTACACTTTCACATGCCTAATTCTAATTAATATTTCCACAGAAGATTTAAAAAAAACTCTTTTCTGTGGATGTTTCTAACCAGAAACCTCTAGAAATTATTGATCAATCGAGTGATAATTGCAACTCCGAACAATAGCGATTGCCCTCGGTACATTCTATTTCTGTTATTTATTAGTATATTGTCGTTATCTAATGTAATTTATTTAGTACGTATTATTATTAGTTTGTATGTCTATAATTATATTGGTTTATTAGAGTAGTATCACACAATCTCCGTCATTGCACACCCCGTCTTCTACTTCTTCTATGATTCCTCTCCCAATCTAAGGTTGCCAGGAAGAGATCGCTTTCAGCGATATGGCCGCCAGTTGTTACACTAGTTTTTAAGCATATTTTAAAATGTATTTAAAATTTTGTGTGAACAATAAACTTAATCTATCTGTCTACATAGGAAAAGGCGGAACACTGATCTTGAATGGAGTGAAAGTAGCCGCGGCAGCTTCCTGACACGTGGAAAGTGCAATGCTCAGAGAAGGCACCAGGCTTAGTAACGTCAGGCTAGCTGTACTGCTTTCGCTAAATAATAAAACACAAGAACTAAATAATAAACCCTAACATCGACCATTGAGACCATTGCGCGTTTCGTTCTTTTTACAATATGTTTAACCGACTTCCAAAAAAAAGTAGGTTCTCAATTCGATTTTTTTGATTGTCTGTTTCCGCAGCAGCTGCTGTGGACCGGAAAAACAATAGAGATTTGTCTGAAGATATACTTCGTCAAAGTAATATTGGTGGAGTTTGTTTCTCTTTCTGTCTCTCAGTTTAACTTCCACAGTATTTTCTCAAGTAATAGAAAATTTGCGCAATTTCACATTATTCAAGATTTAAAATCACCAAGAGTTGATTTTATTGTATTTCGAAGTGTCGTTTTTTAAAAAAGTATGATGTGTCTGTTTATGATACTATCCTTACTAATATTATAAATGCGAATGAGAAAAAAGGAATTAAAAAAGTGGAGACAAAAACGTGGAACAAATAAGGAGGTGTAGTAACCTATTGAATAAGCTTGATATTAACTGGATGTGATTTTGTAACATACGACATGCCCTCACTTGCCCCTTGTATGAGGGACGGCCACTTACATTAATTCAATGAACGTCTCAGTAAATAAATGTGATTACCACACTAAAATCTATCTGCCAAAAAATATGAATGAAAGCATACGAAAGTAACTCTGTTTGTTGCCTTCTCTTGAAAAAAAAACTCAACAAATCTTGATAAAATTTTGTCAACAGCGACGAGACGACCAAGTCGCTCGCCTAATAGTGAGCGTCACGCTTGGCCTATTCAGTGTCAACTAGAATAATGAACGTTAACAGTTCAAAACAATGTTGACTGCCCCGGTGGCTCAGTTGGTAGTGAACCTACGTTCTGTGCTTGGGGGCGTGGGTTCGATTCCCATCTAGGACAAACATTTATGTGATGAATATTTGTGTTTGTTCTATGTCTGGGTGTTAATATCTATATAAGTATGTATTTAAAAAATATCTATGTACGTATATCAGTCTCTGGCAGCCATATTACAAGCTTTGCTTAGTTTGGGGTCAGATGACCGTGTGTGCAATAATGTCCCAGATATTTAAATGCACGGCAATGCACTGCGGTCATGCATCGTAATGTTATACTTTTTATCGCGGAAATATTCGAGATAACTTGAAAAACCCGAGAGAAACTGCAAAGCGCAGATTAATTTGTATAATAAGTATGTGTCAATAAGTAAGTAATAATAAGTAAGTAAGTAGTAATAAGTATGTTAAGTAGTGGTAGAATTCTTCTGCAGCCCCCCCGTGGGTTCCGCCATGTCGTGGCGGGGGACTCAGTAGAGGTGGCATGGTCACCCACGGTGAAGCTAAGCGGGACCCGAGGAGGGGCCGCTTCTCCGGGCTTTGCCTGCAAGCCCACGTCAAAGCGGCCACATTAGGCTGCGGGCTGTATGGGCATCACTGCAGCTGAGGCGGACTGCAGTGTGGTATGGGGGTATGGGAGGCACTGCAGCTGAGGGTAGGAGGCCGTGGCGGGAGAGGTCTGCTTGTGTGCCGTTGTCACTTTCCCTACCTTCCGCGGCCTATACAGGACCGCCACAGTATGATGGCGGACGCGGAGGGATCAGAGTGGATGAGAAGTTCTGGTATGGCGGTTTGCCGCTCTCCCTATCCTCTGCGACCGAAGTGGCAGGTGGCGGGGCCACTTAACTGACCCGTCTCAGAGGGACCTTGGGCGTTCAGACAAGGGGTCGTCTGGCGCCCATCGGCTGGATTGGTCCCCGGGAAGATGGTTGCGTCCGCCATGTGTCCTGGCGTGTCGCGATGGGTGGAGTGTGCAGCACCCGACCCCGGAGGAGGATCCGGAGACCACGGCGGGCTCGCGGTTGAGTGCGAGAGCGTGCCCGCATTCCCGCCACAAGTGGCGGAGGAGGGACACCTTGGAGTATAGTGGGTCGGAGTCCCACATCACTGTCTCCCCGTGGCAGTGCGGTATGCATGCGCATTTCTCCACGATAAAAAAACGTTAAAAAAGAGCTCTTCTGCAGAGTTCACCTGGGGAATTACCACATCTTTGCCAGTTATTCAACCGCCAAGCAGTAGTGTGCAAACATTACTGTGTTCTGAATTAAAGAGCAATGTTTCCAGCGTAATTACTGGGCAAAAAGAGATTTAACATCTCATATCTAAGGGTGACAAGCGCAGTGCATTGCCGCACATGGTTTTAAACAGTTGAAGTTCAAAACTCTGGGTGGCACTGAACTGCAAGCGCGAGCCAGTCTCGTCACCAAGTAGAATAAAAAAAATGTATCGCCAAGCTCGTGGTTCCATTCTCGGTCAATGTAAAGTTGTATAGCTTACTAATGTTACATTTTATTAAATAGGCACTAAACATAGTCACGGACATTTATGAATCTCACCATTATCCGTTGCATGTTCAAACGATGAATGATCGATAGCTTCCGGGTTACGTAGGAAATGGAGAGTAGGTACACATATTTATAGTTTAAATATTGAGATATATTCGCCTGTTTAGGAATGAGTTGTGGAATTATGGAATTATTCAGGTGATGAATGACCGGGCCGTTCACCTCTGAACGCCGGCCGGGTCTACGACCGACCGAGTTCCTCTGTCAGCTGATCGTGGCACGTCATCGCCGCCCCAACGAGTTTATGACTAACTAATACTCCTCCAAATTTGAATACCGTTATATTCCAGTTATTTCAGACGCACGAAAGAACACAAAATACATTAAAAGTATTCAATAAACAAGCGAAACAAAAAAAAAAACTTTAGCGCGAGAGCCGCGTCTGTGATTTAGCTACTCGCCGCTAGATGGCAGCGCCATTAATGACACAATCTAAGATACGTCTCATTTTCAAATATGATTTAATTTATCTTCATCCCTTTTTTTCATCGTTAGGCTGACTAGTGCTTTCAAGAAATCTGCCAAAGTATCGGTTATTGGGCTACTAGTTGTCAAACTCCACTGCGTTTGCAGGCCACAGGCTGAGGCGACGGCGAGTCCCTTCAGATACGGACGGTGTGTGAAGGACGTGGACCGCAGAACTCAGTACCCCCTAGCAAATCTCATATTTAGAAGAAAAAATATGGTTCGATTCACTCAACACGGTTGTGAATCTAATATTGTTCTCCACTTGCGACACATCTATTAAGCCGCAGGGCGCAGCTAATATAGAATAAATTAATACTTGTAGTTCGCGCCGAAATGAGATTTCGCGACTGCTATAATTGCACGTAATTGTTGCTATAATTGTTACGTTTCTGTGAATTGTACAAACCCTGGACTGATTCAGATCATTTTCAAACGTAAAAAATTGTATAACTATCTGCTAACAAAAGTTATTTTCGGACCAATTTACATACAGATATGCAAACAAACATACAAAAGTCAAATTGTTTCGGTAACCTCTTGAGACCATCGCTTAGCTCGGTCTATAAATAGTTACTTCACATAGAACCTCTCCACAGAACTACTCCATAACGCTGCTCACAAAAAAAAAACAAAAAAAAAAGTTTAATTAAAGAATACGATTGACGTTTATGTTAATTAATTGTCAAACCGAATCATGCGAAAGACGTAGTTTTTTTTCAAAATTACAGTTTTTCTTTGTAAGTGACCATACCTATTGGTATTGCATTTGAAAAGTTTGCACTGGTAAAAACAGATATCATGGTGCAACCAAAGCCAGAAGAGCTAAGCCACGAGATGAAGTCTGAACGCCAGATGCAGTTGGTTTACGCTCGTAAAACGCAAGAGAGACGAATCTTCATGGAAGACCTTTATAACTATCGCAAGCGCAAAGATAAAGCCCTCATAAAAGAAATAAAGGAATCTATGGGCACGAGGTGGTATCAAGCTCTCAGTGTTCCTCAAATTTCTGCATTAGACAGTTTGGAGTTTAGCATATATCAAGATATGCTGGAAGCACGCCCGAGTCGAACGCAAGGCGTGATGAGAGCATTGGGTATTATTCCGCGCCCACATGTTGATGACCTCATGCACTGTATTTACATTGGTCGTGAGGACCCCAAGGAAATGCTCGCTCAGTTATTCTTAATAAGATACAATCACTCATTTGATCTGAGACGTACAAAGTATGATCTCAATGCAAGGCTTTTGCTAACGGGAATTTTCTATTTGGGATTACCAAAACTATTAAAAATGCTTCGAGAACAGTTCCAGCCGGATCAACCGCAACCGCCTCCTAAGGCTCAGAAGAAACGAAAGCGTGGACCTCCTTTAGCATCCCCGTATCTTCAAAAGATGATAGCTGTTTGCTACGAACCAAAACAATGGGTAAGGAAGCCTCCTCCTCCGTTACCCAACTTAGATACCCTCAACGAACCTTTGGAGGAAACACCTCCTGTGCCCAAGCCTCCTCCGCCGCCACCACCGCCTCCTCCTCCAAAAAAGAGGCTACCGCGTGCCTTCTGTGATAAGATCGCTGGAGTTAATGTAGTAGAACCATATTCCTCAGTAACAGCCCTCGCTAAGAGACCCATCACACAGTCGACTAGTCAAGCCGTAAAAAGGGTTCGCAGGTCTAAATATATCACTGAGGAAAAAAAAGTCTACGGAATAGGAAACACAAGAGAAAAAGTAAAGGGCCGGCGTCGGAAACCAAAGGCACCATCTACAGGTATTTGGAACGCACAGTACACGATATGCGGAGTTGCTCGGGTTCGAGGAAAAACAGTATTTGTATTAGGCAGTGTATCTATATTGCCTTTGGCTGGAAATATTATCCACGGTGGACACGCGCTGGTGAATGGCGAAAACATCAATATTCACCGCGGAATCCGCGGACAACCGCCGCCGCCGAAACCCGACCGCTGTGATTGTGTCAAGAAATGGACAGCGCCAGTATTTAAGTTCCTAAAACAGTCTAAATGTTACTGCGGTCATCATTACGACTATTACAACGAAGGTGTGTTCCCTTCGGAAGAATTGCCTTTTTTCGAAAAACCTACGCGCCGCGGTCCTTTACAAATAAAATACAACAACATTTACGACATAGATCCGAAAAGGTTACTCGTGGAGAAGGAATTTAAAAGAATATGGGATACGGACAGCACCTTACTGGTCGAGGATCCAACCAAGAAGAAACCTCAACAAAAGAAGAAGAAGCGATCATCAAAAACTTGTTTGGGGATGAAACCGAAGCCCCAGGACTACTTGAAATGTGCGCTACATCGCTTGCGACATTTTAACCTCGCAGCGAGGTTGCCTGACATACACTTGGTGCCGGAGCTTGTGACATGGATGCACCGGCGACTGTACGGTCCGTACACTCGCCAGCAGAAGAAGGATATGCTGGCCAAAAGTAACGTGTATTGGACGCTGTTCGCGAGGTTTGCTGGACATAATATTCCACACGTCCCTGTACCCAAAATTCCAGAATTCAATGAAAACTCTACTTGGAAATACAAACAAAAATTGAACGATAAGTTCAGAAAGTTCATTAATAAGTATCGATTGGAAATGTTCAGAGCCCACGCAGAGTTTAGTAACATGATGTGGCCGTCGATGTTTCAGGCACAGATCCCAGATAAAAAGTTTCGCGAGATATATTTCTCGTACTTATTTGGAACGATAGAGAACTTAACGTTAATGCATCCTTATAGCGCGATGGAAACCGAATTCCAATATGCAAAGTGTATTAAAAAACCGTATCACTGTCCTCCTGCGGGTATTGAAAAAGTAGCTAATTGATAGTTTTTTTAGAATACCTAAGTACTTTGAATTTGTCTTGCTCGACAATACTAGAATGAACTCTAGAATAATATAGATATTTACTAACATGACCGACGTTAACATTTCGGTGTTTAACGAAGTTTGTTATAACTAAGTATTTCGCTTTTCGCGATGATGAGGCATCCTACCGTGGCAATTACATATCCAGTTTCATAAATGAATGCACTTAAATGTTAAAATTATTAGCTGCTGTGCTGAATATTTTAAAAATATATAAACATATAAAAAACAGTGTATTTTTGTGGTTCTTAAGGCATATCCCGTATTGGCCTATTCAGTCACGAGCGCAACTGCTCCAGAGACTTATTGCTCATTATAATGTGTAAAAGAGGCAGGACAGCATGATTTGTAGAGATATTCCCGGTTCTCAAAGCGAAGTTTTGGTTGGTAGGGGCAAAGGATCAGATGACCCGTACCGTGAAGTCCTAATTGCAATGATTGTTACGTGCAGTCGCCAACACTGCGCCACCATGAACCAGACGCCGCGCGCCGGGCCGCTTATTTGACTATTTTACAAAGTGCTAAACGAAATTAAAGCGTTTATGAAGTAATTAAATGTAACATTTGCAAAGCATTTACACAGCTTGGAATACGGGACATGCGCGCGCATGCGGACGGCTGCAATTGGCTGCCACCGCGTGCGCTCGTTGAATTTTTGTAAGTTTAATATCAATTAATTATGAGAGATGCCGGCGGATGCGCTGCGCTCCGGCGCGGTCCGGTCGGTCCGGTTCGATTTGTAGAAAATTTGTAAATAAAAGTCAACGATACATAGGTAATTTATAATTTAATGTAATAAGTTTATTGTATACCTCGCTCGTAGGGTATATTTACATAAAGTTATGGCTTAAAATTAACTTTCACTGTAACACAACTAAGTTGCAGAATGTGAATAGCGAATAAATCGAAATTCAAGGAAGGTACATCATCAGAGTCAAGATTAAGATTTCTATAATAATCCACTATACCTCCAAAAGTATTAAAATAAACTTCAATTTTCGTACCATATTTCCTTAAAAATACCTTAGATTATTATAATACAAGTCTTATTACAAAGTGTATAAAATTTAAAATACAACACTAAGAGTAACGTAGAGGGCCGTTACCGTTACTATAGTCTCTAGGGGATATTCAATCGTCTTTGGTATCATTGTTACAGAAGAAACAAACATTGCCGACACATGACGAACAGTTACCCAGGTTCAAGGCGCAGACATATCGAGAGAACATCGGAACAAACAAACCATTTTACTTAGGGCGAGGTCCAATCGCAAAACAACAAAAAGTAGCATTTTTCAGCGCTTTGTTCGAAGTGACGAGATTACTTAATCAGGTGCAAAAAATACTGCAGATAGAAAATAAAACTGAAATTATGTTTCACCAAATAAAATTTCGAAAATCTGGCTTAGATACAAAATAAAAAACCGCAAAATGACCCCCTGAAAAACCCTTCTGAATTCCAATGCTCTGAATTTTCAGCGGTAACTACAATTTTATTTTTTTACAAATTATATATCCAGGCTAGTGGTTTATACGGCGAACCAGGTAGTTTTTTTTATTTGATTTGTATATTTCCGATAATCGGCAAAAAAGCAATGAAAACTACAATTTACAATTTTCTCATCAAGTATGATCGATTTTCAACTTTAAAACTTAGAACTTTGAGCGGGACAATACTCTTTTCAAATCACGATCAGTCCTCGCCTTAACGAAATAATCGTTACTTCTGTAATTCAGAACAGGAATTGCAAACCTGTCACACGGTTCAATGCTCAACATACCTACGCTTAACAGAATACTGACAAATCGAAATGTTAAAAGTAACTTAAAGCGTTCGTTTTATTATAACTAGGTAACTAATGAAACAATTAACGTTACATGGCAAATAGACATCGTGGTAGGGTTAAACAAAATATAACAATTCATTAGCCACATATACCTATTGCAATATGAATAATTTACTTGAAATGCAAATAATTAAACATTGTACTTACAAACTTCAACGTGTCAAGTGCTCAAATTAATAAAATGCTTGTGCATAAGTTAATCTAAAAACATCAAAATTAGTAGAAGAAGATATATTTAAAGGTCTTAATCATCGTTTGTGCGAGATTAAAGAACAAATAGGAAGAAAAGATAATGTCTACTGTTTATTTAAAACCATCAAATCTATTATTTGCAATGAACAAGTTGAATGCCCTTTCAGAGGAGAGAGATGAGTTCTTTCACTCGCCACTGATACATTACATTTCTTGCCTGAACCACAGATTACCCGCTATAGATATAACATTACGAGATCTTTGTTCCGACCAAAACGCACCAATGTTGGTGAAGCTAACTTCGTACTAAAGTTTTTTTTTATTACCACCTTGTACAATAAATCTGAAGCTAAATCAGGAAAACGCAGGCGAGGATTGTGACTATGCGTTCCCATTCCCATATATACGCGTCTAGCAATGAACCATTGAAAGTGAATTTTCATAGGTGTTTTTTGACCAATGCGTGACGCGCTTCAATAGCCCTCAGGCGGAATTTATGGAGGTCTGTGATTTGAATACACACCAATATTTTGATGCATCTATGTATTTTGACGGACAGTGGTATAGATTCTGTTGTGCCATTTTCTAGTCTTAAACTAAATTAGACATAAAAAAAATCCCATCCTTTGCTCCTATATTGAAATGAAAAAAAATGCAGATAATTTTAGTCCTGCCAGTTTAGAATTGCGTTTCCTGATGCATTAAAACAGAAGTCTCTGATGCGTTTTGTTCCAGGTGGTTTCTTCAGTTCTGCGGTTCAAGATGCAGCCTGCGCTTTAGACCTGGAGTTCTCGAAGCGTTGCAGGTCCTGACACGAAAATCTGCAGCTCCTGACACAATCCGCTGCGGATTTGCAGCGCTGCTGCGCGATGCTCCCGGGCCTCGATTGTGCTGCTTGTGGGATAATGAGATGATCACTAGCGCTGCTTGCGACGGAGGTCCTCGTGCGAGTGTCGCGTTATATCTGCAGCTCCTGCGAGTGCGGCGGCGGCGGCGGGTGCGGGTGCGTGTGCGGGTGCGGGTGCGGGTGCGGGTGCGGCGGCGCGGGGTGCGGCGCGCGCTGCTGGAGGTGCACCAGCGCGGAGAGCAGCCGCGTGTTGGCCTCGTCCAGCGCCGCGATGCGATGCTCCTGCGCCTCGATCACGCGCTGCTTGTGGGATAATGCGGCGGCCATCTTGCGCTGCTCGCGGCGGAGCTCCTCCTCTACGCAAATCAACCTGAAATTGAGAAAACGACGTGTCAGTGTTAGCTAGCTATACATAGATATAGATGCGCGGACGGCTGTGTCCGGCGCAGCGACCAGGCAGTCGAATACACCTCTTGGTTGCACACTGTTGTGTTGTTCTTTCCGACCCCTGCGTCCTATCTAACAGTCAGTTTCTAACAAACCCTAAATTTACTAGTTGTTCGCCCTAAACTGAGACCTCGCGACCCTTATCTTTACAACCTTTCCACTGATTTTGCTCGTATTATATGAACCTAAAAATTGAATTTGTATAAACTAGTTGGATTATAAGACTTTTAAACACGATCGGATCAATGGTACTCATGTTATCGTCGAATATATAAACTTACATGCAAGCATATTAACATCAATATTATCATATTGACTAGGGGCCCTGGCTTTGTTCGGTCCACTAATTTTAAGGTAATCACATCTAGGATGGATGGCACGTGAGGCATCTGTCAGTCTGTCCAGAAGAACAGACGGAAAGACCGCACGCGCGCACGGTCTATTATCATCCTCAAAATAGATTGGCTCAAATATAAGGTATTGATTTTTAACCTTTTTTTTATTATTAAGAAAAGCTTTTGTACATTAATAATATCGGTATTACTTTCTAACGATGTGTACCTGGAAATGATTGCTTTCATCTTAGCATCCGTATGATCTTGGCCGGGTTCAGCCGGTCCCAGCCTACCCCGAAGTAGCTCCACCGAACATTTTAGCCTTTCGATTTCTCGTTCGTACTGTAAAAAAACAAAATAAAACATGAACAAAAATCCAATTAATAATACAATTTCTGTGGAATGTTTATTTATTCACAACTAGATAAATCATCTGAAAAATTTGAAGAAATGCATTTTTATAATTTTCCGGGGTTATTAAATGCATTATTTGTCACGAATGAAACGCAAATAGACCAGAATGACAGAGTTACTTCTACATGCTCATACATGTATATGAAGTGAGTAGCTGCACCCCGCGGTTCTACCCGCCATTCTACAATAATCGAATATCTTTCCGGGATAAAAGTCTATGTGTTAATCCAGGGTGTAAGCTACCTCTATAGCAAAGTTCATTCAAATACGTTCAGCGGTTACAAAGTTAAACGGGAACAAACACACTTATACTTACACACTTACACAAACTTTCGCATTTATAATATGAGTGTGATTATTATGTGGTCGTTACCTGTTCAATAGTTCGGTGGTGCTTAGTGCGCCGTCTCCCGGTGGTGCTGTACAAAGTGTCTTCCATCTCATCCGAACTGTCTGTAAGCTCCCTCGCCGAGTCTAAGCTGAGCCGCCGCTGCAACTTGTCGCGACCCGCGGGCGCTTCTCGCTCGCTCCGCACTGCCCGCTGCTCGCTCGCTTCGCTCGACTGCGACTCCCGAGCGAAAATATTCCTAGAAGGCGACTCCCGTCTCTCCCGAACTCCATAATACTCCTGATGTCTTTCCAAATCTTCGTTCAACCTGCTACTCGACACTTTTGCGGCAGAGTAAGTCCTATCCAAGGGGTAGTTCGTCTCGGGAATCGCACTCTCTGTCATGGAATACTTTTCGGGCGAGCTTTTGTTCTCCATATTGTAAAGCGCTTTCTGGCTTCGAGATACCTGTAGCCTGTACATTTCCTTGTTCACTTCCTCGACGTTGGAGTCGGATCGGCTCATAGGGTAGCCGGAGTCTGTGGAGATGTGATGCGGCTTGCTCTCGTATAATTCCGCTCTCTGGCCGAAATGTTTCAGGTTGAGTTGGTTCTGGTTGGTGGAGTAAGAGAGCATGGGATTCGTTCTGGGCATTCGCGTCTTGCTGCTTTTTCTGAGACTGGGCGAGTTACTCGAAGATTCTTCGTCCCGAGTTCTCGGCGAGTTGCTGTTGTTGCTCCTCTGGTAAACGTCTTCGTAAGCACAGTTATCTCTGGTGAGTTTTCGGTGGGTGTGATTACGGTTCTGTTGGTCATAGTTTCTACTATCCTCGTTGAAGTTAGTAGAACCCTCTTCCGAGTTTGTTTCTACGTTGTCTGTGCTCAGACCCTCCTCATCGATCGATGAACTGGATGAGCCGCAAGGGCAACGCTTTGAGTTTCTGTTCTCGTTGTTGTTTTTCTTCTCCTGCGATTGACGATTATCGTCCATGTTGTAGACCGGATTCGTGAACACAAGCGGAGCTACTTTCGGGTTATTCGCGTTTGTGCTTTGTGTGTTGTCTGCAGTTGTGAAGTTTTGAATGCCGTACTTTTGAATGTCGTATTCGATTTTTTGTTGCACTGGGCTCTTTGGGTAGAATTTTTCCTTGCTGTCGTAATACTGCTTGTCTCTCTGTTTTTGGTAGTTTAGCTGCGAGTACCTGCTCATTTGCTGGCCTCCGTTTTCGAAAGCTTGGTGGTGATGCGTCGTGTTTTCGATGGGACTTGAACTTTGGCTGTAGGTCGCGATACTCTGGTAGCCTGAACTGGCGACGTTAGACAGACCACTGATGGAAACATTGGAGCCGTTGTTGGTGTAATTTGTCTTGTTTCCGTTCACGATGTTATTGTTATTAGACTTCGACTGACACAAGTTCTTCTTATTCATGAGCTTGTCATCGACCATGTCCGAATCGTCAGCGTATTTTAGCAAGTCCGATAGCTCTTCCAAAGTGGCTGTTTCTTTCATTATATTTTGCATATCGTTAGGGCAGTAGTTATGGTTGATGCTATCGCTACTTGGAGATCTTTCAGTGCTGTTGTAGTTTGAATGGTAGTGAGCTTGCTGGTTGTAGTTGTTGTTAGGTTTGTACCTGTCCTGAAATCTGCGCTCGAGGGTTTCATTAACGCCGTTACCGATGCCTTTAGGGTATTGGTCAGAGTTAAAACCTATCTGGACGACTTTCAAATTGACACAATGCTCCTGGTTGTTGTATTGAGAGCTGTAGCGGTCTGGGTTAACATTTTGATTGACTGGACTTGACGTGTATCCATTTCTTGGCAGAGTGGCCGATCGAAGGTTGAAGCTGGGAGATTTGGATACTCCGACATAAGTTCCTTTGTACTTGGACTCCTCTGCGTTGGATTTGGAAGGACTGATGTTGAATTGGACGCCATTCTTGTTCATGATAGGAGAGCTGTGAGCGAAGTTTGTGTGTTGGCCGTTCGTTGTCGCCTCGACTGTGACTTGCTTAGTTGGCGTTGAATTGCACGTAGGGTCATTAAATCTGCAAATGAAATATCCTATATAAGTACTTTGACACGCTTAAAATTGTTGAAGTTTTTAGTAAGATATGTGTCTTGAAGATGTTGTTGTATGGATCTTGTTGTGAAGATAGAAAGAGAAACAGAGAGCTATGTCTCTCTTTCACATTTACTCCTATCAAATAGGGGTAAATTCAAGTTTAAAAGAAGATGTTATAAAACTTGTACATTGCTCACCTAAAGATGTTGTCAGAAACGGGCGGTGCAGGTCCGATGTCGTTGCTCACTAGTCTTTTGCTGAGTTCGTCCAAAATGTCAGAGAGAGGATCCAGTTCCTGAAACAACAAATTTTTCTAAGCATCGAAATATTTAATCAACATAAATTACGAAGACGGTTGTTAGCACCACATGTGTGTAAAGTAAGAAGTGGAGCGTGTTTCAACATAGCGGGAGGCTAAAAATCGTTCTAAAAATAACATTCATGTTGAGACTGTACTTAATCGTACTGTATGGTTTGTTTATTGCTAAAAAAAGTATTGGCTGGCTGCTACAAATAAGTTATAATTTTAAGAAAAGATAACTCCCACAGAACGTTCGTTTGAAAATTACGCAACGTGGTTTAAGTAACTTATGGTCTCTCTCTCTCTCTCTCTCTCTCTCTCTCTCTCTCTCTCTCTCTTTTTCTCTCTCTCTGTTTTTTGAATAAAACTGACAGGTATCCACCGACAATTGTTAGGGCCATAATTTGGCACCTTCTATAGACAAGTTGGTAGGTCTGACAGGCTGGTGTCGATTACGTGGTTTGGTTTTTTTTAACTCATACATATAGAATAATACAATATTAAATAGACTCAACGGTTTCAAGAGCAGGTTGAAACGCTGGCTTATCGAGGAAACGTTCTACGATTTTGATGAATTTAAAAAGGCAGGCGTCAAATCGAGTTGACATTCTATAATTATAATAAACTTAAGGTGCTTCGTTTGAGTCCGCTAGGTAGGTAGGCGCCAAGAGATGGCGCTGTCGTTGAAAACTCAATTGAGGTAATCTGCCCCAGTTTTAATTCACTTTGCGACCTCTTACTATTGTTATAAACACATCTCAAAAATAATAGAGCCCATTAATAGCTGCACTCGACTGAAAATTCAAATAATCTTCAACGCCTGTATGCACGCATGAACATTACGCACACATGCGAATTCAAAACGGTTACAAGCAAATACGAAATTTCGTTGCTCTGAATATCGTCTCGGTGGCCGAAGTCATCAGTTTGATTAGGTAGCGCTCGTGAGGTTCCGGGTTCGAACCCCTAAAATTAGGTAGTATTATTTTTTATAATTTAATTTCGAGAATACTATTTATTTTAATTTTTGCTGTGGGTTTCTTGACAAACAAACTTATTCAAAATTAGTAACGAAACTTATAAAAGTATATATCTACATAAACCTAATATTGTCACACAAATATTTAAAATGCGAAAGTTCGTGTGTAAGTGTGTAAGCATGTAAGTTTATGTTTTTTGTTATTTGGTGACGAGACGAGCAAGTCACTCAGCTGATGTTAAGCTTCACGCTTGCTCATAACAGTTCAGTGCCACCCAGAATTTTGAACCTCAACAGTTCAAAACCATGCGCGGCAATGCACTGCGCTCATTACTCTGAGATATTAGATGTTAAATCTCTGTGCCCAATAATTACGCTGGAAACATTGCCCTTCAATCCGGAACACAGTGATGTTTTGCACACTACTGCTTGACGATTGAATAACTGGGTCCCTGGAATAACCCCATATCGGGGGTTCTAAAGGCACCGAGTCTGGTACCTTCCGAACAAATTTTCCACTTTTTTTCGGTTTTTTTCAAATTAATTTCGAATTTTACATACCTAATACCTAATGAAATGACCTAATGAAATATGCAATACCCAAAAATGTTGTGTTTTCCGCGTCGATAGACATTATTCTGCGACTAAAAATATGGATTTTAGACCCGGGTTAGATTACTTTAGTCCATAGTAGGTACTGTTGTTTGTTATTTGTTATTTTGTGTGTACACAACACACAAAACTAACTAATAGGTAGGTACGTAGGTAGGTAGGTTTGTTGCTTGGTTGGTGGCTAGGTAGGTATTATTAGTATAATGTGCATATTTTGATCGCGCAGCACGAAATATTCAAGATTTTCATATACCTCTATCTACCACCTTACCACCTACCTATATAGGTACCATACCTATATAGGTACCATACCTATACAAAAAATCTATTATTTCACTAAGAAGGAAGTTTTTCAGAATTTTTTCAATATTTTTCCCGGGATCAGTGAGCGTGCGCGCAACGAGATCATACATAAAAATGCATTCATCATCATTATTGAGGTGAATTTTTTTCCCGAAATTTTGCATTATTTTTCCTGGCAGCACTGATGGAGCGCGCACCGAGCCCCATACTCAGAAATGCTGAATTCCAACAAATTTTAGATATGGGGTTATTAGTTAGTCACACCAAAATGCGAAAGTTTGTGTGTATGTAAGTAGGTATGTTAGTATGTAAGTGTGTTTGTTCCCGTTCAAATCTGTAACAGCTGCACGGATTCTAATGCAATTTGGTATGGAGGTAGCCAAATTTAGGTATGGTAGCCTCCATTCCAAATCTCATCCAAATCCGTTCAGCCGTTACAGAGTTTATACCGCGGGTGAAACCGCGGGGCGTGGGTAATGGGTAAGAAATCTCGGTACGATATGGAACAGGCTGATGATGATGATGATGAATTTTAAATCTATGACCGAATCACATGCGAATTCAAAACGGTTACAAGCAAATACGAAATTGAGTACCCGATTTTCGGCATTCCACCTATCAGATCGACTGGCCGAGCGGTCGAGTGGACGGATTTTCATTATGCTTCGTTTTGTAGTGTGTATCAATGAGACGAAGGTCCCCGGATCGAATCCTCATTTGAAAATTACTGTTTTTGTAGATTTTTGTTCCTTTTGTGCTATTTTTTTACAGAATAAGTTATCAAACAACACAACAAACACCACACACAAAAATAACTAACTAACTAATAGGTAGGTACGTAGGTAGGTAGGTTTGTTGCTTGGTTGGTGGCTAGGTAGGTATTATTAGTATAATGTGCATATTTTGATCGCGCAGCACGAAATATTCAAGATTTTCATATACCTCTATCTACCACCTTACCACCTACCTATATAGGTACCATACCTATATAGGCACCTTTTACAAAAAATCTATTATTTCACTAAGAAGGAAGTTTTTCAGAATTTTTTCAATATTTTTCCTGGGATCAGTGAGCGTGCGCGCAACGAGATCATACATAAAAATGCATTCATCATCATTATTGAGGTGAATTTTTTTCCCGAAATTTTGCATTATTTTTCCTGGCAGCACTGATGGAGCGCGCACCGAGCCCCATACTCAGAAATGCTGAATTCCAACAAATTTTAGATATGGGGTTATTAGTTAGTCACACCAAAATGCGAAAGTTTGTGTGTATGTAAGTAGGTATGTTAGTATGTAAGTGTGTTTGTTCCCGTTCAAATCTGTAACAGCTGCACGGATTCTAATGCAATTTGGTATGGAGGTAGCCAAATTTAGGTATGGTAGCCTCCATACCAAATCTCATCCAAATCCGTTCAGCCGTTACAGAGTTTATACCGCGGGTGAAACCGCGGGGCGTGGGTAATGGGTAAGAAATCTCGGTACGATATGGAACAGGCTGATGATGATGATGATGAATTTTAAATCTATGACCGAATCACATGCGAATTCAAAACGGTTACAAGCAAATACGAAATTGAGTACCCGATTTTCGGCATTCCACCTATCAGATCGACTGGCCGAGCGGTCGAGTGGACGGATTTTCATTATGCTTCGTTTTGTAGTGTGTATCAATGAGACGAAGGTCCCCGGATCGAATCCTCATTTGAAAATTACTGTTTTTGTAGATTTTTGTTCCTTTTGTGCTATTTTTTTACAGAATAAGTTATCAAACAACACAACAAACACCACACACAAAACTAACTAACTAATAGGTAGGTAGGTAGGTAGGTTGGTTGGTTGGTTGGTTGGTAGGTAGGTAGGTATTATTAGTATTATGTACATATTTCAATCGCGCAGCATGAAATATCCAAGATTTTCATATACCTCTATCTACCACCTTACCACCTACCTATATAGGTTCCTATACCTATATAGGCACCTTTTACAAAAAATCTATTATTTCACTAAGAAGGAAGTTTTTCAGAATTTTTTCATTTAGGTTATTAGTTAGTCACACCAAAAATAAATATTATAAAGAGGAAAGATTTGACTGCCCGTTTGCCCGCATTGAATAGGCTCCGAAACCACTGAACCGACCCGAAAAATCCCCCCGCTGCTGGGCAGCCTTTCAGCCCTCCTTACACTTCCTTCTTTTCTGCAACTTGACGCAAATAGAAGGGTTCTGCGTGGGCATTATAATTTTCATTCCCTCGTCAAACACCCGTGCGAAGCCGGTGCGGGCTGTAAAGGATTCAAACAGACAGACGGACAGACAGACAGACAGACGAACATGACAAACTTATAAGGGTTCCTTGTAGTACTACGGAACCCTAAAAATGTATAAATGGTTACCTATGTCAAAGTCCTCAAAATATATATTTCGCGAGGCTGCGCGGGCCGCGAGCGGCCCGCGGGGCGGTCCTGCAGTTGGGTATGGCTGGATCGTTTAGGTCGACTTGTAAAGTTAAAAAAAAAGGAGGAGCATGATGAAAACGGGTAAGAAACCTCCATACGGTAGCAATTTGGCTAATGATGATGATGATTATGGTTAAAATCTATGACCGATAATGAACGTCGCAGTTTGACGGGTAGAAATCCCCCCATCGCCATGAAAATGGGCAAGAAGTCTCGATACGTTAGGAAACGTGCTGATCATGATGATGATGAATTTTAAATCTATGACCGCAAATGAAAATCGCAGTTGGAAGGGTAGAAATTTCCCCCATTGCTATGAAAAATGGGTAAGAAATCTCGGTACGATAGGAAACAGGCTGATGATGATGATGATGATGATCCTTAAAATCTATGACCGTAAATGAAAATCGCAGTTGGAAGGGTAGAAATCCCCCCATCGCCATGAAAATGGGCAAGAAGTCTCGAATTATATTTTTTATTTATAAATTAGGTAGGTAGGCACTTACGAAACACCTTCGCCATGATAATATTTCAGCCGAGCACGAACACGTTTCGTGCTCTTTTTTTGGCCAGAATATTGATGGCGTCTATAGCGCAACGATGATGTCTGCTGCATTCTATTATAATTATGTACGTTATTATTAGGTTACTAGCAGCCCGCCCCGGCTTCGCACGGGCACCCAACAAAAAAATAAAAACCATAATACACACACGAAAACCCCTACACCCGCGTCAAGTCACAAAAAAAAAAAAAATATTAAGAAAGCCGAAAACCCAACAGCGAAACAATTTTTCAAATCCGTTCAGCAGTTTCGGAGCCCATTCAATGCAAACAAACAAAGAATCAAATCTTTCCTCTTTATAATATTGGTATAGATAGATTATTCTATCATCATCAATAGTTGTCGCAACGCACGCGATGTAAAGGATATTTTAGGTATTTTTTTTACATCTTGGGTTACATTATTCGAGTTTTAGTAAGGATCCCAATTTTTTTTTAAATAAAATATAGTATAGTATAGGGATAGTGTAGCTTCCCAACAGTGAAAGAATTTCCCAAATCGGTTCAGCAGTTTCGGAGCCCATTCAATGCACACAAACAAACAATCAAATCTTTCCTCTTTATTATATTGGTATAGACTATTCTTTCATCATGAATAGTTTTCGCAGTGCACGCGAAATACATCATCTTGGGTTACATTATTGGAGTTTTAGTAAGGATCCCTAATTTTTTTGAAAATATAATATAACCTATGTCACCCGGGGATAGTGAAGCTTCCCAACAGCGAAAGAATTTTTCAAATCGGTTCAGCAGTTTTGGAGCCCATTCAAACAAACAAACAATGAAATAAATAAACAATCAAATCTTTCCTCTTTATAATATTGGTATAGATAGATTAGGTAACCAAATCAAACACTGCACTGCACACCGATACCGAATCTCGCAACGTCGCAATTATCGAAGACCGCGCGCGGACTAAGCCGCGAGGCAAGAATACCTAGTCTCGCTCACACACGCTCCGACAAGCTGGCAACGTCGCGTAAACCGCGTGACGCGCGCGCGGCACAACCAGTGTACACGATTTTTGCAAGACGCACGCACACATCAATATTTCACGCACACCATGATCGCATGATTCGCATGTAAAGAACACACCACTACAATCGTAAAATTTGTCGTAATTATTGGGTTGAAAGATGGTATTTCCTAGCCATGAACATTTTAAATTATCGACTTTGCGATACTTAGAGGCCAAATTAGACCTATGTTAAGTCATGCCCAGTTCAAAATCGTAGTAGGACGCCTAAAAAGGCATCGACAGTTTTGTATGAAAGTCGTTTATCCTTAACTATATTACTTTAGTTGACTTTAGTTTGTGTGTTGTCTATGGTTGTATGAACTACCTAATTATTTTGTATAGGTATTTTTGTATTATTTTTGACGTATAAACTTGTGTTTACCAATAAAGAACTTTGAACTAGAACCAATATGTAAAATATATAATTAAAAAAATATTAATATTTAAAATATTTTACTAAACTTGAAAATATTTATATATTTTACACTGGCAAATACACAAGGCATGCGAAGCTCTAATCCACAAAGGAGGTTTTTTTTTTATATTTATTAATTTTATTTATAATATTAGAACATATAAAAAGAAACTTTTTTCATTGTACCTGTATCTTATTAGCGGGTAGCTTCGGCAGACTATCGACCAATAAAGCGTGTAACGTGGCCAGCTGCTTCCCTAGATCGACGTGCGGAGCCCACTCCGGGTCCGCCTCCACCGAAGGTCCCTCGTTCCTGGACCCTTCGGACACGTTCGACCCCTGCGATGCCGAGGAGTTGCGCTTGCTGTCTTGTTGTTGCGGTTGGGACGGGTGTTGACTTTGCTGCTGTTGGTCTTGCGGCCGAGTCTAGAATGATTGGGAAAGTGTAATTTATAATAAAATAGGATTGTCTACATTTTTTTCCCGTAATACTTATCTACGAGTGGGTGGAAAATGGGAAGTCCTTAAAAGACATTAATGTATTTTCTGATTGATGCAGTTCGCGTAAAATGATTTTGATCCGATTTTGACATGTTTAGACTTAGTTCAGACTTAAAGATATCTCGAATTCTTCATTGAATCGTAACGTTCTATTAAACAAAGCCTAAGGGACCCTTTTAGAGTGTTAAACTAGTCTCGACGATACAGGGAATCCTAGGATGGAGACCAGGGTTTCACAAGCAACATTAATTTTTTAACTTCATTCATTGTTTAGTGTAATTAATAAATAAAACTGTTATTCAGAGGCAATGATATATTGTTCGAGATACGGTTTTAGCACCCGCGACATGTCTTAAGTCAGATTTGGTATAAATTTTGTTGCCTGCAGTTTCACGATTAATTGAACTGTATCAAAGCTTGAGAAGAACTGAAGAAAAATCTGCCTTGATCTTAATGTCTAAATAAATAAAATTTATTTTTAATTAATTTGATCTCTTTAATATTTAAAATTACTTACCGAAATAGCTCTGAGGAAGGCCTTCATGTTAGGTGCTTCTTGCTCGAGGAAGTCATTGAGGAACTCCATGAATGCCTCTTTCCCCTGGAAACGCGTGAAGTTGGCGAGGGTCTGCAGCGTCTTCGCGACCAGTGTTAAGTTACGCGCGGCTCGCTCGTTCGGGTATTCTAAAAACATATTAAAAGAGTTGGAGTACAAAACTATGCGCTTTGAAACAAGAGAGAAAGAGAGGAACATATCTCGCTGCTCCGTTATCCGTGGTTTTAAGATGTGCTAACGCTATTAGAGAAAATGAGACCTTCATAGTTATTTTAGTATGTAAAATACATCAATACTACAAAATGATTATGAGCTTATTACAGTTTGAGACATTATAGTTATATAGCTAGAGATCCCTAGTTTAGCTAATCCGTCAACCAGCACTGGGCCAGAGCAGTGGATATGGCCCAATCACTCTTCGAGGGTAGGCTGTATCTCAGCAGTGGGATGTTAAAAAGGCTGAGACAGAGAGCTAGAGATCGGCAGGTAAATGGCGCCGCAGCAAACTTTCTCGCTTTTGGAGGAATATTATTTTTTTTGGAATATCCATCCAACCAAAAATCGCCGACGACAAAAAAAAAACTTTGTATAATTGAAATTGTTCAAAAAAGTTTGTGCTCGCGAGTTCTACTGTTCACAGACTAGTAGTCCGTGACAGCGGTTCCGTATTCAACTTAACTTTTTTTTTTAATATTAAGTTTGGCTTCCCAATAAGTAATAAAATAAATAAATAAATAAATATCTGGGACATTATTGCACACACGGTCATCTGACCCCAAACTAAGCAAAGCTTGTAATATGGCTGCCAGAGACTGATATACGTACATAGATATTTTTTAAATACATACTTATATAGATATTAACAGCCAGACATAGAACAAACACAAATATTCATCACATAAATGTTTGTCCTAGATGGGAATCGAACCCACGCCCCCAAGCACAGAACGTAGGTTCACTACCAACTGAGCCACCGGGGCAGTAACACAATACTTGTGGTAATTTTTAATTAGCTTTAAGTTAATATATTAAACCTGTTACTTAAGCGCTAGCTGTTAGTTATCCTAAGAGAATAAAATAAAATAAATAATAAATAAAATAAATAATACGAATCACGCTCTACGGCACTATGGTTTCTTACCGTGTGTGATTCCAAAAAGGCTCGGAGAGAGTATAGCCGGACAGAGGAAGCGAAGGAAGATCGACGCACTGATCAAGTTGTCTGAGATGTCTTCACGTCCCATCGACGTCAGCCTGTAATACAAATCAGCGAGATTAGTGTCAGAGTGTGGGTAGATGGTACACAAGGTAGGTAGCTCTAGCTTAAATACAAGTGATCGAGTGTCATCGTGTGGGTAGATGAATAGACAGGGCAAGTTCTAATGTGATTATTTTGTTCTGAGTCATAGGGCTTCTAATTTTTAAGGTCGGCGTCAAAAGCTTGCAGCCCACGCGTTGAAGTTTAGCAAGGTTGCTTGTTTTATTATGACAAATGACGCATTTCGCCCTAGCTTTTTAGTTTACACAGCTCTGGCAGATTCTCGCCCTTGTATGTGTGACATTTTATACATATATTTTTGTTTATATCTTGTGCCAGTTCTCCACTGCTTCGACTCCATTCATGTCATTAAATTGATGACATCGTCGGTTTGGTGTCAAATCAGTGGACGAAATCGTTATCGGCCTAATTTGAAAAAAAAAATGTTTTTATATACAGCGTATCTCATTAGTCATGTAGAGTAAGTCTTATTATAAGATATAATTATGTGTTTTTTGGTTCTATATTGTAGTGTACCCAAAAGGACAATTTTCTCGATAAAAAAATCATTGAAATGACTTCGATTTACACACATTTCTCGCTGGCGCTCGGAACCCCTAGTGTATATTCAAGTGATTATTACACTAATAGTATGGTAATAATAATATCTAGGATAGCATCAAATAGAATTTTCATTGATGTTTTTTTATAACGTGCGCTAAAGTCATCTTTTTTCATCTGCCGGCAAAAGTGTATAGTGAATTTTTTTGTTTTAAATAGCCTATAAACGGTTAAGTAATGATTTTCGTACCGTTCACGGAAAGTGGCGAAGCAGTCCCTGAGCGGTGGCGGGAACCGCGGCGCTGACGTGGCGATGGAGCGCCAGGCGAGCGTGACGGCGTCTCTCAAGGCAGCCTGCTGTCGGCGCAGCGCCGCGCCGCTCCCCGCGCGCAGCGGGTCCACCTCGCACTCCGCGGCGCCGGGGCCGGCCGCCGCCGCGACCGCCTCGCCCAGCGTCTCCTGCGAGTACACATTCAAAATATACCACGATTTTTCAACTTACGTTTCTAAAAGGGTTAAACTAGATAAAAATTATCGACATTACCTCTACTACCTCTTCTATGAATCCTCTCCATCCTATGGTTGCCTGGAAGAGATCGCTTTCAGCGATAAGGCCGCCAGTTGTTACACTACTTTTTAAAGTCTGTTTATAAATAATGTAAAATTTTTGTGTGAACAATAAAGAGTTAATCTATCTATCTATCTATCATTTTTTATTAAATTCGGAAAAAGCCTTATCAATGTTTTTTTTTAGACTGTTGACTCCATGTTCAAAAATGCCGTTTCTATTTAAATACTGAGTCAATTTTGTAGAAAAAAAAGTGAGTACTTTTATTCATTCTTTTTCATTCTTAAAATTCTAAATTCTTACAAAAAAAACTGTAGAGTGATTATAGATCAATTTTAAATAAGCGATAATGTAATAAGAAAAAATTACCCACAATATTTTTAATATTGTATTATGATAAATATACTAATTTCTAAGTCAAAAAAACCAGAACTGATAGTTCGTGATACTCGGGACAAGTAGTTTGGTTATTCGCAGCGGATTGCGCTTCTTATTGGATACTAACCTGTAAGTACTGGTCTCCAACTAGCTTTAGGTAAGCCTCCATGCTCTTGGTCGCCAGCGAGTTGCCGCGGAATGTGAGCGAGTGGTCCCCCGTACGTCGCACGTCTAAAGCAACCACGTCGGCGAGGTAGCGCGGCGCGAGGCCGGCGCCAGCCATGCAGAGCACCAGTGCGCAACCGATGTCTTCTTTCGCTTTTACTCCTAAAAAACAGTGACACGAAACATTGTAACTACAAAAATACCTTGCCGTGTTAGTAACCATTAATCTTTTTCTTTGCCTTTAAGCATCCCACTACTGAGATATTGGCCTACCCCCGAAGAGTGATTGGGCTATATCCACCACGCTGGCCTAGTACGGGTTAGCGTATTCACATACGCCATCGAACTTATTTTTCGGAAATAAGCAGATTTCCTCACGATGTTTTCCTTCACTGAATAGTAAGGGGTGTATCCGTACGTAAGTTACAAAATAACTCATTGATACGGGCCCGCCCGGGTCCGAAACCACGACCCCACGAATTTGAGGCGAGCTGGCTCCCACCGAGCTGAGCGGCGTGTAATCTTCTAATGGGTCTAAAATACTAAGATAATTAATAATAAACGGTATTTGTTTAAATGAATAGTAACAGTAAAAAAATGTTGATCCTGTTGTTTTTTTTTTGTGCAAGCGCTAATGTCGGGTGCATGTACAAGATCTAGTACTTCCTACGGCACAACGAACTAGGATAGAATATAGTAGTTTCAGGTACTTACCGATGACAGGTTCGAGGAATTCACACAGTCGCCTGTAGTTCCTCTTCAGATAGTCGAGGAACCTCGCGTAGTGGTCCAGTGGTAGTACATCCACGCTCTGGTACCGGCACTTGATGCGGAGCGCGGGCGTGGGCGGCGCGGGTGTCCGGCCGCCGGGGGACTGCGGCTTGTCGCCCTCGACCAGGGGGTACCACCGCTCGTTGAGGTATCTCGATGATACGTCGTCGACCGGGATGCGTACTGTTCCTGTGGAAGAAAGAGGCGAACGATTTTATAGAAACTGGTATTGTTGCAGAGATAAGTAGAAAAACACTTAAATATTTTGTACACGCTTTTTTAGAATCTGCCAACCCCGCTCCCGGCCTATCCTATTTCTTTCGTTAATTTCCAAATCTTTTCAAGGTAAAAAAAAACTGTGTGAATTGAAAAAAATATTAACGGGCCAGGGAAGGAAAAACTGTTCTTTCGAGTTTTTTCGCAGAAAAAAAGAAGTATAGAAAATATCAAAAGAAATTTTCTTTGAAATTAATATAAGCATTGCATTTTTTTATTAAATGTCCACTCTGTGTTTTTTTAGAGAAGCGGGCTCTTAAAGTAATCTAAAAAGATAACATTTCTTAAGACTTACCAACAAGGGCATGTTTGTCTCTTTTCCTGGAGCGCCTCTCTGGCTCCCTGTACACGTTAACATGGATCGCCTTCACCGCCGGCAGTCCACTGAACTCGTACACTTCGCCCCAGAAACATAGCTCTGTCTTTAACTTTGATGATGATCTAGAATGAGACAGAAGATTTAATTAGTAATATGGCCACATTCATTACAAACAGGCGTAGATGGACATCATACGTTCATTTTGGTGCCAGTTCTGTCCACAGTCATTAATGGTGATGAAGGTAACGGACTGAACAGGTCCGGAACTTTACCTTCGTCTTACAGAAATTATCTAAGTTTGTTGAAGTCCCGCCGTCAGGAAGAAATCTGACGAGAACTCTACTACTTTTAAATGCTATTCGTGTCTCTATAAATGATTATTCTTCTTTGGAATATTGAATGGTAAACGCCGGTATAATGTCGCGGAAAATAATTGCTAAAGACATGAGGAAGGATGAGTTAATTGTTCCAATATACAATCATAATTATGTTCACATTATGTACACATCAATATACATAGCTATATATATTTAGGTGTTTGTCTGATTAATTCACATTAAAGTCAATAAAATTACGTACCACTCACAGTTAACCACTGTTGTTTCATGTCGTGAATGCCATGCAAAACAAACTAATGCCCAGACCCGAAGTAGATATTTAAATTATTCTTTCGAATCTCTCGGCCAAGAATCAAACCCGAGATCTATGGCGCAAAGACAGAATAATCATTCTGGTCGTCAAATTATTTTTCTCACCTTGCATACAACGTGTCGTCGAGCAATATCTCGCAGTAGTATCGCTTTTTGGGTGGTATCGCTTTCGCCTCCAGCAGCCACAGTTTGACTGTCCGTTCGAAGCGACGCACGCGCACCTCATCGGGCCGCGCCGCTTGCCGCAAGCTAGAGAACATACAAAAAAAAATTAATTGCAAGAGCGTTACGAGTATCTTTTTTAACTTTCACCTGGTTGCTGTACTTCGCTTCCGTAACTTGCTTTTTATCCAATCGAGTGAACCCAAGACCGAGTTGAGCCGAGTTGAGGTGAGTTGTTGACTCTAAAGTCACTCGCCTGATGGCAAACGCTCAGGGCCCCTATTCGGAGAAATGACATTTTATCTCGGTCACTCTCACTCCCATTAAATTCTAAATTAGAGAGACAGTGACCGAGATAATCTCGAGCGCACAGGAATAGGGTCCCAGAATATTGAACATCAACATTTCAATATCCGGCGCGGGAATGCACTATCTTTTTATGCCCTATAATTTGACTGGTATCATTGCCAGAACACGTAGCGTTTGGACACTACTACTTGGCGTTTGAATAACTGGCCAAGGATTCCATAAGAGGAATAGTCAAAAAAGATCTATCACCGCCTCACCCGTTGACTTTGTTATCGTCTTTTGCCCCCAATGACTATATAAAGTTTTCACTACATTTTCATGTAAGGAAATTACCGATGTCATTAATGGTGGCATTTTACATCGCCAGAAATGACGATGTGAGGAAGATTTAACGTCCATATTCGCCCTATTCGCACGAGTTTGACGAATAAGAAAATATACAAGCACAAGAACCCCCGCCAGTTTGTCAGTTTGTGGTCATACATCAAAGGATTCAAATATTAATTTACTATTTGCGTCCTAGTGTGGACGGCGTATT
Source organism: Apocheima hispidaria (assembly GCA_947579745.1). Lineage (NCBI taxonomy): Eukaryota > Metazoa > Arthropoda > Insecta > Lepidoptera > Geometridae > Apocheima > Apocheima hispidaria. The sequence goes on from OX388146.1 coordinate 14,004,915, forward strand.
CTTGATATTCGGGCGACACAATTATGCTGTACGAACACGAATAGCGGTGTGGATTCCCATTACATTCCAATCGTAAGTAGACGAACTGGAATAACTGAAAATCCCAACCGTCTAGCTTCTGTCGCTATGTTTGAATTAATGCTACACTTATGTACTTGAAACAGATAAATAATGGTGTTAGAAAATTATTTTTAACTATTATTTCCTGTAAAGTTACTAACTAGATCGTTTTGCGAAGAAAAAGTTTCCCCTTCAGGGTCTCACACGATGAATCACTTTTAGCCATAAAGCCGCCCATTTCACTTCACACAGTATCTATTATAAACATTGTTCACAGTTTTTAGTTTTGCATGATGTTACTGCACTGAACTGTTAATAATAACTGTCCTATTTTAAATTGTATAATTTTATCCTTGTCTTACGTGCGTACAGTATATAAGGCCGCGTTTAGACACAAGCGTGCAGCGGAGCTACAGCAGCCCCCCAGAGATGAATCAGCTATCCTATACCAGCCGTTGCTATATTAATGCCATACATTACACTATCCGTTCTACCCGCTGAATTCGAAAACGTGGCCTAAGTAATACAAGGTTTTCCATGGATTCATGTCCATATTTAGATAATGAATAAGTCATTAAGGAAAGTCGGTGGTTTAGTCTTGCTTTACTGTACCTTACCTTATTTGTCGGTGAGTACTACGAGTGTACAGGTTGATTTTTTTTAAGTGGGACAGTATGGGTTTATCCGAATCCTTATGAGATACGGGAAAACTGTCTTAGGAACGATTTTGTTGTAGTTATTTTTTTGGTCAAGCGTGAGTTCAACATAAAAGTTGTTTTGATAAAAAAAAAATGCGGTTCCACTAAGTTTCATTTAAGGATCGTTTCATTATTGGAAGAAACAAACGGAGCAGTACAAGTTAGTCAAATTGAAACTACTAACTAACGACAGTCCAACTATAACTAACTAAATATAACTACTTCTACTAATCCGATTTTGTCTCTTCTGATACAATGAAATTATTCTTACGTGAAACTTAGTCAAAAAGCATTAAAAAAAAAACAAAATAACTCATTTAATAACAAACAAAACGCTTGAACGAAAAAAATATATGCAAAATTGTTTTTACAGAAAAAAGACCCTATGGTTCCCACGATAGTTTCCTTGTATCTCCCACGGTTTCGGATTTCTTCATTCTGCCCCAGTTAAAAAAATCACCAATAACCCACAACAAAGATACAGGAGGCGTGAGCTGCTTCGAGAAAATGATGGCGTGGTCGTGCCCGTGTTGCTCAACTTGGCGGGGGGCACCACCGAGCGTGCCCCCAGATTAATGCGTGCTTTACCTCATTAATGTAGAACATTTGACCTTTTTTTTTTCCCGCGATTAGTATTGTTACATAATCATGCAGAAAAGGGAAAAAAAAGTTTCCTCTAAATAAAGTGGAATCATGTACCTACGTGTGCACGAGTTTGTAAGAGTGCTTAAGAAAGTTCAATTTACTAAAGATTGGCTGATGACCGTAAGTTTAACCGTTAATGGATTTGCTAAGTTACGGCTTGACCCCTTTTATGCTCAACAACTTCCTCTTGGCGAGGGTAGAAAGGGTACAAAGTGGAGCTTGATTCTTGATAATGTAGCTATAATTATGTCCTCTTTTCTTACAGCCTGTGGTTTACACTCGATTAACAACCTTCTTTACTAACGTTTTACTAAAAATAAATCAGTATAATCAGGATTTTACTGTGATTTAAGGTACAATAATCAGTTAGACTATCCAGTTTGACCACGAGGAAGAACCCACTCTATCGCTATTCCTTCTACTGTCATTCATGCTGCCGTCTAGGCATACTTCTTAAACATCCAAACATTTTCACGATCGAATGTCTTTCTGTCTCATATTTTCTGTCGATCTGTCTTCTTCCTTTTTGTTTCAATTTACCTGTATATCCAACGGTCTCGCTCCTTCCGCGACGCACAGGCGAAGTATCTCGGCGCACGATTTTCTGCGCTGAGAGCGAAACAATGCGGCCTGCCCAGCACAGACGAATGGAGTGCGCGGATGTCAACCTGCAATGAGATGGAAATAGATCTATTAAATGTATATCATTTGTTAATAAATTATTGCAACGTTTCCATCTTGAACAAAACAAATAAAAAATATATTACAATAAATATTATTATTCATACTTTGTTAAGCCACATTTTTAAAACATAACGAAACATGACTCAAATAAACACCTCTGCAATTATTCGCTGCAGACACCGCTGTTTAGAATACGTCTAATACGTAGATTTACTTAGAATATACGGTATAAAATAACGACACATAAAAATACAAATAATTATGTATTCTTTGTGTTTTTATTATTAAGTAGCTGCGCCCCGCGTGAAAGATTTTTCACGCGGGTGAAACCGGAACAGAACATTTTCGCGAGATTAAAAGTAGCTTATCTCACTCTCCGACCCTTAAACTATACCCATGCAAATTCAGCTCGATCCGTTGCTCTGTTGTCGCGTGAAAGAGGAACAAACAAAACAACAAACACACTTTTGCACTTTTTTATTGGGGATATGTACTTATATGAACAAATTACCCCCGAATACTAAAACGTTTGTTAATTTTGACGACAGATTAAGTCTATTGCTGTCTTTGTCATTTGCTTAGTGCCAGACAAAGACAGCAATAGAATTAATCTGTCGTCAAAGTTAACAAACATTTCAGTATTCGGGGGTTAGAGTTATACTTTGGCATGAAGCATGATTTGAGTCTACAATGAAAAAAACTTGGAAGTAATCTCTATCGACTCCTATGTCGGCCTTTAGGCAAATATAATAAAAATTACGTTCGACAAAAAACATTGCTAAATACTCGTATGTACCTGGTTAGGCGGTCCCAAATCCATTGTAGATACGGCCGGTGAATGTGCTGATAGCAGGCTTTCATGAGATCTGAAACAAACCGCACAAATAAACATTAAAATGCTGATTTAGAACTATCTAAACCTAAACAATGTGTTGCACTGGATATAATGCTGACAAAGCTACTGAATATTTATTCGGATTTTGCAATAGCGCCAGTTTAGTGAAATTAGAAGACTAATCGTATTGCAGTGTTGCTATTATTTTGTAGCAGGTATACTAAATAAGAGCTAGGTATGTTTTACATGTTTATATGAAACTATTACATCAAAACTATTATTTTGGCGTTTGTATAATACCTAATCTTTATTGTTTCTTGGCTTTATTTAGATACATATATACAGCTCAAAGGTCACACTAGACACCGCATTACGAGATTCGTTGTTCCTACAAAAAGTCACCAAAGTTTGAGGAAGGCGCGGGTCGCGGGGAATGCGACCATGCGTTCTCATTGGCTATCGTAAAGTTACGCCTACTCGCGCCTAACAATCAACCAATCAGGGCAATTTCTTATAAGTGTATTTAGACTGATGCGTGGTGCGCTTCGAGCGTCCTGAATGCAGAATCTAGGATGTGATCTGTGATACAGCTAAACGGCTGACATATTGTTAGATTTGTCATGTGAGTAGAATATTTTTATGTTGGGAAAGAGCGGCAATATGAAATCGCAGCATTTTTGGTTCGGGTATAGTTCTAAATCAACGTCGGGATCTCAGAAGATCCATCGGTACAATACAACAAAAGTGGTATATTTACCTGTCCCAATAAAGTTGTTTCGTGTTTACTTCGGCAGGGAAGTAATTAAGAACATTAGGTAAATAAAGCCGCAGACGGGAGGGGCGACACTCCTACATTAAATTAGAACTACTAGCGTTCTATTTAGAGTTAGGGTTCACATTAAACTGATGGGAATATTGAAGTAGTTTTTGGTAACAAAAGGCCTTCTGCGCCGGAATTACCGAATTTTATTCCGGGCTGGGCAGATATTTGAGTAATTAATTTATATATGTTGGGTCTATGTGGCGCACGCTTACTGGAGTCCTGTGTGATAATAAAATGCCCATACGAACGAAGGGAAAAGTTTACAAAACTGCAGTTAGACCAGCAATACTGTATGGTACAGAGGCGTGGGCACCACTCAAAAGGCATGAGCAAAAGCTACACACGGCAGAGATGCGCATGCTCAGGTGGTCTGGAGGAATCCCTCTCAAAGACCATATACGGAACGATAAGGTAAATATTTCCAATTCCAATGTAAATCTAAAGTTAATTTAAACTATTTTGTACTCTGCAGGCAGCAAAAAATATTTTCATTTTAGTTTAGTCTAGTTTAGTTTAGTGTAATTGGGGGTGCACCCAGCTTGATGCCTATGTTTCATAATGTGAATGTAATGTGTAACTTCTGTTGGGGATCCATATTCTAAAAAAAAAAAAAAAAAAATTACACCCTCACACCGATATAAACGCCTTTTTTAATATATCCATTGCAAATTGAAACTTAACTGTTCATAAGTGCAATAATTTATTTTTGTTTATGATTTACTTACTGCTACGGGAAAAAAAATGTTTGTATCTATTGCCAGAAACTTGTAACTGGCCCAGTTTTTTTTTCATCTACTGTTAATGTTACTAATTAAGTCAGGCTAGTTTTCCTTATAATGTGAAATAAAATAGATAAATGTTAGCCCGCATAGTGGTCTAGAAAATTTCAGATTCTATTTTGTGTAGTCCACAGGTCAGCACATGGCTAGCAGCCCTACAATGTAGTGGTAGGGGTTACGTGCCACAGTCACGTTATGTTGCAAGTACGCTTGACACTTTATGAGTACATTTCCGTGTATGACAACATGTGAGTGGCATAAATATAAATTGTGGTTGAGGTTCGCATACAATAACTATGAATAACTAGTTAACATTTTGGGACGAATATTTAGAACATTTTTGTATAATACGTCACTAAAAAACTCAGTTATGTCTATGGCATAGACACCAATAGTTAAATTAAAATCATTTTTTGATCATCCTAACTAATATTATAAATGCGAATGCAACTCTGTGTCTCCGTCTGTCTGCTTCTGTCTCTGTCTGGGTGTTTGTCTGAGCGTATTGACCTGATTTTTTGCATAGATATAGCTTAATAGTAGGAGACGGACATAGGCTACTTTTTTTTAGTAGGTTCACGCGAACGAAGTCGTAGGTAACAGCTAGTCTTCTATAAAATTATCACACGAATAAACAGGGGAGGTCAAAATAAATGAACGCAAAAGTAAAGTGTGGTGTATTTGAAATTCATGGCAAATTTTCTGTGAAATATCAAAGACGACAGACTATTTGAGGTAGACATTGTCTTTAGCAAAGTTCCGAACTTCCACGTGACTTCAAAGAAGATCCGAGAAGAGAAGAAGTTCAGCCAAGATTACCGTAGCACGATGGATTTGGAATAGAGTGTCCGGAATATATGAAAAGCATCTTTTTGAACATGGAGTTCTAGGTAATACCGATCTGCGTAAGGGCTTTCCATGCTCTTGAAGAATGTACGTTACTTAATTTTATTGACTTTATTGATTATAATGTGTAAAATGTATTAATTTGATATTGCAGACTTACTTTGGACTTGATTTATCGTAATTGTCGTATTTATCTATTAATTTTCAGTTAGTCGCAAGCTTGGGCGTTGCCTAAATGAAATTTTTTTTTTTTTTTTTTTAGATATTTTAATATTTGTACTTTGGGTTAATTTTAAATTTTATATACATATTTACAATGAAATATAACAAAATACCTACCTAATTAAAATTTTTACATTTAAAAAAAAAGTAGATATTTTATATACAACTTGACGTGTACCCACTAAACATACTAAAACTATTGATGCACCCTTGCAATGGTCGCAAATTCTTGTGATTTCCTTGTATAAATCCTGATTTAATTCATGGAAATGGATATGATGGACATAAACGTAGGTTCTCCCCTATTCCCATTCAGTATTTGATAGAACCAGATCCAATGGTGTTAAACGAAATAAAAGCCTGTCGAGGGGCTCCATTATTAAATCGCTCGTATGATATTTCGCACGAAAGTATGATGTGAAATGGCTGACTTTCGAAAGAAAACCCAAACTAAATACATTTTGACATTCGAATTTTTTCTTCTATCAATAGAAATTCTTTCATTTTCGGATGATATTTTCGTGCGAAATTCATACAAGCGATCCAAAATTGAGCCTCTGAGCTTACGACTGCAAATGAAACGCCCATTAAAACTGAATAAAGCGTCATTAAAAGCTGATTTTGCATATAAATGTGATAGTGATTACAAGAACTTTCTATTTATTGAAGTATTGACTGAGGCCAAGTTTATTGACATTTACTCTGCGTGCCCCTATTACCTTTTAACTTACTTTAGCCCCAAAGGTACTATATATATAGTAACATGTATAGCTATTACAGACAAGTTTCAATTCCAGATCTATGCTCGCCAGACTTTATTTTCTTGCTTGACTCAAGAGGAGTTTTTTCTTGGTTGTTAACCACCAAGACAAGGGCCCATACCGTGAGGTGCTTATTGCGATGATTGTTAGGTTCAGCCGACGATGCTAAGTGACCATACACCTTATCGCGCGGCGATACGGTTCGTGGTCGCGCAGCGTCCCCGGCTCAACCGAACAATCATCGCAATAAGCACCTCACGGTACGGGCCAAGGACAAAAACTTCACCTTTTACGTGTTGCTTATAACCATAAATGCGTTTGGTTGTTATAATCACAAACAATCATACATACCTCGATGTTCTTAAAGCGTGTGTAGGTGGATGTGTCGACACGGATGCTGCCAGTGCTCGCTCTCTTTCCAGCTTCGTTGCCGACTTGGTCCTCTTGAGCGGGTTGCTCCGGAAGGATCGCTTTGAGAAGAAGAAGGAGGCAAGGCGAGATGGGCTGTGCTGCGCCTGCGCTCCCGGCACGGGCGTACTCGGTGCAGAGCCTCGCCGGCATGCTTTCTCGTACGATGTGTCTGTGGGCAAATACATAGCATCGTTAACAACTGTGTTACTCATATACCAGCTATACACAACGAGACAGTCCGAGAGCAAGAGTGTACTAGACGCTCTCGTATTGTCTCTGAGCTTTTCTCGCTCCATTTCACACCTTTCTCGGGAGTCTCGGATGGGAGACTCTAAAGCGTAGAGCCGGTATTAGATGATGAAATATAAAATATGGACGATTGGAACAAAAGTTCCACAACAAAATTCTATTGAATAAAACACAACACTGTAATTCACTAGATTATATCTGATAATCTGACGATCACAGAATACTATACGTGACATTACTCAGAAATTGTAAGCAATTTTACCTAAGCATAAATACTCGAAGCACGTATGAATAAATGGTAGCCGCATATCCGTTTCGTATGGCAACACAATTGACACTGATATATGTGCGGCCTTGCGAGAAAATTACTGCTATTGGAACAAAATAAATGTAGCCAATATGCTATGCAGGCCTCATGTTACAGATGCGTATTTACTTGCATACATATGCAGTATGTATGTAGGTTGAAATATGATATGGCGAGGAGCGTTTGAGTATGGCGTGGTTTCCGGCGGAAGTCGCGCGCACGCCGCCCGTGACCGCTGCGCTAGCGCACACGAATGTCAAAAAACTTTCAACAGACAGTTCTATATAAAAGACTTTGTACGTAAAACGACGGCTTTCAAGTTTGAACTAGTCACCAAAATTCTGGAAGCTTAGTTGGTGGTGTGCCAATCAATTCTTTTAATTGAATGATTCACCAACGTTTTGTCTTTGTAAACATTGTTGTCATTGTTTCGTCTAATGACCTATTTGAAGAGCCATGTCTAACTACTGTTTGTTTGCGGTTTATTTATTTGGAATAGAAGAGTAACCTAATTTCCAGAACATTTAAAAGACAAAGAAAACCATACAACAGAAATGAACTTTAATATTTTTCGCAAAATCCTTTGACAAGCGACAACTGCAATGTATTTTCATATGGTCGTATCATTGAAAACTTGAGGTATTTTTTCTTCTATTGACGCATTTTATAAGTAAAATAGAATACGATGTTTTGATAAATAAACACGTGTAGACATCCTACACGCGTGTTTTACAAGTATTCCTCATTTGTCCTTTACGTAATATGTTTGGCAAGACATATGTATAAGGTGTCAACGATCGGCGATGTCGGGCGAACGCAACAGATGTGTTTTCCTATTACCGTTATTGCTTTAGTTCGTATATGGTTCGTACTGACTTATGATTCGACTAAGCGCCATCTAGACGGCACTTTAACTCCAACGAAAGAAATTGTAAAAACTGGAACTTTTTCTTTTTTACCAGTCTTATTAGAGCTTAATTTAAGTCCGACAATATGTTGCTCCATATCAAGGCCTTGGATTACGTTCTGTAGAGGATTTGTGGAAATTGTACTCACAATCAAGATTCTTCCTTACTATTTATTTTTCTGTTGGCAATATATCAAATCTTACAATTTAGAATATTAGACTTCAGTAAACTTAACGAAAAAAAGCAGGTAAGTTAATTTTAAGCAAGTAGCCCATTTATGTAATTTTACGATTAACATGAAAAATACATCTTTAACATACATAATAAATATCCTGACAACACCGGCGCAATGTTGACATGTAATGGTCGGATAGCAACCCTCACCTCTCCAGGTCAACGACCCAAAACCAATAAACATACAAATGCATTCTCTACAACTACGGCAGCTTCTGCAGTTGCGAGCGATTTAATCTGAAAATGAAAGCTGTTTCAGAGGAAAGGAAATATTCCACAATCTCCTTGATAAGCACGCCAATAAACAACCACGATGAAGTGTGACGTGTTAGCAGCCCGGAAATTAACATGGTAAACTTTTATGTTTAAATTTAAACTAGTATATACCATATAGACTGGTGTAGACTGTATTTCTATCTATAGGATTATTTTAAATTAACCTAAAACCTTTCGCACGCAGCTTCCATACATCATACATAACAACTTTTGTTTCATCGAATTAATTTATGTCTCTTGTTAATTCGCAATTGTGTATACTTAAAACAAACAAAAATATCAGTTTAATAAGTTTTTCGTCATTTAAATTACCGTTCTAAGTGACAATGATATTACACGGATTCAAATGAGAAGGAACGCGGAAATCCGGGTAAAGTTTAGGATATTGTGTGCAGTGCAAGTACTTAGGTAGTTACTTATTAAATTTTGTGAAAAGTCTTGTAACAAAAGATGCTAAATATGATGTGAGAAGCTGTCTGCGGTAGGTATTAGATAAATTAAAAATAACCCATGTGTATAAGTAGGTCCGCCGCGAATTCGCATTTGGAAAATTTTCAGTGTATTATCATAAACAAGTTAAACTAATACATATCTAACTTGAAGTTAGATACTTCAGTGTAAAAGTTGAAAAGTGAAAAACATTTTTTTAATGGACCCTAGCTACTGGATACCACTTAATTTTTTATATGCCTTTACAAAATACATAAATTATTTCAAAAAACAAACATTTGGACTACCCACACACTTCTGATCTAAAGATAATCCAAATGCTCTTCATTCACCCTACTAAGTAGCTAGTAGCTCGGTATCAATAATTTAATTAGCGTTGTTATCTTTCAAATAGACAAGAACATAAGCTTGGTATCCGTAAAGAACAAATACAGCAAAAGTACTAGCAATGATTGTGCATTGTGCAATGCTACAAAATAGTTGGCGTGCTTCAATATCTGTGTGGGAGTCACAATGCTTAGTCACCTGATCAATCCATCGCCAGTTATTCAACCGCCAAGCAGTATTGTGTAAGCATTACTGTGTTCCGGATTGAAGGGCAATGTTTTCAGCGTAATTACAGAGATTTTACATCTAACATCTCAGGGTGACGAGCGCAGTGCATTGCCACGCATAATTTTGAACCATTGAAGTTCAAAATTCTGCATGGCACTGTTAAGGGCAAGCGTGAGGCTTAACATCAGGTGAGCGACTTGCTCGTCTCGTCACCGAGTAATATAAAGAAAAAAAAAATAGATCTAAGAACGCGATAGGTATACGACGAACTTTTCATAGAATATTTGAAGACAAAAGACAGAAAAGAAAGTGATTCTTATGCAGCTTATTATACGTACGTAGTACATAAACTCAATGGCTTCACAATTTTTTTGTCGGATATTCCGTGAGCTATATTTTCTCATAGCTATTTGTGAAGCTCATTGAAGCACGGTGCCAAAGCACGAAGCTGCTTGAACAATGCCCGGGATAGCGGTGATTTACGCAAAAGCTCCATTGTTCACTTTGTATCGTCCTGTTTGTCCTCTCATTTAACTATTTATAAGCACGTGCTTACAAACAATGCTTTACATACAAAAAGATATATTTGTTAAGCCTTACTAACAACAAGTAACAAATGACTATCAAAATAATGAGATGACTTCCAGTTTTCATAAAGCCACGGAAAGGCGTGTTGTTAGAGGGCCTCTCGTTAGGCGGCTCCTTGGCTCGCAATTAGTGAGCATTGTCTAGCATTAAGAATAGTTGCTGCGCTGGAAACTGTCTAATCATTCACGGTTAATGTTGTTTGGAACGCTTGAACTAAGAACCTTTCAAATACCCCTCATTTCGGACCCGTAGTCATTATGTTATCCGTTAAGTGTTCCGGCACATTATGAAATGACTGCTCGTTATAATAACATAGATTTTGCTATATCATTAAATACGCTGCAACTTAACTTCAAATTACACTCCAGTGGGTGACTCATTAGTAAGCTGTGAGCGAACTCAGTTTAGAAAGGATCTCGCTGATTCAATGTTGATTATTATTTAGCGATCAATGTCACAGACACACGACCGAGTGCCAATATTTCACTTTACGCAACAAGACATAATGGGCCATTTTCTATACCGAATAAATTATGGCTGTGGAGGGAGTGAAATACATTAGAATTTATTCAAGGAAAATCCCAAAGTATTTTGCAAGATTTATGACTAAAATCTTACCAGAATGAACAGCGACGTCGTCGTCTATATCCAAGTATCCTCGCCTGATGCTCAGTGGACTGTTCGCCACTTGAGCCTCGTGCTTCTTTATAAGAGCACCGATTACTTCGGTCTGTCCTCCGTTACTGTCCACAAACTGATCATAGTTTTCAGTCAGGTCTGCGACGACCCTGTGTTCTTCCATCCCTTCTTCAATATGCCTCGATGTAATGCTCCGTAATAGAGAATTGCTTCTAGACAGTTTCGTGCTCCGGGAACGTCGAATGAAGTTTAAGCCAGACATTTTCCCGGGACTTTTATTCGGGCTTTCAGGTGTTACAGTGATTTTCGGTGCTCTGAATACTGATGTTGAGCTACTGCTTCCTCTTATTGGAGATGGCACGTTGAGATTTTGTGGTAAGGTTTTGGACTTTTCTTTACCGGGAGTCATAAGACTGGGAGAATCCGGAATAAGAGACAAGTTGGAATGCATTATAGAGTTCTTCGACGGCGTTTTGTTCGCAATGTTCGCAGTCGAGCTATTCAGCTTGTTTGATGAGATCGATGCTCCTAACGGAGTGTATATTCTATCGTATCGAGGTTCGCACGAAGTCGTGCTTCGTAGTCGCGGTTTTGATTGTTTGAGGATCGAGGTTTCGGCCACGAGCCTGGGGCTCGTCAGGTCGCGGTGGCAGACCCTCGCTAGCGCCTCGTTCGAGCTAAGAGTAGAAGACACAGGTCGACGATATTTCCATTCCGGACTGAATACGCTTATGTCACTTTCGCTTTCTGTGAATGATGAATCACCACGCGTCGATATGTGCAATTTGCTGGCGCCGGTATTTCTCCTTTTTGTTTTTATCGGAGTCGCATCTAAGTTTTGACCTGTTATGAGAGCTTCTTTTTCTTCCGGTGTGAGAGGTAGGTAGTTGTCGAAGCTCTCGAACAATGGAACATAGAAGACGGAACGGCGGCGCGGATGTTCATCGGGTGCGCCGGCGCCGGTGACGGAGGTCTCCGGGGACAGAGCGGCGGACATGACGCTAGCGGATGCACGCTGCGTTACCGCGCCTCTGCAGTCGCGTCTCGCCACATCTCAGCCATTCGTCTCACTGTTTACTCCCAACTGACTCCTTGTGAAATTTCATTTCACAGCTATCACCTGGTAATTGAATCACGATTTGAACACTTCGTAATTTTATTTAAATCATGGGAATGTTGGAGTATCACAATTGTAAATATTGAATATTATTGAAAATTGTGTGTTTTAAAATTTTAAAAATATTGAATCGTGAAAGAGAATTGTTCACAGCGCCCATTCAAAGCAAGCACTACACATACAATATGAGTAAGAAAGTACATGTTTGCATGTATTGATCGAAGTCTATGCACAGTTTTGTTTTATCGAGCAACGATAAGATTAGGTAGAATGAACCAATCGTGCTGCCGTAACCAATCGATGAAAACACGCCTAAGTAAATGAGTACTACAGAAAGTCGTTAAAGCAAAAAAACAGATAAATATATGACAGAAACAAATTGAACTAAGTGAATCGTAGATATAGTAAGCCCCTTACAAACTCGTAATACGAATACCTTTACAAGAGAGACCGAGATCGGCTTGTACAAGAAAAGGTCCATTAACTTGTAAGCAAAAATAGTTCCAGAACAGACAGCATCTGTGTTTACTGTTTATGTTTGTCCAGAAGCAGGAGTGGTGGGCATCGCGCAAATACACCTATATAACATAACATTTGTATCTATATTTAGATGCCTAGGTCGTATTAGGCGGGCCTGTACTGCAATTAGAGTGGTTTAATTAAATTAACGTATGCATGTGTTTTGTACATCTTGCTGGAATACAAATCTAGACGCAATAAAGTTCATTAGAAGTATATATCTAATTATAATTTTAGCTGGGGGTGATAAGACTTGTACTGACGTTCCGCCAAGGGTGCTTTGTGCATTTACCCCGCTGCCCAAACCCAAACCAGCCGAGCTCAAAGTAACGGAGCACGGCCTTGGGTCGCCGGCATACCTGTTCCACTACTGTTTCGTCAGATGTTATGCTATTGGAGACTTGTTGTAGAGATTCTTGAAGGAGTCCCAACCTTACTCGTATGTCTTCTGTGGCCTTGCAGTGCAGTACCACATGCTCCACGGTCTCGTTTTGCTGCAGACAGCCTCAGCATAGAAGACTTTGTGTAAATTATAGTTTAGCTCAAAGTATCCTGTGATAATACCTATCATTAAACGAAGGTCCGACCTAGTTAACTTAAGTAGTATTAGTCATTTTCTTATTTATCGATGGTTAAAAGTAGTAAAAAGTATAATATAGCATATCTAATCTATCTCCAGAAATAGCTTTTCTGTATAAAAACCTTTTGTTGTATAAAACGAACGAGACAAGCAAGATGAAATGATAAAACTCTATTATTTTTGTTGAGTAAGCAGAACGCTTGCATTGCTCTGCTCAAAGGAAAAAGACTACCGGATGTAGTACAATGAGACAAGGAGCGTAATCTCAAGTTATAATCGAGTTTGCGAGAATCATACACAGCAAGGGAACTACGAACAGAAAAAATTGTCTTGATTTCATAACAACACAATATTTATCTATATTTTTTTAACGGGCAAGTGCCTTTATTAACTAAACAAACTACAACTACCTAAACTAGTTAGCCTACCACATAAACTAACAGTTGGATTATCCAGATACCATTAAAGGTCTATAGATAATACAAATGTTCAAGCCCACTACTAGCCGGCAGCGTACCCAGCATGCTGGCGGCATTACCACGCTGAATGGCAATGCTTATGCGTTGCGCTAAATGAATTCCAGCATTTTGGTCACGCGTTGCGTCAACCAGGTGCTCTGATAAATTTTTGAAAATAAATGAGCTAAATAAATAAATAATAAATATATAAAATAATAAATAAATTTAGACGAACCTTGACAATCAAAAATTCAAAAAATCAGATGTCAAACTAAAAATATGCCCGAAAAAACCTCATTGGGAATTCAGCAACTCCAGAGTTATGATAAAATTCGCGAGAATCCTGCACAGACAGTTGGGAAAGTCCAAACAGCGGAATAAGCGTAATTTTCCTATTAACATATTCATTAAAATAAATTATATGTTACTAATGCACTATTATTGTAATTATATGCAAGTTTATGTTACGTTTTAGGTATTTTTAACATTCCTCAACTGTCGGCTCATATCGTCTTACCACAAAAGATTTAAACACGCTTTAGACATGTCTTGAACAGATTTTTCACAAATTATGTACCACAAATCCGCGTTTAGAACTCATCTAACGTCAAACAAGCCATAGCCATTGTTTAAATTTTAACAGCCACAAACCCTTGCTTGAATAGAGAAATAAAACACCTATTAAAACCGGCACTGTTAGCTGTCTAGCTAAACAGATGGCTAAGCGTTGTTTAAATATATATAGTTTTGGTGTATATTTTTCACACACAGTGTCATCTAGCCCCAAACTAAGCAAACTTGTACTATGGGAACCAGATAACTTATAGAATACATAAATACTTATTTTTTTGTAAATACATACATAGAAAAACCCAGATAAAAACCAAAAATCCTAGTTCATCACACAAATGTTTGTCCTGGGTGGAAATCCTCCCACTGAGCCAGAAGGCAAGTCAAGTTGGAAGTAAGATAATATTTAAAAAGAGCCTAAGACGTATACTTATAACCTGCAGTTTGTAAATCTAGTCAATTCTAGTTTAGCATTTGCGCTAAACCTATAATAAACTTGGATTGTCTAAAGAACAACAAAAAGATATAGGACATGTTCTGTCGCCTAATGCTTACCTTCCATCTTTTGAACAAAGGTATTCACCGAAAACCAGCCCCGCGTGACCCTTCGGGAGCACACAGCACAGCGCTGAGCGTACCCCTATTGCTAAACTTGTTCTTGCCTATGCTTCCGTAACCATTTTTTTCTTTGCTTTGTTTTTGGCAATAAATATATTCTTATTATTATTCTGTTTTTACTGTCTTTCGCCGCGAATAAAGCTTGCGGAACAAATGGAGTTCACAACCGAGTGCGTTGTTGTGGTACTCGTATAACAACATGCGTGAGTCGGTTATAAGTGTGTAATGAAATGTCAGATCTAATCATATCCTTCGGCAGAATCTCTCGAAGTGCAGAATCAGATTTAGATTTCGGCGTAGCAACAGTATAGCGCTGAAGTTGGTGAATCAACGGAATTTATTACATCGTGATTTAATATTTCTTCTTGTTTTAAATTACTTATCTACTTACTTGATAAAAAATCTTTTATTTTCATTTAAGTATTCTACTCACAAGACACATTAATATTACGTTTTATATTTCGTATTTGAAAATTTGCAAATCCTATACAATCTAGATATACATCACCTTAATTTTCACCATTTAGAATATAAAAATCAGTGTAGTAGAGAATCAGACCCTCTGAAGGAGGCGTGACTAACTCGTGTTCGCAATCATGATTCAAGGCGAGCGCAAGCGCAGGGGGCTACCACTGCTACAAAACAGAATGCTCAGTCTATCTTGTCTGGGTAAACAAAGACAAAGACTTTCCCAAATGACAAGACCTTGAGATGTTGCATTAGCATTGAATTTTTGTGGGGAAATCAAATTTTATAGTTAAGCTCGGGGTAAAATGGGGGCGAATTCCAAGCAAGAGCTTGTGTTTATAGATCACATATATTTAAACTGAAGTTTATCGTAATTTTATTTCTATGGGGGCTGTCAGTTTCTTCAGCGGCTGCCGCGTAGCACAGATATATTCTATTGTAGACGAGACATGAATGCTTGTATCAATTACACTCAACCTTCGATTTTGTAGAACAATAGTAGGGCTTCAAGCAGTAACTGTCACCTAATCTGCACTTCAGGTTCCCTCAGCAACGATGCTACGAGGCTACAACGTCCTTAGGTCTTTCAACCCTAAAAGACTTGTCTAAATCGTTGTGCATTCATATTGCATCCTTGAAAGAATGATAGGAATGTCTTGTTTTATTTACTCGCATACTACGACTACCGACTAGATTTGTTGTGTCTTCTACTACCATTCAATAACTCAAACTTTAGTTAGAGACAGAACAAGAATCTTTGCGTAATCGCTTAAATCATTGTTGATGATTCTAAAGCGTTGGGGTATATGCCGAATCATATATGGGTACCATTAAGATTGTATTGATATACTATGCAATATGTGATAATCAAGCCAAGCGGAACTCATGCAAATTGGCGCAAATTTAACAATCATCGTTGATATTTATCACCACTATACATATTCGAACGTTCCAACACGTAGCCAATAAAAACCGGGAATACCAATAGATGTTTAGCCTCCTCGTCGCTTCTATGTACAAAGATTTAAGGATCAAAGTAGGTTGTAACTCTATCTAAAGAACATACGTACGACGACAAGTGAGTGCGTATTATATTGTTCCTCTTAAAAGAATATTTGTGGGTTATTGCAGTTGTAAAGTTTGCAAAACGCATCAAGACAAGACCCATTAAGGCCATAATTGTACATTTAGAGAACAAAACAACCGCACCGAGGCCGCGAACGATTAATCATCACATCACATACAGAATTATACATTTTATAAGCCCGTGCAACAATGTTTCAAGTGTGCGAAATGTGACGACGAAAATAAACCGACAGTGGCATTATACGATATTTTTCTCACGCGCTCCTCCCGGAATCCCAGCAAGAAATTCCTCTATGTGGTCCTTTACTCAAGGTCAACGTCGACTTGAGGTTATAAACGTTTAAATTTTATTTAAAAGTAAAAAAAAAACAAACAGCATATCACCCGAAAATTAATTTTAAATATTTATCATAAACTTTTATCACCCGAAAAAGTCATGACCTTAATTCTTCACTCCAAATACTCGCAATTCCTTAAAGTGTAAAAAATTATCTGGCATCTTACTTAAAGCAAGCTTATTATGTAAATCGGATTCAGCGGGCTGTTGAAACAGAAAGATATATAAAATCTCCGAAAATAGGTGGGTCACGCAAGGCACAGTTATCCTACCTACACATAAACGTAGTGTAAAACCTGTTGCTTATCTTGTCGAAGCAACTCAAAGCGTTCTTCGGGTGAATCATCAAGCCATAGTTGAAATCTTTGGGCTTCATCTAGAGGCATTCCTTCCGTAAAGTTATCTCCTCGTTCCTAACATAACTATGTAAGTTATTACGTAAAAGGGTGTATAGTTAGCGGCAAACAACTTGAGCAATGACGTCATCGGCGCAGCAGTTGATTTTTAAGTCTACTTGCGGAACGAAGGCTATATACGCCAACTTTTCCCACACTGCGCTGGTTTTCGCTTAAGATATTTGCTGGTTACTGTAACACAGACTCTTTAAATAAAGTTGCCAGGTGAAATGTGAGGTTTGCTCATACGGTTTGCGACCCATTTATTTATGCACAACTATATGTATTTTTATTGTTATTGTATATAACTTACTAGCAACAAGGGAATCATCAATGTTGAATACAGGTGACAATGATAAAGGATTTTCCTTATTTGTTCACAATTATTATTAATAATGGGCAATTATAATTATACTGTACATCAAAACTATCATGTTTTTCAATAGGTGTCCTGATTTAATTAAGCTTAGAACTGGTGTAAGTTAAAACAGTGTTGAAAGAAAATAAAAAAAAAATAGTCGGAGGGAATGCGCTATATAGAATAAATAAAATAATAATTAAATTAATTTAAATAATTCTGGTCCCCCTATATAAATATAGGGGGAACCAGAACTGCGGCAGTTGCGAAACTATCCTTTAGACTTTCGCAAGTACCAGCTCAAAACAAATGCCACGAGGCCGCAAAACCGCTGTTTTCACAACACAATTTTGATATAGATTGTTGTACAAATCGTTTTCCGATTTCATTGCCCTTGACTGGTACCAACATTAATTAAGCTTCCGTAATTTAATTAAAGATCTTTATTTCTCTTCACGTTGGTAGCCTTTTAAACAGGATTAGAATTTAATTAATTACAACTTAAGTATATGAAATGAAATTACCCTAATTGATGCTTTAAGTCTAATGAGAGCGAATCACTTATAAATAACATGCTTAAACTGTTTCATTACCGCGCTATTAAGTTTTTTAAGGTTTAACTCGAAACGAAAAAAAGGAACACTTGTAGGATCAAACTCAAAAAAGAAAAAATAAAAGCCAAGTCAATAGTACTAATTACGGTATCTGTTTTTCTGTTCTCTGTGGTTTTTTTTATTCGGAGCTAGAGGAATTATTAGAGGATTATTATTAGAGGATTTCTGGAGTTTATTATTTTTATTTATCTAGATCTATCTATTACAATTAATAATAACACGTTAGAACCATAGGCTCGTTTCTACATCTATCTAAGAGATGCATAATATTTTCACGCGAGCCTGTTCTTGCTTGCTTGTAATGCTTGTTTCCATATCTAACGGTAGATTCATTATGAAAAGTGCCTTCAACATAAGGGAGACACTTTGTGTTCCTAAATGGTTTTTTTTTTTCTCAGCCTCCTCCACCCCTGATATTATCAGGGACCTTTGTTAGGTATGGTTTTATTTTATACGAATTATTTTATTGTAATTTTCAAAATGTCCAAATTTGATTTTAATCTCGTTATTTTATATTTTATTTATACGCCAATTTTAAAACTAACGCGACGCAAATACTTATGATTCCAAAGAACCATTCGTTGTGCGGATTCTCTTCTTACTTGTTATTTTGTTTGTTTCGCAAATGGTTGAAGAACTCGAGTTCACCCCCTGAAACGTCGGGGCAATCAACGAGGATGTTGTATATGTCGTAGCTGATGATTCCCGTTTGATCACCAACTCACCTTTTGGTAAGTCTATTAGAAGATAAAGCACATAGACTAGAATAACCTACTCACTCTGACAAAGAGAAGTTTTCAAAAAAAAAAAAATTGTTATAGATGGCGTAATAGTCCTAGAGTTTCACCTATTATTGTCAATTCTGTCGAAATATTTAATGTTTGTTTTTTAAATCTTAAATTTTGGCTCAACACGTTGTGTATTTAGCTAGTGTCAACTATTGTAATATTTCAGATGAAGTCAAATACATAGTTACATTACTTGAAATTGGCTAAATACACATGTGGAGCCAAAAAATACGAGGAAAAAATTAGGCACACATACATTTTTTTTGTCTTTCGTGTCTTAAATTGACAGAAAAAGTTCAAGTTAAGTACATCTAATGCCATCTATTGGGTACTTTTATTACAAGGACTTTTTTTTTTTGGAAAACGCCTGCATTAAATCAAGTTGTAGTTATACAAAATGTATTTCAAAATGTAGTATAACTATTTCAATTTAAATGACTATCGTTAAAAGCAGCAATATATTATTAGAGAGTCATAATTTCTGTGATATATATCGATCGAATCCCAGATTACGCGCAATAGATACAGGTTTGTCGACCGGGTCCATGGTCTCTGTATAGATGGACAACTTACAGGTACATTGACTTTTGAATGCTTTTATTGCGACCTCAATATGATAATAAATTTTCTGGATAATTTATTTAAGAACTTTTAAATTATTTTACTCTTACAAAGAGTATCGATTTGTATCACACGACTCTACAGTTAACTCATATTGAAGACTGACGCAGTGGAAACAAGGCCCCGGTCAGAACACAAATACAGGTTTGACGACCGGACCCCTATGCACATTATGTAGGCGCAGTATTTACTGGGCTGAGGAATGGTAAAAAGCTCCGATGACTACTGATGAAAAATACTAGTATAGATTCCTAAAGAATCACTGAGCTTGACATTATCCATACTGGGACTTTAACTAGATCAAAATTAAGGTGTGATTCCACTTATGCCAGTGGAATCACATCAGGTTTTTAAACTAATGGCAAAGTAGAACATTCGCAATGGATTATGTTACGAATACTTACGTAAGTATTCTGAATCTTAAGTTGCAATTATTTTAAAACTTAGACCTTTTTAATACTACAAAAAATAATGCTGTTGTTCTAATAAAACTCTAAAAGACATAGTGTTTGAACATCGTTATTTTCAGGCTATGTGATATTCAACTGAGGGACTCTTTAACATTTTTCATTCGTTAAGTTTCAAACTTCTCATTACTTAACGAGGGTCGACGGAACCCAATGAGCCATTAATCAAAAGTTCTCGAAAGGGATCCAAGTTGTCAATATGTCCGACTTGACATTTATGTAAGACCAATTACTTAGTGAACTTATCTTCCCTGTTTCTAGGTATTTGCAACGTTGGCAACGTTCCCAGCAAAATGTTTCGATGAACGATGTTCCTAATATCGAACGTTTTCTTAGTTTTATGTTAAATCTTAAGTTGGAAGACGAGCTTTGCATTACATTACAAAAAAAAAATCTAGTATAAAGGACTTCTGATAGAACCTATATATTTGTGAAGCCAACCCCCGAATATTAAAACGTTTGTTAACTTTGACGACTGATTAAGTCTATTGGTGTCTTTGTCATTTGCTTAGTGCCAGACAAAGGCAGTATTAGAATTAATCTGTTGTCAAAGTTAACAAGCGTTTCAGTATTCGGAGGTAAGTGTGTGATGGTTCCAATTAGGAGGGAAATTACATTATGTACGTATTATGGAATAGCACTGCACACAGTACGTTACCAGTCCAAATTGAGGAAATTTCTTACACGAACTAGCCGTACGTAGCCCAAGACGGATTGCTTCTAAACTAGCTTCGCAGGTACGGTAATAATGCATCAACATGCGGTAACAAGCCAGTAGATATCTGGCGCAAAAACCACTGCTTCAGTCCCGTTACCTCTGAGATTGTTTCACTCACTGACTGGACTTAAGATCCACTTGTAATGAGTAAGTAGGAGTAAGTAAGTACGAGCATACTTAGTAAGCCCAATAGTACTGTTCTGGATGAATGGCTGTTTAAGAATTGCTTTACAGATATGGTTAGGTTTTCTGTTTGCGGCATTATTCTGTCGAAATTACGAGTATGTATTTATGTAAACAAGTTACCGATGGTAAATCTTTTATTGTGAGCGTAGTTTAATGATAACATTGCGTATAGTTTGAATATTTTACGAAAATATTGAAAGTTGCAGGAATGTTTTTAAAAATTAGGGCAATTAACTGATTCACTCAAACAAACTTCGACACCGAGGCTCTATTAATGTACTGAGCAAAAAGTGCACTAAAACGAACGTGTTGCTCGCACTTTATTCTCCTTCTGATTTGTACAAAATTGTTCCTTTCGACAATGAAAATAAGGGACACATTTTAATCCTTCATTTCAATTTTACTGGTTGTTCTCAGAAGCAATTAATAAAGAAGTATCTATAAATAAGTAAGTTAATATTGTGAAAAGTTTTCTATCTTTATTTAGTACCTACCTATCTTCACCATCATTACCAGCCGCGCAATACTCACATTTGTATGTCAATTCATGATATACAAATTCAAAACTTCAAAACCACAGTGAATTGTACCTACGTAAAACCACAGACTCAATACAAGTTTTCGAAACGGTAAATAGGCAACATGAAAAATGCACACTTATATAGAGCCTTCTACAGGAGCATGCAGTGTCACGCCCCGGGATATAGGGCGGGCAGGTCAAGATGAAAGCTCTTAGCTACGGCAAGACGAGCGAATGGGGGCAAGAACATCAGTTGAAAGTGCAATTTTTGAGGAGCATCTATAGGCAATTACAATGACAACTTGGGAAAGGCATATTAGCACGAGTGAGAACGCTATAAGAAAAAAAAAATTAAGCTCATGCACTTAGTATGAGTAAGCTGGTACGAGGGAGATGGTATGCTATGACATCCAAACTACATAATAAGAAGCTGATTGTAGCTGTACAGCGGAAAATACTAAATTCAACACAAAAATGTTACATTAGGCATAGCAAAGTCAACTTACTAAATATACCTAAAATAAGTATAAGACAAAGGTTCAAAGGCGACAAACAGTAACAACAGTGATGCAATCTCTTCAAGACAAGTTTTGGAATTTGAGACAATCTCGTGGGCATATAGTGGCATGCCACTAGTAGTATTTCTTCTGTGTTATTGTGCAATAACAATATTCTACGCAGCGAGACCGGCTTTGTCTGAACAAAGAAATGAAAGACAGAATAGTTGTATACAGACTTACGACTTTTTATTTTGTAGAAACCTTATAAAATAGCGTTAAAAGTCCTAGTTCCGTACAAAATATTAGAAACTACTTTCTTCAAGTTTTATCAGAGAAATTATCTGGTCGTCCATGCTTGTAAGATGGATGAGACCTTTTGAAATATTTAAGTCCTAAGCTGTTTGGCGCCCAGTGTTATGCGTACAGGGTATCGAATCAATAGCAATTAAGCTCTAAGCAAATGTTCTTTGTACCACTAATCGTGACTAGACATAGTGTGAGTAGGTATGCGGCGGGCGTAACTAGGTGCTTAGAAGGGCAAGATGTCTTTGTATCCGTATGTATCAAAATGTCTAAAAACACCAATAGTTTGGAACTTAAAAAAAACAATTTGGAATTCAGGAACAAGGACATCTGTCTTGCAAGAAGAAATAAGGCATAAACCAATAAAGATTATTTTAGTTGAAGATAGGACCACAAACAAATGGAAAGCAAATAGCAAGGAATAATTATTACAACTAGCTAAAACAAAAATGATTTTAATACTTGGGGGCAAGTACCCCCTGCCGCGCATTGATCAGGCTCATGTATGGACCCTAACCTGTGGTAAATGGCAGACCATATTACGTTCACTTCCAAGGTCACGATCAGGAACTGTGACGGCGGTAATATTGCTACTCATTCAAATGCTCTGTTGAAAGGTCACTTGAGTGTTACTGTTAGTAAATAGAACCTTAAAGGAATGTTGCTTGCGAGTACTGTGGTTAATATTTTTATGAATTATTTATAGATACCATGATAGAGTCGTCATTTTCATTCGTATTAAAATTTTACTTTTCTAAATAAGATTGAAAGTTTGTTTTACTTGAATATTATTGTAGATAATATGTACCTAAATATTACAGGTATGTTGTATAGTAAGCTCAGTATGAATAAATACGTATCGAACTCTATACTTTTTCGAAACTTAAATTCGTATAGAATCCTACACATACTCGTATTTCTCAGCACAGTCTTAGGATGCGCCAAAAAAATTATAAACTTCTGCGTTCATATTTTAATCCGCATTCCTTTCTTTTAATTACATCCTCTATTAAAGACTTAATATAAGATAATTCATATATAATATTATCGTTATTAGATTTAAGCGGCGGTGTCTATAAAGTGGACAAAAACTTGATTAAGTAATTGAGTACATTACTTAGCCAAAGGCAGTATTTAAGACTCCAATACCAAAAAACGACTAAACTTTAATTTGTGAACAGTTCAATATTAGACCGAATATCGTCTAGTTAAACCATCTTTTGCCAATATCATATTCTCGTCAATTGTTTTTGGGCCTTCGTTAACTTGAATACATTTTTTTTTTATGTTACTCGGTGACGAGACAAGCAAGTCCTATATCAAAGTTAGTGGTACAAGAAAACATAAGCTTAAGGTTATGACACTCTTAAGATATATCTTTTATTATAAGGGTAACGAACTTCAATCCAACAAGCTCGACTAGAACTAATTATTGACAATAAATGTTAATAAAATTGTACGTTTAATTTAATTATAGTCGTAAACAGTGGGAGGAAGCGCACGGCAATCTGTCGACATTGAGATAACCCTGTTTCCTGTCAAATGTTTCCACGATTGTCATTGGCCCTTGGCTACGAGTATATTGATCATTAATTTGTCATTGTTGTAAATTATATCTATACTTTGTACTAGCAGCGCCCGGCGGTTTCACCCGCGTAAAAAATTCCTCAGGAACTGTACATTTTAAAATGTTAATTTTGCATGTAAATAGCCTGCTAATTATTATTCTAATATTTGAGTGTTAGTAAATTACAAGATAATCACGTGTAAAATAAGTATTTCATAAAATAAATTGTCAAGATCTTGTCAAGAAACGGTATGACAGGGTTCTAAGTATGTTCACAAAATTATTGAATTAACGACTTAGCCAACTGTGAACTATGTACATAAAAAGATACACGTTCATGTTTTGAAGTCCAGAAATAACGAAAATTACGTTTTCGTTTAGAAATTGATACAACAACCCCACATGCATCCACACCTTATTCAAAAATAGCCTACGTCACTATCCGATCCTTAAACTATATCCATGTCAAAATTCAGGTCGATCCATTGCTCTGTTGCTGCATGAAAGAGGAACAAACAAATACACTATCGCATTAATAGTATTAGTAGGGATATCTCACATATATTTACCTATTTCTACTATAGATTAGTTGTCATAGAGAAGCTAAACACAAACACAAGCATGGGAAAACAAAAAGGTCTGCGTGGCTTTATTTTGCCATAAGGATAAACATCTACATTAATAACTTCGGTTTCAGTTTCGGATTTCATTATACATAATTAAATATAAGGCCGAAGGATAAAGTTCAGTTTAATAAACAACTACGTATTAGTGACAATAAAATGGATTTCCAAAATGCTATCCACACCTTGCGTTGGTCAAAGGAATAAAGAAAAGATAAAGTCTGCACCTGCTGTTCTGGAAGACACGCGGTCTAATAAAATGTAATGAACGAATTGAAAGAGAGGCCAGGTGGCTACTTAATTGAAAACGGAGACGAGATTTAACCAAAAAACGTTTTTAATCGAGTAAATCTTTTGTTTTTTTACAGTTGAACCTACCTTTTTGGAAACATAATTATGTATGATCGAAAGGCGAGATATGATATTATAAGCTTTTAGAAGTTCGATTACTAACAGTCTGAACCAAGTCAGAATCATATTATAAAAAATATTTTTCTTTAAAAAGAAATACCTTTACGATTCCTTCAATTTAGTCACACTATAATAATTATAAAACTAATGAAATTATAGACGTGCGATGGCGAAATGATACTCATTTATTAACTTCCAAGGACGTAAGAAGCACATTTCCATAAAAATAATATCGCTCCCATTTCCATACAAATTAGTTTTTTTTCACTTTGTAACAGAGGCCGTCAGTTTGTTTAACATCTGAAAACAAATGAATCAGGAAAATAGGCAGTTAAAGTATAATTTTGCATTTAAATAGCCTGACAATTATTATTCTAATATTTGAGAGTTAATTTTTACTCCAAGTGAATTACGAGATATACGTTTAAAATAAGTGTGACCTAAAATAAATGTTCAACAGCTTGTCGAGAAACTCTATGGGCAGGGCTCCAAGTATGTTCACCAAATTATGGAATTAACAACTTGTCAACTGAGAGCTTACTATGTATGTACATAAAAACTGACATGGTTGTGTTTTGATAGTTCAGAAATAACGAAAATTAAGTTTTCGTTTAGAAATTAATAGGGTGGAAACAACAACCCCACAACTTGTTTGACTGGGTAAACTTTCTTTAAAAAAATGCTCTCTCTCATTTTCATTTTAAAATCCATATTGAACGGAGCTTTGAATCTTTGAGAAACAACAATATTTTAATGATTCGTAATTGTACAACGGCACTTTAAAAAGAACATTAAGAGCCAATAAACACAAGAAATATATGATGCTATCAGTAGATACTTGGTGGGAAAGGAAGCTTAGCAATCGAGTTGTCATTCAATCATTGCCCTCATAAACGGAGAAATTGTCTTTAAAAAGTAGAAACAACAGTGAATACAAATCACCTGCTTAGTATGTAAAACGACACCTGCGACAGACAGATGGTTAACAAAAAAACACCCCGTTTGCAAGCGGGTGCCGAAGCCTACCACTAGCTGGCACGGATCAAAGCTGCACTTTGAAGAAATACTGCATGGGAATGGCTTTCACCGAAAACTGAAGTTCACCGCCAAAAGATTAGGTACGTAGTTAACAAAAATTCTTTCAATAGCCGTCATTTGACTTGGCTGCTATTTCAATATACTTACAGAAAAAATATCTCAAAAATGTCCTCTTCAGGTTGAAATTTAAAATTCTCCTCTATTTAAGCATATCCTTTCCTGAATGGCAATCGCATAAACAACTTCGAGGTATTGCATAAGCGCGTAGGGTTGGAGAGCAAAATAAGAACACGCCAGGGTCCGGTTTGGCGCTCTCGGAGGCAAGGAATGTGACCCAGACCTCGACGGGACTCGGGCATACTGTGAGCCTCTGTGACTCATAACGACGCACTGAACTTTATTTCATTTTAAGCACCAGCTCAGATCCCGTCATTTAGAAAGTCCGGCGTGGGTGCATAGGTAAACAGGATTACATATACGCCCACATGCGTTTTTAGTCGAACGACATCTTACATTAATTTTTGATGTGTTATTTATTTACAGTACCGTCCGTGGTTCCAGAGTTTATATAACGGTACTTTATACGCGCTCTTTTTAAAGATGTTCCAAAGTGAGCATTACTTTTTTTAAATTAGACTCTGATGAAGAAGCATTCTCGATCAGACAGTCTGTTTTTCAAAACATCTAATAAGTGAAAATATTTCAAACGAATAAATGGGCAAATGTAAATACGATCATGGAACTAATGCTAATTTTTCTTATCCACTCAACACGGCAGAGGTTCGGCAACAGCCAATTGAATCCGAGACAAAAGCTCTCTACAAAATCTTTTTATTCTAAAAGCTTTGGGCGATCTCGAAATGCGAATCAGCGAACTCCGTAAGAAGATTAACGCCCGAAGAACGCCACTCGCAGTGTCTCAGACACTCGGAAATGCGGATTTATCCATCGACTCCTGGATTTATGTTAGAACCTTCTGTGTACAAAGGATTTACGCACTGTGAATAACTTGGGAATAAAATAAACTTCTAGCCGAGCTCAGTCAAGGATGTAAAGGGCTATGCAAAGTTGGTATTAACTCACAGCCAGATAAAGGCAGGAATTATTTAAGTAAATAAAGATCAAAATTCTATCATATAGTACTGTTGAAATAAACAAAGAATTCTAAAGACACAAACAAGTGAGTTTGGAAATGTATGAATTCATACTAATCAGCATATTTATAGCCTATTCTATTTCTATGATTTATACCAATAAGGACTCTATAACACTACTTATTTTTTAAGTTCTTGGAAAAGCGTAACAAGCGGCATCACACTACATCGGCCAACCCCCGCAAGTGTCACGTTACGAACCTATTTTTTTATTTAACTTGTGTCGTATCTAATAGCTGTTTGCTCAGTCATCGAAATGCCTCCCCATGACTGACGTAAGAACGTGACTCCTACCCGTACTCGTTCTGGCAAAATAGTCCAAAAAAGTCGATATTCTTTTGGAGATATAGATACAGCCAGCAGTAACTTTATCAGTCACAGGAAAGTTTTCAATGTGAATCGGTGACAAAATTTTAATATTATTATGAGGCTTGTGTTTGAACTCAATGTTTAAGAACTTGAGTACAAATCTTCCGCATTTAATGGTAGCCAACTGTATTCTGCTGATATTCCTAAGTATTTATTATCAAGAATTTCTAGAATTTCTGACTTGTATGTTTGTTTTAAGTTCGTCCGCATCAATCTGATATAAAATTAATATTGTATGAAAATGAAATGTGGTTCTTGACTACAACAACAACTACTAGCCTTTAGGATAAACTCAGAATCACACAGCGGGCAAAGAGAGCTATGCTCGGAGTTTCTTTGCGCGATAAAATCCGTAACGAGGATATTCGCCGAAGAACCAGTCACCGATATAGTCTTCAGAGTTTGCAAGCTGAAGTGGCAATGGGTAGGCCACATCACTCGAAGAACCGATAACCGATGGGGAAGAAATATTCTTGAGTGGCGACCATGAATCGGAAGATGCTGCGTAGGCAGGCCTCCCACTTGGTGGACCGACGATATTATGAAAGTCGCGGGCAATCAGTGGATGCAAGTGGCACGTTGTCGGTCGGTGTGGCGCTCTAAGGGGGAGGCCTATGTTCAGTAGTGGACGTCTTCTGGCTGATGATGATGATGATTGTATCACTAGGGGCCTAACAATATTCTGCATATTTCTTTGAGCAACCCACCATACGTCAGTTTATTTATTGGGGTATCGCGAGATATAAGGAATGAGTATTTCATAACTTCAGAGCAGCGTCCTTCGCTTGCAATATTTATTGAAGTCTATTGTTGTTCTTCTATCTCCTCTTATCTAGGTTTCTACAAAGTTAAATTATACTTAATTTGTTCGTGTCATAAGAAATTACAATTTTTTAACACCTTAAACAACCAGCTTTGTTTATCTATAAATTCTATAATACCTACATAATAGCGTTAATTTAAAATAGGTCAGCCTACCTACAGAAATTTATTAAATAGCCTATAATAGTATGAATACCTACCTATACAGTTAAAACAGCGGATGTGGTACAAATAATATCTATACAAATAATATATAATCCGGATTTAAGATAAAAAGTAAATTTCGTTAAATTAAGGCATCAATAAGTGGCTTTAAATTTTAACGTTCATAACCATAAGACACACTTTTAAATGATATGAAAAAACTTTCAAGAATACGCTTTCGGCATCACATGACTCAATCTTGCAACCCCAATTTTACAAGACGAATTAAATTGCGATCCAAAATCTGTTCAGCTGAATAAGCTTAGAGCTTGGATACAGGTTGGTCCTTTGGATATTTAGTATGGGTTATGCGCCATTGTGTTTCCGTGACAATGCAGGGGTAGTGTTTTTGTTAAATGCAACACCTTAGCACGTGTGTGAGTTTAGAGAGAGATTTCAGTAAAATTTAGAAATGTGTCAAAGAACGTCGGAAGAACTTCTTTGAAAAACATCACTTTCTTTACTGTCTAATAGCGTATGTAAGAAATTGACGTTTTTCAATAGAATGGAAAGGTAATAAATGCTATTGGAGATCTTATGTCACAGAGTAGTGGAACAAGTATGTAAATGAGGTGGAGAGAATTTACTTTTACGAAATAAATAGAGAGGACCGGTGCAAGCTTGCATAGGAGAAAGTTATTTTAGATTGGATGAAAACTGCATAGGTGCCATAATCTTAAAACATAATAAGGACGTTTCAATAATAAAACCAAACAACGTTTAGTCAAATTAACGTGTTAATTAGACCAAGAAGTGGCGATAACTTAATAAATACCTGCCAAGAAAGTTTTGATTACTTCCAGACCGCGATAAGAACTTATTTATACAAGAAAGTATAATAAAAACGTTGTAAAACAAAACTGTACACACAACATTTACGCTAGTCGTATAATAAAAATTAATAATACTCCAACATTCCGTTAAACGCAATAATGTTTACATACCATATGCTTCCGAATTACCAATAAATACCGACTTTATAGATCACAAACTTCACGAAGTTGATAATTTCACGATATGAAAGCTTGTTTCATTCACAAATCACCGTTTCACAAAGTGCACTGTAAAATTTATTCGCAGTGACGCGAGGTAAGTTGCGGCGCTGCAAACGCGCGACCGGCGAGCTACGCGACCGCGCGGGACTCGCTGCCGAAGCGACTTTGCTTTGTTGACAAGCGTGGCGGCCATGTTGAAAGCCTTCGGCCCCCTTCGGCATCAACTTCGGCTATCTTCGGAAGAGTTGCGTATCTACATTACTCACTCGTCCACAAGATTTTTACAACCTTACAATTCTCCTCGATCGTCGTTTGATTTTATTGATAGGCTCTTGTTTAATTTAAAAAAAAAAATAAGTTGCAAATGAACAAGATAAAATTTATTAAAGTTAACCCACTCATTTATGTTTTACTAGTAAGTACGTAGAAATATAGACATTAGGTGAGCTAGCTACAGTTTAGATTTTAACGCTTAAAAATGTTTGAATGAATTTAAAATGTTTTAACCAATTGATTTAAATAAGTAGGCAAGGAACCTGAATCATACAAATTGAAATATCAATATATCATAATATAGTATGACAGCAGATATAAAAAGCTCGTACAATACATAAAGCTCCTTTAAATTCTTAACACAATATGTTCAATGAAATAAGAACACAATTTAAATCTGCACAATTCTGAGTCATTGATTTAAAAAAAGGCCGATGAACTTGGAGCCCCAAAATTAATCCTTATTAAAGAGTTCGGGGGTCTAATAACAGTGGTTCGTAGAGCTTCCTGCTTATTCCAGTTTTTGCGCGCTATCAGGACATGTTGGTACTGTTCGAAACACATTTACTCATAACTATGAGCAGAAAAACTTGATATTGAATTATTTCAGACTCAATGAACGACAAAAAAAAAAAGTTATTGATTGATTCAGGCGTAACTTTGCGGAAGTTCATTTTCAAACTGTGTCAAAAAAAACACTACATATTGGTTATTTTTGATAAAGTTTAAAAAAAAAAGTTTTTCAAAACTCCGTTGTTAGTTTATTTCCTTACAAAGAATTCAGATTTTCGTTCTCTCCCTCGCAGATTCAGCATTTCTAATAATACATATTTTTTTTAATATATAGAACAATTTTTTTGAAACACTTTGTCTTTGGCTCATGCAAGTTGTCATTTATTTAAGCGCACGAAATGACGTTTTTTTTTAATGCTGAGTTATTTTTAATTTCGTTTGTTTGTTTGTTGTGGGTAATCTCTGGAACTACTGAAGTAACTCTAAAAATTATTTTACTGGTAGAAAGCTACACTATCCCTGAGTGATATGTATAAATATTTTGTTTACAGCGCAGGTGAAGACGCGGCCAAAAGCTAGTACTTCATAAATGGAATAGTTATCCTGATTGTACACATTCATCAACTCACGAATTAACTCTTTATATTATCAGTGGTTTCTCTACTTTATAAGCCTCTACAGTCTACAATACTTTACGAGCGGCTGAGTGTACGCATAAATCATTACGCGAAGGCTTGCATTATGCGAGCGGCGGTCGTCGGTCATGGACCCACTAAACTGGTTCCCTTATTGTTCCATCGAGGCCTAAATACTGGAGTATAAATTCAAATAAAGAGATAGAGATTTATTTATTTAAGTATACATTGCCACATAATGCGTAATGGTAACATTTTTCAGAATGTACTAAATTACACATTATACCCTGTTAAAGGGTGTTGCAAACAGTACTGTTACTAACCTACGTACTAAAAAACTAAAACAACCTATTAATAAATATAGTAATACAGAAAACTTATACGACTTATAACTATAATTTATAAATTATTTTCCTCCAAAAAATTCTTCTATATTATAATAGCATTTTTTTATTACTAAATGTTTTAGGTTCTTTTGGAATTTTCTAGGAATTTTCAATACTTGCTCTACATTTAACTTTTTGATTTGCCTTCCCTCAAAATTAAGTTGGCTTCAAAATTAAGTAAGTAACTTCTGTGATTATTTGTACCGTAACTATATTTATTTTTTTCAACTTATTGTTAATATAAAATAAGGAACTATGGAAAATGTAAGTCTATAATATTTACTGTTAACAGAATATTGGAAAAAAATGATAGGGTAGTGTTTGTAGACCAATATGTTTACCAGTTTGTACAATGTAGAGCAAACATAATATAACTTACATTTACTGTCATCTAGCGGCAAGTAGCGGAACCACAGTTGCAAAAGTAAGTCGTAGATGGCGCTTACTGTATTTTGTGTTGCAAAATAGAGTTTCAGCGCAGTGGTTACTTACCTGAAACAACAAAATATTTTTATTAATTGATTGATTACATGAGGTAATTTAAAATTTTAATAGTTGAAGAAAAATATTTTCGGACGATTTTTTTAAGCTTATTATCGTCTCTTTCCACAATACAATGTTATTTTAACCGAAACTGAATTTTTACAGTGAACATTACGACATATTCATTATTCTTTTGTCTTAAAAAATAAATTGTAACAACAAACATATTATTGCTGATTTTCTCCCGTAGACTTGTAGACCCTCGCTTCGCAAATGTAGCTAAATAATCTAACCATGTTGGTAGAGTTTTTTTCTCTTTTTTTTTTCCTCTTATGTTTTGACTCCAGACATAGTGCTTTTTGTCAGTGTCAAGTTTTGAAATATTAATTAAAACAAGTCTCAAGCAAAGTAACTCTCGATCAAGTCCAAGTCATGATCCAGTAAAGTGGTGGAGACTTTACTAGAGGGTTTAGTTTTGGAATTTGGAAACAACACAAAAAGTCACTTTTGACGAAATTATACTATTCGCCAACACTCGTGCACGTTCAGGTATATTTAATGGATAAAAATCCATAGTTTTTACACGTAAATAGATAAATATAACCTTTATTCCTACCAAACCGATGCAACGGGACTTTTGGCGTAACTTCAAGAAGTCATGTCGCGTCATTGTATTATTTTCCAAAACTTGTCTTATTTCGAGTGTTAACTCGAAAGTTCCGCCAAAAGTCCCGTTGCATCGGTTTGGTAGGAATAAAGGTTATATTTATCTATGGAGTAAAGTTACCATGTTGATGATCAAATTTTGCAGAACTAGAAATAAAACACTGCACCATAATAGCTATAGGTAATGTTCTTACATTCAACGCGTTATCAGCTCGGTAGCAAATTGTTGCTAATCTACATACAAACAGTAGTTATTTCCTGTGTGGGAAGGAGCACATTTTGTACTAAGCTGCACAGGCCCACGCGATGTTTGAAACCCCTTTTTATATGAGTTAAAGTAATGTTTTTAGGTACTTTTTGTGTTTACGCTTTTGTTACTTATTCACCTTTTACTTACACTTTTTTTTTTCACTTCTTACTTGGTGTTCGTTTGACCACATCTCACGAAAGCGACGATGTGGCTGAAGATAAAGCACGCTTGCCTAGGAAGAACCTATTCACTATTTTCTTGAACAGCCCCGGATTGTATTTGTAACGTAACGAGAGCATAATTATCCTAACTAATATTATAAATGCGAAAGTAACTCTGTCTCTTTGTCTGGGTGTTTGTTGCGTTATCACGGCTACACGACTGAACGGATCGACCTGAATTTTTGCATATATTTAGAGACGGACATAGGATCCTATTTTTTTTTAGGTCCACACGAACGAAGTGGTGGAAGTGTGTAGAGCGCCTTACAACTGTGAACGTAAATAAGGGCCTTATCAAGCCTTCATATTTTACGTAACTAAGGGCCTTATCAAGCCTTCATATTTTGGATTTTGAATATAACTAAGACGTTGTGGATGTAATTACTTACGGAATACTAAAACGTAAATAATTAATAGAAAACCAATATTACGAAGACACCAATACACTTATGGCCTATATTCCCACTCGTTGCTTATAATTATGAACCACAAGAAATTGTCCTGTATCCAATGGGCATAGATATATCTTAATGCCTTTACCCATAATTATGTGGTAGAATATGTACTCATATTATGCTGCTGATGATGATAATGATCATGTTAACATAACAAGTCCTTGGATTTTCTTCAAAGAAACTGAAACACATTCATACAAAATGGCAATCGTATAGACGACGGAACCATCTTTAGAACAATCATACCACTTGAAAATAAAATTCATCGCAGAATTATCATATTCTGAAAGTAAACAATACTAATGAGATGATAATTTTCCCGACAAATGCAAAGTAAGTAGCTATAATTCGATGAGGTCAGAGTGATCTCATGCTGCAGTGGAGTCGCTTGAGCGAAACAAATTTTTTAATTGATCCAATTGAATACAACGCTTCCAAGAAAAAGCGGCTTTTAGCATTCCGCCACACTCTTTTAGTTACTTAGGTTCCAAATCTATAAAATTATATTTAAAGTTGTATGTATGCTACTTTGCTACCTTGCTTAAAGAATTAGTATAGCAATTCAACAAGATAGTTCAGCCAGCACGAAACCAGCTGTGAGAAATTTATTATATTAGTGCTAGTTTTAATTTGTTTTCTATTCCCTCTTTCTTTTTTTCTCTTTAGTTTTGGATCTATACATTATTTATTTAGCCAGTGTCAAGCAAAGAAGAGAAAAAAAAAAGAAATTGTAATATTTCAAGTGAAGACAAATATTTCACAATTAAAATAAGTCTTAGTCATAGTCTAAGTCAAGAAAAGCATGTCACGGTCAAGTCCACGAAATGCCCAAGTAAAGTGTTAGATACTTTACTAAAGGTTTCTATGGAGTTTTGGAAACAACACGAAGAGCACGTTTCACAACATTAGACAATTCACCAAAAAGAAAAATACAATGACCCGACATGATTTCTTGGCGTTCCCGCAAAAACTCCTTCAGTTGTTTATTTTGGTTTTATGTTGTGCAACTATTGCCAGTGGTAGAAAACTATGCAAATAAATAGGTATACGCAGGCTCCAACCAATAGTTCATCTCTCTTCTTCTCTTATGATCGGACCCAAATTGTTAGTGAAATATATTTTCAACTAGTCGTTCCCGTGACTTTTTTCGCGTGGACATAAAAAAGTATCCTATGTCCGTCTTTGTGATATAACAGTAACTCCTGATCAAATTTCATCCAGATTCAGATCCAGATTCAGATTCCGCCGTTTACCCGTGATAATATGAACCCGTGAAGATATTAAAAAAATGTCTTTTTTTTTTCTCTCTGTTATATTTATATTAAAAAATGTTGATAAACATACAGTGCAAACGAGAGAGCAAGAACAGGGTATGCATCCTCTTGAGTTTAGAATATCATTGCCAACCTTCATATAAATTTTCATTTTATATTTTTTTAATTTGGCTAAGGAAAAGACGAAACAATACAAGAGAAATATTTTTTTCCTTCTCTCCTTCGCCAAAAATAATAAGATAACAACATAAAAATAAAAATATACTTAGGCAATGGTATTCTAAAGTCGATGAAAAGAGATTTAGTTTTTAATTACAATTTTTTTTTTTTGATAAAGTGCGAACGAGATAGCGGTAACCCTGGTATGCCTTCTTAAAGAGGAAAGTAATCATGTCACGCGATAATAAGATAAGGAATGTTAAAAAAATGTGAGAAAGTAAACTCGCTTAGCGATGCGTGCCCCGTATGTTTGAATTGACAATTAGAAGGTCAGCCTCTGCCTTTCCTGACTCTAACCAATTTCATTCAAGCCGCATACCTTAAAACTAATCTGTGGCTTTGACAAATATAGCCTATGAATGTATTTGTACTCATATACATCAGTAATGTAAGCACGATGTTCAGGCAAACTACCGGTTGGCAGCATTCCCAGCATGCTGGCGTCATTATCACGCTGAATGCCAAGGTTTATGCGGCTCTTACGTCAACTGAACCCACGGAATCAGTTGACATAATGCTCATTTTGAATTGGTCTACTGGACCCATAAACACATTTTGTAATTTGAATAGACACGGAGAAAATTTTTTGACATTCATATTACGAAAATATGAGACCCATCGCAATTCTTCAGTTATTTTTTCAGGTTTTGTGCCAGAAAAAGGCCAGCATGTTGGTCTTATGTCTCATCATACAGGGCTCTGATAGATGGGCTTGAACATTTGGACATTTCGCGGCTTAACGGCTGAAGGGATCAAGCTGAATTTTTGCGTAGATATAGGATGGAATGGATATCGGAGACGGAAATAGGCTCCAGCTGGTTTTATTACAAAGAAACGCGTAGTATGTTAGGAATTAGATGCAGGCCCGTCGTTTGTGTGTTCCTCTTTTTTAAGAAATCGATACATTATCAGATGTTTTTGAAGAGGATAAGAGTTTTGTAGTGAGGCGTAGAGTTTTATGAAACAATAATTAAAACAAATTAAAACCAAAACAATATTTACTTGCCAAGTATAAAAAATAAATAGTTGCTGTGTTAAACCTCTTCTCAATTTTGTACCAAAACTCACAAGCTCAATTCAGCCCAAGTAAACCTGAAGTTAGCAAGAAGTAATGAGTACAGGCTTTCATAGAAGCCTCTCATAAAAACCAGTTCCAGACCAGATGCCAAGAGACAATTATTGGCGCAGTTGACAATATCGATGTGAGAACGGATGGAAATCATTAACGAATATCTGACATGCCCATAAAGAGTTTAATTGCTTCACTGTGAAATGTTGTTTACCAAGAAAAAAAAAAGTAGTTCGCGCCGTAATAAGACCTCACGACCTCTGTACGATCACAATTCCTACCGATTTAGCTCATATACGAAATGAAAAATTTGATGACGAAAAAAATTTATGATTTACTTGCCCACAAAACTTCAGAAAGTTCAACGGTTCGCAAGTCACCGCAAGTATTCGAACACTAGAAATAATCTTACTTACACTTGGCTGTTCAAAACCTGTCAAGCTGTTTAAATTACAGATCACAAACTAAGAGACGAACAACAAACAAACATACCTACTCTCCGACTCCAGCAGTTAATTAAAAATAGGTTATACTTGACGCTGTATAACAGTTTTCACGTCATTTGTTCTAAATTCATAATAATATAGTTACAATTTCGCAAGTTTTTTTTTTCTTTTTCCTCCTACGAGGATTTCATTTGCCAGTGTCAAGTATACTTATATATTTTCAAGTTTTGTTAAATATTATCAAACAAGTCATAGTCTCAGTCAAAGGCGGGCAAAGCAAGTCACGGTCAAGTCCAAGTCATGCCCCAGTAAAGTGGTGAAAACTTTACTAGAGCCTTCTATGGAATTTTGGCAACAATTCACGTTTCACGAAATTATACCATTGACCAACACTCGTGCATGTTCACGAACACTTAACGGGTAAAATTTCACCGTTTTTACACATTAACACAAGTTTTGGAAAATAATATAATGACGCGACATGATTTCTTCATGTTCCCGCCAAAACTGCTCATCAAGTGTTACTGTATTTTTAGTTTATTCATAATGGCGTCGATTCCATAAATGTAACTTAGTGCTATTGCTGTCTTTTACTAATAGAAACAAGAACAATATAGCATGTATTTTCGTGCTGTCAAACGAGTTTACCGATTTAAACCGCGAAGAAAAACGTGCACTAGCGACACAAAAAAAAACTTTTTAGTCGGCACCCGATCAGGTCTCGTCTAAGTTTGTATGGAGAACTAAGATCTGAATTATTTTGACAGACCATACTATCTCTTTTTTTGTGTTTCTATAAGTAAAAGATAGCAATAGCAGTAAAATTCGTTTAGCGAGTTAAAGTGGAATCGACGCCATTATCAACAAAACGGAGAAAAATAAAATTGGTGCTGCAACAAAGAAACTTTAATC
The DNA here is from genome assembly GCA_947579745.1 of Apocheima hispidaria. Taxonomy (NCBI): domain Eukaryota; kingdom Metazoa; phylum Arthropoda; class Insecta; order Lepidoptera; family Geometridae; genus Apocheima; species Apocheima hispidaria. Next base: position 14,042,093 of record OX388146.1, read on the forward strand.
TCACAGAACCGTTTACGGTAAAAAGCTGCTGTAACAAAGTTTTTATTACCAAATTTTTATTGAATTCCATTTATTAAATTCCAACATTTTCTTTTAACAATGTTCTGGATTTGTTACAATCGCAATGTTCAAATTAAACACTAGTTTAGTCGTCGCAACAACATAAACAGTGCTTGGATGACTCCAATCGAGGCAAGCTCAATGCAGTCTTAAAATAAAAATTTTACGTACTTAGGGCAGATTCAATGTTTAAAAGTCATGTTACTAAAATCATTATTAACTCGGTCAGTTAAAGCAAAGATAAACATGACATGAACAATATACCGGAAACGGTACCTGGAACGAAGGGGTGACAGAGAGAGGAACACAGGAAGCGGATGTAAGCGGCGCGGGCGCAGTTAGTGTTACACAGGTGCGTTGGGGCACGTGTGCTATGATTTAACTTTAATCGTGATCCTGTTTAAGTTATGACTATTTTTATTTCGAAACGTGACTTCAACAAACATTTTAAATAAAACGGTATGGTTTTCTATGAAATTATGTTAATCTCACAGAATTTACCATAGACTTATATTTGTATAGGGCTTACACTTAAATCTCTAAAACTTAAATATCTGCGTTATGGATGTTTTACGTGTGGTGGACATTTAGCGAGTAATTATATATAAAGCTCTGGAGCGACCTTATCGACGTAGAAGAAGCATTTCTAACTAAGCCAGGAATAACCACCTGACTTGGTAGGTACACCAGGCAGGAGGGTCGTACGTAGCGTGCCTGCTTTAGAAGCAGGAGGTTCGATTTTGATTGATAGATTTAAATATCTTCTCTGGGTCTGGGTGTTGGTTGTGAATGTCTTTGTGTGTACCATTGTATCCCCGACACAGGGAATCCTAGTGGAGAAGCTTTATTAACATACCGATAAAATAACTCAGAATAGCTTTTTACATGACGTAATAATTCTTTGGCAGAAAGCAATCTCATAAAGTTCTAAACCTTCCAATAAATCTAAGAAAAAGGCTGTCAGTTTGCTACTACGTGCTGTGAATATGATAACTGGTATAGTACTCATACTGCCTACACACACGCCAAAAAAACCGATCGGAGCTACTATAATACGTAATAATAAGTAGTCGGTAACTATCCGATGATTCACAATTATCAAGCACATGCGAATTATAGAATCAATGTCAAGATTGCAAGGATATTGACGCCTACAAGATGCAAGCGGTTGCCATTTATGTCGATGATTTATTTAGTTGTATTTCGTATTCTTTAGGGTTTGTTCAGAGCATGATTGTGTCAATTCAGTTGTACCGTGTACGACTCACTACACCAGGCCAGCTTGAAATGACTAAATTTATCTGCGTCTCTTTTCAATTCTGTGTGAGGAAAGAGGATATAAACAATTCAAGAGCTGTCAAATTTAGTTAGTAACAAACAATTTGCTAATTTTGGGAATGGTAATTCCCATTTTCACAATTCTGTTGTACTATTTTTTAAGTAAACATAATCTGACAGCTCATAAATCGCTGCATTCGCTAAAATCACTGCATCCCTTTTTCACATATTAAGTTTAAAAACACAAAGATCACTTTAGTTCTGTCATATTTCATTATTATGTCGTTGTCGTTATTATGTCATTATTTTATGTTCTGTCCGTGTGTGCAATAATGTCCCAGATATTTATTATTATTTATTATATTAGTTTAGTTTAAGGAATGGTATAAAATAATCGACTCCAATGACCTGCATCATCGTCATTCTCCTGCGGTTGTCTGTTTTTGGACGTGGAACTTTATGCACACCACTGAATTCAGTCTTCACCTCATATATGTTTCAAGAGTCCAAAGCATTATGCAATATCTTACAATGTAAGCTAACCGCAGATACTTTATGCTAAGGATGATTTTATACTTAGATCATAGAAATCTCACAAAACAGGCAGGCGTCAGCGGTCCGCGGTCAGGAGGCAACAGTTAGACATGTAATGTATGCATCAGGCGCCACTAATAACTTCCTCATATACGCAAAGATGATGAGATTCCACAAAATTCAATCAAACCTGGCCATACATAATTATAACGGATATGATTAACTAACGGACATTGTTGTCTTCGCCTGTTGACTTTAACGTTCATTATTTGAAGCTTTTTGATGTTTTAACGTTTTGTTTACGTTAAGTGACTTGCGACCAAGGCCTTAAGTAAGGCTGAAGTGGCAATGAGCAGGCCACATCACATTATTCTCTTGCAGAACCGATAACTTAAGGGAAGAAAGGTGGCAACAGTGGCAACCATGAACATGACGATATTGTGAAAGCTGCGGGCAACCGGCGAATGCAAATAGCAGATTGTCTTTCAGTGTAAAAATATATACTCTGGCATTCTTGTTGATGATGATGATAATGAAACTTAGAACTTAAAATGTTCAGCTAACTAAACATTTAACCAAAAATTGGCTTACACTGTAGGTTCAAGAAGATCGTGCCGTTCTTATGCAGAGCTTGAAGCGCGCGTTGTTCGAAGTTAGTAAGGTTATAATCATCTTACCAATTTCCAACAACGAACGCATCGATGTCTGCATAAGAATGAAATCTTGCACCGGCAGTCGGAAAATTTGGAAAATCAGGGCGCCAAACATTTTTTTTTTTTACAGATACAGCAACGACCTGTTCCATTAGTTGTTTTAGCCAGGAATTATAATATATTTGTGTCGTGTACCTTAGCGACGTTGTAAAACTTCCTTCGTACATTGTTTTTATCGAATGAACTGAATGTATACTTATGCATGTGATAGACCACGTACTGTCTTGGCTTATAATACTCGCACATATTTCTAGGTATTGCAGTAAGAATTTGATAACAATTAATTAATTTTCTTGCTCATGACCTTTTGTACACCAGTGGCTGACGTAGCCTCTACAAATTAGCTACTTGTCAAGAAAATTCAATAACTATGATAATGCGCTGTACAACCCCGCATGGATGATATGTTTTGTCCGTAAATCAATCTTGACGTATTTTGTTTAAATACTGGTATATCAGAATTGTATAACGGTAGAATGTTGATGTCAAATTCAATGAAAGTCAAATTACAACCATTGAAATGTTTTTGATGAATCATATAATAATTACTGAAAGCCTAGCTATTAAACTTTGTAATATGTTCGTGCAAGGCACCGAGGCAGATGGGGCAATAAGGGAGCTAGAGACGATATGGATGATATTGTTAACTTTAGCCAACAAACTGGTAATGGGCTTTATATATTTGGATCATTTTTAGACCTTCAATGGTATCTGGATAATCCAACCGTTAGTTTTATATAGTAGGCTAAGACGTTTGGGTAATTGGTTTTAGTTTGTGTGCATTTTGTTTAGTTAATAAAGGCACTTCAAGGGGAAGCCCTATACTCAGCAGTGGACTAGCCCGGTAAAAATCTCTTATTACTAAAAAAAAGTTTACTGTTATCAAGAAATTACCAAAAAACTTGATATCAACTTAAAGGAATTAATCGATTGTGTATTTTTTTTTGTTTGCTAACCCATATTTAAAAAATGTAGTCCAACTTATCGTAATAGCAGCATCCTCTCACTACATGTAATATCTATCAGGAAGCCAATGATACCCATTCCGCTTTACATATGTTGTGTCATAATCAGCAAAAACTTTCACAATGATAAAAAAACCCGTTCGGAAACCATTTATCATAGCGACCTTAATCCAACCGGTTTTATCGATGTACACCAATGATATAGTAAATGTAATTGATGTGCACTAAATCAGTTGTGAAACTGCACTACATAAGATTCTACGAGTTTTAAGTACAAAATGCTTTAAAAATTATAATTTAAACGATTGGACTTTTAATTTCACTACTTATCTCTCTACTCGTCGTTCTTAATATAAGAATGTTGTTGTGAAATAAGATGAGAGCTTTATCAGCTTTCAATCTGTGGCCATGAAAGCAAAATGGGACATGAAACATAAAATTGATGGTCCATGACATTAATTTATCATCGTCATAAAGAACAGGCTTGTTCTACCCACTCTCTTAGAAGTCGAAGATATTTAATGATCAATTAAAGTTTTGCAATTGCGTTTTCATTAACTTTTCCAATTGTCTTATCATGAACAATAAAACATGTAGTACTACACGGGAGTACATATTACGTTTTGTTTAAAAATGCTCGTTCGTTTGAGGCTTTAAGCCAATAAAAAAATAAAATAAAGTCTAAATACGAACCGTTTTGCTCATCCTGAGTCGACTCAAAGTCCGCCAATGAAATATTGGACAAGTCTTCGACGTAGACCTGAGGATTCCTGCTCAGTGAGTGCCGGCCTCCGAGTGAGTGGTAGCATGTTTCCTCTTCATCCGCGGCCTCCTCCGTCGACGACCCTTTCAGGCAGGAGTGGAAACTCCTGGAAAGACGGCGTTCCGTACTCATTCTCACTCATGTCCTAATACCACATACGAATACAACCCTTCTCACTTTTTAATAAACACTATTTTTGGGCGCAATAATTCTTGATGCACTTTCATTGACTTGTAATACGAGATCAACATTAAAGACTTGAATGAATCATCGCTGCAATGAGATCTTCAAACACTTTTTTAACTCGTTGACGTCACTTTATTATCGTCTATCGTTACATCAGTCAGTGAGTAATTATTATTTATTTTCCAGTAGGTTTATTAATCACGATGGTCGACACGCCTTCTGATTTATCACTGTATTCGGTGTCACATTTCTTATCATGTACTTATCACAACGACTGTAATCGTAAGATTTAATGATACACTGAACGAGTGATCTACATGTAAATAAACAGCATTTTCATTATTCAATAATACGTGGTTTACGGAAATCTATAATCTATTGCATTTAATAGTGTCCTTCATTTTGTCTTATCAGAGATTAAGTTTTTTATACGGTGCCATATTTTTGAATTGATGTAAAATATGCATAGAACGTCATTCGCTGATGTGTTTACAGCAGAAATAAGCTGGATTTTCGTTGTTATAGAATTGTTATGTAGACACCTTGTTAGCAAATACATATTGGTCGTATTGTTTACATCTCAACGTCGAGTTTCACGAATTCTTGCACGTATATGCAAGTAAGTCATAATCTCACAATATAGGCAAATGATTAATTTTGAATTATCAATATCATGAATTATATATTATATTATCTCTTGTTCAATGTGAAATAAACTATCAACGGCCCGCGGTTTCACCCGCGTGGAAAATCCCTCTGGACCCGGTCATTTTGCACGATAAAAAGTAGCCTATGTCACTTATCGAACCTTAAAATATACTCATGCAAAAAATTAAGCCGACACGTTACTACGTGAAAGAGGCATTCGCAAACCAACAAACACACTGTCGCATTTATAATATTAGTAGGGATTAATTCTCCATTTCCCAGAAACAGGTGTGTATACTTATTACTTACTACCCCCATGATATTCCACAAATAATTTCGATGCCATTACTACAATTTCAGCACCAGATTAATTAAATTAAAAGACACGAATCAATTAATAGCAGTAAGGATTATTATAGACATCTCTTACTGAAAGCAAACTCAGCGCATCAAAGTGATCAGCTACGCGGTTGCTCTTCTATTTGAAATCAATTATATTTTTGCACAGTTTGTCAAGTAATAAAGTAATTATTTAATAGTGAAAGTCGCAAATAATATAAATATTAAATACTACGCAGATTAGACTGTGTTGTATACGAAGACAAACGGCGAACTGGAGAAGAAGGAAGAAGACAACTTGCACAATATCCTGCAATGGACTAGAACTGTGAACCTTTATTGCTTGGAACAAGATAGGAAAAGTTTGTTGACCTGACAGTCAATTTCTATAGTCTAAGACTATTTAGAGAGAGAGAGAGAGAGAGATAGTCAGCCATGCAGCCACGCCCAAGCACCAGCTTGGCTGATAACAGCCAGTGGCAGAGGCGCCAGAAGAATATAGGAGTACATTATAGTCTCAGGATTCAGATATTAATATATTTAACTAAGAGACAGTGTACTCTGAGAAACATTCAAGAATATATTTTTTGCTTTACTTTCAGAAAGCCACTACCAGCAACCGCTTAATATGCCGTCTAGGCAAGACAAGTGACGAGATTGCGACATTCCATATCGTGCAGTACCAAAAACCGGCGACAACCCGTAAAACACGTTGTCGGGACACAGGGAACACGACAATCGGGGTCGATGACCTCACCAGAATGAGGCCTACCACACATTCGGCTAATGAATGGCAGAGGAACAAAGCATCGCGTCTTTGTAGCCGTGAACCTATTCATGTATTCCTGCGGCTGCGCTGCGAGTGTCGTAACTTTAAAACACACAGACGCATAAACATTAAAAGCTTACGAGTAGATCAGCTTCTTGGAAACTAAAGACACTTTGAAATTTGAACATTTTGATAAACGTTATGGACTAAAACATAAAAAGTAAGTAATCAGCTTTCACAAATTTTATTCAGGTTCACTCTCCAGAACGAAAAATTCGGATACTAAGCGATTTTAAGCATTCTTGAAACACTAACCACCCAATCAGCCTAGACTAGTCTAGTTAAACAATATGAATTAAAAAAACAAAAGTTTGATGACTAGTTGCTCAGTGCTCACACAAGCTTTAATGAATAATAATATCGCTGTAATTAGGTACACTTTTCTTCTTATTTTTTTATATCTTCGTCGTAAACTAATTAATGAGGAAATCAAGTCTACGTACTTCATAACCCTGACCACTATGGCCGCGACAAATCGCGCAATTTGACCGTAAACCGTTTACAAATCAAAGATCCAGTGATTCGTGAACGTAATTGTAATTGGACATGGATATCAATCAATATTGTTTTAGAAACATATTAACCTGTTAGGTAATCAGTTTTTTAGAAAGTACCTCAGTAACCAAAGTTATGACAACGCATCATCGTCTATAATATCATTGTCTTATCAAAGAACTCACTTTTACAATCAAACTGTGATTGGAACGATCGAAGAAATGTCACATAAGAAGGCGGATATTACTCACAAAAAAAAAAAAAAAACCCTGAAACCGCATTGACTAGTATGAGCATTGACAGTGTGGGAGTTGTATGTTGTGTAACAATTACCGAGAAGAGTATCTGAATCTAGAAAGAGGCAGTTACGAGGAACATCTGAATTGAATTAGACACCAGATTGCACTTCACGCGTTGACAAAAAGAGTGAAATCCTAAACGACCTATTGTTTCGCTGGAAAGTTCAGTGTGGGAGCTAGAACATTGACTTGCCGGGGTAAAAATAGTGGAATGGCGTAATAAGCTTTCCTTTCATGCGTACCTATCATTACAATAATTACACTTATCTACTAAAATTTCATTCCAGACTTTCTTGGTAACGCTAATAATTAAGGATTGTTTTGTGAGAAAAAGATAAAAGCACGTGGTCATTTTAGCGGGACTGTTTGGAGATAGTAACCATTTAAATGGTTATCCATCTACTGCTATCAATGAACAAGCTCCGATATCCTATTGTTTCGAAGGCCGTTCCAAGGCGCCAGACCACCCGGAACTGGCTGATATATTTTAAGGCGGTAAATGGTTCCGACTCCATTCAACAATAAGAAACAATGGGAGCTCTGATTGCGAATAGTCACAACTGAGCGGCAATTGGAAGCTCGAGTAAATATTTTATTATTACGACTATAGCTTTCGTTGGTTCATTAAAAGGTGATTACCAAGTTGCGCCTCGCAAAGGTACGTCACAATAATGGAAACTTGTATGAGGCCGAGCTTGGCTCGCGGCCAATGTTTTCCGCCACGAGTCCGATTTTCCCGAGATAAAGAACGCCAGGGCTCCACCGGCCTTAATAATGACGTGCCGGCACCTAAATCATCTACAGTGCTATAAGCACGCGAAGGCCGAAACAATAGCTAGAGAATAAAATAACATAGGAACTTGTTCTTGCATTGTTCAAATGTTCACAATCCTTCAAGGTCAACCTTGTCGCGGTATCTCGATAACAACCGATACTATAGAGTAGCGCTGATTGTCATTGACCCGTATATTCACTCTATCGACACACCTACACGGTCAACAGACGACACTAAGAATAGTTCCGAGTCTCGTCAGAGAATAAGCTGAGTCGCTCACTCCGAATCGGTCAAGGAGACTAAACAACGGGTGGTCCATACTCCATATGGCCAACATAATTTATATCGTATGAAAACGCTGCATGTGGTCGTGGACATAGACGAGTGAAATTTCGCGCTAAGTTCGAGTAATTCTGAACATTTGCATATAAACCAAATCTCTTAAAGCAGAACAGTGATATGAGCACGCTTATGACGCTGTTTCTTGTCGCTTACGACTACGTTTTGTTCTTGATACATATGTAGATAGATGGAAAGCCGCAAGTTGTCTTTAAATGGGGTAGTCTGATAGAGCAAATAAAACTCATCCGCTTGCGATGACAATCGCTGACACGTTAACTAATGATGAGGGCAGGTATAAATCATGTTGATAATAGCCAGCGCCGCTCGAAGACGGCCGGAGGAAACGGTCGATTTGCGACGGATATGGCGATTGGGACAAGTGGGCCGAGACCTGATGTAAGACAAGTACTAGTTGAACCCGTGAACTGAGTTATTAATCTCGCTCATTATGTGGTGTCGTGGTCACAATGGCTTTATTGTGCGCTTGCTGTGGCTCGCGTAGCTTTACTGTAGCCTACAAAAGACGGATAAAAAAATATACGCTATTGTACTCTACGGTACACGTACGTTTGTATTTGTACAGTTTTATTGTTATGATTTGTGGAGTTCTGGTTGATTTCTCCGATTGCTTAGTTTTTGTATTTAAATTGCAAGGACATTTTTTGAAACAGAAATTTTGATTCTGTTTTTCAACTGTTATATGCCATGTATACGCCGGATGCTAACATTAATTTGGTAATTTCCAACTTAAAAAACACGTATCCAGTAAATACTCAGTTCACTAACAAACTGTAATGTTTAAAGCTTAACATGAATCGAGATGCTGTTTATTCACACTGGGAATCACCAACACCAAAATAGATAACACCAAAATAAACGCGCACGTCACATCAAAACTGAACCGAGCTCCTTACACAAACACAACACAGGAACAATCCTTTACGAGATTCGTATTAAAACCCACGTTTGCCTTACACGGACACGACTCGGTTTTCTAACTACTGATGAAACAGATACGTGACTGTCTTCATTCAGAGATACCAACAAACTGAGCGAGGCGCGCGCGCGCACCGCACCAGACACGCTGTGTACGCGCACGCCTTCGTCCTCCATGGCAGACCGTTTATTTACTATTCACGGTTTAAAACTCAAACGTGCTCTAATAATCAACATGGCGCAGATGTACCGGCATTTTTCACGCCGCTGTGGTAAACAATCCAATAAAAAGAGGAAATGTTCATGATTGCGAGGGAAAAGATAACGAATCATTATAGAGCCATTATGTCTTAGAAAACTACAATCATTTATAATTGTCTTGCAATTACAGGAAAAGTCTAACCTTACTTTTAACAGCTAATGGAGGATGTTATTTCAATCCGCATCAAGAAGAACATTCTTATGTAACGCACCGAAGATTTATAAATTGTTTGAATAGCAACTGAAGACTTACAATAGTTATCAAAAATAGAAGAATTCTAGTTTAACCCAATGAAAGTGAAAGCAACCCAAAATACGAGTAGCAGTCAGAAGGCTAACCAGACCCAGGGGGCTCGATAACCTGTTGATGTATTGACCATTTTTACTGTTCACTTTCAAAATAAAAACTATCGAGCAGGTAAAGATAATATGTTAAGGAACCATGGGCGCAACGAACTCTAGGCTCGGAAACCCGGGATAGCTGCAAGAATGATCTGTACACTTGTGTAATTATTTTAAGCCCGCTAGACGAGGACGGACAAACAGATACAGGGACCTGCTGGAATGTCAGCTGCGTGTTTAAGGATAGCTCTACACTAATAAGGAATGCTAGTGACGAGGGGAAGATGAAGTACTAGGATGGGAAGTTGTGGTATGTTTTGTAATGCGATACAATTATGGTAACAGGAAGTCTTGTCAACTGCGCCTTAGCTATCTTTAGACAGGTACAAATTTAGAACGAAAGGATAGTTCACAATTTCAAGAAAGAAAGTAAATAAAATAAGTGTAAGGTCTCAATATAATAATATTCTTAGCGGAAAACATGCGTTCAAAACTAATGTTTTAATATAGTAAAGTAATATTTCGAGTGAATTTCTAATTTAAAAGTATAACATAACGATTCCAATTTCGATGTTAGACCTGAAAGTAACAAATCTGTCAGCAAAACAAAGGGATTAAAATCTAAGCATGTTTAAGCATGTGCTAAGCACGGTTTTTAAATTACTATGAGTCAACAAGATGTCGACCTTGGGATTATATCAATAATACGCTTACGTTGTTTTGTATCTCAGTACAAGTTCATGTAAATTAAATATCTCGTTCCGAACAAAAACTGATACGCAAATTTAGGATGTAGATGCGATGCGAAATAAAACATGTGAAGTGGCGATTGTTTGAAATGTATGTTAAGTTATTAAGATTAATGAGATGATAGTAAAACGAAAATTCTTGGGAGGTATGGGTAATGAAGTGGCAGATATTCTTGAACAACATTTTACCACAACAAAACGACGATAATATTAAATTTAAACATTAATGATGCAAAATCAGACAACCCACCAGGTAATAATAATCCGTGTGAACTTATCTCCATCATCAGAGAGAAACGAAAGAAGTTTGAGAGAAAAAACAAAATGATGAGCCACAACCAACTCTATCTATCGATAGTCCCAATCACTATATCTTCTATGTCCAGGGTGGTCAACCGGTCGATCGCGGCTATTAGCTCAGTCGATCGCGGCAGGGCAAAAACCATAATATAAAGTTCATTATACTTAATAATTGTGAGTTTTTTGGTACGCAGGAGCACGACTACATAGTAAACACAGACGAGGCGTTAACGAATATAATAATATTTATTTATAAAAAATACTTAAAACAGACGACGCAACGTAATCACATACTGCTGCACGTACCATTTTGTATCAGTTTTCAATCGCCGTTCCATCACGTTATTTGTTCTCTTCTCCACGCAGTAGATATTTGTTAAGAATAACTAGCAATTTTATGTTTTCCCTTTTAATGTAAGTACCTAGGTATATTATATATTATTATTATGAATATGTATATTTCATTTTTACTAAAATAATCTAAACTTAAATGTACAAACTAAAACTATAAACTATACTAAACTAAATAAGTACTTAAATAAATTAAATCTAAAATATCTACAAATAAAAAACGGCATTTAGGTCGCTGTCTGCGGGTAAGGTGCCCAAAAAGCTGGCGACATTACCCCTTTTAATAGAATAAAAATACTACATTTTATACAAAACTACGTTTCATTTAAAATTTCAAGAAATATGTAATTGGTAGATCGCACAGGGTTTCGTCACTAACAGTAGATTTTGGGTTAAATCAGGTTGGCCAGCCCTGTTCTATACAATCGCGTTGACTTGAATCCCGGCCAATGTGGGAAGTTCACAAGCTGACAAAGATTGAAATCCAGTAATTGCTAAGCTAATGTATTCCTCACAGATGCAGTAATGAGACCGTCTTATCAAAGCCGCGTGGGCGCAGGTTGGGCGGTTGTGGGCGGCTGAACTTGGCAGACTCAATCTTGCGCAAGAAGCCCTTCTATCTATCGAACGACAAACTAAATAAGACTGTTTTCGATGAGTGTTTATGAACAAAAAGATTTTAATAACAATAAAAGCAAAATAATATTCATTTACAGGTTTTTTGTAAGAATGAAATGATGTCCTTGACCTTCAGCGGATGCATCAAATATCAGTAGGTAAAGAATGGTGAGGAAAACTCCACATTTATTTACGTTTATAAGTAAAGTTATATTTAAAGATGATTTGTCATTTTGTTGGATTATGATGTCATTTCATCGCCTGTAGGATATGTTACATTTATTTATTTATTTATTTATTTATTTATTTATTCAAGTTCAAATTAAACACATAATTTACAGAATAATCCAAATCATTACATGCTGCAACTAAGATTGGCAAGGACCACAGTGCTAAATCTTGCCATCTTATCGAAAAATATATCCAGATCGGGTTGTCGAGAGAGTATGTCATTCAGTAGTTTTATGAATCTCGGTGTAGGTGCATTAAAAGCGCGAGCAGTGTGCAGCCATGATTACATGATTATTTAAACTACTATTTGTTACAAGCGACATCGTTCCGGTGGACATAAAAAAGTATCCTACGTCTTTGTGATATATAGTAACTCCTCATAAACTTTTATCAATTTATCAAGATAGGTTTAGCCGTGATAACGCGACAAGCAGCCAGGCAGAGAGACAAAGTTACTTCATATAGTTCGCTAGAAGGCGTTGATCTATGTTTGTGCATTTTTTAACGGTTTGTATGGACTGACAGTTGTAATGTAGGAAATTCTAAATCTCGCAAGGAAAGATTTTTCCTCGCGACGAACGTATTCATTTTCATAACTCGAAGCTTTTTTGGTCCTGATACGTCTGCGGCTATATTCGTCTGAATTATAATATTAGTTAGGATATCTATAGTTTGGTGTGAAAATTATTACTAATTTAGTAAAAATACTTTTAATAGCGGATACAGTTAAACTGAATCAATATCTCGTGATACCTAGTATAAACTGCTTAATTACCGAACACATTATTTCGTTATACATTTTAAAAAAATGGGATTACCTACGAAATATGTATCATCAAACATTCGTGTTCACAGAATCGTGACTATTTGTGACTGATGAAACACATTCACAAAACATAACTAGATATTACAACACGAACAGCTGATTAAAAAATGCAAGTTTTCAATCAACAAAACACGAGTAGCAACGAATGTAGTTGAACTATTGTCTAAATGGCAACTTGTTACCAAGTTGCCATTTACAAAACTCAAAGCTTTAATGGAACAGTAGATCAATGAAGTGATCGATGTGAAGGAAAGCGCAAAAAGTAGAATGAGTAACGAACTTTCGATAGAGAGAAGTGTGCTAATAGTATTCCGTGGCAATGTGCGTGCGAGTGGAAGCAGCCCGTGGGTATGTAGCGAATAACTGCATGTATAAACGCCTTAAACAGATGCAAGTGAAACTGATTTGGTACTTTGAATAACAGTGCACGCACTAAAATGTTCAAAGATGAATACACAGAGAACCGTTATGAAGCAAAGCGAGCCAAGCTCAACCCATTACGAAACAAGGTCAGTTTTTTTTCTGACTGAAAACTTTACAAAAAATAAGCAGATGAGTTTGAATGAAATATTTAAAAAAATACATAATATCACACGGTCAAGAGGATGCACAGACTTTGTGCCAAAAGGCTACTAACATAGTGCATCATTATTCAAAATTTCTGACGTATCAATATTTTAAATGGTTGAAGTATTTTACAGGAAAACAAAATCAGATACAAGTTTTTTTTTGTGCAGCTAGAGCTCTTATCTGAATTAAAATTATTGCGCCTACAAGTACTGAAAAAGATGTCAATGAAATAAAACAAAACAATCAACGGCCGATAAGCTGTTGTGTAGGAACTCACAAGGTATCACTGAACTAAATAGGGTAAGTGGAGTAAAGAATGCCATGTAGGCACTGTGTCGCCTCAATGGAGGAGATTAAGCACGCAGCTCACACATACACGTAAAAACATTGCTGTTCCTTATAGTTATCAGTGCTAAAGTACTAATCATATCTATGGATTGATATCCTCTGACACAAACGAGATCATATAATTTTGAGAATAGGAGAAACAAACGCTTGTATGCGTATTGTGCTAACAATAGCCTTATCCAAACCATTTGGCCGATAAAACTGATGGTTTGATTATAACTGATTCTGATCCTTATTAGTTACAATGTCATTTGAGTTCGTTCAGTTCTGAAAAGTTGTACAATCATTGGAATGGTATGTGTTTATGTCGTTTCATAAGTCAATCATGAACCATAACCATAAAATATTTCTGAAAAAAAATGCCCATGCTGTAACCTCGTTCCGATTGTATCGCGCACTATTTCTATGAGATTGCAGTTAACGTTTCTCCATCCGGTGGTGAGTAGTGAACACTCGGTCCTTAGATAAAACGACTGAACCAACTCTTTAATATTCTGTGCTAATACCTAAGCTAGTCTCTAACAAACTATAAATGTCTGTGGAACAGCTGATTTATGCTTTGAAAAGAATTATATATCATCAAGATTTACTTTATTATTGGTATTGCTATTAAATAGTCAGAACCTTCTCTGAGTTTGAATAAGCTATTTTGGGCTGTCTTCACACATCAGTATCTTTACATCCTGTTTTGTAACACGCTTAGAAAGATCGGCTTCTAATCTGCAGGTTCTAGAATCTGTGAAACAGTTTTTGCGAGTTTTGACATAGACACGCTTATTTTTATATAGATAGTTATTTAAGCTTACACAAGTATTTTGGTAATCCGTCTCTTTAATGCGGCCCTGTAATTGTTGATCAAAGTCACTAGCAAAATATTTTTTTATGAAATTTCGTTGGTATTTTTAAATCGACTAAGAAAACACCATGTACTTTTTATTAAATTATTATTTTCGATTTTTCAAAAAAAAAAAAGCTATTAAAAGGTGAACAAGGGTATGAATAAGAAGGTAAACTTATATGGAATACATATAGGTCTTGTGCACAATACTTATTTGGCGTACATTTTTACTATGTTTACAGCGAACATTATGAGTCGCAATGTTTTCTTAGCCGGCGAAAGTCATAAAGTATTACTGCATTTGCATCATACATAGAACTGAAAGCACCAAACGAGCCAGGATTTAACGATTCAAAGAATAGCTCCAATCGGCCGTTAAATACTAATGAGGATGTCGATAGTTGGAAATTGAGAAGTTTCAACAATCCTTTTATACTTGTTGAAACCCGTCCTGTGTATTTCGTATGTCCTAAAACTGCCGGATAAAGGGCAACAGCGTCTTCATGGCAAAAGATGAGAATTCTGTGATCCTGTGATCTGTGAGC
Source organism: Apocheima hispidaria (assembly GCA_947579745.1). Lineage (NCBI taxonomy): Eukaryota > Metazoa > Arthropoda > Insecta > Lepidoptera > Geometridae > Apocheima > Apocheima hispidaria. The sequence continues at coordinate 14,057,234 of OX388146.1, forward strand.
CGCCTGCCAAGCTCGGGGAATATGGCAACCCGAACAAAGGCCTACTTAGGCCTTTGTTCGGCAGTTAACATTGAAGTTCAGTTGTAGTGTAAATTGTATTCATAGATCTACTGAAAGCAGGACATTATCACGCTCTGCCAAAGGAAATACATATTACCATTATCACGTGTGGTGTGTTACTATAACCAAAAGTTATGCACTATAACTTATGAAAAGAATTGTAAAATAAACAGAGAAAAGCAACATTTAGAAATCTAATTCTTTGTCTGTAGTCTCAGTAGATTCGGTAGATTAAATATCAAGGCTGTCATAACATTATTTGAAATCATCTTGATTTACTGAAATGAAAAGTTTTAAACATTTCACAGCTTCAAGTTGAAACAACCAAGCAAGCGCAAGGTTTCACAAGTTTCGATTTAACTCCGAAGTTTCACTCTTAAAGATGCATAAGCACACAAGTTTAAAGCCGTCTCGTAAAGTACAGCTCCATGTTTTTAATTAACGTGAAGCACAAGATAATTCTAATAATTCAACGGTTTCCCTACTTTTGCTGTTAAAGTTACATAAGTTATGAGAATTTTCATCATACCCGTACCGCAAAAGAGAAAATGAAATCTGATGTATATTTGCCCGTGAAGATAGTGAATGCAAAATTGCCGAAGTATTGCAAACATAATATTCGAACAGATCTTTCTATATATCTTACGAATATTTGGTAATAAAATAAATAAATAATAATATTGGAAAATAAAATACAGTTTTAGACTTTCGTGGTTGTTTACAACATTACTATTAGTACTCACGGGATATTTACCACGGTTATTGTTTTTGTTGAGTTCCCGATATTTCAGCACAGTTGCATGCGCCATGTTCACGGGTAGACTGAAGATGCGGGTGGATGATAAAAAAGTAACCATAACCGTGGTAAATATCCCGTGAGTACTAATAGTAATGTTGGAAAATAAAATACTTAACTCGGAATTACTAAGCACAACTTTTTTGTACACAAGCGAATTGATTAAATGTTTCATATAATAATACGGCCAATCCCAATGAAGTGAATCGAAGACTACATTAACCCCACTAACATACAAATTGCCCTGTTCAATGAAGTAAATTTGCTGATCAGTGTTCACAGACAGATCAATTTCGGGACCAACAATAAACGACTGGACGAGTTTAGATGACGTTCCACGTTAATTATTCTCTGTCGCAATTGATGCCCTGTATAAAACAGAAAACATGTCTAAAGGTAGACTTCCGTGCTTCGCTTCCGGTGCGACAACGCTCGCACTATGAAAATGTATGGTGCCGTTTCCGAGGCCGACCGATAGACACCCGCGGCCAGTGCCATACATTTTCATGTGGCACCAGTTGCGCGCGGTTGCCATCGGTCGCTTTGCACGAAACTCCAACTTTATTCAAACCTTCGATGGTTTAAGACAAGTAAAAAGTTAATGAGTATATACTTGATTAACTTAATGGCTTCGTTAAGTATTTATAAGCATTACCTTTACTTTAGCATGATGTCCAGGTGCCTCTAAGAAATTACTGTAGAAAGCGAATACAAAATGAGTAGTTACTTTCATTTCGGCAAGAATTGGTATTACAGACATTAGTGGTTAGGGTTATATAGGCAGTTGTAATCGATAATGGCTTAGATTTAGACAAGATTTTTTATGCGTACTCTATAAAGTCATAAATCAGTTGTTTACGGCTATTCAAACAGACTTTCTATATATATTTAAAACATTACGCAGATTTAAAAGTTTTGGATAGTAGTTTAAATATTGAAATATCGTATAGTCTGTTAATCCTATCAAAATGTCATTTAAAAAGCTATATAAAAAGTAGCTTAACGTGGTCGGTACATGAATTTCCGGTTACCATCATAGGTACCGGAAAAGAGGGGAATGACCGCTGGACGGACATTTTGCTGGTTGGCAGGGCACCGCGAAAATTGTCACCAAGGTACCGTTTTGTTTGTCCGACAAAAATGACGTGAGTGCCAAGGGAGAATTTAAAATGCAAGTAAATTATCAATACAAACCACGAAATGAATAATATGAACACATAATAAATTTCGAAATAAAAAGGCTTCGAAAATGTAAAGTGTGTGTATGTGTATTTACTGTGTGTGTTTTGTGTATGTAAGTAAGTAATGTAAAATTGTGGAGGTTATTTTATATGTCACTGAACATGACCGCTGCCAATTTATCCTGATTACCCAGGCTTGCGATAAATTTCACTTCATTGGGTTGGTGTTTATAACCCAGTTATTTAAAAGGGAATATGAACTTTAGAGAGCAAGAAGAAAAAATGAGGTGATTTTTCTAGACCTTACTTTGTTCAACTGAAAAAAAACACGTTATTAATTAACTTTTACTCAAGAATCCTTAAGTTACGACATTGGAATTATTTTACAAAAACGCACCGCCACGTAAATGGTGAAAGTAGGGGGTTGGATTGCTAGAACCACTTGATATTGAAGGCGTTCAAGACTGTTGAAAGCTTTTATCGAAAGTGCCTTTGAGTTACGTTTATTGGGCGCTGAATGTTCCCCCAAAATCTCGAGTTATTCCTGCTATGCCTGTTCTCACGAAACGTTATCGACGCGGAGAATTTTGACGATAACCACGCACTTATCTGTCGCCGGGACTCGCCGAGCGCGATTTATAATGTTGACATTCTACGAAGGGGAGCCAGTAGCGCCATAAAAAGATTCCCTAAACACGTCATTATTAAGTTTACTCCTCGAGGATATTTAGTTTTATGACCATCTTTCATCTTCCGTTTCTTAAACAAACATTATCGAGGAATGTAGATGATCTACTCGCGAATCAACAGAGTTTAAGGTACTTTTTGCAGCTGCATCGAGTAGAGACCGAAATAAATATCGTTAAATAACGGCGATTAAAATTCCACAACATGCGGAGACCCGTATCGAATTCTCTTTGCATTCTAGTGTTGCATCGTATTGCTGAAAGACGTGGCGCGATTGTCAAATATACGCCCATTCTATTATGAACCGCTTACCTGCAAAAAGGAAGCTTTAACATTCCGTCGCTGTTAACAATCGATAGCAGAATGACAACAAACCACATTTGAATTTGCAGTAATTGCATTCATTACTCAAAAGGACGCTCTACATTAGGCATACCGACGATTGCTATGAGTTATACATATTAATAATTCTTGGAGTCAAGTGCACTATTCACAAAACAATAGTGGGCATTGTCGTTCATAGAACAGGAGGGTAAGCAGGTCTATATAGAGATCAGCGCAGGGAACAATGCAGCGTGGCAGGTAGCGGACTAGGGGATGCGGGTCTGCAAGATGTTGTTATCCACGGGCAGGACGTGACATATGCGCATTAGAATCCTGATTTTGATCCTATTAACTACACGCCGCCAAGGGGTAGAAGGCGATGTAGGTAATTTTTAAGTTAGATTTAAAATCCGTTCTTTGGCTATAGCACCGATCACGGCCACGTAGATAGGAAGTATGGAATCAGAAGATTGTGATTATTGCAAAAAGATCACCACGATCGCTATTGTCATAAATGTTCAATACCGAAGTTGTTCGTGTGTATCTAAACGTTCTAAGCACCTATTATTGTGGACAATCCGACCGCGAAGTGGCCTTTCGGTCACGGTGCGGAATCTCGAGATTCCTCTGGCTCCTCAGTATTCCGAAAATGTAATAGGCCTGGACCGTCCCCGTTGGATGTTTACTGCGCTGTGACTGTAACTAATTCGAAGATTTATTTGAAGTTATTGCTTTACCTTTGCTTTTTCACAGATTCGATTCTTTTCATAGTTTTTTTATTCGTGCTTACGAATGTTGGGTATCGACTAAGGTATTATTTTGTAACTGTAGCAAGTTACGTACTAGGATGAGCCGTAGTATCGTGTTATGTTAAAACATCATTATCAACCTATATTTCTATTTGTTAAACGTTTCACTGCTTCGTCAACAAACATGCAGCCATACAATACACAAGGTGTTTTCAACAACGCTTAAGTACTTAGTTATTATGAAGATATAGCTCATATGACTCGTAGAGACTGCGCGGGTGACTCTCCGGGGCGCTATATTTAGGCTCAAGTTACACGCACCGGCGACATACGACGGCCACCGGGATCAGTAAGCACCTCATAATCGATTTATCTTACAACACTGCTTTACGCGGTTACTGTCACCCGTCTGACCTTATAAACAAAAAACCTGACATTAAAGCTTTCCTCAGCTTTCGAAACTTACATAATTCAATTTAAAGCGCAACTTTTAAACGCTGTTTATTTCATGAGAACTACGGGATCTGCACAAAAACACGAGGTAAAAAGTCACACAATCACTCTTCAGAACACTGGTCTTTTAAAATACGCACTACTATCGCTGTATCAGTGTCACGGTTCACAATGGTGTTCAGTGGGATCACAGCGCGGAATTCCTGCGAATTGTAAAGAGGAACTAAGGCCCGTCGCACAGTGAGGAGTGGACGCGTCGCGCGCTCTACACCGACCGCAAGCGACTGTTTACTAACGAACGCGCGTCAGCTGCCGCATGCCGCGTGCACCCTGCGTTAGGGCTGCCCCTTTATTAAACAAGGATAAATTCTGCTGAAAAACTGCTTCTTTGTCTGCTTTGATTGAAAAAAAAATCCTTATTAATTTTACTCACCTAATCTGTTAGTCATAATTAACTATTTATTTTGAGTTTTATGTTATATTCGTCATTATTTAATAAACATTTAACTTAGTTCGTCTTTACATCCACAGCAGCATACAATCATATTCAAAACTTAAATATTCATAAATATACAATCATATTCAAAACTTAAATACATTAAAAAACTTTTTAAAATAAGTTCCACATTCGTGACCATTGCTTGTAATCACTGGAACATGTGACAACCCTTTCAAGCCTTCCGTGGCTTGAGTAACATAGAAAAAAGTTGGCCAAACGATAAGCATTATCATATCCAAGCTTCGTTATCGAAGTCGTACTAAACATTTACAGCAACGGCCGATTGTAAACTAGAAAGCAGCCAATCAACATTAGATCCAATGTAAATTGACTGCTTTCTGGCTTACTGCGTAAGTTATACAGAGGTCAACATACAGTGGAATATAATGTCGTTTGCCGTTTTCTAACTTACGCGCGGCACTACCGCCCGTTAATTCGCAGTTAACGGCTTACGGGGAGTTTAAAGCCAGAAAACTCGTAAAAGAAAGCCGACTTTAAAGGTAACCAGGTATGTAAACAGTTCTTAAAAAAAAAAATACAAACAATCTACTTAGCCACACTTAGCTACACAAAACAAACAGTTGAATAATACAAAAAGTGATCTAAACACCATCCAAAATATGCTCAAGCTCACCGGTATCATGATGAGTGGCAATGCTTATGCGTTGTTCCAGATAATTAAAAATTGAATGATGACTTCGATTTACTCGTATTCGTTTTTCACAAAATATTTCTAAGCCGCCATTCAGTTCCGATTGCAAATATTTTAGGCCAAACTGTAACAGAGCCACCTAGTTAGGAAATGCCAAAATTCCTTTTAAATAATGGCGCCCTCTGTGTTGAAGCAGAGCCTATGGCTACGTGGTGTCAACGCTCCCGGCGTTATCTGACATTTCAGTTCTCCCCACTATTATTTATTCTGTGGTACTTCTCACGTGTCTTTGTTGTACAATGCATAATGGAGCTTGACTACGAAATGTAGCGAGCGTTGATACTACGAACTAGGGCACGCGGGCTCACGATAATTTGAGAGCAATTTTCCCTCTGTTATACAATAGATGTAACGCGCAGGCAAGTGGTAGATGCAAATGGGAAATTGTCGTTCAATGTGGCGCTCTAGGAAACCTTTGTAGTATAGTTTCTCTATGGTTCAGCAGTGAACTACTTCTGGCTGTTATGTGTAATGATGATGATGATGATACAGGTAACTGTAGTACTAAGCCGAAAGAAACTCTAATCGTACTCATGTTTATGAACATAACTTTTATCGTAGGACCGAACCTGAAATCACGGAAAAAAAAACAGGTTTCTCTCACGCTTCGTTAATTTCGAATGACACTTTTTTATACAACAGCTGTTATTTTTTGCGTTCTTAAGTTTGGTCCCATAATAAAAATAATTTTATTATTATTTAAAAAATATTTTATTACAACGGGAATAGTCACGTCAAATTAATTCCGTTATTCCGACTATAGTTTCGATCACATCCGGTGATCGTTTCAAGGAATGCTATAAGCGTAACGCGCGCGAACTCGTCTTGCTTTGCAATGCGGGCCGCAGCGCACAAAAACAAAAACATACTTATATACTTCCATAAATACTTACATATACCCCAAAATCACTACCCGGGTTGAGCAGCCGTGTAACTATACATAATCTATCGACATAGTAGCACACAAAGCGAGATATCTGCAATAACAATAATTGAGCAATTCAAAAAGATAACACAACGATACGAAAGTAGAGTGTTAATTAAACCGTTATAATATTACGCAATTATATTTCTTTATATGGTAAATAAAAATGTCTCGATTATAAGGGAATTTATACTCAAAACCAATGGATTTAACGTTAATAGCCAGTCGCCGGAAGAAGTCAATAAACATGACATTTCCTGGCTAAGATTAACTCAACACCTAAACTGAAGCGAGTTGTTTTTAGAGTTGTGTCAGGAGCCTTGCTCTGGAGCGCTCAAGATTATCTTATGTCTAATGAGTTCTAGACATTGACAGAGATAATCTCGAGCGCGCGGGAATAAGGCCACGACAAAATGAGAAACTAATGAAGGCAGTAGCTTACTGTACCGCCAAGCGTGGAGTAGTATAACAAAATAAATCAAAAAAAGTTTACTATTTATGTGTCAGGCGCTAAAAGTTAAGTGAAAATTAGGCACTAATTTAAGACCTTACAACGCGGGCGGCGCGGGCGCGATTGCCTATGATTTAGCAGCGAAGTTGCAAACCTTCCCTGCAAAACTATAGCCGCTATCGCTACTTATTACATCGTAATAAGAACCTTATATCTTGTAACTTAGAGCAGAATTTCAAATTTAAAACTTCGAATTACACATCTTTAGTAATTTGTTACAAACGTCGTAGTTTTGTAATTATGCTATTTGTAACACCTTAAAGGGTTCACATTTTAACTAGTAGCAATTTTGCTGCTTCTCGGTTGATGTGTGCATCTGCCCTTAAGAGGGACATAGAAGGCAGACTTATGCATTTTCACGCGCTTAGGTAGATAAATGCAATGCGTACAATAATATGTGAGCATCTACTTCAAACTCACAAACCCGATGTAAAGACCAATTTAGGTAATAAAACGCAGAACAGCACCAGCCCACGAAACGGAAAAGAGATCGATACCCAAATTCTTTTTATTTTGGTCGCGCCATATGCCACTGTGCGGTTTCAAACTACGCTTTATTCTGTGCCATTAACATACAATTCCAGCGGGTACCAAAAACTGTGATGGCCAAAATAAATTGTCGGATGTAAAATCATCGGCCACCGCTCCCAGCCCAATTTGTATGCGTAAAGTGGCACATCTGCATTGCTGTCGAACTCACCGACAATATTTTTGGCACGGATTTTTTAAAACTGCGCCAAAATACGTAAGCTCGAATACCTTCACCTATCTACCTACCTATTTTCGTAGTAAGGACCGAAGACCGACGCGAAAACGGCGGATCGAAATTATGCGCTGAGTAACTTGTATTTGCTTCAAAATTCCTTATACACACGCAAGTTTTACTGTGAACCGCGATGGAATCCCACAGTTTTGAATGCGTGTAGAATTTTTAATGTGTGACTTGAACTATGGTATATAGTGAAAATTGAGAGCGCGCGTGGCCGACGCACAAGAAATCTTTGAATTGAGTGCTCTTGCCTTGAACGGTGCACATTTTCCTTTTTTTTTTACTATAAACTGTACTCTGCAAAATATTGTAAAGTAACAAAAATACCTTTGTTCAGCAATGGACGTCATCGGGCTGTTGATCAACAACACAAACTAAACTTTTTAAACACAATAACATACATCTTTAGTTGCTTACAAAAACATAAATACTATTCAAACAAAATGTATAGGTATGCGCAAAGTATCAAAACCAGTCAGTGCGTCATGTGCCGAGAGTCAGCCTCTATTTGTAAACACTTTCTCTTCATAAACAGGCGGAATGCATGACATAATCACAACAGAAAGATCAATACAAACTGCGCGGCTAATTGAATAAGCCCTGATTCAATAACAGACCTTCAATGGGGCACGTCGCTGGATAAGACGGAAACCTTCTTAGAAATCTGTTGATCAGACGCGCTACCGCGAAGTCACGTCACTTCAAAAAATTGCCCATCATCTACTTATTATCTTCCTCCCTATTAAAAGCCACAAAAGACATTCCGAATGTCTTTAACCTGTGGTATTTATGATTCATGTTTCACTCCCCATTTTTAGCCTTTCTACTTTATTAAACGGCTGTCGGGGGAATCATTGCGTAAACGACAGAATTGGAAATGTCACTCGAGTGATTACAACTTTTACAAGCAACACGCCATGTAACTATAAAAATAATCGGGCAAATTATTCACGATGAATGTCAAAGCAAGTAAAGATAAATCTAGAAAGAAATCACAAAAAAGTATTTAATTAGGGATCTAATTTGTGGTTAAAAAATAGTGATTGGAAGTCGAGGCTACTACATTTTTACCAAGTTGTTGTTATTTCCTTAATATGATTAATCCTAGAATAGGACATATTCCCCTAAAAATAGTACTTAGTGCACAGTTTCTTTCGTCCATTGAGTAGTTAAAATGCCAGCTTAGTAAATAGTTCACTTATAACTTTAAACTTAAATGAGATGAAAACTATTCTTGCAAGTCTACAGTAAGTATGTGAAATCGTCTATCAAAGCTGTGACGTTTGGAAACCGAATGCCAGAAGCCGTACGCTTTTTCGTTACTCATTTTGGTAACGCTTTTCGGAATTTGGTACGTAACTGTTTGATGATCGCCGTAACCCTAACGTAATACTTTCATAGAAATCACATAAAACATTATCTATTTCGCTACAGCCTCTATTCTTCACTTTTATTAAAACAAAAGTGTTTTAGTAGTAGTATGGCTCTCTTGCAGAGTCCGCCTGGGGAAGTACCACACCTTTGCCAGGTACTCAACCGCCAAGCGGTAGTGTGCAAGCATTAATGTGTTCCGAATTGAAGGGAAATGCTTCCAGCGTAATAACTGGGCATACAGAGATTAAACATCTAACATCTCTAGATGACGAGCGCAGTGCATTGCCGCGTATGGTTTTGAGCTGTTGAAGTTCAAAATTATCGGTAGCACTAAACTGCTATGGGCAGGCGCTACGCTCATCAGGTGAGCAACATGCTCGTATCGTCATCGAGTATAATAAAAAAAATGTCTGTCAAATTCTCAAAACTCATTAAGGAAAACTAGTAATATAGGCAAAAAAAATGGTACCTCATTTTACTTACTAAAACATAGTTTTTTTTTTTGCTTAAACTTAATATTTCTTATTTTGTGGCAGAACATCCAACAGTAACAAAATCAAAATAACTCGATAAACAAACTATGTCGGGCTCCGAGAATAATAATAAAAAAATTGTCTGTCGAATTCTCAAAACTCATTAAGAAAAACTAGTAATATAGGCAAAACATTTAGGTAACTCATTTTACATAGGTACTAAAACAAAGTTTCTTTGCTAAAACTTAATATTTCTTATTCTGTGGCAAAACATTCAACAGTATACAAAATTTGCGGTGAACTATCCTGAACGACCAAGGCGGTGAAATCCAAAATAACTCGATAAACAAACTGTGTCGGCGCGTTCCGAATCGGGCCGCGGACGGATGCAAAGATGCGGCTGCACTCGTTTCCACATCAACATCCGGGTTTAAAAAAACAGTCGGAAGAGTAAGGTAACACGCATGATGCGATGATCTATATACTATCATTTTGTAGAAACGGTATGAACAATAACGGTTACACAAGCGTCTTTACAATTCGTGATGATATACTCGATTAATTGTGGGTACTCGTATATACTTGAATACAGCGCTGACAAAGATGGTGGTAAAAAAACACGTTTCCAATAGAGTCACAAGATCACTAGACGATAGACTTATTAAAATAAAAAATAGTATTGTTGGACATTTTTCACACACAGCGCCATCTAGCCCCAAATTATGCAAGCGTGTACTATGGGAACCAGATATATTCCTTTTTTTTAAAATACTTACATAGTGGTTACAAAAACACCCAGACAAAGAACAAACATCCATGATCATCAAAAAAAATTTTGCCCTGGGTGGGAATCGAACCCACAACCTGCAGCTCAAAAGGCGGAAATACTCCTACTGAGCCACAGGGCTAGTAGTATCTTAGGAATTTTGGAAAAATAACTAACTTATATCGAACTAACAGGTTTTCGCATGGACGTACGATGTCCTTTGATGACACGATGATTTTTATGACACGACACATTAACGATGTTGTAAAAAAAAGTAATTATATGTTATAATGATTATTATAGCTAGGTTTTAAGGTGACATAAGTATACAATATACAACTGCAATAACTGTCTGGGATAAACTATTTGTTATTAATTCAAAGATATATGTTTTTATTTCAAGATCGCTGTTACCCGTGACTTTGTTCACGTGGTCTTACAAAAGTAAAAAGTAAAAAGTAGACCATGTCCGTCTCCAACCCTTAAGCTAAATCTATGCAAAAATTCACCGCGATCCGTTCAGCCGTTTAGCCGTGATAACGCGACAAACAAACAGACAGATAGGGAGACAGAGTTACTTTCGAATTTATAATTAGTTAGGAAGACTATAACCAGAAATTGTGCAACAAAATTTTAGATGGTACTAGATGTACATTTTATTAGTACGATATCGAACAGCGCATTATTTTTGTGTCTTGAATATTCTAGCAAATTATGATTTAAGTTAGAAAACACGCATAGTAAATGCCGTTTAAAAATACCGTTCGGAATACACCCTATGAAGCCATAATTCAGACTTACGCCACACGTTCTACGTAATTACAGGATTTAATTGCCTCTCAGGTATTTATCGCATCACATCATGAGCTCGGAACAATGCTTATGAACTCGTAAATTAATAGACAATGCCTGTAACATGAAATATTACCACAGCAATAAATGACTGTAAGTGGAACTCATAAGGAAGAAGATTTATTATCCTACTTAGCCGTGTGTTCTGGAAGTTCTATCTTTCACGTATCTCTAAAATGCGCACGCTGACTGCATTTTTTGATATGAAAAGTAAATTTACCTGCAATCACGGCAGAATACTTGCGCTCTCTTTCTGTCATCATTGAAATAGATGAGACGTAAAAAGGTTATGACGCGCGGCAAAATATATAGCAACAAGTGTTTGTTTAAGGATTGTCAGGCTGAATACAATTTTGATGCTCTCTTTAAACCAAATGATTTCGATCTACGTCTCAGTTCACACCATGTAGGAATAAAGCACTGTTGTTCAATTTCCATCACTCCTAAACCGTAAACGAAATTTAATTCAGTTCAGGACACATAAACATGTAAAGCTTACATCCGACATCCGTATACATAGTACACTTATCAAAGTTGTTTATCTACAAAACAGAATGAATGAAGAAATAAAAGTAACAAAGCAAAACATTGCGAACATCATTGCGTTAAAGATACGAATCTCGATGAAAGGAGATTAACTTATTTTACGCCTCCAAAATACAAAACTCAATTTATATTCATTTGTGATTGAGATAAAGAGGAGCCAGAGAGCGTAAATAAAAAATTAACTCTTTCTTTTTTATTACACTTAAGTACTTACCGTAATGTAATTTGTGTTGCGGAACTAGACACGAGGGGTTTGGGTGATAGCAGATGCTGACTAACACTTACCTGAAACAAACGAGAACATTATAAAATTTGTATTATTATAACAAATAAAGATTAAGGCCCTATTTAATAGGGAGAATTCTGTGGATTACAGGTATAAAAATTAGAATAATAATTGTAATGATCATTGAATAATCAGTACAGTGTTTTTTTTTCTGGGATAGTAGGGGCATGTCCGAATCCATATGAGATACGGGAAAACTGTCTCAGGAACCATTTACTAATTTTGTATGAAAACGATTTAGGCGTAGAGTTTTTATTTTAGTCAAGCGTGAGTTCTCCAAAAAAATTACTTGTTTTGATCAATGTTTTTATTGCGGATCGACTCAGTTTTATGTAAGGATCCTTTCATTGTATTGGAAGAAAAGAAACGGAGCAGTAGAAGATATTAACATTTAGTAAATTACTAACTAATGCCAGCTAAACAATAACTAACTTACTCTAATTTTACCGATCCGATTTTTCTCTTCACAACTGAAACTGAGTCAAACCGCAAAAAAAAACCATTTATATGAGGAACTCACGCTTGACCAAAAAAAATATTATGCTAAAACGGTTTTTACAAAAAAGTAATGGTTCCTTAGACAGTTTCCTTGTATCTACCATGGTTTCGGATTTCTTCATACTGTCCCAGTTAAAAAAAACACCGTAAATAGTATATCGCCGCCGATTTAAGAACATCGCACAATTCTTATGATTCAATGATCGAAGAGCGCTACATTCGAATTTGGTTGCGTTATATTACCTTATCAAATTCAAACAACGCGCGCATCGAGCTCTACGTAATGGCGGTGTAGGCCTCAAAATGGTGCATCTTAACTTCGTAACGACAGTATGGATTTGGATGAAACTTGGTTTTGTCGCTCAGGTCCTGAAGGATAGCGAGTACAACCGCGAGGCGCAGGCAGCAAGAGACGGTACAGCTATAAGTAGTAAGGTGCTACTGATAACTTTACTGATCCGTCAAACTTAAATAAGTATAGGTGAGAAACTGAAGTCCTCTTTCGACCACAGAAACTCCTTATTGGTGTATTAAAACATTCGCAAAACATATTTTACACACAGCCACATTACGTACACAGTTTTAACGGAAATAGCTTAATTCCGTAATTTCCCTCGATGCTATAAAATTTGCTAGGGGACTGCCATCGTCACTCGCCAGGAAAATGGTATTTGAACGAGGCTAAATTTGCCACACCTGTGTACTTAATTAATGTAGATATATAACTAGATCCTGTCCCTACTCCCTATTTTCCCGTCCCTACATGGATATTTTCATGGGTGCGTTTCCACAGAGGCGGAGACGGGCGGAGCGGAGAGTAGACGTGCATAACTGATAGAATACATAAATACATATTTTTTTCTTAACATTGTTGATGAACTACTATTTTTCCCGCTCGTTCACACCCCTTTCGTTAACAGTGTTGACGATTCTAAATGTATCGAATAGTGCTCCGCTCGACTCCGTTACACAAATCTGCTCGCTCCGCCGCACGCAAACGCAGCCTGGGTGCGTTTCACTGCGGAGATATGTTCGTTAACTGGATTGTCCTATTTTCAAGAACCTCGTGTATAAACGTTATCTTTCTTCGTGTTCATCGGTGCGTAAGTATATGTATTGTTATTTATAGTATTTATATATACTATTATTTTGTGTATTTATTGTATGTACGTATATCATATTTATTTATATTTATTATGTAGTATTTTGTAGATATTTACATGAATTTATGTACACCACGGACCGTATTTCTGTTTTCAATTTCTGTCCATATTAGTTAATTCATAATTATTATTTAACGAGACGAGCAAGCCCGGTTAAAGATATTGGGCTGGACACAAGCTTATATTTTACTAGTAGCTTGTGTTATTATCGTGGAAAATCCGCGTGGGACAGCTAGTAAATGAGTATGACAAACACCGGAGGACGGGCAGCAGCGAACTAAACGGTGAATCCCCAAACCGCCTGCCAATCGTGGGGATTATGGTACCCCCCTTTTTCTAACGGAAAGTTTCGTGCAGTATTGGACGTCTTCTGGCAGATAATGATGATAATTAAAGTAGTGACAAAACAATCTAAGTTTTTCTGTAAGAGCAACGTCCAAAATATCAATGTTCATACTGTGTTAAGGTGCTTCGTTTGAGTCCGCTAGGTAGGTAGGCGCCAAGAGATGGCGCTGTCGTTGAAAACTCAATTGAGGTAATCTGCCCCAGTTTTAATTCACTTTGCGACCTCTTACTATTGTTATAAACACATCTCAAAAATAATAGAGCCCATTAATAGCTGCACTCGACTGAAAATTCAAATAATCTTCAACGCCTGTATGCACGCATGAACATTACGCACACATGCGAATTCAAAACAGTTACAAGCAAATACGAAATTTCGTTGCTCTGAATATCGTCTCGGTGGCCGAAGTCATCAGTTTGATTAGGTAGCGCTCGTGAGGTTCCGGGTTCAAACCCCTAAAATTAGGTAGTGTTATTTTTTATAATTTAATTTCGAGAATACTATTTATTTTAATTTTTGCTGTGGGTTTCTTGACAAACAAACTTATTCAAAATTAGTAACGAAACTTATAAAAGTATATATCTACATAAACCTAATATTGTCACACAAATATTTAAAATGCGAAAGTTCGTGTGTAAGTGTGTAAGCATGTAAGTTTTTTTTTTTGTTATTTGGTGACGAGACGAGCAAGTCACTCAGCTGATGTTAAGCTTCACGCTTGCTCATAACAGTTCAGTGCCACCCAGAATTTTGAACCTCAACAGTTCAAAACCATGCGCGGCAATGCACTGCGCTCATTACTCTGAGATATTAGATGTTAAATCTCTGTGCCCAATAATTACGCTGGAAACATTGCCCTTCAATCCGGAACACAGTGATGTTTTGCACACTACTGCTTGACGATTGAATAACTGGGTCCCTGGAATAACCCCATATCGGGGGTTCTAAAGGCACCGAGTCTGGTACCTTCCGAACAAATTTTCCACTTTTTTTCGGTTTTTTTCAAATTAATTTCGAATTTTACATACCTAATACCTAATGAAATGACCTAATGAAATATGCAATACCCAAAAATGTTGTGTTTTCCGCGTCGATAGACATTATTCTGCGACTAAAAATATGGATTTTAGACCCGGGTTAGATTAATTTAGTCCATAGTAGGTACTGTTGTTTGTTATTTGTTATTTTGTGTGTACACAACACACAAAACTAACTAATAGGTAGGTACGTAGGTAGCTAGGTTTGTTGCTTGGTTGGTGGCTAGGTAGGTATTATTAGTATAATGTGCATATTTTGATCGCGCAGCACGAAATATTCAAGATTTTCATATACCTCTATCTACCACCTTACCACCTACCTATATAGGTACCATACCTATATAGGCACCTTTTACAAAAAATCTATTATTTCACTAAGAAGGAAGTTTTTCAGAATTTTTTCAATATTTTTCCCGGGATCAGTGAGCGTGCGCGCAACGAGATCATACATAAAAATGCATTCATCATCATTATTGAGGTGATTTTTTTCCCCGAAATTTTGCATTATTTTTCCTGGCAGCACTGATGGAGCGCGCACCGAGCCCCATACTCAGAAATGCTGAATTCCAACAAATTTTAGATATGGGGTTATTAGTTAGTCACACCAAAATGCGAAAGTTTGTGTGTATGTAAGTAGGTATGTTAGTATGTAAGTGTGTTTGTTCCCGTTCAAATCTGTAACAGCTGCACGGATTCTAATGCAATTTGGTATGGAGGTAGCCAAATTTAGGTATGGTAGCCTCCATACCAAATCTCATCCAAATCCGTTCAGCCGTTACAGAGTTTATACCGCGGGTGAAACCGCGGGGCGTGGGTAATGGGTAAGAAATCTCGGTACGATATGGAACAGGCTGATGATGATGATGATGAATTTTAAATCTATGACCGAATCACATGCGAATTCAAAACGGTTACAAGCAAATACGAAATTGAGTACCCGATTTTCGGCATTCCACCTATCAGATCGACTGGCCGAGCGGTCGAGTGGACGGATTTTCATTATGCTTCGTTTTGTAGTGTGTATCAATGAGACGAAGGTCCCCGGATCGAATCCTCATTTGAAAATTACTGTTTTTGTAGATTTTTGTTCCTTTTGTGCTATTTTTTTACAGAATAAGTTATCAAACAACACAACAAACACCACACACAAAACTAACTAACTAATAGGTAGGTAGGTAGGTAGGTAGGTAGGTAGGTTGGTTGGTTGGTTGGTAGGTAGGTAGGTATTATTAGTATTATGTACATATTTCAATCGCGCAGCATGAAATATCCAAGATTTTCATATACCTCTATCTACCACCTTACCACCTACCTATATAGGTTCCTATACCTATATAGGCACCTTTTACAAAAAATCTATTATTTCACTAAGAAGGAAGTTTTTCAGAATTTTTTCATTTAGGTTATTAGTTAGTCACACCAAAAATAAATATTATAAAGAGGAAAGATTTGACTGCCCGTTTGCCCGCATTGAATAGGCTCCGAAACCACTGAACCGACCCGAAAAATCCCCCCGCTGCTGGGCAGCCTTTCAGCCCTCCTTACACTTCCTTCTTTTCTGCAACTTGACGCAAATAGAAGGGTTCTGCGTGTGCATTATAATTTTCATTCCCTCGTCAAACACCCGTGCGAAGCCGGTGCGGGCTGTAAAGGATTCAAACAGACAGACGGACAGACAGACAGACAGACGGACATGACAAACTTATAAGGGTTCCTTGTAGTACTACGGAACCCTAAAAATGTATAAATGGTTACCTATGTCAAAGTCCTCAAAATATATATTTCGCGAGGCTGCGCGGGCCGCGAGCGGCCCGCGGGGCGGTCCTGCAGTTGGGTATGGCTGGATCGTTTAGGTCGACTTGTAAAGTTAAAAAAAAAGGAGGAGCATGATGAAAACGGGTAAGAAACCTCCATACGGTAGCAATTTGGCTAATGATGATGATGATTATGGTTAAAATCTATGACCGATAATGAACGTCGCAGTTTGACGGGCAGAAATCCCCCCATCACCATGAAAATGGGCAAGAAGTCTCGATACGTTAGGAAACGTGCTGATCATGATGATGATGAATTTTAAATCTATGACCGCAAATGAAAATCGCAGTTGGAAGGGTAGAAATTTCCCCCATTGCTATGAAAAATGGGTAAGAAATCTCGGTACGATAGGAAACAGGCTGATGATGATGATGATGATGATCCTTAAAATCTATGACCGTAAATGAAAATCGCAGTTGGAAGGGTAGAAATCCCCCCATCGCCATGAAAATGGGCAAGAAGTCTCGAATTATATTTTTTATTTATAAATTAGGTAGGTAGGCACTTACGAAACACCTTCGCCATGATAATATTTCAGCCGAGCACGAACACGTTTCGTGCTCTTTTTTTGGCCAGAATATTGATGGCGTCTATAGCGCAACGATGATGTCTGCTGCATTCTATTATAATTATGTACGTTATTATTAGGTTACTAGCAGCCCGCCCCGGCTTCGCACGGGCACCCAACAAAAAAATAAAAACCATAATACACACACGAAAACCCCTCCAACCGCGTCAAGTCACAAAAAAAAAAAATATTAAGAAAGCCGAAAAGCCACCCAACAGCGAAACAATTTTTCAAATCCGTTCAGCAGTTTCGGAGCCCATTCAATGCAAACAAACAAACAAACAAAGAATCAAATCTTTCCTCTTTATAATATTGGTATAGATAGATTATTCTATCATCATCAATAGTTGTCGCAACGCACGCGATGTAAAGGATATTTTAGGTATTTTTTTTACATCTTGGGTTACATTATTCGAGTTTTAGTAAGGATCCCAATTTTTTTTTAAATAAAATATAGTATAGTATAGGGATAGTGTAGCTTCCCAACAGTGAAAGAATTTCCCAAATCGGTTCAGCAGTTTCGGAGCCCATTCAATGCACACAAACAAACAATCAAATCTTTCCTCTTTATTATATTGGTATAGACTATTCTTTCATCATGAATAGTTTTCGCAGTGCACGCGAAATACATCATCTTGGGTTACATTATTGGAGTTTTAGTAAGGATCCCTAATTTTTTTGAAAATATAATATAACCTATGTCACCCGGGGATAGTGAAGCTTCCCAACAGCGAAAGAATTTTTCAAATCGGTTCAGCAGTTTTGGAGCCCATTCAAACAAACAAACAATGAAATAAATAAACAATCAAATCTTTCCTCTTTATAATATTGGTATAGATAGATTAGGTAACCAAATCAAACACTGCACTGCACACCGATACCGTGCCGATACCGAATCTCGCAACGTCGCAATTATCGAAGGCCGCGCGCGGACTAAGCCGCGAGGCAAGGATACCTAGTCTCGCTCACACACGCTCCGACAAGCTGGCAACGTCGCGTAAACCGCGTGACGCGCGCGCGGCACAACCAGTGTACACGATTTTTGCAAGACGCACGCACACATCAATATTTCACGCACACCATGATCGCATGATTCGCATGTAAAGAACACACCACTACAATCGTAAAATTTGTCGTAATTATTGGGTTGAAAGATGGTATTTCCTAGCCATGAACATTTTAAATTATCGACTTTGCGATACTTAGAGGCCAAATTAGACCTATGTTAAGTCATGCCCAGTTCAAAATCGTAGTAGGACGCCTAAAAAGGCATCGACAGTTTTGTATGAAAGTCGTTTATCCTTAAGTTAAATAATTAAATATCGGAAAGAAGAAGAAGATATATAAAATTTATATTAAAAAAAATTATTATAATATAATATAATTAAATAATTAAATTTATATATGGATAGATAGAGTTTCTCCAAAAGGCCAATGGTCAAGGACCACGTTTCAGTACCATATGTCATCACTGGCAACACAAATTGATTGGAGACCTTTGTCTTCAGGCACTGTGGGATTTTAGACGAGAAGATATCACGCAATTTCCCGAACGCTGCCCATCCGAGTTGGATCCTTCGGGCGACCTCTTTGTCGAAGTTGGACTTACCTAACTGGACAGTCTGTCCAAGGTAGAAGCTAAAAGCTTCAAGTAATATCGAGGAATAACAGCCCAGCTTCCACAATACAATGAGTCATTCATGATGAGCACTATACTGAATCATTGTTTTCATCGACATAATGAAATGAAGGGTATAAATTGCGATCCCCACGCCGCTTTTGGCTGTTTCAAACAGAAAATTTCGGAGATGCACATTGTAGGAG
The DNA here is from genome assembly GCA_947579745.1 of Apocheima hispidaria. NCBI lineage: Eukaryota > Metazoa > Arthropoda > Insecta > Lepidoptera > Geometridae > Apocheima > Apocheima hispidaria. Next base: position 14,076,448 of record OX388146.1, read on the forward strand.
TATGGTGCAAAGGCGTATTCTGAGGGCTATTATTCTGAAGAAAGTACATAAGCTAGGCGTAAGGTAGAGTTAGCAAATCAGTTTTTTGAATTCAAGATATTGAACAATCTACTGCGTCGGCCGAAGGCCGAAGGCTGAGTTTCACAGGCATCAGCTAGTAAAAACATAAAAATAAAAATGTTAAAAAAAAAAAAAAAATTAGTACGTTTGTACTGTTTACTATTTTATTTTGTATTATTTTAAGCTAGCGTACGCAGTTTAATTACTTTTTTCTTTTAATTTTTAATTTCATTTAGTACTTTTTTATATGAGCGCGGAATTCTTCGAATCTTTTTCCCGGCTTAGCCCCCATACATTTCGCACTAGATCATATAATGGTCATGCACGATGCACGACTTTCCAAAAACAACGACGATTTTTTTAAATTTGTTTTTACTATGTTTCCTCCACGGACTCCGGGGTCCGTTCCTTTTATCAACATTAACAATTATTTTTATCGACTAAAACTGATTATAAAACTAAAGATTTTACAAAAGGATACTACTTTTCCTTTTTTACCAAAGATTTCTATCTTATCTTATCTTACCGACTATCGGTCGAGAGTGCGAACGTTCAAGTGTACGGGAATCCTGAAGAAAAACTAGGTACGATCTCATTTTAACTGAGCCACTGACATTTCTCCTAAACGAGCAACGGAACGCAACAGGAATCCCATCAAAGAGCCACGCGAAAAACTTAGAAAATTTTGTAATGACGGCCTTCAGAGCAACGACTAGTTCTTGCGGCAGCTCTCACTTCCACGGCCAGAGGAGGTCGCTTCGTTAGGCGAGGTTTACTTACTTTTAAGGTGAAAGAAACCTGATCTGCTTCTGGTGTTTAGAAGAATCCAATGTTTTTACACGAAGCGGAAAACTGCTGCCAGGGATGACTATACGATAGGTACACTGCTTGCTGCTTAAAAGGCACATGGTAATCCGATGATACCTTATTAGGATATGAATAAGGAACTCGAAATGCGTGCACATGTTTTATGAATTGTGTTTATGTTTCAGAATTGATTAGGTAAAATTTAAAGTGCAACATTTCGCTCCGCGCGCCAATTTCAAATATTCTTTCATTTGTCAATTACGTATCGCAGGTTCATAAAAACTAATTTTGTGCCGGCAAAAAGGTTGTATCAAGAAATTACATCAACCTAAAAATCAAGGTAAAAGCTAGTATAATTACCCTCACTAAACCAAAAACCAAGATTAAAATCAGCTTATTGTGATTCGTAGCTAGACCAATATTATCTACATGATCATTTTAGCCGTAATTTCTCGACACAACCTATTTATTGGCGCTAAATTGGTTTCGATAATCCACGATGTGTATTTAAGCAGTAATTTCCAAAAAACGCAATTTGAATTTGGCGCGTTGAGCGAAACGTTGCACCTTAACGTAGCAAGTCTAACATAAAATTAAAAGGTAGAGACAATATTTTTAACTACGACCTTTGAGAGATTAATTAATTATGTATTATATCACAGCTGAGTTCGAGTTTCTTTTGTAAGCAAGTCAGCTCATAAATATCACAACACGGTTTAATCTTAACTTGAACTTAAACTTTTAGCCCGAAAATAGATTTTTATATTTACAGACGTATTGTTTACTTCTTTAGAAGTACGTGAAGTTTACACATATGTACCTACATATATGTATATGTTGTGCACCTACGTTACCATTAGGAGTTATTTATACAGGCCGTAAAGATGCAATCATTTTGCGTAATGAAAAACTTGCTCTATTGGCTTTTGGTCTTTTTTTTTACTATGAAAACTGACGTGGTTTTGACACATTTTGTTTCAATGAAACGGGAATACTCACGTTAAATTGAGTCGGTTATTCTGACTATAGTTTCTAGTATTGTTTCTGTCCATCACAGATTATGTTATAGCTAGCAAGGGTCTGCCCAACCCCTGTAAGTAGGTCGAACGCAGGCCAGCGTGTGAGTTTGTAGAGCAAGTGTAAAAACAGCTTTATAATGTAGGTATGCCGCCTGTGGCTCGTGGGCAGACGTGTGAATACAAATTGTCTGTTCATTCGTCGACCATGGAAAATTAACATCAGTCGACTCGTAAAAACATAAGTACATTCTACAGTATGGTCTCTATGATTTATGTATGTTCTACATTCTACAGTATCTTGATATAAATGTTCAAAAAACAGCGTTCGAAATATAATAGTAAGTACGACTCAATAAAGTTGATAGTCTTCTGTATTTATGTACGATGTACAAATATTTGATAGTCATAATTATTGGCTTATTAACGTTATAAATGCGAATGTAACTCTCTATCTCTCTGTCTGGGTGTTTGGCGCGATATCACGCCTAAACGGCTGAACGGACCGAGCTAAATTTTTGCATAGATATGCTTTTAGCTTAAGGGTAGGAGACGGACATATGTTTTTTTTTAAGTCCATGCAAACTGAGTCACGAATAACAACTAGTAGATCATATAGGAGATGATAGCTTAGGCCTTTAGAGCAAATTGGTCTATATTTTCTTTAATGCTATTTAAGTTACACTGCCATACAAAAAAATATGAGGCTTCACTAAAGAGCTCAACAAGCTCTAAATGAATCATCAGGTTTCATACCCTTTCAAGCTTACACCCGGCTACCAAACGATCTGTAATTCTAATTTAATAAACCTCTACCAGCAGATGTCGTGACCAAAGAGCTGGCCAAATTACCGCGTTGAATTTGCTATATCAATTCTTTGAGCAAGGTAGAAGCCAGTATTTTCACGAGATGCTTCGATAACGTTGAAATAACTATATACATACAAAAATAAGAATTGAATCCAAAATAACTATCACCTGTACCAAAAAGAAAACAGCTGATCATTAAAAACAGAAATAACCTTCTTATATGCATGTATCACCAGCTTATCTTGTCAGTCGATGTGGCGCTAGTGATAAAATATAAGAACTAAATACTCAGCTTTGTGGTCAAAGAAATGCGAATAGATCTAAATTTAACCGCCTGAACAGTTAAGTTGGTAAGGCGACGCACGTCCATGTTGCCCATCTATCACTTGTCGTCCAAACTGAAGTTGCGTGTTTCACCATCTCGATAATAACGTTATCTGTCACCTAGATCTGATATCGGAACACGATCCGAAACAATAATGTGCGCGTAATTAATATAATTAAATTAACTACAGCTCTAAATAATTTGCTGGAAATTGGATAGGGTTGGGGAAATAAAGGGGTTTTTTATAAACCGATTTTCGGCAGTTATAATGGTATGTACCTAAAGGGTGGGGATTATGGTAACTACTTCCCCCTCTCCTCTCTCTCCTTTCTGATAATTTCAACGTCCAGTGCACAACAAAGGCCTCCCTGCCTTTGTTCTGCACTGGACGTTGAAATGATGATGACAAAAATCTAATCTATGTGATAGATCTCTGAACGAACTCTTAGTTACATTACGACTATGACTGAAACTTGTTTTGACTGTAATTTGCCAAATATTTTCTTGAATCGTATTAAAACTTGACACTGATTGTGTGGAGCCAAAATAAAAAGCTTTTTTTTTTCTAGTAAGTGTTGATCATTCCGGATCTAGACCGAATTATCTAATAGATGATTAAGGTTTTAATGTTTCTGTCAAAAATATCAAAACTGTTAAAACTATATCTTTAAAAAAATATCTTGTAACTGTATTTATTATTTAATGTTTGTGACATGTGAATTCATATTATAATAATGTAGCGCAATTTTTAAGATTAATCTACAAATATGGTTTTTTTTTTCTGAAATAAATTACTTATCATTTATGTCCATGATTTTTGTCAGTTTTGCCATACCGAATATTTCACAATTAATTACCAAATAATCCGTAATGAGCTTAGAAATCATTTGTTTTTTTGTACGGAGTAAACGTCCTTATTACGTTAGAGCTAATTTTTTTTTTAAAGTTTTGGTTTAGTAATAATTGCTCTTTGCTCAGAGAGCAGATGCACTTTTAGTACCTTTTTTAGTCAATTTTAAAAATGACTTCAAGTGAATAAAAAAAACGGTAAGTAATATAAAGTCATAAAGATACAAATACAAACAGCTGCATTGCATCTGTTTTAATATTTGTTTAAACTTAAACTTTAGGTTACATTATGGAAAATTGAAAAGAAAAAAACTTTGAGTTCATGATATTTATCCGATTTTAATAGGCCCGAAAAGAATCTACAATTAACATCATTAATCAACGGTTTGAACCGTTGATTAATTTAATTAATCCTTGAGGATTCATTAAAATAACTATGAAGTTGCTAAATATGTCTATAATTCCTTTATGTACATTTTCTGTGTAATAACTGTGAGGGAACGTCATTGTTATGTGTAAAGGTTTTTAGTAATTAGTAGTTTTACGTAAAACCATGGAAACGGTGTCGTGGGAGTCATATTGTCTGCTCACAACAAATGTTCAGCCTTTTCAAGTGCCTTCACTTCGTTGCTAGAATGATCTTCAACTTATTTGTAGAGTTGGAAAAGAGGGGCAAAGAAAAGAGGAAAAGTTTCTGATAAAAAGTGGTACCCTCTCGTGGAATATTTAGTTTCCCTCATTGGACCACGTCTACAAATTAATATGGTCTGGCTATTGGTAACCTAAGTAACTTGACTATTGTTTTATAACTTTGACGTTGATGAGGGAACTGCTGATGAATACGTGTCCTTGTCTATTTTTACTACGAATTTCGTCACGAAAGTCAACTTCAACTGAACGAAAGGCCATTAAAGTTTTCTATTTAGTAGATTCAAATTTTTACAACAACAGATATTGAAAAACATTTCAATGACATTTTTTGGTGAACTTTATAAGAAATCAGACGCATTCTTTTGATTTATTTATTTATCAATTATTTTCCATTGTAGTAATAGTAAAGTAATGCCCACCACAGGTTTGTCAATTCGCCCACCCATGGACCATAATCTAAGGTTAAAAAACTAACTTAAAACAATAATAAAACAAACAAAGAATAATTTTTAAAAAGTAACATACTAACTAACACTAATTATAATAATAATAATACTAATTGATATCCTATATACGTTGTCACGGCTAAATGGCTGAACGGATCGAGCTGAATTTTTGGTTAGAGATTTTTGAGGAGATGGACATAGCTACTTAATTGTTTGTAGGTTTCACGCGAACGAGTCGCGAGAAACAGCTAGTTTATAAATTGGTATCTATTCTTATGACCGAACGAAATTATTGTTTATAATATTTTGTTGCTCCCATGTAAAACTTTGCCAAGTTGATACCTATTATGATGTTTTAAGAACAACAATTGTTTTTGTAGACATGCGGTATTCATCTTAACACGTAACCACACATGCGTTACGCACTGGCTTCATAATTTATTTCAAAATGTTTAGTATTATTATGCCCTTATTATGTCTTGTCACTTGGTCTCGCAGTTATAGGGCTCAAAGTGGCAAAGTGGAAATAACTTCCTTACAAACTTTTATCTCCAGTTTTTAAGTTTTTAACATTAATTAATTATGTTAATTTTCTAAAATTCTCTCTAAGCACTCATCCACACGTTACACTTTACTTTTCATAATTTTATATACTCATCAGTAGGAAGGTGGAGGATAAAGATTTTCAGGAAGAATATTTTTACCCGATTGCCTAAGAAAGAGGGTAATGTTTTTGGCGTGTAAGTATATAAGTATGTATGTATGTGTGTTCCTGTAGCCTAAACGGCTTGACGAGCGTTGGATTTCTCTTTACGTCCGGCCGGAGTGACATAGCCTACATTTTGCAGTCGGGTATTTTGTTTTTCTTTTTAATATATTACTTGTACCGGTTAGTATCTATTATTACTCAACACATAAATATGTACTTGCAGGCAGGTACTAGTTTTAATTCTGATATATTAAAAGAGATGAACGTAGCTAATCTCCTAACCGTAGGTCACGCTGTACCAGAAATGGCACGAGATGACCTTATTCAGCAAGCGGCAACTTTTGATGCGGTCTGTGCGACAAACACAATGGTATGCGTCACGTTCTCACAATCGAAACATTGGTCACCATTGCATGCTTCGTTGGAAACATACTTTGCCACTGCACACTACCTACAATAATGTTAAACTCTATGTTTACGTGATATACATGTCATGCATGCGTGCTCCTGTATCACATTTTCGTGAATTTAGATTTATTTATATAAATACAATAATAGGAAAACGGACTTACCGAACCAGTCTGTATTTCTATGAGTATTCTTTTGATATATTATCATTGTAATTTCTAAGAGTAAAATATTCATATCTATAAAAAATCTGTTATGTCAAATACAGCAATTTAATATACATTGAAATAGTGACGCCGTCTAGCGACGAGTAGCGGTACTACTTACATGCTCTGAGCGCGTCCAGTGATGGCGGCAGGGTCGCCGAGCTACCTCCCTGCATAGCCGCTAGGGCGGCGTAAGATTCGCGATCACATGGTAACACTTCACTGTATTTTCTCTTCCTGTGCATTATTGCTTTCCACATCTTGAATTTTGTCTTCGTTTTCTCCTTTTGTAGACTCATTTACATCCTTTTCAAATTCACTTTTATGTCACACTTCACTTCGTATATTAATTTCGTATGGAGACTTAAAGCTATAACAAAAACTTTTTTGTTTAGACAATGTAAGGTTTCCTGTGGGGTCCGAGAGTAAATAACAGTTGAGATGCAGGCGAATTGGCGTGTAAATCACCGAGTGCAACAAGCGCTAACAATCTCAATGAATATAGGGGCGCTGCCCTCAACTATCGCTATCTCTTGATCAATCACCATGAGTTCCTCATTGAAGAATGTCTTCGCAAACACTTCAGATAGTTTTAACTGAATGAATAATGGTTATAATGCTTTGATTTTTATCACTAGTCTTCTACAGGACTGATTTTAGGCAACCATTCTTAGGAAAAAAATAATGAGTCTTAAGTAGGTGTATTACATTAGGTGTTTTTGAAAACGTGGAAGATTATTTTTAACTACAGACAAATTAAGCGATCCTGATGAAGGCCTGGTAGTCTGCCAGAAATAAATTCTAATCAAACCTACGTTTAACATTGTTTAAGTTGATGGAATCTTTGCCTTAGTCAGGCAAAAAGGGAAATAGCTATTTTGAATTTGCACTAAATTGAGGATGAGACTATTTTGGAACACGCATTAGGTACGATTATAGGAACTTGCTCCAGCCAGGTTGTAGAGCCAGATACTACGACTGCTATAATGTAACCTAACTACTAATTATTTTAGTCAAAGACGTCCCTTTCGCTCGTACCTAAACAAGAAGATACTAGGTATATCTTTATTTTAACTGTTATAATGTACCCTGGGCCAGTTCGATACAGCAATTGGAAATCAATGCCAAAACGCTTTACCGAATATTAAGGGCATACGCTGCTAACGCTGCCATCCCAATAAGGCACAAGTCAAAACAATGAATCTGGATCGAGTAACAGTTCGTGACACTTAAAACAACACTGCCACAGGTGCAGGTCGAGCCAAAATATTGTTAACATAGCACCTAAAATGTGAGTACTGAATAATAGTGAAAAGCATAGCTAATCCATTTGAAATAAAACATAGGTAATCCTATAACTCCGATTTCATACTCAAGCTCTGGCGTCTGGCTAGTCTGCTCTGGTAAATAAAATATGCTACTAAGAATTTTAAAAAAACTGAGATAGTCTTTTGAGCTATTCTGATTCAACTGGCTTTAAATTGTCTGGTGTGGTCGATGATAGACTACGGAGACTTGGAGCCCTTTTCCTTTGCTCTCGGAGAGGCCTTTATTCTACGAATGAAGACATTTTTCTAAAACTGTAGTCACTTCTCGGGTTAGCCATAAAGACAGTTTTGAGAAAATACAGCATACAACTACAACTATACAATACATAAGCATAAAATATTCCTATTTTACAATCCTTAAACTCTCTCTAGTCAAACAGACACCTAACAAGACGAAGCAAATCAGACTGTCAGTTTAAACATTAAACAAATGGGGTCGAATGGTGAAATGTGGTCAGTTAACGATGACACAACCCTGGATCTTGGCCAAGAATCGGACAGGCTTAATTAAAACTGTTAAAACTGATGAGTTTTAAATCAATTTTATTATGTTACATCTATTTCACATAATGAGATGTTATAAAGCTTGACATCCACGAGACTGTGATGTTTTAATACGTGTCTGTGAAAATCTATTGAGTAGATGTAACAATGTAATTTTATTAATTAAGCGCAGATATTATCAAAACAATACAACTTTGAGTCTAATATGAGAGATTTTTTATTGTAACAATTATGAGAACTGATGCTGTGAACAGTTTTAAAACTGTGTTACAATTGAGCAGTTTGTGGGTTGTCTGGACAATTTTCAGACTCTTAAATGATAGAAGACTATAAATGAACAGCAAATAAACACGTTTTTTTTCTGGTCAATTTACTATTAGATTTTTACAAAAATGTAATGCAAAGTAAGTTTGGAGTATTAAGTATGGAAGTACGTGTAAGCTTGCTTTTATTTATTTAATAGATACCAACATTATGTACGTCATTGTAAAATACAAGGACGCAGGCAATGGAAACAGGCTAAACGTCACCACAATTTTATTTTTTTTTAAATTTTATTTTACTCGGTGACGAGACGAGCAAGTCGCTCACCTGATGTTAAGCATCACGCTTGCCCATAACAGTTCAGTGCCACCCATAATTTTGAACTTCAACAGTTCAAAACTATGCGCGGCAATGCACTGCGCTCGTCGTCCTGATGTAAAATCTTTGAATGCCCAGTAATTTCGCTGGAAACATTGCCCTTCAATCCGGAACACAGTAATGATTGCACACTACTGCGTGGCGGTACTGCTTGGCTTGGCTACATACTTAAATAAATAATAGTCGACGACTTAAAGATATTTTTTTAAAAGTATACATAGTAAAGTGTGCATAAAGAAAGTCAGTCAAAAAACTCTATTACTATTATTTTTTAATAGAAGGTGCGGTCCAAAGGAATATTATTGTACATTTGTTCAACAAGAATACTGAAAGTTCAGGTGACAAAACCACAGACATAGCAAATGGAAAACTACTCAAGGATGTCTCCACTCGATTGCGGTTCATGAGCAAATGAGCAGGCAGTGTTCACTCACGAGCAACACCATATCGAGTTATAGCCTTTTGTCTTAATTCACTATTGTCCTACCAAATAAGTCGCCGGCAACTGACCGTTTGCATACAATAGGTGGAGTTATCGGAATATGATTCAACGGTAACTGATGTGGTGATGACATTGTTCGACCAAACATGCTACTGGCAGGTATAGTAACCATGCATGTATAACAAAGTTACCTAGCACAGTTACTCGCAACGAAAGTGCAGGTACCCCGCAAAAATTAACTTACCTACCTACATATTAAAGCTACTTTTATTTTAGCCTGTTCATTATGTCTTAAGACATTCCTAACTATCTCTATAAGCTATTTATGGTACGAGTCAAGTACATCCCGCCAACCTTTTCTTGGTCTACCGCGAAGTTGTTTTCGATCTGGGAGTTGGGGCCAAAGAATGGTGATTTTCGCCCTAAAATCATCTGTGAGAACGTAGATAAAACATTTTCTTAAACTTCTTCGCTTCTCAAATTATATATTACGACGTTAACTGCGTACTTAAAATGTACTATAAATTATTGTATGAGTAAACAAAAGTTATAAATAACCATTGACGTTGATTACAGGGCACCGATGTTCTCACATTAGTCATCAGAACCAGTGGAGGCGGTACCCATCTTCCTACACGGTACTTAAAACAATCGACAATAAGTAATAAGTATTGCGGTCCGGGGACTTTATCGAAATCGTTTATTGGAACTCTTCTTTGAGTACTCCAAGAATATCAACATAATCTCAGTGTAAAAAGGTCCTAACATTAGTAAGAGAGTCATCGTAAAAACTTTAGGTATAGCACCTCCATGAAAGGATATTCAAGGATGTAAAATGATCCGCTTAGAGATTATGCAGCTGCAGTATTAGGATTTTTTTAAATTAAATACGTATAAAACTGCTTCAGTCCAAGTCCCAAAACGAATCTGACTCAACTCCTTGATGTTTTTGGACAAATATGAACAAATGGGATTGCAATTTCAGTGTTTTTGAATTTCGTCAGGACCTTATAAGATGACTTTTGATTTCTATAATACGAATGAGCAGCCTATAGCCGTCCAGGGGCGCTAGTCTCGACTTTTCGCTACAGCACTTTGCCACCGAATTCGGTCGCTATGACGCAAAATTCAACGCTATGTTTGCGTTTTTTCGTTAACAATTCGTGTTCAAAGTCGATATTTTGCGTCATAGCGACCGAATTCGGTCGCAAAGTGCTGTAGCGAAAAGTGGAGACTAGCGCCCCAGGACGGCTATAGGCTGCTCATTCGTTTTATAGAAATCAAAAGTCATGTTGTAGGTACTTATAAAAGAAAATAGTTTTACCAAACCAAACAATGATTATTTTAGTTTTAAATGGCTATAAATATAAAAGCAGTTTAAGTATCTGCCTGAGTAAAGATGTGCAAAGTGCTCCTTTTAAGCGGTGCTTTTCAGCCGTTATAGTCACTCTCACTCACTAAAGTATCGCAATAACACGTTTTTGGGAAGCTTTCAAAGCTTTGGGTTAGAATCATTGAGCTACAATACATGTTTCTGGTCGATGGTTTGATGTGCAAATGGTTATCTTGTCACTTAGTAAAAAATAAAATAAAGAAATACAATTTTGTCTTTCCCCATCAGCCAGAACACTTGCACTGATAAACGAAGGCCTCCCTTAACGGGGCTTCAGCATCACCCTCATTTATTTTATATCATTGAAAATATGGGATGTGCGAGTGAGAGAGAAAGAGAGAGTGAACATTCGTGTCCTGCTCTTAAAACTGGCGCAATACACAAGATGCCACGTGTAGGACAAATAACACTAAGATGTTAAACCACTTCGTTAATTAAGTTAATTGTGCCAAATCTCTAGCTAGTATATATAATATATAGCTAGTATTAAATAGTATTTGTAGTAGTCACAACCATCATCACAAGCCAGATGACGTGCATTGGTGAAAAAAGCCTACCCCTTATGGGGTTGCGTCAATCCCCATGCTACTAAACAGGCAGTTTGCGGTCCGCATATCACATAACGCTCACCATATACTAAGAGGACGCTGCTGCTCATCCTCCTGTAGCAGTTACCCGGTGTGCAGATTTGGCACATACCCGGGTCCAAAATACTGTTGTTATAACAGAAGTAGTAATAGTGGCAAAATAAAATAATAATTAAAGAAGTGGTTACAAAATCCTAACTAATATTATATATGTGAAAATAACTCTGTATCTATGTCTATTTAGCTCTCGTCTCTGTCTGGGTGTTTGTCGTGTTTTCACGTCTAAACGGCTCTGAACAGATCCACCTGAATTTTTGCATATAATAATAGTGGGATTGTATAATCGAAGATGGACATCTTCGATTATACAATAGGCTACTTTTCTTTTACTAGGTCCACGCGAATAAAGTCGCGGGTAATAGCTATTCTTAAATACACTAAATAAAATAACTATTTTATAAGTTTAGATAAAAGTGAATGTGAATGAGACGCAACACCATAAAAAATAATTAAAATTAGGAAATTTAAAATTCATTTATTTCAGTTAATTTAAACCCATAAAAGTAAAAGCTAAGTAACTATTAAAAGTAGTGGTCACGATTAGGTACTCTATGACGGTATCTCTCTGTACCAAAATTACATAATCAGTGTAAAGATAATCATACATATCACAGTTATCACTTTCTTTAAGCGAGAGTACTTCACTTTAGGTCTAGCTTCTAAGTTTCATACGCATGTAATACTAGCTGTTACACGCGACAACGTTCGCGTAGACCTAAAAAAAAAGTTGCTGATGTCTGTCTTCGGCCCTTAAGTAAAAATCTATACAAAAATTCAGGTCGGATTTCTGCCGTTTAGCCGTGATAACGCGACAAACACCCAGACAGAGAGACAAAGAAACAAATATGTTGAGAGACAGATATACTGAGAGACAGACTTACTTTCGCAATTATAATAAGTTAGGATAAGATATCGTGTAATATAACGCACATTCTTTGGCAATTTTTTTTAACTGTCTTGCGTCTTAATTAACTATAAAAAATACATACAAACAAAAACAAACGAATTAGCCTACTACATAAAACGAATAGTTGGAATACCCAGAGACCATTGAAGGTAATGATAATCTAAAAGTTCAAGCCCACCATCAGTGGCAGCGTAACCAGCGAGCTGGCAGCTTTACCACGCTAAATGGTAATGCTTTTATTGTGTTGTGACAGATAGCATGTTTATCACTCGTCGCATCATCCATGCCCACTGATAGATTTTTGAAAATGGGATAAGCTCCCCACGGACCCAATTTCTCTACCCAGATAAATGGACCAGTATTTACACAGTTAAGATCGTGTTCGTTATTTGAAATAGACGACTGGTAGGTAGGTTGGTGCAATACATAGTACCGTCCACAATAACCTTGTGTTATACATCGCTGATAGCAAGCAGATGGCAAATCGCCAACGCCTGTGTTTATATCACACACCCCATAAAAAGAAAGAAGTCCGATTCTGGCTGATACATGCGTCATTTAATCCAGAAGTCTTCTATAACTCAATAATATAATAATAAAGCTGAGTCAGAAAAATAAACAAATTGTCAACTTACAACAACAAATGAATAAGGAAAACAAATTGACATAAGTTGCCAGGTTTGCTCAATACGATAGTGGCTGAACCACATTTTGATGTCATTATTATACGAATAATTGACCGAGCGAAGCGAAGGTCTCAGAGTTTACTGGGACAAATCGGTTTTTGTATGTATGTTTGTATGTATATTTGTCCGATGATAACGTGCGAACCGTTGATCCGATCTTCATGAAATTTTGTAGGCAAGTAGTACATTTCTATAACAAATTTAAGTTCGAATATGAGCTGAATCGACTCAGGGGTTGTGAAGATATAGAGACCGCGAGGTCTCAGTTCGCCGCGAACTACTAGTTATTGTATGTTTGGCACTATAGCTGAAATGTTTAGTGCTATCCATACACTAGTATCACTTTGTAGAACTACCAACAACAGAAGAAGACTAATGCCCGTTCAACTTATCCAGTCCTGCGTCATACAAAGTAAGGGACTGAACAAAAAAAATATTGAGTAAAATCTCTCATAACAACATTTTGTCTAATCATGACTTTAATAATACAATTAACGAAATAGCAGCATAGAAGAAAGATCAGAAAACTTTTAATTAGAAGTGCAGCTAAACTAAACTTGATACTACTGGAAGACCTAAGCCAACCATACACGGTTAGGTGCAAGCCGATAGAACAAGCGATTTCGTCAATGTTTAAATTATTAAATGTGGGCAGGATGCGTAAAATTTAAAACGGGCTCGTATTACTCACGGCAGCTATTTAGAACAACGATAAAAGTAAACAGAGGCGAAACTAAAAGATTAGCTGTGGCTCTAACTACGATAACAATACGTAGGTAAATATTTTATGCAGATGAAACGAAAGTGCACTCTCGTTTGCAAATTTCCAGAAAACAATGGCTATTCTCATAGTCATTAGGTTAACTCCTTGTGAAATAAGTTTTAAATAGTGTGGAAATTAAGTTACTTGTTTCTTCCATTTCAAAAGAATGTTAACATTAACAATCGTCCTGCAACTGACGGCTTACATCCTATTCATCGAATTGACTGTTAGTGCAAATTTCCAACCATAGCGTAGAAGAAAAAGGAATTAAAATCCTTAAATATATTTTGCATTTTAAAGGTATGTATGTGATGTGATTTAGGTAGTTGCTTTTTAACACAATAGTAGAGACTCCGTCAATTCTCCGCTAAACAGTCGTCTCTCCAAACGTTCAGGGACCCTATTCGGAGAAGTGACATTTTATCTCGGTCACTCTCACTCCCATTAAATTCTAAATTAGAGAGACAGTGACCGAGATAATCTCGAGCGCACAGGAATAGGGTCCCAGGTTTTACTACGTCGTAAACCAAGATTTTCCATACTGAATGTTCTCATAATTTAACCGTGTGAGACTGTGCAGGATTACGTTTGCAACTAGCATTGACCTATTTTGTTACCTATTATTATGTTGTTAGAATTCCCACGAAATACCTACTGTTCTGTGTGTTTTCAATTGTTGCAGGTAATGCACCAGAAATGTGTTAGACGATGTGTTCAGACTATTATGTAGTGAAACTAGTGCAGAATTTCTTAGCATTTCGTACATATTTTTATAGTATTTTTTTGGTGTTTATATTTTAACATTTACGAAACTTGTGTTTGGTAAATGAATTGGGATTTGCTTTCGCTTGTCCATAACAAATATAAATGTAGCTGATCTGGGATCTGTATATAAACATCCTCCATACCAATTTCTATTCAAAGCTATTACGGAATTTTGCGTAAACAAACACACCCTTTTCACGTATTTGCTAAAATAAGAAAGAAAATTGCGAATTAAACCTAATTTTAGTCTAAAATTTTGCACCCAAGCAATAATGTACTAAAACCATGTAAAAAAAAACATGTATTAAAATTAGATTCATAAAAAGCATTGTGCAAGTAAATCTTTAATATAAAGCGATAATTATACAAATTACGTCATTAACGACCCACCCATACAACGTAGAGACAATAATATTATCTATTCTACTATAATATGAGTGTCCTTAATTCATACACAAGAAAAAAACAAGTATTCCTCATATTTAAACATATAACAATGGTGGTTTTGTAAATACACAGTTAAATAAAATCATTTTTAGTTATGTATCTAATTGTAATTTTATTCATGGAAAATGGTGTTATCTTTCGTAACACTTCTGTTGATACAGTAATATAGACTCGTAGGTACTTGTGAACACGAGATACTATGTGATATGCATGAGAAGGCTAAATGTGTAAATGTATTGAGTCATGCCACATATATGCTTTCTCTGACACTAAAAACGGCAAACCTAACTACACAAAATATTGGTAGAAGCATTATCTTGTTATGTAACTTTAGTTAAAATCAAACAAAAAGGTGAAGCAAAATTGAAAGCAAATAAACACAACTTTTATTGATGCAATTAAATAAATAATCCCTCCTCTATGACAATGGTGACAATAACTTTATGGTAAAAATCTATAAAACTAAAAATAAAAAGATTGTCAGTCGAGGTAGACTAAGCGCATTATTGAACATCTTATGAGCTACAATACTCTGAGTAGTGACAAAATCAAAGGCTTCTTTGACGCTATTACTACCATTCGAATCCATTAAAATGAGAATCCAAATAAAAATTATATTTATTAGTTGTTTGGCTTTAACCTTACGAACCCTGCAATTTTATAACCCCTTGACCAATAAAGCTCATTTTCGTTTTTTTTTTTTTCATTGACTACTTTTCTACAAAATTTCGTGAAGATCGGATCAGCGAAACTTAAGTTATGGTCGTAAATTATACTCATATAGAATTTGTTTTTCTTTAACGGATTTAGTATCTTGCAGGGTCTGTACATGTTTATTGCGATGATTGTTACGTTCGGCCGCCGATGCTAAGCGACCGTGATCCACAACACGCGGAGATACGATTCCTGGCCGTGCAGAGACGTCGGCTAAACCTAGCACTCATCGCAATAAGGACTTCACGGTACGGTGCCTCTAATCTGGCACATTAATAGAAACGTGCAATAGGTAATCAGTGTGCGAAACACGTGCGTCTACTTGTGCGACATAAAACAAGAAACAGAATTCATTCAATAAAACATGTGTTTTGTATATTATCTTTAGATAGACGGTACTATACTTTAGCACAGAATATATAAACTTTAGTTTACATCCAATGTACCGTTTCATATATTTTGACATCATTTTGGCATCAGTTCGCAGACAACTTTTTGGTTTTGAGTTGTCACTTATTTTTGTTTTTTTTTTGTTAATAACACAAATACTTAATTAAAAAAGATATTTACTTAATTATTTTACCTATATTTTAATACGTCGATCATGTTCATGTTTGCATAATCAAGATTAAAGGCCAGGTCAGAGATAATTAATTCCTCCTATTAATAACACAATATTGAATAACTGCTATACATATATTACTATTTCTTTATTCTATCATTCTTTTTGCTAAGATTTCTAATTTCATCGAGAAAATTTAACCAATGTGATGTTTACTTGACAAAACGGAGTCGTAGGGACTAATATTCCAAAAGTAGCAATCACTAACTAGTCATTGACTATCGTGTTCTAAGAAAACTAAGATATCGGTATTGAGCATCCAGCGCAGCTGAAACCTTGGCATCATTATCTCACTATCGCTTAGCACCGTTAGAGTCATTTGCATCAGTTAATTCTATAATACCCGCCATAACAAGTGGGTCTAACTGCACTACTAGTAATACTCGAGTGCTTACTGTATGCTGTTCTTCTTAGATGTTATCTTAATTATTGATGCTAATCTTGGTTTTTGCTAGAACTCTTGTCTGTTATCTTTGCTTCCAAGTGTTTTAGTGTATTTTAGCCAATTGCCCAGAAGAAAGGTAATATTTATATATATTGGTGAGTTTGTGTATGTTTACGTCTCCTATATTACCTGATGACCTGATGTAACTTAAACGGATTGTCCTTTTTAATATGCGATAGTTGCCTTTTGCAGTCAAGTTTTTGTTTTTCTTTGAATCTTAATGTTATTGGTATTCGTTTCCCATATAGGAATGGATATTGACCTAAACTTTTTGGAATGCCTTGTCAATTATTTCTTTGACTATGACATACTTCTTTTTGCACAGAGTATTAATTTGTCTGCACCTCGCTGCACTACAAAACAATAGTGCTTCTATCGCTAACTATACACGACGTTTCTTATCTAAGCAAAGGCAAGCGCATTGCACGTAAATGGGCTCGGCTGTTACGCATCCATACACACCGATTGACATGCGAGGGGAAGGCCTAGGTCACCCTTCGGTACCCTTGTATGCAGACCCGGATTCAGGAACGCATGGTTCCTAGCCACTTGACAATACATATCCCAGGTCATGAGGGGAAGGGTTTCAAAACCATTATAAGAATCGTAATTATCTTTTTGTAACATAATCACACTGCTAACATCTTTTCTAATCAACTTGTCCCCCTCAGCGTCTTTCACCTCCCTGCCCCCCATGTGTCTCTGTGACCCTCCCATCTGGGGCGTCGTTGGTGTCTGTGGGGGCTGGTTGAGCCTTGTAAACCTAGGGGGAAATCTTGTATATATTGGTCTTGGGTACATTTCATACTTAACAAATGCATAAGGCCTGAGGACGGGATGTTTCGGAAGGGTCGCCGGTAGACGAGAACCATTTGTTACGTCACCCTATGTAGACTGAGCTTAATTGATTATATTGTGCAAGATGGGGATTGAAACTAATCTGCCAGACATCTTAATGAATGCGATAAATTGGTAATTTTCAATCTAGACTATCTTTCTTAAGTAAGCCTTAATTGTGAAAAGTTGTAGTATTATTTTTGCAGTTTTGAAAGGAATCTTCACAATTCTCATATCAGCATAGGGGGCCGTTCGGGCCGGTACTGAGGTGCTCACAATTTCACAATTTCACTGTAGTCTGCACGTAAGTTATATGGCAGTCAAATCTATACTTTTTGGCATATAGAAGATTCAAGACTATAATTTTAAAGTAAGAACGACCTACGCATTTTTTTCGTATGTAACTGGTGAATGATTACTAATTTCTATTTTACTAGTAAGTACGCAGTATAGACATCAGTGTGCATTATTCACAATTGTTATCATTGCCAGCTTATTATAACAAAACTATCAAAAAATAAAAATATCGTTGCTTGATACTAGTAACATTAAATTTTAAATAAGACCTTCCCTCAAACCTATTAATCTTTTCATCGGCTTGTATAATGAAATGGAAAACTGGGTACGCAATTTCCATAATGAGGCTGTTCACATTAAATTTTATAACACCGTGTTCGAGACTTTCGCCTAGACATAAGTTTCGCCTTTAATGTGGTTTAAACGAGTTTGATAAACGATGGTCGATAGGAGAAAGGTGATCTTCTGATACCTTATGCAATGCTATGTTATAATTTTTGCATATTATTTAAAGTGGTTTAGGTATGCTTTAGCATCCCAAGTTACAATGTACAGTATTGTTCGAAATTCGTCCTTTCACTATCAATTTCGTGATAATTATGTGTCTTATGACAGTTAGATAAAATTGAATCTAGACGGTTTCATAATCAAGGCTCAGGGCTGACTTTCATGTTATTCCATTGTTAGGGTTTTGGATACATGTGAACAAGTGATGTATGATTGAAGATTTATTTTCCATAAAATAAAAATGTAATTGAAAAATTTGTAACGAGGACGTGTTAGTTTAATGTTTAATATTTGTCTTAGATTGTGGATGGCAAATTTATTTGTACAGTTTAGTCTATGAAGTGCCTAATCTCTTCTTCCTTGGCTTTGTACATGCATGTTCAGGGTGAGTTTAGTAGTATTTGGCATAAGGCCAGCATAGGAAGTCCTAAATTGGAGTCAGTGCGGTAATTGCGCCATGGGCATGGCTCCGTTTTCCGTTTTATACCTTAATTAGGCAACAAAAACAAACAACAAAACAATAACAACTTTTTAAGAGTTATTATTTATTTATTTTTTTACTTTGTCTTCGAAGTTGGCTACTGCTAGCCGTAAATTTATTTAATTGTATTAGTAATCTGGGAATAGTACTGTGGACTGTGTTATAATTTAGTTTATTTTTGCTAGCACTTAAGTGTTAAATTTTGTAATATGGCTGTTTGCCGTTCCTTAAATAAAATAAAACAAATCTTTTTTGATTTTGTACGAGGTTAGTTAGCGGCGGTTAAAAACGGCTAAGCTAACTTATTCCAAGGTTTGTTTTTAGATATTGATAACAGAATATATAGAATAAAAAACCTATTCTAGTAAAGAGAAAAATCTTGTTTAAATTTCAGTGTTGAAATGCAAAATAAACCGGAAATGTTTTAAAGCGTATTCTACTCTACGATCAGTTTAAAACTCTGCTCCTTGTAAAAGACAAAGAGAGCTTAAAAGCGCCTGCAACGTGACAAAAGGGTGTTTAAGTGTTAAAACGTGTTGTGTTGCACTTCACCACATTGTTTCCTACACCACCTCGACTGTGACCGATTTATTTGATTAAAACACGTTTATATATTAAAATTACAATCTCATAAAATGCAGCTCTTTACCGCTTGGAAGTGTTATTCTCCGTATTTAATAGGATACCGACCGATCATGTAGAAATAGAAATTTCATTAGATTTTACCTACTCATAAACTAGACGGGGAAATCTTACAAGATTCCTTTTATGGAAAGTTTCCGCAGCTAGCTTTTTACAATTTCTCTAAGTGTAATATAGAACAGTATAAAATTGTTGAGTGAACGAACTTCAAATTATCAGCGTGAGTCTATCAAATCACGGAGTAACGTGATTACATCGAATGACGGCGTATTCGCAACTCCATAATGATCACTGACTATATCAGTAAGTTAATTTTTAAACCGCACCGAAGTAGGGTAACGTTTTTCGAGTGTATGAGAGTATGTAAGTATCTCTTTGGAATAGCAGTTCCCAAGGCACTACTGGTATTGTCACGCAGTTGTGCTACGGGTAAGAAACGGTATGTTACAATTGTTACACTAGTTTTAAGTAGATTTTTGTATTATGCATGTAATTTCTGGTGTGAACAATAAAGAGTTATCTATCTATCTATCTATCTATCTATGTTTCTCTGATCTTATGTGACCTCCTAACGCCTAAA
The DNA here is from genome assembly GCA_947579745.1 of Apocheima hispidaria. Lineage (NCBI taxonomy): Eukaryota > Metazoa > Arthropoda > Insecta > Lepidoptera > Geometridae > Apocheima > Apocheima hispidaria. The sequence goes on from OX388146.1 coordinate 14,096,384, forward strand.
CGACTGAACAGAATTTAGTGTAACGTGTCGTAAAAATCGTCTTTAGGTATCGGACTTAGGTACCATTTTTCAGTCGGCTTTTTTTTCTTTTAATAACACTATGGAATTGTGATACTTATCATGGTACTACGCAGATACTTACTACGGATACACTTATTCGTATTTATTTACTTACTACATGGAATACTTGTATGAGTTTCAACCCAAAGTGTTTTTAAGACAATTTACACCACAGAAAGCCCCCGTCTTGCTAACCTGTATTGGTACTTCATCAGAAAGTGGATCACTAGTAAGTACTGTCCTTTGCGTGACGATCTTTTCTAATCGCATCTTCAAATGTGTCAATGTTTTAGAATAGAAACCGATAAATTAATTCGAAACGAATGAAATCGTTGCATCATCGCTATCAGGAAGTAACTTCACATCATTTTAAAATATTTTGATCGTATTTCGCACGAAGACCTCCATACGGTCCGTGCCTACAGCTACCTTACGGTTCTTTGTGCAGTCCGTTTTATAAGTCAAGTAAGTAAGTAGTTCCAACAAATAAGTTCTTATCGAAAATACCTGATACTTTTTTGTAACACTTATAAATAAGCTTAATAGACCAAGATAACGCTTGCGACTTGTTATATATGCGAAATCAGTCATTATGCTGTTACATGCAGCGCATAAGTACTATAAATTCTAACTGGTCGGTACCTTACTCAGAACAGTATTTATTTACAATTATCATCGGCTTTGTTATTTTTTGCTTTCTTAAACTCAATGATGTCTTATTTTCAATCTCCGTGTTTGTAAACATTCGTGCATAAACGTACACTTTGCTAGAGTATATTATTGAAAATGTTATATGTGTTGATCCACGCCACAAGCTACTCCAAAACCAAGTTTCATCAAAATATGTACAGCCGTTACAAAGTTAAGAAGAAACAAACAAACTAAAACTAAACTAAACAACTAAACTAAAACTAAACTAAACAACTAAACTAAAACTAAACTAACTAAACTAAAACTTCAACTAAATTTTAAATAACTTTTTTAATACCAACGGGAGCTGATATTGAAAAAAATGTGATACCCGTATCTTTTTATTTTTCTTGTAGAGTATCCATATCAAGTTTGATAGAAATCGAACCAGAGAAAAAAAAGTTTCATACAAACTTTAACACCTCATTTCACCACCTTAGTGGTTGATTTTCGAAAAATCCTTTCTTAGTGTGCGTTTACACCCCTCAATAAACATACCCTCCAAATTTCAAATCAGTCAAGTTAGTCAGTCAGGACAAAGCCTTTTATAGGTATAGATAAAATGCATTTATCTCTACATAGTATTTCATAGAATTCAGATACGTTGGAAATTTATATATCAAATTTGGTTTCCTGACACCTGCGTTAATGACAGTCATCAAGGTGAACCGCTTCTGTTTATTATAACAATTATTGTTCAGTTTTTCTGTGAGAATTTTTAGACCAGGAATACATGATAGGCAAATCTATGTTATTTTTTAGTCTCTGGAAGGTTGCTACGTTGTGATTTTGTGATAATACGCTAGTTAGTCATTACTTTTTTAAATATATTTTTTAGCCGGAAATTGCAAAAGTTTGCTTGGTTAAGGCGGAGTTAGACGGTTCATTTTTTTTCCGGTGCTTTATCGAAAATGTCTAATTAAGGCGTTTAATCGGTCATCATTGACTTGTCTCTGCGGCACTTTGAGAAAAGGAATGGAAAAATTGGAAAATGCTTGACTTTACATTCACTTTTCATTTAACGTGTAAATAGAAAAAAACATTTACTGTTCATCTTTCACTAAGGTCTCCCGCTAATTAGGAGTGTTGCCATAATCCCCTATCATAACAGGCGGCTTGGGGGTCGCAGAATGCTTAGAGTTTACTAAGAGGACGTTATAGCAATGTGAATAAAATTCAGAGACATGCTTTTTTCTTTTTTATTCTTTCGTGTTACGAGTTTCATTGGCGTAGCATGAAAAAAGTTTTTATTTCCTAACACAGCTTTGGGTCCCTTTTACCCTTTTAGAGGTAGAATTTTACTAAATCCGTTCCTCGTGTTCACCTAGACCATTTTAGATATATTGGTTCGCAATTTCACGTTTCTATGATATGCGGTTTGGTCTGTGCCTTGATTCCTAGAAAGGGCTTTTTTGTACTTTTGTATATGTAGATTGATAGACACCTATTAACTACTAAGCATACGTATACTTTTGTCTTGTATTGTTCGTCATAATTATCATATTGAAACTATGTTCTTGTGTGTATTGTCAGCCTAAGTTTGGCATGCGGTTAAAACTGTCAGGATTAATATTAATGCGTTAATTCTATTAATATTACCGCTGAGAACTTGCCACTTGACAGACTCCTACGCATGTGCTTGGGAAACGGATGCTGTTGATGGATTGCTCCTTTTTTGTTCAGCCATTTGAAAGGCAGTTATATATTTTGTGAGTATGCATTAACTACATAATATAATACATCAGTACAGAAGAGTACAGAGGAGTTCAGAATTACTAAATACTCTACAGGTTGCTTGGAAAATCGCCGTTAGCGATAAGGCCGCCGGTTGTTACAGTCGTTTTAAAGTTTGCTTATCCTTTCTAAGTATGTCTGTAATTTATGTCAAAAGTTTATTTATATATCTATGAGTATTTCAAGCAAATGACCGGATAAAATTATTGTTTACCTAAAACACTATTCCAAAAATTCAATAATAAATGGACAGATTCCCATGTGAACGTGACATACAGATAATCTAAGTTTATCAATACGTCTATCACACGCGGAAACCTTACACCGTCTTAATCCCAAACAGCTGATCGTTTCACACTTCACTAATACTAATTCCTTGTACTTGGTAGATATCTTGTATCACATCACTAACTTTTTCACAAAAGTCACGCGTGCATTGTTTAAAAAAAAGAAAATCGAAATTGTTTTCTAAAAAAGAAAACGCTCGATTTTCAAAATTGATATTTATGTTTTTGAAAATTGAAACCCGTTGCCGAGGTGCGGCAAGTAGGAAGCGAGGCGACGCACTGGCGAGGCGCGGACGCCGCACCGCATGGCATCGTACTTTTGTCGACGCAATATTAGCAGTAAGGGATTTGCTGTCAAACTGCCTTCGTATTGGAACAAATTACGGATTATTCCTGTCTGTCCCCCTCATATGACCCCTCAGGGGGACAAACAGGACTAAAAAGTTTGATCTGTCACCTATCACGGACGTGGGGATAAGTCGGACTTTTTATTCATATCAGTGCGAAAGACCCAATTAATTTAGAGAATCGGTGATTCGCACCGTGGTCCGGGCCACATGTGGTGTGATATGCCGCAGTACCCCAAACTTGAGTATAATTGAATAACATATTTATACACAGTGACACAGAAAGTGACATAAGTAATTAAACGATTTGGGAATCATTAAAAAAATATCTTCTCTTTACGAGAACTTTACTTTATTTTATTAAAGCCTAAAAGTGAATATCCAAAACAAATATCTTTAAATAGATAACATATAACTAAAATGTAGTGGTTTTCTCCTCAGTGTTCCCTGTCATTTGAAAAAAAATTTGAAATATTTGAAATTTGAAAACTCAGTGTTCATTTATTTTATACATTTCCTTATCTTTTCTCTGTGCTCCACGAGACATTTAGTTTTAATTTAATTCTTGTTTTATGGTTCTTGCGACATTGTGACAAAAAGTTTATTCTACATTCATATCAGTAACAACCTTCAACACTACCTACCTATTCTTTTCTTTTTTTCTTATGTCCTTACTGCCACATCTGTAACTGAGTCAGAGAAAACTAGGGGCGTCACTCGTGTAATAACAATTAACTATAATTTTCCGCTCGTTGGTTTATAGCATTTAAACCCATGCTCAAATAAATATTCACCCGATATTCATAAAAAGTGATTTTATTCGTCGCTAATTGTCCAGCGAAAGTGTTCGTGTGTGCTATTCGCTTTATTCGTTAATTTGTTAAATTAATAATTAATGAATTACGAGTATCGTTTTCCGTATTAATGAAGTGAATATAATAGTGCATTCTTTGTTATCAGTTATTATTATCCGAAATTATTACTTTTAGGTACTTTATAATAAGTTAGTATTTACAGTTATTTATTAGTTTATATTATTGGTATGTAGTTTGATTTTATTCTTAGTTCAGTAATGTTTGTGCATAATTTTCTTTTGAAACTAATATAATCTAATATACTTATACACCAGATTTTAAATTAATAGAAAGCGCAATCCATTTTTATTTTTTTAATGTATTAATCCAATAACCAGTCATGCATTTGCAGGTATACAAGGCTCTCCAAACACAATACACAAATCTGTCAAAAAAATTATAACACACTTACACCGAATCCAGGCTAAGACGCCTTTTAATAAAAACGTGGCAGGCGATTGTGAAATGGCATTGCCACACAATACAAATTTATTATACACCAATACACCAAACAGACAATTAAACTTAATAATAAACAATAATAGAAAAACCAGTAGTAAAATAGGCGGACTTATCGTCTAAAGCGATGTCTTCCAGACAACCTTGGGATGGCCAGAATTATGAATGAAAAAATATTACGGTTGATAGAATGGTGCAGATATCTACACCATCAGCCATCATCATCCATCCATCCGCCGTCCGCCTAAATAGGCCTATATTCTGGTAATTTAGGATATTTTTATTTTTATTCTCGTTTATAGTCTTGTATTGAAAGAGAGAAAATTTAAAAAAAAACAGTCCCAGAGGTCCCATTCTACATCATCCCTTCTCATCATGAGATGTGTGGTCAAACGCATGCCTAGTCAGTTGTAAAAAAACAATTAATTAGTTTTTTTTTTACTTACAAACTTTTTTTTATATTATAATTTTTTTTTTTTCCTTTTCTGTGTACTTCACGGATGTTACACAGTTCTGTATTAATTTAATATGATAAATAACCTACAACCACACCACTGGTAACATAACAAGAGGCAGACGCTATCAATCGCATCGAATTAATACTGTTGAATAAAAAAAACATCATCCGTTAGTGTAGGTACCTTCGGCAGTTTTATCTGCAGTATTTATCTGTTATTGACAGTTCATTGCTACTGTTACGAACCGTTATATTAATACTTATTAAATACTCTAGTATAGTTTTGGGAACTAGCGAAATTAACATGTATCAGTTTGCAAGTATATAACACTTGCAAAATAAATATGCTGTGCATCCGTGCTACTCTCTATATATATTTCCTATCACACACACAATCAGTCCAGTCCTTCAGGAGTATGGTGGAATTATGAAACTTGCGTACATAAAATAAACCCTAAAACATTATTTTGGGCATTCTTGTAAAAACGGCGTAGAACAGAATTGTAATAATAATTGTAGGAGATGAAAAATCCATAGATCGTACGTATTTGTAGGGAAAATTAAAAATTTAAAGATTTTTGATATAGGAAAACTCTAAAATTTAGGATCGTAGGGAATGGTCGTATCATTGTGCTTAAAACACGTAGGTGTACGCGTAGAGTTGGAAACGCTGGTTCAATGTGTCGCCTCTCTTACGGGCGAGCCTATTTCGGTTACTGTGTCTCACATGTCAAGAATCATGAGAAACACAGTAGTAGTAGAAATTCCACTGTGTCTACTGTGTCAACATCAGTGGAAATTACCGATGTAATGGCGCCCAGTTAGCTGAACCGAGCGATGCGCTTTCTGTTACCTACGTGATCAGTAATCGGTGATATTTTCTGAGAGTCAGTACTATCTTCATCGCCCTATGCATCTTTGAATTTTTTTTCTTTCTTGTTAGTTATGAACTTAACGTTCCATCTCTGACAACCTAAACTTTTTTGAAATCAACGCAATATTCTTAGATACGTCAATATTGGCACGTTTATATTTACGCACATTAATAATGTACTGCTTTAATTATTTTTGCATGCCTGTAACGGTTGGTCGATGGACATTATTAGTTGTAAAAACGTATTAATAAAATGGTTGACTGAACTCTGACGTTTATTACATAATTGAGTAGGTGAAGAGTACATCGAAATAAAAAAAAAAAAAAAAAAATGTGTTTTTTTTTTTTACTGTTTATGCTTATGACGTGATGATAAAATTGTAAGAAAATTAGTAGGTATTAGTAGGTCCCTTAATTTTCCTGAAGCAACCGTAACAAACACGTAATAAACAAACTAACAATCCTTGATTTCATTTGCTATTCTTAGTAATTAATATTCCTGTGAAATAACAAAACATGGTTCATCATTAGCTAATTACTTTATATATTTTACATATTATTGTATGTGTACTCTTGTAAGTACCTACTATATTTTCCGGTCTTCTCTCATTTTAAAGTGCAAACAAATCCATGAAATAGATGCTTCCCTATGTTCAATTCTGTTGCCAATTCCCAATATTTCGATTAAGGGCCGGAAACGAGTCACCTACGATTTATTATGTTAAAATAAAAATTCTTTTGTTTGTATGTATCACGAGTCTCGTTTATTATTCAGGGCGCACGTCAGACCTGCGGCCGCCACTACCTTTCCCATTAGTCGATGAATCACGACCGCAGGCTATCGCTTGCATTTCATCATCATCAACCACTCGAATTACCCACCACAGATTACAGGCCTCTTTTCATTAATTCCCTTCTCCTGGGTTCGTTAGCTAATTTTTCTATGTCCTGCTTGACTCAGCTCAAACAGACGGGTTTCGATTCCAGATCTACATACACTCTCCATCTGCATCAACTACAGTCAGGATGGCAAAGACAGAAAGTGTGGATTTTAAACTACGACGAAAGAAACCAGAGGACCTGAAATACCTACAAAATAAACCTACAGTATCCCGGCCCTAAAAATGGCGACTATGACAGAAAATAAAACCAACAAATCAACAGACCACAGAATACAAAACTACGGCCCCGCGGAAGTCTGAAGTAGGTGTATAAACGAGATGCATATAGTAGCATAGGGTCAGTCCTCGTCGTAAATTCTGGACTCCGGCGATCTAGTTTGGCCCACTACTCGGTTGCTGCTCGGTCTATTTACCGAAACTACAAACATTTGGTGGTTCAACTTTGCGACGGAAACACCAAATTAAAAACAAAAAAAAGAATTAAGTGTAATGTCAATTTTATACTTTGGTTAGCTCAGGTCGTAGCCAACGTAGTGCTTTGCCATCATCATAACAAGAATACTATTGCTATTGTTATGTACTAAAAATAAATAAATAAATATAATAATTAATATCTGGGACATTTTTGCACACACGGTCATCTGACCCCAAACTAAGCAAAGCTTGTAATATGGCTGCCAGAGACTGATATTATACGTACAAGTATATTATACGTACGTACGTAATAGTTATTTTTAAATACATACTTATATAGATATTAACACCCAGACATAGAACAAACACAAATATTCATCACATAAATGTTTGTCCTAGATGGGGATCGATCCCACGCCCCCAAACACGGAAGGTAGGTTCACTACCAACTGAGCCACCGGGGCAGTAGACGCGATATTGCAGCGTAAAAACATTAGATATTCAGCTACAAATACAGTTTTGAAGATGAAGTTCGACAGAGTAAAACCTGATTCAAAAAACTTACTAAATAAGAAAGCGCAGATGCCTATAACACAGGCGAAAATATATTTAGACACAATAGATTTTTGACTAGCCTTGTGGCTCAGTGGGTGGATTTCCGCCTTCTGAGCTGTGGGTTGTGGGTTCGATTCCCACCCAGGACAAACATTTTTGTGTGATGAACATGGATGTTTGTTCTTTGTCTGGGTGTTTCTATATATTCTATGTATGTATTTACAAAAAAAAAAGGATTTATCTATTCTATCAGTTATCTGGTTCCCATAATACAAGCTTGCTTAGTTTGGGGCTAGATGGCGCTGTGTAAATAACGTCCACCAATATTTATTTATTTATTTTACAATAAAATAAAATTGTTTATAAATGTAATTAGTAAAATTGTAATCTGTATTATATTTTATTAAAATTTGTAGCAAATAAAAAAACTAAATATGAAAAAAAAGCTACATGGATATTATTTCGAATGCTTACGTTTTGTTTCCGATTGCTTGGAACCCCTAGGACGTTTTTTATGTGAATGTGTTTCAGTGTTGAATGAAAATTCACTTTCCCAGGAAAAACAGCTTTTTTGTGTTACGAGAAGTGTCTAAACTTAGTGCCTATAATTACTTTCTACAAACATTTTAAATAAGTGCCTTCCTAATGTTCAAACGGTAGAAAATCATGACGGAACTTCTCCCAAAGCAAAAAAACGTGAACTGTACAAAATTAGACATTAGTTGAGACGTGCTCGTCCGCTATTTTGGAGTCGTCACTCGTGTTTTCTTTACCCCGACTCAAAGACGGTTAAAACAAGTTATTTTAACGTGCAACTCTTTCGTCAGCTTTTAGGAGAGTGATCAAAGAAGGTTCGTTACTTTGGTAGCGATTTGTTTCTGCCTAACAATTTTGGATATTTTGAATTTTTGAGCTTGGAATAATAATGCGCGAAAAGACACAACGAAGCTTTTCTGAATTTGTGTATCGGATTGTGACTCAACGTGCTAAAATTAAAAGGTTATTCAACTTTGACTGCATTCTTGTTTATTTATTTATTTTTATTTCAGCTAAGCCTTAAGTCTAGGTTTACAACAGAGATATGACAATGACAAAAATGGTGAGAGAGTAAGACCGAGAAAACAGTTTTTAGGAGCTTTGGCACCGGGCCCCAAACTAGACAGCAAAGTCTGTGTTTTGGGTGCCCAATTGATCCAGTTCAGCAGAAGCATGTTTCGTGCAGAACTGTACATGTTTATAAACAATTATATATATATATGTATATATAAATATACGTATGGCTATAATATCATAATTCCCGTGGGAACTCAAAGCATGCTTGAGATAGGATGGGAGAGTGTTGGGAAGCGGAGGAATATGGGTGTTGTGCAAACTGAAATTATTTATTCTGCTGACTGCATTCTGTGATAGTAAAATTTTCTCATTTTTCAGGGATCCTATAAATCCTATTTTCCGGACAATACATATTTTTACATTACATTTTTTTTTTGAATTTTTGAATTAAGGAAAAGAAGAATTCATTAATAGGAATGGACATACGAGTGACAGATATATAATAAAATTCGAATGCTCTAGAATTCTCATTCAGCCGCAGCAGACCAGAATTCTCTCGTTTTATCATTCCCTAAGAACCGTAGAGGAAATGTCGAACCTACCTAATTTTACCTAATTATTTCGAACTAATTTCAAAGAAAAAAAAACAAAATAAATTTAAAACAGCGAAGACATTAACTAAAACGTGTCCCCATCCTGCACCCGTGATAAGTGAAGCGAAAGATTAAAAGGATTTGAGAAACATTAAGGGTGCCTGTCATTAGGGCTGCCCCCGTAAAAACTGACAAATATGCAGGGGCGTGAAACTGGAGCCCTAATCGATTGGAGCGAAGCCGCAGGCGTCACGCTTTATGCCTCCCGTGCTCTCCCTATAGGAGCTTTGTCTCCTATAATAAAACATTTAATGCGACCAATTTTTCTTTGTAGCTGGCCAAAAGTGAAACTAAAAATGTTCGTTCGGAAGCTGTAAGTTTGTTCAGCAAATACGGTAGTGGCTCCCCCATCCAACTCTATCAACGGTCGTGCCACGTCAGTCAATTTGACAAGACGTCACTCTTCGCTGGCTGTACTGGGTATCCCCTCGGTATTGACCAAAGAGTTTTATATTTCTTGGGAGTGAGTCACTTTTGATGATGTTTTAATTACAGTAACTATATGTAATTACTAGCTTTGCCCCACGGTTTCACCCACTATTCTACAGAAACAAAATATTTTTGTGGGATAAAAAGTAGCACCTACATACCAAAATTCTTTCAAATCCGTTCAACCGTTACAGAGTTGAACGGGAACATAATAAACTTAGATACTTGCCTACTTAAACTAACACAAACGTTCGCATTTATAATATTAGTGTGATTTTGTTATTACCCGAAGAAAATATAGATTATAGATACCTACCTAGGTAGATGCATAAGTGGGAAGCGTGGAACCTTTCCTGCCTATTCCATTTAATTTTGTAAGAGACATCTAAATTGTCGCGCTTTCGCTTTACACCCTCTCTGTGAATGTATTCCGTATTATGATTAAATCCCGGCCCGAATTACCAATTTTATTATATACGATGTTCAATAGTTTTCCTTTTCATTAGAATCGTGTTTTTTTGTTGTTGTAGATATACAGTAACACTGCCATCTAGCATTGAGTAAGCAATCCCACAGTACTCACTAGATGGCGCTAAACTAAATAAATTATGCAAAAGCTACTCGTTCATAGATGGCGCAACGATGATACAAAATGCAATAATATTCGCTAGGTGGCGCTAAACTCAATTCATTCTGTATCAGCCATTTCTTAGTAGATGGCGCTACTGGCCAATTCCTTCACTAGCTTATCGTCAATAGATGGCGATATGAGTACTTCCAAAATATTTTAGACTAAAATATTTCGCAGCCAAAAACTCGTAGAACTAAACACAGTATTGTATTACCGTTTCACATACGTCACTCAGCTACTCGTTACTAGATGGCGCTTCAAGATATAAGTTTGATGGCCACGTGAACAATACAACAATGAGCTTTACAAATACATTAAAAGTACGTACCTTGCAGCGGGATGGCTCGCAGCGAGACGGCGTCCTCCTCGTCTTCGTCCTCTCGCTCCTCCTCAGTTATGGAAGGCGGCGCGGCCCAACACCGCAGCCGCACGCCCGTGGTGTTGGCCACCGATGTGTTGTCGAGCCGCACACGCGGCAGGCTGCGCGTCGCGTATTCCCCGTCGTTGTTGCTAACCTAGTACAGAAGAAAGCTTTTGAAGTCGAAAAAAAATAAAATTAAAAAAATTCACCAGGTACTGGACTGGCTGGACTGAAATAAGTCCGCTTTCCAGTAATCTTAGAAATTGAAATACAACGTCTAAGTACCTAATTGACAACAAAGGAAGCACAAAACATGACAACTACCTACTAATATTTATAACTCATGTATTTACATATCTCGGAATAAAAATATTCAGTGCCTACCGAGTCTGAACTGTAGTTATTATTTATGCCGTTTATTCTCCTTTCGTATCGTACATAATATAAATAACTAAGGTTACGCAAATTTTGGAAATCTTTTTATTCTTCTGAAATTACTATGTTATGTATATACCTAATTATTAACAAATTATTATGATAACATATTTTTGGATCTATCGTTATTAATTTGGAGCAATCTTATAAGCTTACATGTGGCATCTGAAGAAACCAAAGACTTATTTTTCCTTCGAAGCTTTGAAGGTTAATATTACCAAATGTAGACTACTTATCAATATATAGATCAACAGCGTTACAGCTATTATCCGAATTTATTACTATAAAAGCTATAATAGCTATACTTTGCTAATATAAAAAAATTATACGTTACAAGTCGTTGATGGGCCGGTTTTCGTGGGAACCTCACTAGCAAGCCGAGTACCTACGCAAGCACAGTGGGCTATGCCTCTATAAACGATCACTTTCAATGTCCAAGAGCCTAGTGAGAGGCTTCGACCAAAGTGAAATGAATGGACCGGCCCGGCCCTAACCACACAACTTCCAACAAGTCAAAACAATCGAATTTCGATACGTATTTAAAAGTATGTATAGTACATCTGTCACAAAAAGAGATAGCGAATACAATATCATAATATAATATCAAGGCATATTTTTGCGGATATTTGAATCGCATGTATTGATACGTCTCGCGCTTTTCTCAGACTGAGAGCGACTGAAGCAAGGTGAGCGCCGGCGCTCACTTTAAAGTCTTCAAATTCTCTTACTTCGACCGGTCCATTTATTTTACTTTGGTCATCTGTGGTCGAAGGTGAGAGGCTGACCTGAAACGACTTGAATGGCGCTTTTGCTGGTCGCAATGCTCTTGACGTACCTATACATTTAATTATAATTAAAAATATACTTAATATTGGTTTGTTTTGTTCTTACTTTCAGTAGCCTTGATTGCTTTTAATAAAACCTGTCGTAAGTAAGTAAGTTAGTAGAGACCTTCTCTTAATCTAAATCTTCATATTTTTTTATTAATTTGTCTTTATTTCAGGCATAAAAAGGCATAGCTTAACATCATCTAAAAATAAAACTAATGCTAAAAAAATAATATGTACAAATGTATATTTTGTCGTTTCGTCCTCTATGCATATGCGCATCGTTCTTCTGATTGAGTTGAAGCTTTGTATTTTCGAGGACGAAAGTCGATCCTCCGTCCCGAGCCCTACACCTGCAAAGCCGAAGGTTGAGCCTTGAACTTGCCGACCAGCAGGACTAGCGTGCGTACCGCGACAAAATCTTTTAGTTATGCAAGAACAGGATACGGCTATGAATACGTATACGTTTGTCTCATTTTTCACGACATGAAGAGTAGAGAAGATTTTGTCGCGGTGCGCATGCTAGCCCTGCTGGTCGCGGCGAGCAAGGCACTAATTCGTATAAAGTCGCGGGTATCAGCTATACATAAATATAAAAACATAATAAGCATAACGAATTTTTAGGACCGTGGATGCAATGAAACTTTATAAAGAGTTATCAAACCTATTTACACGCGGCAATTCGGCCAGCATTTTGGGCACGATGCCTGCTGGTGCGGTATTAGAGTAATGCTTAGTTTAAATTTATTTCAGTTTCCTTGTACATATCGTACATCCTAACTATCCTAAAATATTATAAATGAATGTAGCTCTGTCTCTCTGTCTGGGTGTTTGTGGCGTTATCACGGCTAAGCGGCTGAACGGATCGACCTGAATTTTCGCATAGATGTAGAAGACAGTCACGGCTTTTTTTGGTAGGTCCACACGAACGAAGTCGCAGGTAACAGCTAATATGGTAAATAAACAGTTTTCCATAACACCTAACTACATATACTTGTTCCTTAATAGTATTCATAAGGTACAAACTGAAAGTTTCATAGTACATAAGCTCTAGCCAACAATTCCATGAGTTGAGTCTCCGAGAGCCGTTTTGACCCGCTTCCACCTACTCGACATAACTATTCAAAGCGTAAGTACCTGGCATATACAAGTACAAAAGCTTACAAAAAACAGATAGACACCTGACACTGTACTGTAACAGGAGATTTCACATTACCGACACGGGCAGAGCATGTCAGCGCCTAATAATCATAAAGTTACAAGCTTTATAGGCGACGATTACGTTGCTTTAGACTGCGTGTTATTTATGAGATTACCTCGCAATACTTGTGACATAATGATCGGAGTGATGGCATCTCGGGTATGCGACCGAGAGATTGATAGAGTCTATGATTTAGTACTTATTACAATTTATTCGACATATAAACAACTATTTAAAAACTAAACAAATTACATAGCCTCGGGATTCTGAAACGTTTGTTATCTTTGACAACAGTTAAGTCTATTGCTGCCTTTGTCATTTGCTTAGTGCCAGACAAAGGCAGCATTGGAATTAATCTGTTGTCAAAGTTAACAAACGTTTCAGAATCCCGAGGTAAAACACTTAGCCTAAAATCTATGCATATAAAAGAACAAGCCCTTTTCTAGGAATCATTGCACAAAACAAATCGCTTATAATAGAGATGTGAAATTAGAACCTATACTCCTCAAATGGTCTAGTCTAAGTGAACTGGCTTAGCTTGAAATATTTTTTCATGATAATCTCGGTTTATGTGATAGTCAAAATAATATATAAAGGCATGTCTCAGGATTTTTCGAAAATCAACCTCTAAACAGGTAAAACTTTACTATAGCCTTTGCGAGATGCGAGCGAATCCGCGCGGATATTAAGGATAGGATTGTATAAAAGCTGGTATTGTATAAAATATTAGCTTTTAGACATAAATTAATTAGCGAACTAGTTATTTTATTTTAGCTAAAAAGTTATTTCATTCGGAAGATAGAATACTATCTAGACAGATAAGTCGGTATCTTGGCACTAGATACCGAATAACTATGCGGACGACGATGGAAGCAAGCGAAGCGTGACGGCAGAACAGGTGAAACCTACTGCTTTTGTCACTTGATATCAATCACAGTATCCACTGTATCTATATTATCTATAGTTATGGGTAACAGAAACCAATGCGGCCGTCCTTGCTTGCTTTCAAATACTATCCAAAACACGTCGGGAAATCTTAGATACGTATCAGCAGACACCACATATCAATAACCTATTTCGAAAGATTGCTCAAAAACTATTTCCTTCCCATGTTGCAATCTTTAGATCGTTCTAAGTAGGCAATATTTTACTTGAGATACGATTTTAGCGCCCTTAAAATGGCCCCGCAAATCTGTCTATAATAAACAGATTTCATTCAACGTAGCGTGACTCCACAAATTTTAGAAAACTTGTCAACCAGCTCATTTAAGGACTGCCACAGGCAAATAAAACAGAAGGCATTTCATATCACATCTAAGTGTGTAAAAATGTTTGAATGTTAAAACATAATAATATTTAAAAAAACAATTAATTCCTTCTAGGGCATTAGTCATTAGTTAGGGAGTTTGCTAACAGAGCTCCACAATTCGAAAAGCTAGATCATACTCCGAAAGTTGCTGATAAATAAACTATGGCAGCCTCTGCATAATCCCTTTACTATAAAAAAAACCAATAAGTTAAGCCCATCTAAACAAAAAAGTGACATTATCGGTGCAACATTGCTTTGTCCTCTGCCAAACTCGAAGTTACATCATTGGTATTACCTCATTCTCTACTAATACTTGAGTTATTTCACAGAGCACAAAATGAGGTAGGTTAATAGTTTAGATTCAAATTCAAATTCATAACTGCTGTAACAACTACAACATAAACCCCCGCGGTTTCACCCGCTGTTCTACAGAAACCGAATATTAATTTCGGATTAAAAAAATCCCGGAAAAATATTATCAAATTTCTTCCAAATGCGTCCAACCGTTACAGAGTCGAACGGGAACAAACACACTTACATACTTACACATTTACACATAAACTTTCGCATTTATAATATTAGTGGGATAACTACAAACTAACTATAACCTAAAATTAATTAAAGATCGTTTAAACTATCCCAAAGCAGCCGGGTATCTTCTGAAGATTTCACCTAGCAAAAAAAAAAGGAACCATAGAAGTTTAAACGATCTCTAATTTTAGGCAACGTGCTGTAAAAGGCAAGAGGCTTATTTTCTGCCCGAAACATAGGCCAGCATTTTGATCACGGACAGATTTTTTAGTCTCCCCGACAAATCCTTAAAAATATCAAAAGAGCCCAGCCCCCACGGCCCAAGTGTTAGTTTAGATAGGTATAGTCTTCTGTATATAGATAGAACATCACAGTTCAAAGCTGCATGGCGCATCAGACGAACAACCGGCCATAATAAAACCATCTTCATTAACATCACAGACTAACAACAGATTATGTAGCAGTCAGTACTGAAGACTTGCACATGACCTAATTAATCAAGCTTCCTTAATAAGACTTTATGAAGCAGCTTTATAGAGAACACATCCTCGATAAACTTTTAGCTAAACGTTGAATGTTGAAGAGCGGGCTAATAGGTACACACTTTTTTTCACCCAACTACCCAAGAATGAGGGTAAAGTTTTCGGGATTTATGTAAGTACTTATTTATGTTTGTGATCCAACATTACCTCTTGTAGTATAAGTAAAGATGTCTTATGCAAATTTGTGAAATGAGCTTCCACCTGCGGTATTCCCGAGTGACTACAACATGGGGTTCTTCAAAAGGGCTGTTAATAGTCTAAAGGTCGGCAACGTATCTGTAATACCTCTGGTGTTACAGGTATCCATAGGCGACGGAGATCGCTTACCATCATTCGGCCCGTCTGCTTGTGTGCCACCTAGGCAACACAAAAAAAACGACTTGACCTATTTTGTCGATCGAGCTGTCGTTGGATTCCTCTTTATGGCCGAAATGACAGGATTTTGGAGTCGGGTCTTAATTTCACGACAAAAAGAATTATTTCATCATCATCAGCAGCAGTTTGTTTAGTCCAACTGCAAGACTTACTCGTATCGAAGAAAATCTTCTCAATGGTCGTATATACATAGATATGTTTTACAGGGAAAAACAAGCCCTCTCCCTCTTACGCCAGTCTCTAAATAGCTAAACTTAGCCAGACTTGCCTAAGAGCTTTCCGATGTCATCGACCCATCTTTGGAATTCTCATTTTATAACACAAAAAACACTTGACTCACCAGACCATAAGTTAACCACTTACTTTGAAGGGTATTAAAGTACCTACAACAAGGCGTACCGTGACTTGGATGACATCAAATTATAGGTTCAGTTTTTTTGACATAGCATGGTACCCTCAAGGAGAAAATCTGTCGCCAATCACGTAACGTTGTTCTAGCAGCCTCATTTGAGAGCCAGTTTCCATTCCAGCCTACACATAATATTTTTTTGGCATCACCGCATTTGTGGTCAAACGCCTAAAATCAATAGAAATAGCCATGTCTCGGGGTAAACTAAGACCTTACATGACCTGAGATAGGGCTGCACTCAGCATACATGATTTTAGGGGTTGTTCCGTCTTCGTCCCAGCGTGTCTCATCCTATTTCTTCAGTTATCCCAAACACGTATTACCAGCTCAACCCACCACATTTTTATTTCTTTAATCGCCCCAAGTGCTATTCTTGGCTCATCCCACGGTAAAAGTGACTAAAAAAGTATGGATAGCATAAAAATGCTTAGGTACTTACTAAGAAGAATGGACCTAGTAAGGTTATCTATGCTTGTAATGGATATCTATAAATAGGTCAGAGAGAGCATGAAATTAGAAACGCCCAGCAGTAGCGGGCCCTTTTGATATACCTACCTACTTCCCCGCACCATGGACCAACGCCCGCACCCACCGCACACTATAAGGTTAATTTTAAACTAGCGTACATTTCAATGTACATGTTTTTCTTATGGCTTACACTTACACACTTCATGCTACATGTGCTTGGCGACAGATTTTCAGCTTGTCGGTAGCTAGCCAGCAGAGTATAGGTACTAGGAAGTACCCTAATATCACCAAGCAATGGTTTCCCCACGATGTTTTCCTTCACCAGTAGCTTAAGGTCATTGATGAGATTTGAACCCACGCCACACGGCGTGCGATCCGAACGCGCTAATCACTGAGCCATCATCCCGTGGTGTAGTACTTACATTTAATAAAATGGTTAAATGTGCATTTAGATCCTTGTAGATATTTTTACGGAAGCTTAGCTGAGCTTTATTTTTTTGGACAATTTTAGTCAGTTCGGTATTTTTTGCGCACGAGTTTTTTTTCTGGTGACAATATCTAGTGCCCTAAAATGTTCAGTTATTTAAAACGTCTAGTATCAAAAGCTCCACTTACCAAAAGATCAATCTACCAAAATGTTCAGAGCCTCAAAAGGTCCACTTATCAAAATGTCCAGAGTCTCAAAATGCCCTCGTCCTTTCTGTCAAGTCTCAAAATCCAGATAGATGCGTAACGGACTGTTTACCGACTTACCCCAATAGGACCTTTGTTTGATTTAAAATAAAAATAGTTTACGTCCAGTGAACTTCACTTGCAATTATTATTGTCTTGTGCTAAATTGTCGTAATAATGATTATTCAACGCTCACGGCGACTTTTCCAGATTGGTATAAAATGTCAGCTAGTGTTATTGGTGTTTTATTTAAGGACACGTATACCCTGATTCTCGCTATCTCGTTCGCACTATATCAACTTTTCTTTTTTAAATAAAAATAACAGAGAAGACATTTCAAAAAAAGTCTAGTCATTGATTTAAGAAGACCATTGTCAATGTTTTATAACATTTTCATGTTATTATCTTTTTCTTTTGGCGAAGGAGACGGAAAAAACATTTGTTTTGTTTTCTTTTTTACCTTTGCTTTAGCCAAATATAAAAATAATAACATGAAAATTGTTATAAAACATTGGCTTTGCCATTATTCAATGAATAGACACCTTTTTAAATTACTTCTCTGTTATATTTATATTAAAAAAATGTTGTTATAGTGCGAACGAGACAGCGAGAACCAGGGTTACTTTAAATGCTGCTTTAAATTTTAAACGTCGACATAATTGACATTTAAATAAAATATATTTGCTTGTAATTTTTTCCCGACTTTGTCTGCAATGTTTGTACAATATCAACAAGTAATAATACACTTACCAACAAGTTAATTAGGCACATAAACCCAGTAAGTACAGTATATTTTGTACTAAGTATTTACAGTAGTGGCTTGGTCAAGGCTTACTCGTAGTATTTACGGCTTCGCCTGGAACCCAAAATGTACCTTTCACTTATGGACTTATGGGAATGAGTATCTAAGACTACTTATTACGAGATACTTATGCATTTTAATAGTGCCATTGCGTACTATTACAAAACATGAATACGTAGAAAGCGGAACTGGTGATCTTGTGTAAATATTAGCTTTTGTTTTTTTAATCAAATTGTACCTTATATTTAGTACTAGTTGTTACAGGCGGCTTCGTTCGCGTGGACCTACAAAAAAAAGTAGCCTACTTCCGTCTCCAATCATTAAGCTGTAATGCAAAAATTCAGATCGATCTCTTCAGCCGTTTAGCTGTGATAACGCGACAAACACCCAGACAGAGAGACACTTCGGCGCTTATAATATTAGTTAGGATTCCTTATATACTGCATTATGAGAGCTTTGATGCAACAAAAACGCACTAAAGTTGGAGGAGAGTACGGGTTGCGGGTACCGCGACCAAGCGTTCCCATATTGGTTATTTCAAGATTACGCCTAGCTGTGCCTTGAAAGTTGGATTTCTGTAGGTGTATTATAACAAAAAATATTATATAATGGCTTTTAGTAACGCAAATGCGTTCATAGACTTTGGAAGCTCTTTAAACACGATGGAAATCGGTGGAAAATTAACCCACTTCACCATGCTATACTGAGAGTTACTGAAAGTGCAACAATATTGAAAGATCTGAAACTCATCATTATTAACAACTTTTGCTATGGTACCAACACGGAAATCGCGAAAAAATATATCAGATGTTCTATATATTTTATCGAGTCTTTTTCGCGATTTCGGTGTTGGTCCCATAATAAAAGTTGTTCATAATGATGAGTACATACATTACCTTTCAATATTGTTGCACCTTTCAGTAGCCCGTTGTATATTATTCTGATAAACTTTTTCCGAGGAAATGAAATAATCATAAGTGCACCCCAAAACCACTCTAGTAAAAATTGAAAAGGTACTTTTTAATACTAGATGAGTTTTTTTTTATTTGTGTAGTGAAGTTGTGCAGTTTTGTTGGCACAAAACACAGTCGCTCTTTATAGGGCGATTTGATAAACTACAATCATTATTTTTAAACAAGTCTCATTCTTTCGTGCCACAGCTTCTTTCCCGTTGCATCATAAATCTGTTTGTTTCCTCGTAATTGCGAAAGCTGTATTCAGGCTCAGTCGGTTCCGTACATAAATAGCTCAGTCTCAGAGGTACCATTTAAATGAGAGCGCTTGTTACTCGATATGTAGGGGACACGATGGATGGCAGAAGTTTACTGCTGTCGGCAGTCTGGACTTGGACCGGCTCTTTGTTGCCATAAACAAGTTTAGACAAATATTATATATATTATATTCCTAGAAATAGGAAGTAAAAAATATAAAAAACACGATGTTCGACATTATTTTTCGATTTTCTTTTTTTTTTTTTAGGTGTTTATCGTGTGTATATGAGTTGCTATATAGGTTATTTTAGACACAGTTTTTAGTTAAAATTAAAAACTCAAAACTATTTTTACTAAAGCTACTGTAAAGATCTTTTTGGACTACACTTTCTGTTACGAGTACATTATCATTCCAGCCCTTTCTCGCCATTTCTTCGCCGCAACATCGGCTTTAAAATTACAGCCACATTTTTATCTACAGACTGTTGGCTGTTGCCTTTTCTTCAAGTTCGGAACTCGTTATTCAGCTCTACATCAATTTTCTTTTTCATCAGTTTACGGAAGAAATCTATCGAAGCTGTATGAAGTTATATAATTATACTATATGTTAGCAAATTTTCACGCAGCCGGTGGAAATGTTTCATTATTTCCGTTTTATTCTTGTTTTGTTTATTTTGAACTAGTTGTTACGCGCGTCTTCGTTCGCGTAATAAAACTATCATACGTCTTTGTGATATACAGTAAATCCTTATTAAATTTTATCAAGATCCGTTCAGCCGTTTAGCCATAATAACGCGACAAACATCCAGACATACTGACAAAGTTACTCCATATAATTCGCTAGATGGCGTTGTTCCATTTTTGTGCATTTTTTTGACTTTTTGTATGGACTGACAGTTGTAATATAGGGAGTTCTGGATCGCGTAGGCAAATCTTTTTCCTCGAGGCGAACGCACCTCGAACCTTTGGTCCTGCTACGACTGCGGGCTGCGGCTATATTCCTCTGAATTATAATATTTCTCAATTTCGCAATGTTTACCTAAACCACAGAATATGTAGTAGTTAGTATAAATACAGATAAACTAAAACAGAACTCGTCTATCCCTCCTTTGGCACTACAATACCGGTTGCATATAATTATTTTATGTGCGGAACCATGATAGTAAAAGTTCTGAGGAATTTTATCAGATTCACTTTATTTTAAACAGTACTGCGCCTTATTATTTTGAGGAGATCTTATACTCGTGTAAACGATAGCAAGCTGGTGGTCAGGTGGCTTAAGCATCAAGAACACCTAAGCGACTACAGCGACTCCAATACTACCCCGGCTGTTCACTCTTGCCGAGATACTTTCGTAATTCTCACGAGATGTGACAAGTCCCATTGACTCGGGTGACAAGTACCGATTCGTGACCGATCAACCGCGATGTGGGAGTTCACAGCCGCCATTAAATTAATTTCGATAGGTACTCCCAAAGCTATGACTATTATTTATATGTGTAAAGGAAATACGAATACACGCCAGTGTTCCCGTTTCTATAGTATGCAGTGAACGCAGATTATTAATTTCAGCTGACAGTATCCTCTGCACGGTCGTCGTAACGTTAGTTCTGCTTCGCAGTCACGTAATCCGATTAGGTGTAAAGAATGCCCATGGCCGTTTGATTTTGCTTCGATAACCTACTTGCCCACATCTGTAGGTACATTAATTTATGTTTGCATATTCGATATTATAAAATAATTAAGTATACATTGGCCACTAGTGACGGTTTTTTCGATGCAAATAAACGTGTCATAGTTGTATTGGTAAAAAAAACATGTTTTTATATTAAATTCATTAATGTAATACATAATTTGAATTAATTTAATTTTATATTTTTCCAGCGTATCTATTGCTACATGCGTTACATGACAACATGTTGGAACAACATTAAAGCTAAATACATTTTCTGAATAGGTTATAAACTGATCTCAAATTTTAAAATATAGATCTAAGCCATTACTTGCAACAAAATAGAAAAACGAGACTAAGTCTCTAGTCTAAGACTATAGTCTTAACAGCCAAGTTTACATGGTAGGCCATGTAAACTTGGCTGTTTAACTTGGCTGTAAAAAACAAGCCGAAAGATAGATAGCAATATAAGACAATATCAAAATCGACGAAGAAGACTGTATGAATACTTATAAAGTATGAATGTTAGTTATTTACATACGCTCGGGCTTGTACCAAACATTTGGCGGGTGAGACAAGCCACGGTCCGTCGCATATGGCCATGACATCACCCATGTGCCGTTTACATCGACACCAACGAATTATTCCACGAAACGGGACAAAGGAACGCAAGCGCATAAAACTGTGTACACTAAAGGAAAGTGAAGTTAGTGGCATATAAACACTTGAGTTTTGACGTAAAGGGTTTTTATTTTCTTAATATTTTTATAGGCTTAGCAGCTTTTGATAAGATTGATGGTCTATGAGGGACGATTACCGATAATATAGATAAGTATGATAGAACACAAAAATTATAGTTGTTGAGGTCGATGAAAAAATATTTTAAAAAACTCATGCTTGTTGATTTTAAACATCAATGAATTATGAAATTTAAAAATTGAGGATAAATAACAATCTTTACTGGAAAATAAAGCACAAAAAGAAGCTAAACTTCACACTTTCACAATACGCATCTTACCTTCTCCACATAGAACCCAGGAAAGGACTGTTCGGCAGCGTGAAAACAATACAAAATCATATATCAGTAAACAATATTTCTTCATAAACTTATATTTCAAAGAATTCATCAAGGATTCATCGTTACAGATTTTTTGATGAATTCTTTGAAATATTGGTCCTAAAAATATATCGGAAGATCGAGAGATAGTAACGTCCATTTTGATGGGCTACGTACCTAGGCCAAAACCACATTTAATACAGGTAATATAATTTTTGTCAGAAGATACAGGGTTATAAGGAACGGGTAAAGGGTATGCTAAGCCGAAAGGGGCTCATAGTACTCATGATTATGAAGATTTTTTACTTTGGGACAAATCCTGAAATCAAAAGAGAAAAAATTCGCTGTTTTATACATTTTGTCGAGTGTCAATGATGTCATTTCTATGGAACATGTGTCATTTTTCTTTGGAACAGCTGATATTTTTTTCTCAATTTCAGAGTTGCTGCTATAGTAAAAGTTGTTCATAATGATGAGTACTATGAAGCCTTTTCGGCTTAGCAAAGTTACGACAAGATTTTTGAATACATAATTATATGGGGTTGAAAAAAAACAGATAGTAAAACAAAAAAAAGCTTTTCTATCAGAAACTCTGAATTTCAGAATTTCTTCTATTCTCGATATGTGGGTTTAGATAAGTTGTAAATGTAGGCTGTACTACAATCTTTGACACCGCCGTCTTTTGACATCAGGATGTGCTGTGGTCATCGACATAAAAAATAACATAGCATCATGTGGTCTAACGCAGAGTCTAGTGAAATCAATAGATAGATAGTTTTATTGTTCACACCAGAAAACATACAAAAGACCAAAAAACTACACAAAACTAGTGTAACAACTGGCGGCCTTATCGCTTATCTATATAAGATGCAAAGGCTGTGGTCAGCTCAGGCTTTCAGAACTAACACTATTTTTTTCAATGGAAGGCATTCGGGAAGAGAGCCTGACTTAGAAGAAAAGTTGACAACTATTACGCCCTTACTCCTCAATCAACCAATGAGCAATCACACTAATAAATGCGAAAGTTTGTGTGTAAATATGTAAGGGTGTTTGTTCCCGTTCAACTCGGTAACGGCTGAACGGATTTGAATGAAATTTGGTATAGAGGTAACGTAACTTTTAACGAGCCCCAAGAAACCTAGTGCTTAGCTTGAGGCTTACCGTTGAACCTGTCTAATTAAGTACGTAGCCCTGATTTTACATTTGTTTACACTTGCTCTCACTACATTGTACTTCTTTGGTTATTTGATATTTATCTGAACTTGTACACTGGATTAACACGTAGGCTTTTTATCCCGAAAAAATTGACGGTTCTTATCAAAAAAATATAAATAATAAAATAATAAGGTAATGTTATCGGGCGTAACCACGGGGTGCAGCTAGTTCATCATACATCTCTAAATGACAGAGCGACGTTCATCTTGATCATCTTCATGAGAAGCGGAACTCCGTGGCTTCTCGTATCCGCTCTCATTGTTTGAAGACGTCCTGCCTCGAACTAATAGCATCACGTAAGAGGTACATGCTCCTTTCGCGGTATCGTTTATGTCTGTACATAATTTGGCTGATGTTACTGAGTCATTGAACTGCAGAATATTCTAGCGTTTTGTTTATTTTTACGTAAACAAATTAAATTAATGTCGAAGAATTAGGTTATATTATGGTTTCGGTACAATATTTTTATTTTTTCCGTTAAGCCGTCAAAAAACTTGTACATCAGTAAATTCATTAAAATGTCGTTGTTGTTTCTTTTTTCTTTTGTGTTTGTTAATTATTACAATCCTACTGTAATTATAGCATTTTGCGGGATAAAAAGTATCCCTGTATCACTCTCCGGCATTTAAAATGAACCCATGCAAAAAAACCATGGCGATCCGTTACTCTGTCGCTGTATAAAGCATACTAATATTCACATCAAACAATATTGCATTTCAATTATTTGATGTAGATTATAGTCAAGTAAGACTCCTCAAGAATCTCGACAACAAGACTCCAATAGCATAACATATCACTCTCCGGCATTTAAAATGAACCCATGCAAAAAAATCACGGCGATCCGTTACTCTGTCGCTGCGTGAAAGAGGAACAAGCATAACGCTCTCTTTCGCATTTATAATATTAAAAGCAGGAATATTCTAAGCATATGAGACCATAGAGACTATTTTGTTTAGTTAATAAAGACTACTATAAAGCATACTAATATTCACATCAAACAATATTGCATTTCAATTATTTGATGTAGATTATAGTCAAGTAAGACTCCTCAAGAATCTCGACAACAAGACTCCAATAGCATAACATCTGACGAAACAGGAGTGGAACAGGTATGCCAGCGACCCAAGGCCGTGCTCCGTTACTTTAAGGAGCTCGGCTGGTTTGGGCAGGCTGGCAGCGGGGTTAATGCACAAAACATCCTTAGTGGGACGTCAGTGCAGGTCTTATCGCCCCCAATTAGAATTAGAATTAGTCAAGTAAGAACAGTTGCGGTGAGCATCCTGCGATTCCAAATAACGTCCAAATTTTTTGCTTATACATTTATAATTATCCTATACTTTTCAAAATAAAGAAACCAGAAACTTTACGAGCTATTAAATTGAACATACTAATGACTGACATTAGACATTATGAAAGTCACGTGAACACTCAACGTTAATTGATTTTTTAAATAACTCTCTCTAACGATCTAAGGAATTAATACTAATACTTTACTAGAGTTTTACGACATGTTTGTGGATAATAAAATCGTCTACTGTGAAGGAAAGTAAAGTAAAGGATCAACAACACATATTTTACACTAGGCTCAGAAATATTATGCTATAATAGTTATCTGAGGGTCCAAATGATTTGATATGTTTCAATTTGAATGTGCCTTAAAAGGCTTGCGTGATACAAATAAAACAGTACAAAATGATTTATTTGAACAGTAAATGTTTAGTAAGCCCGGCTTGCTGCTTGCTTTGCTGGGCTATTATTAGCTTCATCAAACATTTTATGCATTGCTAAATAACATCAATATTACATTTTGTTATAACTAGTTCAGTAAGTAAGTAAGCTCTCCTTTCCAAGACTTTTTTAGGGTGTCAGAACATGGCACAACCGAAGCAAATAAACGTGTTCAAATAAACCTGCCGTTCTTATTTCCAAAGCAAAAACCTGTGTAGTGAGCGGAATGCCTAATTTTGATTTATGCGGAGTACCGAGCGACGTTCACCCACGCGCCGCATTTGTCGTAAAAGATGCGCGAGCGCAACCACCACGGTTTATTCATATTTAACCAGTCTGCTGTAAAAATAGTTTGGTAAACATACTAAATGTTTTGCTTATACTAATATTATCATAAATCATAAGTCGAATATTGAAATATTCACAGAAATTAATTGTGTTAATATTAAGAGATGATTTTTTTAAACATTATGTCATAAATATTATCTTTGGTGTGAACTGCCTAACTTTTGAAGACTGCGATATGCAGAAGCTAAATTAAGTTAGCTGCAATTAGAAAAAGTGTACATGTAGGATGAATAATTGTGTCATCTTGAGCCTACTTGCAGTTGAGTATTCGCTTGTGCACCTATAATTTTGAACACGCTATTCAAGTATTAAGCCAACTTCGTTCTCGGGTCCGTTGGCACAGTGAGTAATTGGATGTATTGTAGCATAATAACGCTGAGTCATACTTACCAATGTGAAATGTAGTTCAAACGGGTTATCTGTTCAAACAATTATTATGCAGTATTCAAACAGAAATCACTTGGCCTGCGACAGATCCATATCCACGGCCAAGAACAAAGCAAAGAGAGCTAAACTAGTTTCAACACATTTATAGTTCGAACAAAAAAACGCTTTTTGCAAAAACATACATAATTATTTATGAAACTTAGGTCAATTATGCAAGAAACCAAGAAAATCTATAGCCTTAAAGTAATTTAAAATTTGAATCGGCAAAAAAGTAGAAAACAAGATACTGAAACAAGTTTAGGAAAGCGGAACAGAAACCAGCTGGTAATTTCCCAATTTGTAAAGTAATGCTGAGAATTTGGAATCCGAAACACGAGAACCACACTATCAGTTAGAAAGTCATAAAGTACATAAAAAAATTAGGTAATTTTTTAATTAAAAGTATATATACCTTTATTAGTGGCTAATAGATTATTGTTAACCTTGGACTCAGCTACGTTCCCAAATTATTCACTGAGACTTGCTTCTAGTAAATTTTATTATTTCGAATAAATATGTGCGTAATATATCTACCTAATTTGACAAAATTTGCAGACCGTATTTAAAAACTACTTTTACAGACTTGAAATTAAGCAAATAGGTAAATTTGCTTGCTTTTACGCCACTTAACTATAACGGAATATTCATTTTGTAGTACTGGTATTTGAATGATTTATCGCATATACAATAAAAATATGTATGTAGCTCGACAAAAATTATAAAAACACGGTCTATTGCAATCTAATTTCGTAACAACATCCGGTTTTCGGACGGTAAAAAGCCTTCAGGCACCATTAAACTACAATACAATGTTGATGGATTAATCCAAAAATAGTTTAAAAAAAATTCATGCCATGATAATGTACGGTATCTGTCCAATGTTTTTTATGCTCTAGAGTCTAGAGCAGGGATGGCAAGCCGTTGTGCCATTGACGGCACGCGACAAAATATTTTGGGCACTATATTAAATACTCGCTTAGAAACCGTCTGGTAGATGACTCCAGTTCAAAATTCTGCTAAAAGTAACATCTCACAACCCTAATATAAGTTATTTTTCATCTAATCTGAAACAACAGAAGTCACACTAATGTTATTTGAATTAAGCGTAAGTTTTTTTTAATGCATGGTTTTTGGTAGTGATTAAAGAGTTTTTAAGTTGATAGTATTTAGTTTTATTTTTTTCCCAGCATAGTCAAAATTATTTGACAGCACTTCTATGGTCACATATTTTTTTTTAGTGTAATTTTTTTTTTCATTAGACATTAATTTTCTTTAGAAAATGTCGCACTTCGATCCATAAAGGTTCGCTATCTCTGCTTTAGAGCATTGTAGGGCAAGTTCTTTAGAAATAGCACATGACTGTAGCGCTCTACAAGAACAAGAGACTGGTCAACCGTGAGAAAAGCTTCGACCAAAATAATGTCTACAAAATTCAACTGACTAGCAAAACCAAAAATCAAATCAATACAGAATAGATATTTTTCCGTATGTACATGCTGCGATCTTTCGCATAAGAAACTCATGAGACGACACGGTGAGGTGCAAAGCGAGCGAGAGACCACGAGAGGGTCAAGTACGCTATCGCCCGGCGCCTATCTCGGGATTCGTCGGAGAGTGTACAGTCCGTACCATACAGTCCGCATTATAAAAGTATTATTAACTCCTTTCCTCTCCTTAAGAAGACTAGATACTCACAGCAAGTTCTTCGCTTGTGTACGCCGTGAGAATCCTTCGGTCCTGCTGCAGCACGCAGTAGAAGGGTTGCCAGGACAGCGGCACGCCGGTGGCCGCGCCCGCGACTGCGCAGCTTGCCACATCTACAAGCAATGAGAGGAAATGTTAAACTAAGCTTTATAACAACCCCACTGCAGGGATATCGGCCTACCCTCGAAGGGTGATTGGGCCATATTCAACACGCTGGCCCAGTACGGGTTGGCGGATACACAAACGCCATCGAATTTCTTCTACGGAAATATGCAGGTTTCATCACGAGTTTTCCTTAACCGAAAGGCCATACTGGGTTATCCGTACGTAAGTTCCTATGAACTCATTGGTACGGGCCCTCCCGGGTGCGAACCCGCGACCCCACGAATATGAGAGGAGCGTGCTCCCAATGAGCTACCACGACTTATTGTGAAAATCGCGGGCAAGTGGCAAGTTGTCGGTCGGTGTGGTGGTCTACGGGGGAGGCCTATGTACAGCAGTGTACGTCTTCCGACTGTAATGATGATGAAATCATGGTAGCACTAAAGTCTTAAGTGGCAACAAACATTATTAAAAATTGCCGTCGATATTGCCTTACGCAATACAATAAGTACCTACAGTGCATAACATACGTGATGTAGTAATTTTCTTTTGTTTGAGAAATTTGAAATGCAGTGAAAGGCCCACTTAACCGCGCGATTACGATACGAATGATAAATAATTATACTTTAAAATTACGCAGTTTATTAAATAAATGGGCATCATAACAAAAACCTTTCGTGGTGATGTAGGAAAGTGTTACAACACAGACCATAATAAACATAGAATTGACGTTTTATAACAGTCATCAAAATTATACACGTAATTTTCGAAAAGTAAATGTAATTTGTAACAATCCATTAAACTTGAAACATCTTTTTACTATGAAAACTGACGTGGTTTTGATATATTTTGTTTTAATAAAACGGGAATACTTACGTTGAGTCGGTTATTCCGACTATAGTTTCTATCACATTCGGTGACCTTTATCAAGGAATGCTAAGCTAGACACGCGCGCGACCTCGTCTAGCCTTGCACTGAAACCGACTCAATTTAACGTGAGTATTCCCGTTTTATTAAAACAAAAACATCTTTTTATTGATAAATCGGGAATACTCACGTTAAATTGAGTCGGTTGTTCCAACTATAGTTTCGATCTTTATTAAGGAATGCTATGGAATTCACGTCACGCTTATAGAATTCCTTGATGAAGATCACTAGATGTGATCGAAACTAGTCGGAATAGCCGACTCAATTTAACGTAAGTATTCCCGATTTATTAAAATAAAATGTATCAAAACCGCGTCAGTTTTCATAGTAAAATTGAAACAGCCTAACGATATAACATGATAAAAAAAACTGTTAATTTCAATGATATACAAAAAAAAATATTGTTGTTTAAAATAATCCTATGGCCATTTTAAATTAGATGACCATTTTGAAATCTCGCGAAATAAAAGACACGGACACACGCGTGGTTAGAAAACAGGATCTGGCAAAGCTCCAAGTTTCAAAGCCAATACGAGAAAAATAAATCAATAAGCCATGCAGCCGGGTAAATCCGGGCTAAGTATAAAGTCAACATTGTTTTAAAGAGGATGTATTTAATTAATTACATAATTTAAAATGCAAACAAAAAGCTCATATGCTCAACAGCTTCTATATCTTACTCGTATCGCTAATCACAAAAAATGTTCAACCTCCACGACATATGACATGACTATCCATTTGTTTGGGTTGCTTTGATAATATCTACTCGTGGTAGATTATCTTGAAGTAGCTATATGTACCAGTATATAATAGTACCCTTTGTAAAAACATTTTTACATTACTCACATCGTTTTATAAAACATATGTGGCGACGCGCCATAATAACAATTCAGCAATTATCATACCTGTCCAGGAAAATAATATTTTGACTTTGGCATAAATTCTCCCGTCTTTGAAACTTAGCAGAATAATATTAAAGATTATTATGAGCACTAAACGCAGTTATGATAACTGATTTCAGAACATTGCTATCAAACATATGGATATTCTTGCGAGTTCTTAAAGATGCTGACCGTTGGATGAGAATCATTCGCAATAGACGTTTGGTTATGGCATAAAAAAGCCACGTTACATCCTCGAGCAAAGTAGTTGCGAGCCCCATCGTTATGCGCACATGGCTCAATAGCCCATTTCTATTATTAGTCTCGAAATAACAGAGTCCATGGCCCTATAAAGTCCAACGTTCACAATTGAAGCTGCTCTGCTAATAAAAGCCCGACGCTCCTTCACTCGGATTAATGCGTTCCATTTAATCTATTAAACAGTGAGTCACTTGAACATCATATATTTATGGAGTAACGAGATATAACATCTTACTTACATGATCGAAATTGCATAAAGAGATATAACTTAATTGTGATGATTCCAAAAACTATTAATACTGTTACTTCGTGATAATATAAAGGTGATTATTTCTGGACAAAATGAAGTATTTTTTTGCTAACTGGTCAATAACTCACGCGTAATTTCAGACGTTATCTATTTTTTATTATATTTAGACGTTAAAATGGAAACCGGAAGACGGAGCGCAGGCAGGCCTCCCATTAGGTGGACCGACGACATTGTGAAAGTCGCGGGCGACCGGTGGATGCAAGTGGCACATTGTCGGTCGGTGTGGCGGTCTAAGGGGAGGCCTATGTTCAGCAGTGGACGTCTTCTGGCTGATTATGTAATGTAATGTTAAAATGGATCTCATCACCAATTTTGTTATGGTCAAAAGTTCTAAAACATCATCGTAAAAGTATTGTAAGTAAAATCGAAACTAACTTTGGTAAGTACTTTGGAGCTTTTTTTCTGTAAGGAAAATCCAAATCAGAAACGGTAATGTTCTTACCGAGTGTAATATGATTGTGTTTTAAGCAGTCACTGACCAACCTTATTCGGGGGCATGTTTTGGCTAAAGTTTAACCTGTGCTTAGCGGTAAAGCACAGTCAAACGTTCTAAATAACCTTCCAAATATGGCAGGTTTGCGTCAAACATTCAAAGTCTCTACAAATATGGTCACAAGTTACAGCAATTACTTATGGTTTTAATTCAATTTCATTACTTATGGTGACTTTTCCAAATACTCAGGGCCTCTTTCAAAACCTCAAAGTAAAAGGTTTATTATCTATATTCCTATAAGTGTATATTATATATTATTTTACTAATTGGAGAGTAAAAGTCCCAAGTAACTATGATATTTGTTCTTTTTAAGTGACAGTTAGCGCTACTCTGACATTTTGAAACTAGTATACTTGCCCTTTTAATCGGAAAGTAGCTTACATGGGACTTTACACATAAAAACGGGAGTACAGACCCAAATTGTTCCATAATATTACGGACTTAAAGTCCGTCAACTGTAGAAAAACTCGAATGCAATTTGTACGATTAAAGCCGTGGCTGTAATAGTGGAAAAATGTTATACTATAAAGTTAATTTTGCTCCAATTTATAACCAATACATTTTTTTTCTATTCGCTCCTTACTTATACTATATATTTTTTGTTCATTCTGTTAATAGAGACACACATAAATTCAAACCAGCTCTGGCCTGTCCCGTGCTTTACTTCGATAGAGAATAGAGACATGCTTTATTCAAACCTGCTCTATCTGTCCCTTCCCTGGCAATATCTAGCGAGCTCGCGCTACATTCCATTCTCGCCTATGAACTCAACGCTGGACGCCGCAAACAAAAATATACAAATATTTTCTATCATAACTGTAAATGATAACACTATTAATTTGGCTGACACGTGTATTTTACCTTCGACCAAAGAATAATGAATAGATCGGCCCTAACCACACAACGTCCTTAAAAGTAACATGTCAAAACAATCGAAGTTAGGCTTCAATACGTAATTAAAAGTATGAATGGTACATTTGGTCACAAAAAAGATATAGTGAATATAATATCTACGAGAGAAAATGGTGCGCCTGTGTTTATTAGTTGCTCTCGGACCGTTTGTCATTCGAACGTACGTCTCGCACTTTTAAAAGACTGAAAGCGACTGAACCAAGGTGAGCGTCGGCACTCACTTTAAAGTTGTCAAAATTCTCTTAGTTGGACACGTCCATTCATTTTACTTTGGTCGAAGCTATTTACTATTATCAAAAGTAAATGTAGCGCCTAAAAAGATATCTTGTCGTTAGCCCAGCATTTCGAATGATGTTTGAATTGAATATGATTCATTTTTATATTTTTGTTTTCATATTCATATTCATTTGTTTTATTTGGCGGTAACTTGAAACCATAGACTTATAATTATAATACTTTCCACCTTAGACGAAACAAGATCCTTGCTTTCCACGGAATGAGCAATGACATTTTATTTTTATTTTACCGGGTCAGACAAAATAAAACTGACCAAAATTAAGAAAAATTACTGTAGAAATATTCTTTTAACTTCTTGAGGTATTTGGGGCAAAAAGCCCTGTGATATTTTTCGATTGATGTTTGAGATCGATACAGCATAGAGAGAACTGCAATTAATTAATACTAAGTAGACGACGATCTCCAATAAAAAAAACAAATACATACTAGTTAATACTAGGACCTATGTTGAGTAAAATATTCTTATTTTTGAGATATTTGACTGAAATAGAATCTTATACACATATTAAAAAGTACACAACAGGGTCATAAAACTAAATGAAATAAAAAAAATATGTGCTTAGATTTCAAAGCAAAGAGCGAACCACCCACAGCGCTTCCACGTGCATCTTCGTGATAATCTATCGCTACACCTTCTAATGTTCCGACCAGGCTCCATTGAAAAGGCGATATTTCATTACATAGGATTTACATTCATCCACACCTACGGACACTTTTTGCAAAGCAGCTATCTCGATTGATCGAAAGAGATTTCAACAGACAGGGAGAGAAGCTAAGACATATTGTGGGCACGTTTTTTCGTACCTAGCAAAGAACATCGTACATAGTGATTAATTTCGATCGATGTTCGATCCTAGAGGCGGTTAGTTTAGATGGATAGAACATTGAAAAAATGTTTTTGCTTAGTAAAATCACATAAATTATGTAGATGAATATATGAATTTTATAGTGTTTTGTGTTTTACGTTAAGGAGCTTAGTCGTGCTTTTTAACTACCTAAACGTTTCGGCAATATAACAATGGCCGCCGGAAAAGTCAGTTTCTGGTATCAGACCGGAATACACTGCAGTAGTCGTCGTTGCCAAAATGTTGTATTAATTTTTTGAAGAAAGGTTACCAAGTCATACTTGTTACTTTGACTGCATACAACTGACTTCCCTATAACCAGTGGTTCAACATGCAAATATGACGAACAAAGGAACAAAACAAGCCGTTCGTACTGCTACTGCGGTGTACTGTCCATTTAATTAGCGTTAATATTACCAGTTATCATCACGCAGTCGTGTTACACAACGTTGTTACCATATCAGTATACTTGAAATAACGAGATGCAGAAACAGATGTACGGCGTACTAACATATACTTTCCCTCGTAAAGTACTGATGTAATAGCAGATTTACAATGTTTTTTTGGACAAACAACGACAATATCGATGTTCTATAAGCTAGGTGTTCTGAAGAACGACGGACATATTGTAGGATATGATTTACCCCTTTTATTACGGGATCGACGTGGCAATTGCTAAAAAAAATGGCAAATAAATATGTTGGTTTAGTTTACTTCGCTTGTATTTTCGTATTTAGTAACCTTTACAGCACCGTACATGTTATTACCAATTGAAGCGCAAGCTGTCTCTCCTAGTGCATGGTCCACAAGCAATCTTCATGTATAAGGTTCAATGAATTTTTTTTAGGTAATAAACTTTTTTTTGTTGTATTTCGTCGAGGGCTATTGAAATTTTTCAGTTTTTTTTTCGTGATTTCTGATTTGGCCCCATACACAGATGAATCCCCATAGTAAAAGTCGTTCATAATGATGAATATAATGATATCCTAGGCTATGTCCGTCGCGTTTCAGTACACTCCGTATAATAAGCAGCAAGGCCACACAGGTCAATGGTTTTTGTTACTTTCACGTAAAGTCTTTCGAAAAAAGGACATAAAATTTAATACATTACTATTTCTACTAAAGAAATTCTTTATGGCTTTAAAATCATTATACCTTTTGTAACGCTGATAAAGGCTCTTACCTTTAGGCTTATACAAAGCTAGAACCTAATCAGCAGTTTCGACGTTTTTCTTGCATTTTATCGTGCAAGAACATCTAACCAGGTTCCAAACAAGAATTGATGAGATGGGGCAAATTAATTTTGAATATATTGTATATTATTGTGATCAAAGGCTGAGTGCTTTAGAACAAATAATAAAAATAAGATACCGATGAGATAAGATTACTAAACGTATGTAACATAATAAATTAAATAAATAATATAACATTCATAAATTTCGATTAATTAATTTTTACAGAATATTAAGTTGGGTTTTTGAAGTGGTTCTATTCAAGATAAATATCCCCGAAACCTTCGCCCTGCATCCGGTGCATTAAAGAACTTCATATTAAAAGAGCGTGCGTGACCGTGGCCTGCAAAATAAAACGGACCAAAATCATGAACATTTACAGAAGACTGTAGTAATATTCCTTAAAATTCTTGAGGTATTTGAGGCAAGCAGGCCCTGTGATGTTTGCCCTGAGCCCATCCTGTTTCTAGTACTCCATAGTGCAAGAGCGTGCGTGACCGCAACTCCTAGATAGCGCCCTCGATAGCCGCCGGCGGTGGTCGAGCCACGACTGGCGAAGACGATGTTAAGGGGAAACTTGCCATCCAAACATCGTCTTAACTCCACACAAGGATATTCAACAGCTTTTTCTATCGAATTTGTCCTAGATGAGAACGGAACTAACTAAATTGACAGACATTGAAACACAGGCTATTACGATCATACAAACATTTACTAAGCATTATAGTACTTCAGCAGTAAACGACTCTAATCATATAATATACGACAGAATTTTCCTATCGCGCTGCCTTACTTTTGAACCTGTTTAATTCACATAATAACATGTGTATTAATTTACTTCATAGCGTCAAATTAAATTTAAATTTATATAGGCTCAAAAAGGAGATCCATCATGCCTTTTGCCAGCAGAATCAAATTTCAATCTGCCCATAACTACAAAATTGATGTGGGTGGTTATCTGGCTATCTCCCTTCACACATTAACTGGCTATCTCTCTTCACACTTTAATGACGTTAAGAAAAAGCCTTCTTTGTATAAAATCCGTGACTACGCTAAGCTATGGTAAAGCCCGCGGCTGAATCCTTTACTTTGGATGTAATATTGTGAGAATTATGTGAGCTCTGGTGAAAATCATTGCGTGTTGAAGTCTATTTGCTCACGTGCGTGTGTGCTAAGCACATTATGTCAGTTGAAGATATCTAATGATGTAACGACATTTCTATTTATTTATTTAATGCAAATAAAATAGAGAGCTGCCAAAAAATAGTAAAGTCAGTATGCAAGCTTACGTTTAACTAACTCTTTAAATAATTAATTAATTTGATGTCAAACAAATATAAGTAAGTACTTAGTTGATTGTTTCAGGCGTAACCTTGCGGAGGTTCATTTGTAGTGTCTTTCCGCTGCAACGCGGAAAGATTAGTTATTAGACACAGTTTGGAAATGTAAGTAATCCTAATCCTAACTAATGAGCTGTAAATTTATATTTATCAATAAATGACTTCGGCTTTATCTTTATATTATAAATTTGAAAGTAACTCTGTCTCTCTGTCTGGGTGTTTGTCGCGTTATCACGGCTAAACAGCTGAACGAATCGAGCTGATTTTTTGCATAGATATAAGTAGCTTAAGGGAAAGAGACGGACATAGGTTCGGTTTTTTTTTTGTTGGTCCACGCGAAACAAGTCTCTGGTAACATATTTAATATTTTTGCAATACTAAACGTGGCAAAATGTGCTGTCGTTTTAATTTCAGTAAATTATCTTGTTGTTACAACAGCTAATCCTGGGTACTAGATACAACATCCCCACACTTTGTAAAACCATCTCGCAAAGTAACCGAAGCGAAGTTACTCAAGGCTCTGATACAATCTTAGATGATTATGCAGATTAGCAATCAATGTGGTGGTATCTTGTTAGCACACCATAGGCAATACTTCAACCACCTTCAACGTGCAGAACCAACGAGTACTGGAAACTCGTCAAATGAACAAGAAAGACCCGACTTTCAAGTTGCCTTATATTACAATACAACACAGATTGGTAGAAACTGGTGTCGTTCTTCATGCAACATGCTATAAATGCATTGATTTTTCGTCTACAGCTACATCAATACGACTTTAAAAAAATAAAAAAAGTTTATCGTAATTTAAGAGACGCAATAAGATAAATAACACTAGCAAATGTACATTTGATGCTTAACATTCAATAGTAGGCAAAATAATGTCAGCATCATAAGTTTTTTTTACGGAAAAAAGCATTTCTTTTGCATAGGATTAAAAAAGTGGTTCTCAGAAAACAAGGTAGAGCTAGATGTAATGAGAGTTACTTGGTGATAAAATATGCACAATAAACCGTTACCCTCAAATTTTGAAATGTACACGATGAACGAGTGCTTACCTTAAATACTTGAACCAAAAACATAAGTTTAAGTCGGGATATGCCTGACTAAGCGTTCTGCGCCACCTCATCGCCTTACAAAGCCTATATGGCGCGGGCTCAGGGTCTCAGACAGAAATTAGTAATACAAATCATCTTGATGAATACGTGCCATTGCCCTTTTAAGGCATTCGGTATTACATTCAACTTGGTAGCACTAAATGCAAGGTAGCCGACTTGTTCGGTTTACAAACGAAACGCAATTTACAGACGAGCTTAAGCTACAAATAAACTTCTGTAAATAAATAGTAAATATTATGAAAATTTTGCTGGATACGACACGAGGCTAGACGAAGTGATAAAGGCGAAGGGCAGAGAACAGGTGGCCCAGGTAAGGTGTGCGGAAGGCTAGACTTACAGCAGAAAGATGGTCCAATGATGTCATTAAAATTGCGGGTAAAACCTGAATCTGATTGGCTCAGGACCACGACAGATAGTAAAATTAGAAAAAGGTCTCTTTAGTGCGCTGAGCAATAGCGGTGACGATAATAAAGCCGCCTGCCAAGCGTGCAGATTATAGCAACCATTCCCCAATGGCACTTATTTCAGTAGTAGACGTCTAAGAGCTGATAAAAAAGAACCAAACAAAGTTCAAAAGAAAAACACAAGGAGAAATACCAACAAATTCTCACATAAGTCACTACATTATTGTACATATATGCAGTTATTTTAATTCGTCTAAGCTTTTAAGCTGGGGATTTAAAATAGCTTCAGAAAGCAATGACGCTTAGCGTGTGTGGGCGGCCCTATATTAACCTATTACATATTCTGTGTCTACTAGGCGCCACAGTACAAGCTATAACAATGTTCAAATAAACAGGCGACTTGGAATAACAGGCAAAACACAAATATAATGTACGGACACAACTTTGAACATTGTTTATTTAGAAATGTTATATTTATATTAAAACTACCGTAACGCCCATCTTATCTACAATAGTATGCGTAGAAAAGATGACTTATACCAGTCGTAGGTTTTGGTAGTAAAGTGGTAACTGATATAACAACGAATTAACGAGTAAACAGACAAAAGGATTCAAAACAATTGTTTCTATATGTTTTATCTAGCTCGGTAGAGCGACTTCAAAAGAAAACCGATATGTCAACGCGCAGGGTGATAAGCATCTGGTATAAAGTTCATAGTCTGTCCTATTTTTTACTAACACAAATGTCAAAAAACAATACCAAATTATAATAAATAGCACCTTATTATGATCACTGTCATAGTTACTAGTGGTTTTTTAATAAAAACAAAAAACTACTAACGAGAATATGCAAAAATATGGTAACAAACAAGCAAATTTCAGAGACCACACAGCACTGGTTCTCACGGTTTTGAGTGCAGGATAAATGGTAAAGTCTTAACAAGCCGATTATTATCTATTGACGTGATCTTGTTAATTCTCGTTGTTGTTACCCTTGGAAATGGCCTAACAATTATTTCACTTGTTATTTTTGGGATCCAATTTACAAGCAGCAAAATTTTAATCAAACTCGTTCTTGGTGACTCATAATCCCAAAATAGGAAAAATTCGTAACCCCTGTGACTTATGCTATATAGTTATTTAGTTTTTTTTATAGAATGGATTATATTTCTAAACATCGCATCGTTAATGTTTTAAATGTCAGATTTAATTGACACATTCATTATTTATTCAAGAAGGTGAACGTGAACAGGTGAACTCTTGCGGACTAAATGTGCAACTGGTCTTCAAAGATGCCTTTAATATGCGCATTATAATAGGTCGATTTTAGTTTAATTTTCTGTTTTTATTTCAAATTACTTATTTACTTAATTATTGTTACGTAAGCGCTTCATGTATAAGTTTTTAGGTGACCTGTGCGTACAAATACAATTTCTACTTGTGCAAGCTAATTCAACTATTTTTGTAACGTGTGCGTTTGAGCTGGTTCGTCTTCAAATAATTTATTGTTTTCCACATAGATGCGCTTTACCTTACATTCTAACCGATGACGAATGCAATTTTCTCATTTTTGTGAAGAGTAAAGTTTAAATATAAGCTGTAGGTATACTCCATTCTAGTCTAGATTGCATACACTTAGTGCGGGTGACAGAACTTTTTAGTGAATTGCGGCCACTCCATAGCACAGTTAAGTGTGTAAATATTTTGTACCTAAGAAATTCTTTGTATACAAATACAAATACTTTATTTGGGTACAAATGGATTTAACACAAAAAAAAATGATTGAATCCGCTGGCTCCGATCTAGTAAAAACTGTGTTTCGGGAACTGTGTGTAGGTATAAAATATTGGATTATACTAATTCGAATAGAGTAATTGCATTGAAAATTGTTGTATCTATAAAATAGTATGTGCACGTGTTCACATAGATGATTAGTTTTTCAAAAACCAACCGGTGCTACCGGGCAACCTGTGGATGCAAGTTGCACGTTGTCGGTCGGTGTGGCGCTCTAAGAGGGAAGCCTATGTTCAGCAGTAGACGTCTTCTGGCTGGTGATGATGATGATGATGATGATGAATCATGAGTCCCTTTCGGCTTAGCATACCCTTTCCTTATAACCCTGTATGGCACACTTGTTTGTACTGTTAGAGAATCAATCTCGTCTGCGTAGGTAAAACTAGCAGTATTAGTGATTTGAGTATGACACCTACTCTGTTTGGACTAAGAGATACTCTATAATAAGTTATAAGTATATTTAATGGAGCAAAGAGGGGTTTCCTAGTTCGCAGAAATCGTAAAGGTCGGTCGGTTGCGGCGAGGGCATCGCCCTACTACGGCCCTACTATGCAGATGCACTCACGCTATGCTACGCCATGCGTCCATGCTATAATTAGTATAGCCTTTACCTATGCATAAATCTGCCGAAAATAGCTTTAGATTAATGTTATATTATTTGTGGTAGATTACGTCCTGTTATGATGTCTCTATTGTTCAACTATTGTTAATGACTTGCCTCTTAATACAGAAGTGTGACTATCGGAAATGTGCAAAATAACAAAGTAAGTAATAGTAAGTTTCTGATTCAAATTTCATCCAACTCTGTAAAGGCTGAACGAATTTGGATTAAATTTGATATGGAGGTAGCTTATACCCTGGATTAACACTAAGGCTACTTTTTATCCCACAAAATATTCCGTTTTCTGTAGAACAGCGAACAACAACGACAAGAAGAACATGAGGAAGCAGTTCCCAATCCAGGTAGAACTTTTTATTAGAGTCCGTCTGGGTCCGCTTGAAGTACTACACCTATACCAGTTATTCATAGGCCAAGGTATTAGTGTGCAAACTTAACTGTGATCCAGATTGAAGGGCAATATTTCCAGCGAAATTTCTAAACTGAATTCTGAATTCTAAATTTATTTCTAAATTTCTGAACTGTAATCAGTTCTACAATTTTGAATTACTACCAGCGTACGCGTACCATTAGGCGAGCGACTTGCTCGTCTCTTTACTTAGTAGGATAAAGGACACTAGTTGTAGGTACTTATTTCAAAAACATCGTTACTTAAAATCAGGTAAACTGTAGTCAACCACCTAGCCTATCAGTGATAAATAAAAGTTGAATACACCATTAAATTACTTAATAAATTGATGATTATCGTTTATAATATCGTAATGTAAATTTGCAAATATTACATGCTCGATCGCTTGGATTGCTTCACAAAATGTATTTAAATACACGAGTCTAGTCAACATAGGCCGGACCGTGGGAATCAAACTCCCAGCAATTTTCTCGGAACTCGCTTTGCGTTTTCATTCATCATACTCATGTTTCATAGTTTGCATCATGGCACTGTATATAGTTTGTATCATCAATGTTCACGTATATAGAGCCATAATATAATTATGTGTGTACTTACTATAAAACAGTCTACCAACTGTCTCAAAGAAACCTTAAAAATTTCATGGTCACAGGCTAAGTCAACTTCAACAAACGACTTCAAGACCACAGTCCGATATGTCGACCCAGACAGATTCATATAACTAAGAGACAAAGGAAGATGGCGCCACATTATCGGAGAAAGTATTTCAAGGGGAAGTCATGACATTTAGACATAAGGAATTATGACTAGAGGAGGACGCTTTTGAAATAGCTTTCTGGATTATAAACATAGTAACAAGTCAGTCACCGGCACCATCAAATGACTTGTGAATGTAAATATCAAGTTAGATTGCTCGCTTACTGAGAACAATGAGCTTCCTGTCAAGACTGCTGCGTAGGCGGCAATATTCGAAGCTGCAATGTAATGGGCGGTTAATTTCACAGATTGACCATCTTATCTGTGGAGTTGAACAGTAGAGCCACCATCGTATTTTCTAAACAAAATGTGAAGTCGCCGATGTAAAAATGTATTTCCCACATTTGGCCAACTCTACAAAAGGGTTGGATGCTAAGTACTAAAAAAATTGAATGTTTTGACAGATGACAACGTAGGCAGATGAACTGAGCACGACGCAGGTTTCAATCGAGTGTGCCCTGACGACACGGCCCGCTCGTGATGAGAATATAAATGAACCATTTATTCTTCGAAATGCTTATTTAATAAGCACGCCGTACGCCATTCATAAAATGCAACGATCTGCATAGTTTTATAGACGTTTACTTAATATCATTGCATTAAAAAGTAGGTGTGGTGCAGTTAAATTCAGATAAACATTTTTAATCATTAAGGTGTATCCGTCCATAATAGGTTAACCAAACGTAAAATCGCAAAAAAAAAATGCTGTTCCGAAAAATGTCAATGACACTCGACAAAATGTATGAACAGCTGTATCTTTATCTCTATTTCAGAGATGGTTCCATAGTAAAATTTGTTTATAATGATGAGTTATTAATATCTTTCAATATTACTACACCTATAGTAAGCAACTTGTATGTTCCACGCAAGAATGTATTGTACGCAAGAAGTGCTTTGCGTCCACTTTTTTAAACCAAACTAGGCCGTTATTCTCTATCTTACTTCAAACTCGTAACGCAGCTGCGTTAAGTTAGCTCCGTGGAATTCGCATGGAATGGTATTGCTTATGCCGTAACGAATACCATTCCATGCGAATTCCAAGGAGTTCACTTGACGTGGCCGCGTCAAGGGCCCAGCTCGAGAGTGGTGTGCGCCGTTACTGGAGCTTGCTTCCCGATCAAATCGATAAAAAAATCGATGTCGCGAATCAATTATTCCTTCAGAGAAACTTGTTCTATCGTAAACCTCAACACTCACGGGTTGTTTTAACTGTAGTTGAGCATGCTATACGACCACCTATTCCTTACAAACGTATTCTTCTATTTCCTCCATGAAACACACAGTCCGTAATACAATTTCAAGCCGCCAAATAAGAAAAATTTCCCACAGTTCCATCATTATTGTGTAGGAGCCCAATTTATTAATACACGAGCAGATTGCTACGATATGAGTAGGCGAGAATCGAGATCCCGAGCCCTCAGCATTATTATATGTGCTGTGCCTCAGCCTCCGGCCTGCAAGAGAAAGTGGCACGATTTGTCAACTGACACAATTAACTCGACACCACTCAGTCAGCTTGATCTGGCTTAGTCATAGACAGAACTACGTTATAGATAGAATTGAATAGACAATGCCGCTACATAAGGGCTTAATGCTTGTAATATACATTTAATTATATTAATGCGGCCCAAAACTCATTCTTAGAATCTGCACCAGGCATAATGCAAAATTAGAATGAATCAAATCACAATTCAAATTTTGGCCATGGTTATAGGAAGGCTATTTGTGAGATTAATAGGCACGGTACGCATAGGGATAGGCAGTACCAGCTAATCGGTTATTATGGTATCTGATAGAATCCTAAATGTTTTTATAACCAATAGGCAGGTGTGTAAAGTGCGTAGTATGCATTGGTAAGACTGTATGCTAATTATAGAGACAATTTTTGATATTATTATGATCTGTTTATTATTGATTTATTGACAACATAGCAGAATATTTGTACAACAAAACGTACGTACCTAATCGAAAGAATAGTTAAGAAAATAATTTCAACTAAAAAATTTATCATCATCATCAATCAATCATCATTGTTTGATTGATAAATTGATAAACAAGTTTTCGATCTAAGTATGCGATACAGTAATGCCGGAAAGTACATCTAGATGAAATCTAGGACAGCTAATCTGCATGTCTAAGTAGCCGCCTAGTTTTTGCAACAGGATGTAACTGCGCAATGGGCAGGATACTTACTGATAACAAGAAATAGTACCTCTACTCGGAGGAAATACTGGACGAGAAGGTAGTGAGGGAAGTGAAAAACTAACGCACATTCCTTAGTAATTGCGGAGCGTACACCTGCAGTGCCCTTTTGTATTTAACCTTTATAGATGTGATGCAATTAACCTATTACACAGCACGTAACCCTGCAGTGCTATTAGAAACTGTAACAATATTTTGCAATGCTTTGTACGTACAACGTCTATCTTTGTGATAGTCATGGCAAAACATCAAAATCAAAACTGATGTCATCTACTCATTTCTTATTTAAAAAAATCTATAAAACATAACCTAGCAAAGTAGTTTTTTCATCAGAAAACATATATATTTTTTACCATCAGTTCCATGTCCATCTACGCCACTGGAGCCACTCTCCAATGCTTCAAAGAGGTGCACAATAGCTTGGGTCGACAATGATGTCAGCTCGGAGTTTTTCGAACACTATAAAGTGAGACGTCAGCGTCTCAACCCGTCCAGTCCGATAATGTTATCTTTACAGTTTTCTAGTTGAAGAGAAGTGAAATCGATCGGCATTATGGAAAATCTGATCAACGCCGGTCAATTCCAAATAGCCCATGATACCACATGTAAAATATGTCAGAATCTCATATCATAGTGGAATCTCTTCAATGTTACATGTACTGCAATAACAGCACCGCTGTAAACAGACGGCAGTTCCCATAGACGCTCGCTCTATGTAACAGATGTTAGATAACATCCATTCCACGAGTACTAGCTAGCCAGCACGGCTGCCTGAGACATGCCTCTCTTTATTTTTTAAGCTAATTACACTCACCGAGTTTCATTGACATAGCAGGATAAAATATTTTATTTCCATACAAACTTCAGGGGTCCCAACTTCACCCCTTCTAAGTTTGAATTTGTAAAACCCCCCGCGAGAATGGGCACTCAATTCCCCGTGAAGATGGGCGTTCCATTACGAACATGAAACCTTTTAGCTCTAATTGTGAATTTCGCACTTATCTCTTCCTGCTACCGAAAAAAGTTCTTCCGTCGACGTTACGCAATGTTGCATTAACTTTTGTTGTACAATACATTTTCAGTTATAGTACGACCAACTAGTCTGTGGTTAGTAGGTTGCCATGGTAGCCACCATGGTAATATCTGAATCAAACTAATGCTCATCTGTTGAACATTTTTATTTAGATTTATAATTTGGCTAACTCTACAGATGACATTCGTTCTATAAATAACAATCTCGTAGATTAGGAAACAGTAGGTGATGAAGTGCTCTCTTTCTTTGAGGAGCTTGAGACTTGACTTGATGCATTTCTACCGGAAACGTGATATGTGCACGCGCCGGTCGTCTTAGCTTCTA
Organism: Apocheima hispidaria; assembly: GCA_947579745.1. NCBI lineage: Eukaryota > Metazoa > Arthropoda > Insecta > Lepidoptera > Geometridae > Apocheima > Apocheima hispidaria. The sequence continues at coordinate 14,140,335 of OX388146.1, forward strand.
CGAATTACGAGCCACTTCCTTCGGTGCACGAATGACTTATTGGTATTGAACTGCGTTTGTATGAGGTTAAGCCACGGTTAGACGGATCTTAACAGCATACATGCAGGACATATATGTATATAATTATATATATTGGTTGGATAGATTAATCGCAATGCATGATTATTGTAAACTTTGATTTTTTAATCGATTTCGAGTATTCCTGGAAAATATGTTTGTTTTCAATTAGGACTCTAGAATTAGTGGTAGTGTATATGTACCTATTAAGGTAAGCAAATGTCCACTTCCTACCGTAGCATGTACTATAATGTTTTACTTATTGTGTCGTCGTCCAATACAAAACACTAACTACACTATATTAGATAAAAACATCAACAAAACTCCTTGACCTTTTCAACCGTCCATTTCAAAACGGTTTTCAACACCCATGAATAAATGCTTAACTAAATTGTATAATAAATCACATTAGCAATCCTTGCCCAGGTTTCTACAACAGATTGCTTCTTCCTTGCGACTGGCTTCATTCACATCAAAGAAATCAATTATTATAATAAGTACAAAGAATAAGCCATTCATATCGACACAGAGCACACGCGAGAATGAAGCCAGCTTGCGACTTAGTGAGAATTAAGTCATTCAGTGCCCCCTGAAGTCACGCACAGACTTACAATACAATAGACGACTTAGTTCTGGCTGCATTTTAAAGGGGGCAGCAGATGTGGAACTGGACTTCAATTGTAAGTAATAATTTATAGCTCGTCAAGTCAAATATATTATGTAACGGAATGAGGTAAGTGGTAAGCTAAATGCGCTATATCTTCAAGATAAAGGTATATAGTTGATAAGTTGGAGACAAAGCAGTAGTAAGACTTCCATTGTAGAGAGAGCGAAAGAAAACATCACGAGGAAACCATAGAAATAATAATAAGCAATACGATATGTTTTTTTTTCAGTTTCTTGTGCACACATGCCGTTTTCTACACCTATATGAATCATCTCCATCGTACGGTTGGCAGGAAGAGATCGCCATTAGTGATGAGGCTACCAGTTCATACATTAGTTTTTTTTTTAAACTTACTATCATTCTTATTTACTTGCGTTTGGACTAACAAAGGCTAGAGTTAAGAGCCTCATTAATTCTATTCTATCTTTTTCTATTATATATAAAGAACTCAACGTAAACAACTCATATTATTAAAAGAAAAACAAAATACCCGACTGCAAAATATAGCCTATGTCACTCAGGACGTAAAGACAAATCTAACGACACCTCACTCGTCAAAATCGGTCAAGCCGTTTAGGCTGCAGGAGGTAATATAGGAACACACAAACATAACCTCAGAAAAATTACCCTTCTTCTTGGACAGTTGGGTAAAAATAAGTTTCAACTTAGCTTAAAAGTTAACATGATTAGCATAGGTATGTCAACTGTAGCGTTTAGTTGACTCTTATGAATGCTACAAGTGAATGAGATACTATTTTTTATTCCCTGCTCGTATGTACGTTTACGTGTTTGTACTATAATATAACATACTGTGTTGCCATAAAACGTTTGTGTAAACGGTCTACAAGAAGTTTTTGAATGGGAACCACGTACTCGTAGATCAAGCGTGGTCCTTTCACAAAGCCGTGTATTTAATTCAACTGTCTTAAATTTTTACGACTGTCATATAATTTTAAACTTAAAAACCTACTGACATTGTACACAATTTTAATTGAAATTATAACAAACACAATTACGTTGCAGAAACCTTGAAAGCGAAACTATCACCAACATTTTGCTTTGACAATGACATCAGATAAACCGGACTAGCTGAGTACCGAGTTTTAACCAATCGCCACACAACCGGCGCATGGTCAGGCAGACCAGTCACACACCAGTTCCAGGCCAATAAGACCAGTATTCTTGATAACTCAGTATATCAGGTGCGGCGAAGGCGCGTGCCGACCACCTGTTCATAGTACAGTGACATTTAGAGAATAATTCAGCCAATTTGCGGTCCATGTGCCCAGTGAAAGAACTGGCATTTTGATGATCGCTTCCTGGATCGATAAATACTTCATCGGCCCAATTGTGGCAATGATTGTGTGATTGACTTTTTTCGCTGCTCAGTAATAAGAATGAAGTTGAATATTATTCTCTGAGGGGTTCTCGTGTAAAAAGCTAGTATCTACATACTTCACACGACTGGCACGACTGTTGATGACAATTTTTTGGTAAATAATGTGAGCCAACGCGAAACTGAGTCACACATAACCTCAAAGCAATGCTTAAGTATATTCCTTTTTTCAGCAACTGCGAGGATGTGTAAGAAATACCACGATATTTATATTATTGCTCACGGGATATTTACCACGATTTGTTTTATTTTCGATGGATATGCATGCAACTACGGCAATGTATCGGGAACTCAAAAATAAAACGAATAGTAAATATCCCGTGAGTAATAATTTAAATGAAGTAAACAACCGCGAAAATCTTATACAGTGCTTACCCCTACGACAGTAATGAACGAATATACGAGTGTGCTCAAAAGTATCTTTATCGTAATGTGAATCCAATTTGGAATCAATAATCTTCGATCTGAGCAATTTCTACTGGATGGCAAAAAAGCTTACTACGAGTACGAAGATTACAAAATAGTGAAAGGTATGTAAAATAGTGAAGCTAATGAGAGTTTCACCGCAATAACTCATCGCATGTCATATCTCAATATTGGAAAGATGTTGTCGATATCCCTTGGATAGCAGCTAAATGCCAGCTGGTCCTCAGCTTTAAAACCAGCTTTATTTATGCAGCAAGAACATAAATCAATAAGCCGATGATCTATGTGGTAAGTACTGTTTTAAGAGAAAGATTTATGTCCCCATAAATAATGAAGCTATTTGTCTCCTAATTTCAACCCGAAATGGTATAACGATAATATATTTGGGTATACATAGCAAACGTTCTTTAAAAAATCCCGCAATACTATATCAATAATTACGTGGGTACGATTATACAATTCAATTATCTATGAAACTTCTGATTTATTAATCACTTGAATAAAAGTTAATGCTATTCATAAATTACAAATTCAGTCAGAAATTTGCAAGACATATTAAAACATTTGTAAAGTTAGAGCATTCTGAATTATAAAATATTTATGATGAAACTAAGCTAAAATAACATCAAAATAAAAGTAAACCTATTATAATATCCTAAATACATATAAAATGCATAATATCATTCTTAAACCTGTTTTTAAAATTTTATTCATGAATTATTATTTAAATTTAAAATAAACGATTATGTAAATACCTTTCTGCAGATGTATGCTGAAGGTCACATGATTGCAATCAGATGAAAAATTGGTAAATTAGTTTCATTCATGCATTACATTTCGCAACTGTATAGATACTAATGCGTAGAGATAAAAGCCATGCAATCATGTTTTAAACTTAATACCACATCGATAAACTTGTTTAGGTACTGCAGTAAATGGAACATATCGACATATTTACATCTGCAACACTAGTACCTGCTTAGAAAAACAAAAGGTATTTTCTCTACATACATATAGTTCTGTGTAAGTGGAAACCGCAATAATTTATTTATTGGCGAGCAGCATAGGCTGATGTGCCTATATCACACGGTGTTGAAACTTCGTAACTGGCCTTATATAGGTTTTGTAGAATTTAAGAAAAACTTCTACTGTCACAGTTTGATGAAGACATTTTGAGTATGATGTATATATAAAAGAATTTGCCTTTTTGACAATTGTGGAAATATGTTCTCGGTTCTTCTCGTTTCAAGTTTGATGCCAAAAACATAAGGAGAATTCTGTGTTCGATGTAATAACTGTCCCCAGATCTTTCTGTTGGCTGACCGAGGCTTTGGCAACACCACTGAGATTGATTAAGTGTTCGCTTTACCAAGATGCAAGACAACATTTCGTAATGTTCAGATTGAACATTACGCCAATTTCTGGTCCAACTCTGTATGTGGTCGACATCTCCTTGGAGCTGTCCATCCCCAATCATTGAATTAGCAAAGAACTTTCCGTCATCATCGAAGAAGGTGGATTGTCACTCAATAAGTTCTATCAGGTCCATTATGTAGATTCCAAATATATCTAGAGCTGCTACGGAACCTTGGGGGACACTACTGGAAACCAGAGAGGAGTTCCCCACTCGGACTTGAAATGTTATACCTGTTAAGTAGTTTTCGACCCATTCGAGAAGCTTATTACGTACACCATAGTGTTCTAACTTCTTCAAAAAAAATGCAGGCATTCACGGTAGCACAGTGGCCGAGTTGACGTTTATTGTGTCTTTCTAAATATATTACTATTCATTTTTATTCACAATCGCCACTCGCTTCCCATAAGCATCGGTCGTCAATAAAACTTAAAATAAATGTGACCATAATCTTGTGGGCACATAACTTTATCCATATGTTTGGATCTTGTAAGCCCGGTAAGGCAAGCTTATCAGTAAGCCAGTTGGTTTGATATCCTCTGTCAATATGTCCCCTTAGATAATCAATACAAATATGGCTTCACCTTGAACGCAATTAATATCGAACTGAAATGCAGTGTGTTGCGACCCCTTGTTGAGTCATATCGTGATACGCAGGTCATACAGAACAATACAGCCATTCATACGTGGACCGCTGCCACTGTGTTCCATATTTACGTGCAAAACGATTGCAAATTGTAGGAGAGAAATGTAGAGCGAGGATGCTGGCAGTCGATGTTTAGCAAACATTTCAGCTTTAGCAACTTGAATCGATTGATCAATGACTTAATTTGTTTTAAAGGGTTTGTTGTCAAAATAGGCTCATGCCAGCATCAATACAAAAGTTTTCAAATCTTTGTTGAAGAAATCTCGTAAAATAAATAACATGTACAATTGTATATATATATATATAGAGATATAAAATGTATCTTCACGTCTTTGTGCTACTTTTACCAGCGGACGGAATGATAAAAGTTTGTGGCCAATAAAATGAAAGACACCTAACCAACTGACCCGTTTCCCAAACTGCAGGCTACCACATACAAATTTGACAAGATCATAAAGCAACAACCGCCAAATAGATCATTATGTCATAATTAGGTGGAGGTACCGTAATCTCATTCCGCAGACTTATTGTCTGGCTGTTGTGATGTGTCTCACGCAGATTGCTCTATTACGTTAAATTGAAACTGCGGTAATAAATAGCGGTTCTAGTTTTGTGGAGACGACATCCTGACACGCATTCGATTCAAAGTACTATGCGACCACCTCAAAACTAAATTTTTATGATAAAGATACTTTTAAGCGCGCTTGCCGATGGTGTTACGCAACGGACTACATGGTCTTAAGAAGTGTGACCGCGAGTGGTCTTTACAACTGAGCGCTACCGTAGGCCGGATGGCACGCTGAATAAATGGCTCCCGCTTTTTTGTCTTATTACGACAACCGCTAAGCCGTAGATCAAAGGCCTTTAGGCGGCGTGGTAACTTACACCAGGTCTAGTCACTCAGCCTATACGAACTTAATTAGTACTTTTAAAAGACGCCTCACTCTAATTGACTCTGCATAAAACCAGCGCCGCCTCGCCTCGCAATTGTGTGCATGAAAAATAGAGTTTATAGTATGAGGCATAAGGTCAATTTTAGAATTTTAAGCAAATATAGTTGGTCGCCGCTCTGTCCACACGACATGGACATTACTACTAACCAAAAATGGACCTTATGCCACATAGTATAACTCCTTTATTCGTTCTCATGATTGTGAGGTGAGGCGGCGCTGGTCTGGCGCAGAGTTGAAAAGTGGACGGAGTCCGTTAACGTTAAAATTGGCATATTTGTGGATCACGTAGTTGATCTAGTAATGGTACATTATATATTTTTTTCAGCTTAAGGCCGACATATTTTTTTCTATTCCTTTGTATAAAATGACCTCTTTATTGCATGATGGTCTGGATGCTATTATAATAACAGGTCAGTTATTATTAACTAAACCGTAATGCAAATCATAGTTTAAACGTGTAGAGTTTCCTATAACAGTAATTACAACTTATGTTAGTTCTTCTAGATACGAATCTCAGCATAATGCTTACCTTTCTAGATGTTTATCAAAGTCATTATGAAATAATTCACGTCATTCGTCATAATAATGTCTTTTGCGAAGTCGGGTCTCACTCTCAACGGGTAATCGAAGTGCTATATTACATATTCGTAAACTGTTTTTCAATTAAATCCAATGATACATTTATTTTAGAGCTCGCAATGTTGCAATTATCAAGTATTTTAATTCAGATTTGGAAGCGAATATACGGGTATCTGGTCGTGGTACGAGTAGATTAGTGCGTATAGTGCATCTTTGACTAATTTTGATCCTTAATTTGCAATGCGCACTAGTAATCTTAATTCGACACAGATATTTTAGTTACGACTCCTATTTTGGACTACTCGTATATTCGCTTCCCAATCGGAATATTTAATCTTAAATTGGGAATTTCAACATCAATGACATTTCTGTCTAGAGTCCAGCTAGACACAATCTCGATAATTCTAGATACAATATTCGACCGAAATCAAAGAAAATTGATAAAAAAGAAAGTCGACTAACCAACCTTAAAAAATTTTTTTTACTGCAGGCACATTTGACCTTATCTATATATAATCAAAACGGCTGAACCTACAACGTTATTACAAAATAATCATGAGGAAAGGCGTCAGATACATAGTAATTATCCTGAACTAACCTGGAGAAATCGAATAATTGAGGATTAAAAACTCAGGGTAGTACGACAAGCACCTGTAATATTTTTAATACATAATGCGAGGTGCTAAGTGCGAGTTAAGTGACCTCCTGCGAGACGCGGTCTACAGGAAGGGCAGGCTAATTAGAAACTATAAGTAGTCGATTACATCATACATCTCTGGCCAAGGATGGGACACTCTGCGATCGGGCATAACGAGATCATACTCGGTATTGGCGGTGGTTCCCTTCCCATACAAATAAATGAAACTAGTATTATAAAGTGCAATGATGAAGGTCTATCTTTTTCTCTGTTTGTTATCTTATCCGACAATGCCTCATGAGAACGGACTTCGAACATAAGATAAATATAATCTTGGAATAATGACGGGAAACTTGAAATTAGTAAAAACGTTAAGCGCAGTTTTTTTTGTGTGTTCTTCTTTATCAACTATTAAAAATACTATCAAAGTATTTGATCAATTCTTGCAGCCACTGCACTGGGCTTAGTGCTTGTATTAACCAGTTATTGATTTTAAACGTCCTCATTTTGCGTAAAGGGCAATCTTGCTTATAACCACTTATCTGTATTAGATATACTCTAATTTCATATAATTTTGTCTAAACTGGTTGTTCCACATTACCCATGAGTGGAATTCAATAGCTTTTATAGATTGGATTCGTATCGCCATCGAGAGCAAATATTGAATAATCAAATACAATTTAAAAAAAAACTATTTTTGACAGAGTACGATATGAGTTTTTATTTGGTTTTTGTAAAAGGATTTAAACCGGAGTGGGTATTATGGTCAGTTAATTTACACTAATATTGTTGTAATAATTTATTACCCGACAACGAAAAAGGAGGGTTACGAGTTTGGCAGTCTATGTAATATGTATGTATGTATGTTCATTATACCCTTTAAACTTCTAAACCGCGCTTATTATATTATGACAAGATAGGTGTCTATCGATGCGTCTTCAGTCTTCACACTTCTCGTGTTTATAGGCTATAATAATATTATTCGAAATTCAAAATGGCGTGGTGATATAATGTGGTCTTTAAAATAATGTACATAATATTTTTCCAATGAGTTTTAAAGTCTCTTTAACCTCAGTCTGATGCCAATATTAGTATTGACAAGGCATTAGACTACGGAGAAAGGGACTTTAAAACTAATTGGAAAAATATTGTGTCCATTTATAGACCATGCCATTTTGAAATTCGAATAGAATTTTCTTGTTTCATACTTTTACGTAGGCAGGTTTTAGTTTTTGAACTTATTCGTTATAGGAGCAGTGCACCGTGACGCAGTATTGCGATGTCGTCAGGTTCAGCCGCTGAAGTTGCGCGACCGTGAACCTTATCGCGCGGCGATACGATTCGTGGTCACGCAGCGTCGGCGGCAGAACCTAACAATCATCGCAACAAAGACGTCACGGTACGGGCACAACTGTTTGAATATTTACAAAAAATAATCAAAGCAGATCTGCTTGTTTGACCTAATGAGAGGATTTTAGCACGTCTTGTTTACCTACTCGTATTTTGTCCATGTCAGGTATAAAATGTTATAGAGTTTTATTGTAAACATATTGTAATGTCGTCAACTTACAGAGGAGAAAAAATAAAAACAAAACCAAAGGAATGGAAGTAGCTGATTCGACGGTGACATTGATTGAAGTGTGGCGCAGAACGGACCGGACGACATTCTTCGCTACGTCAGTGCAAAACACAGAGAGTAAGACTACTATGCTCCTTACAATCACGTAACGTGATTTATCGCAGGAAATTGAGGCTGTTTTTATTATTAGAAGTTACACGTCCGTGATAGTCAGTACAGATTATTCTAAGACAAAGTAGGAATGGATTTCCTCTAAAATAAAGAACGATAAGGCGAAAAAACAGCGTAATTATTTAATGAGATTAATTTGGTGTGTTATAATAACTCTAAAGGCTGGATTAGCACTACCATCGAGTTGGTTTAAGTTGTTTATAAATGTGTCTACTTTCAATGCGTTTTAAGGTGCAACATTTCGCTCAGCGCGCGAAATTCAATTTTTCTTGCGTTTTATGTCAATTACAGCTTAATTACTCATCATACTCATCATAGTAGGTTCATGAAAACTAATTTTGCGATTATAAATATATTGTTTCAAGAAATTACACAAACTAGAAATTCAAGTTGAAAGCTAGTATAAGTACATTTCCCACTAAACCTAAAACCGAGATGAAAATCAGCTTATTCAAATTTGAAGCTAAACCAATGTTATCTAGATAATCATTTTACCCGTAATTTCTTAAAACAACTTATTTTTTGGCGCAAAATTGGTTTCACTAAATCCACGATGAGTAATTAAGCTGTAATTGACAAAAAACGCAAGAAAATTTGAATTTCGCGCGATGAGTGAAACGATGCACCTTAAAAACTTTTACTTACCTGGTTTCTACGTCGTACTTCTGCTGGTCGTGCTTTTGCAAAAAAAAAAAAACAAAAACAAACAAAACATTCTTATTTAAATGAATTATGTTCGATAAAACATGGTTTCCAGCATTCTGAACTTGAAAGGTTGCCCTCATTGTCCATTGTTTGCGGTTTGTACAATGCCACATGAAACTGCATAGGTTTATTTTGACGAATTTTGCTTTTAAATATTCAGTTTCAAGCAAGAACTGAGAGAAAACTGAAAACACGACTCAGATGTAATCTAAAATCGTAGTTAAATATGTCAAAGTCTTTACATCAACCTCTGCTGGGTTAACGGCCTATTCACCACCCTGGGCCATATCCACCACTCTGGCCCAGTGCGGGTTGACGGATTCACATACGCCATTGAATTTATTTTCCGCATATATACAGGTTTCCTCACAAAGTTTTTCCTTCACCGAAAAGCCGGTAGTATATCCGTACGTAAGTTCCAAGAACTTATTGGTACGGACCTGCCCGGGTTCGAACCCGCGGCCCCACGAATACGAGACGAGCTTTCTGAGCTACCACGACTCAACTTCGTTCTGTCTGTTGTTTTCTCAACTTCTTATTGGATGAACGAGGTTGGATACAATTGAGTGTGAACATCGATTTCAAAATAAAGAGAAGAACTGCGGGAATCAGCTAGCCCAATTAGCATAGCAGGATTGTGGCATAGCGGGGCTAACCCATATTAATCTCAAGTAACAAACTATGTTATTATTTATTATGTACATATTTCAAATAGGATAAAGTCAATTTTTATTCACAGTCCATAAAGATTTCCTCTAGTACCTACTAATTCCAGCCGGATACGTCTAGACTGGAAGCAATGAATCCTGGACATGACTGGACTCAGACAACATGCCTTTTATAGCCGCTTCTAAAAATAGTGTCATAGTTTCCAAGTCACTTCATAAAAAGGTCAACATCATCATCGTCAACCCACTTCATTTCATTGCTGTATAGGCCTCTTCTACGCCACGCCAGTTTCTGTCATCCTCGGTTTTGACCCGAGAAAAATATTATATAAATAACGAATCCCTACGAAAATTATAAAATAAACACAAAAACCTCTCCATAATTTTCGCCCTGTTTCACTCTAATCCACTAAAGATATAAGTACAACAATTTATTTACTATTTATCCGCTAAGTATAAGTAATCCAGTGTGTTTGACACCAGTCTTTCTTTTGTTTCCACTCTTTACCACTCTTTTTTGTTGCCGTCATTGAATTTGATTCTACTTTTTCCGCTTTAATCCATGCACATCCCTGCAATTATCATGCAATAATAAAATTGTATATGTCAACGTTCTAAAAGATCCTTAAGCTTGCTCCACTGTCAAGTCTACACGATTTGTGGCTACAAAACATCATAAAATATTGTATTAAATATGGACATGGTCCAGACTTTCCGGTTGCGAAAACAGTAAAACTATTATTTTATTATATATATATTACGTTTCAAGAAGAATGTTAAGATAATTTTAACTATTGCTAGTTAAGCGGCTCTTGTCACTTAAAATTGGGTTCAGGCACAGTCTGCATCTTATTTTGAGGTCATTTGAACCTGACATTACTTCAAGTGGTGACAACCCGTACCATGTGCAAATGATTTAGACCTTATCCACAAGCAACGTTTAATTTCCATGGAACATCTAAAAAAACTAGTAAAGATTTTAAAAGTGATTAAGTTTATTACTAGTTTTTTTTTTTTGAGTTAATTTCGGTAAATTCAAAACTTAGTCATTTTCGCTTCAATAACACTTTACAGGATGTAAGTAATGGTTGTTAACGCTCGACTCTATCATGTAAAAAACGTTTTACATTTACCTACAACAATCAACCTGATTTTAAGTGATATTTATCTGACCTTGGAACAAGAGTTGGAACCTGTTGTAAAAATAATAAGTTTGGCGGTTTTTCGAACGATATGTATGACTAGTTTTTTTTCAATTATTACAAAACGAAATAAGAAAGCTGTAGAGAGGTTCATCATTCTCACATTTAATTTTTATGGCTAGTTTTTACGTGAATACGTTTAGTTCTCTTACGTCCTTCAAGAAGTTGCGTTCTTTGAAATCTAATTTTGAAAAGCTTTGCTAAATTTATTAAAGCGCATTCTGCTTGAACGTCACTTATGCTGTCTGTGGTGATCCACCTCTACAATCATTTTTTTTTTTTAAGTAAATAAAATGTAGCCTGGACGATTGAGAAACAGATAAAACGACGAACAACAATAAAAAACATCGGAATCTTCAAATATATCTTAGTAAGTGAACTCCATTAAAAATACATTCACGTAGTTTTAATAACAAACCTCGTTTCGTAACGACTAGCGTTATGAGATAAATCTCATTCACACGAAAATAATAACAAATAATTAGATGATGCCACTACTACTCTGTACAATTAAATATTATGCACCTGATACACCTGTGCAACTGGTTGGAATGCACCCCTCGGGCGTACACGAAACATTGATGATTTTCACGCACAAAAAGTCAGTAGTGTCCGTTGACTAACTTGTACCTTGTAATGGTTAATTGTCACTGACGTCAATGCTGTTGTACCATTTTCTAAACCAATAAAAATTTGACAGATGTAAATTTATTACCATTCCTTTCTCACATCTTGATGTAAAAAGAGATGCAGATGATTATAGTGCTGTCAGATTATTTGGAGAATTGTACAACACAATCGACACTACTACTTAACATTATTACATTTCAACAAAAGAAATATAATGCTAAGTACTACGGGGCTACGATAAACCTTTACCTCACTGATGCTATTCGTCAATATCTGCGGAGCTCACGACGTTTATACGTATCATGTCTTAGTTTCGCAGTCGTATTTTCTGCACAGGTACTTCTATATCTTTATAATGACTAAAAACAAGACAGTGCACTTTGATTTACCTGGGCTTAATTAACGAGCCCATTAGACGCCCGACGACTTCGTGTGGCGATAGACCGTTCTATAATAACACGCATGTCACCTACTTTGTAAGTAAATAATATTACAGTACCCGAATTCATTCGATTACCAAAACGCACACACGTTATAAAAGACAAAAAATATGATGCCAAGACAATTGAAGTAAGACATCTTGTTAATTCATTTTATGCGTGCCTCGTTATATAATAATCTAAAACCTTATTTAACTTAGTGTTAATGTGGAAATTAGCACTAGGTTAATGTTGATTATGAAGATAACTATAACTTCTCACACTCAAATAAGTAGACAGTTTAGTGTTTATTTATGTGCTGCTTTTATAGCATGATGTTGTTTATTGGCTTATGCCGGGATTTGCATGTGAGTTAACAATCGCCCTCTATCTCTACCGGTAATTAGAAACTTGTGTGTAACGGAACGCAATTTGTAAACCAGTACAACAGTTACTTATTCTGTGGCCAGTACTTAGTTACTCGGTAGGTCGAACTCGTATAAAAGCTCCGTAGACAAACTACTTCCGCGCTCCGTAATAAAACTATACATGTAACTTTAGATTGAGTTTTTATGGTCTACTCTTTGGCAATAGCGCTATCCGGTAGCGATTATTTTAAATATTAATTCCTTCACCGCTCGTGTGTTCAAGTACTTATTTAAACTCATTTTCAAGAGCTGTAGCTCAAAATTTGACCCTTTTGAATGTTACACGCTTGTGTAAACTAACGCTATGCAAAAAGTAAGGGTCAGGTGATCTCAAAAATCTAAAATCACAAACGAGTTACTCTAACCAAAGAAAAGACATATATACTTCCTGTCTTAGAGATTGTTACATGGATAGCGTTAGTTTATAGCGAAGTGTTCCTAGTTTATTACACTCGCTAGCAGATAGGTGACTTTGTTGTTATCGCTGGTATGACAATGGCTACAGAGATTGATGCGAAAGTAATTTCCTACAACCGTTGTTTGTAACGGATACGAGTGATCAAACCACATCGCGGTAGAGATCCGCCTGGACACCTCGCTTGGTCTTAATCGCTGTAACTGAACCTCTCAAACCAGTTCCAAGCCTCTCTTACAAACAAATTAGACTAAGTATTACTTACCACTATTATCAGGTACCGCATGGAGCACCCCACACAGAGTCGTGGCGCACGCGGTCGTTTCTCCCGGTAATTCATTGCCGCATTCGTTGTTATCAGCTTGCGCCGGTTCGAATAGCGTCAAATCCAATCCATCCATATCACTTCGAGTAGACACGCCGTCTTCCTCAACGATCCGGTCACAAAAGTTCTCTGGCGATTCCACATTTTTAGGACTCCGACTACACACCCCATCACTTAGCGGATCGCAGCAGCACGTATCAGAGAACGGTTCAAAGTCTCTGCAATCAAACTCGCATCGCTCAAAGCTGTCACACGTACACGACGACAACGCATCCGAGTCTGATCCCTCAACAAGGAAGACGTTATTGTTCTGAGTTACGTCTTTGTGTGTCGCGTCATTTTTTGTTGAGATAAAAAATGCGTTTGTTGTGTACGGCACTTTCTGGACTTGTAGAGCCAGATCGTCAGCATAGTCATTGTTTGTGTCGGTGAGGATCTCTTCTATTTGCGGGCGGCAGTCTTCGTAGCGAGCGAAGCTCGATGTGTCTGTGAGGTTGGACGATCGGTCGACGGAGTAGACGTCTGCGTAGGGATCTCCTGAATCACTTTGTAGTGCGGGGAGCCGGTAAGGGTGATGCGTGCGAGTCCCGTGGAAGATCGTGGTGTAGGGGCAGGTGTGTGGCGGCCGGGTGCGATCAGCCCTGCGAGGATAGCTGGCAGCCAGTGGGTCTCCCGACACCCCCTCCGTGTTGATATACGCCTCGCTCGTCGACAGAACGTTGTATCGCCAGTCCGGCATCGCTGACCACAACCATCACTTAACTGATTTCTTTAGAAATTGATGTCTTCATCACGTTAGCATTTCTAAATATGTAATTTTTGTATCACTGTTGCTTCTACTCTGGCAATTTATATAACATGTTACTTCTGTCGGTGTCTGTATATACGGCATCTTTTACTAATAAAAATTGCTTTGGATACGATTGCTTTCGTTTTTCTACGTATTTGGTGAGCAATAATGTAATAAATCCAAACGTAGTATTTAAGAATAGTAGTAGTATTTAAGTAGTGGCTTCGCATGATATTTTAATGAAGTCGCAAAGTTAAAACCTGTTAGACTAGCTAGACCATAGTAATAGAATCGCCATAATTGGTAGAAATATAATGTAGGTCAGAACACACAGAATGCAGTAACATAACGTTAGATGTCAAATAATCGTATTGTTTATGTTATTGTTTATTACACTGACCGGTATTTTATTTGCTGATAAGAGTCATATTATTATAGAGTGTTCATGATAATAGTTATAAAATATTAGAAAATGAGAATTGACCCAGTTAACATTATTCGATAACTTGGGAAAGATTACATTGAAACTAATAGTAAAAATAGATTATTATATATTTGTCATTTATTTTATTTTCTTTGTCTGCAGATACTGACCAATGACGCTAAAAAAATATCATGCCGTTGACAGTTACGTATGCATAGTAGATTTTTTCATTGCATAGTACATCTTTTCTTTCATTTTTCTTTGAAATTGCCTTATGAAAACAAGTTTTTTTTTCTTAGTTCTTTTCTTGCGTGTGTCGCTCTTGAAATCGGTTCATTAGGAGCAGTCTGGTTGCTTTCGATAATAAAGCCTTCTATATCAGGAGGCAGTAAAGTCAATGATGGCTGGTAGCCGCGGTAACTGGCGCAACGGTACCGCCAGCCCGACGCCGTTACACGCAGATATTTTGTTGGACAAACTTGATTTGTGATTGTTAACTTCGTACGTATTAAGATTTAACATAAAGTAGGGACTTGTAAAAGTTGCAAATATAATAGGACCTACATCATTTTTCATTGTTCCTTACCAAATGAATTCACATGTATATTTCATTTTTACTTTTCAACGTTATTGTATCCACATAAGATTTTTGTGGTTTGATTAACAGTTACTACAAAATGTAAACTACAAAAGAAAAAAGGAGAGAGTAAACCCCGAATACTGAAACGTTTGTTAACTTTGACAAAGATTAATTCTAATACTGCCTCTGTCTGACACTAAGCAAATTACAAAGACAACAATAGACTTAAACTGTCGTCAAAGTTAAGGTTCAACGTTTCGCTCAGCGCGCGAAATTCAAATTTTCTTGCGTTTCATGTTAATTGCAGCTTAATTACTCATCGTAGGTTCATGAAAACTAATTTTGCGATAATAAATAGATTGTTTCAAGAAATTACAACTTATTTATTGGCGCAAAATTGGTTTCGATAAATCCACGACGAGTAATTAAGCTGTAACAGACAAAAAACGCAAGAAAATTTGAATTTCGCGCGATGAGTGAAACGAAGCACCTTAACAAACGTTTCAGTATTCGGGGTAAGAGAAAGAAAAGAGAAAAACGAGTTATTTATTTACCGTTCCACGCCACGTTTTGACGCCTCGATTTAGGGGACTAGCTACGATTTCCCAATTGTGCTCGCATTCAAAAGCAAACCCGTATGAGTTTTATTCGATTAAACGACTATTAAAGTACCAGTAATCAATTGTCACACGAACTTTAGAGAGTTCACACAAATACACCAAACTCTTTTAGATATTATAAACTAGCAGTTAGGGGCCATTATTTACCCCCCCCCCCCATCCCCCTTGTCAGCAAAAGTAAGCAAAGCTTTTACCCCCTCCCCCCATGCTTACGTAAACATTTTTCAATTATAAGTGAATTTTTTTATATATTATAATTATAATTTTAAAAATAAGAAAATAGATTTAGGATAGAGATTAGATTTTACTGATACAGTATTCAACATAGAGTAAGGGACAAAAATATTATAATCTTACGAACATAACAAACTTATTTTAAATTTTTGGAACACATATTAAATTCAAATTCAGACAGTCTTCAGTCCATGAAACCCGAATCCATGATTCTAAGTTGGAGGGTTGCCATTCGTGTAAAAAAGTAAATAACTACCGATGACGTAATCATCACCTAGACTCCCCTACCCCCCATGTCATCCAAAATAAGCAAAACAAAGACCCCCCCACCCCCCATAGTGCTTACGTAATACTTGAACGGCCCCTTATCCGCGACTTCGTTCGCGTAGATCTACAAAAAAAAGTAGTCTTGTCCGTCTCCGATCCTTAAGCTATATATGCAAAATTTAGCTCGATCCGTTCAGCCGTGATAACGCGACAAACACCCAGACAGAGAGACAGAGAGACAGAGTTACTTTCGAATTTATAATATCAGTTAGGATGATAACCCAATTGTAATTTGTAACAGAGCGGCGTGAGAACACAACTGTACTTCTACGCGTATTGCTATTAGTAAACATGTGTAAGTGAATGAAATGAGAGGTCAGTGGCAGTTAGTCGTGGTTAGAAAATGCAATTATTCTGTAGATACATTAAAATTGTTATAGTGGCTTGATGGCAGATGGAGCTTCGTGACCACTTTAGTGCTGCACGATCATAATAATAAAGTTTTTTTAGAAATGTTCTGCGGCTTTTCACGAAGTCTGTAGGCAATCGTGGGTCAAGTACCTAATGGCAGGTCGTTTGACTTCCTGCTGATGTGAACTCAGGCCGAGGTAAGTAGCACAAAACATTTTGAATATAGGAACATTCAAACAGTATAAGCATTACTTTATATAATTTTAAAGGTGCTCACAGCTCTGAAATTATTCTGATCTTTTGGGTTCCATTTACATTATTCAAGACATGTTTCTGACTTTACTTATTGTACGTGTCTTTTTGTGTGGTTCGTGGCATCTTGCCACAGTAAAAAAAAACGCTTCATACTCACAGTTCCCGTAAGTATGAAGTGTTATTTTTTTTTATTTAAATCATTTAGTTCAGAAAATACGAAAGTAGCACCCCCGCTAAGCTCGACATGATGTCAACAAGCTTTATAGCGTTTTCTGTTCTCACAAAAAAAAACAAAATTGTCACGTAAAGCTATAACTACTACCCAAAAAAATAAAAAAATATTACGAGAACAACAATGGAATAACATTGAAAATTGTGGCGTAGGCACGTGCTACAATTTTTACTGCGGCTGCGTGAGGCGACAAATCATCGCGCGAGCACGGTCATTGCACGAAAATTACCTGAGATTTCTCAAATAACTCCAATATATATAGTGTAGCGTAGAGTGTAGGAAGAACTTTTTATTTACTGTAGAAGAAAGGTCTTCCAATGTTTGTTTGTTTATTGAGTAAAGGTATAACAGATGGAATTTCTTTGTCTGAATTATGTCTTGTGTAAAAGTGCTTAAATCCGACTGGGCACGACTTGAATGTAAGATTTGATAACAAAACTCTTAACTAATTTCGTACAAGGACGAAAAAGATTTCGATCGAAACTGGTATCGTACAAGGACCAAAAAGTCTTCGATCTCAACTGGTTACAGAGCTCCGAATTAGTACACGGCCGAAGGGAATCCTTCAAGAATCTCGACAACAAGACTCTAATAGCATAACATCTGACGAAACAGGAGTGGAACAGGTATGCCAGCGACCCAAGGCCGTGCTCCGTTACTTTAAGGAGCTCGGCTGGTTTGGGTAGGCTGGCAGCGGGGTTAATGCACAAAGCACCCTTAGCGGGACATCAGTGCAGGTCTTATCGCTCCCATTTAGAATTAGAATTAGGATATTGATCTACACTACAAAATAATGTACTTCGTTAGTACTTAGAACATTATAGTGAAATAAAAATAAAATAATAGCTCAATGTGTAGACTAGAAATGGAAAACCCGAAACAGAAAACGGTCAGCCTGTCTTTTTACCCTACTAACCGGAAAGATGGAGTTATTCTGGTGTTTACAATGAGAAACGTCTTGAATTTAGCAATCAAAATGTAACAGCTAACAGTATTGCACCGATCAGGGTACGAGTATATCTTATTATACTGAGAGATTTCGTTCAAGATTTAAGGTTCTATGCTAATAGCAATACATTAAACATGAGGCTAATGGCTAGGATGCAAAAGGCAGAAAAGATCTGATAAAAGCGCAACGGTAGAGCATCATGCATGGAGCTATATTCTTGGCTTCGTTCATAAATGTTCATTAAAAAAAGGTGATCGATGAAGCCCTTCTGAATTAAAAGATTAATGATAAAGACAAGATAATGTGAGAGATAATGTTATTATCCTAACAATATTATAAATTTGAAAGTAACTCTGTCTGGGTGTTTGTCTGGTTCTCTTTGTCGCGTTATCACGGGTAAACGGCTGAGTGGACCGACCTGAATTTTTTGCATATATATAACTTAAAGGTCGGAGACGGACATAGACTATTTTTTTGTATGTCCACGAGAACAAAGTAACGCAAACAACTAGTTTACACATAATCCTAAGAATGCAAAACCTAACAAAAGTTAACAAAAGATTACCCTAACAAAAGATAGTTAGTTAGTTAGATCTATGGGAGGACTGATTTCATCAAATAGCAATCGTCCTCCCATAGATCCGTGAAGCAGTGCATATATAAACTTTCGTTCTCTATTTTTGAAACTTGTTGTGTATAACAATAAAAAAGTGAATATTACAATATTGAAAAAGAAAAAAAAAACCTAACAAAACTATTCGAATACTCAATGCGTCGCCTGCAGACGACGAGACATCTCAACGGCCGCTACCTGCCCTCATTATTGATAATTTTAACAAAAAAACCGACTTAAACAAAAATACTCCGAAAAAATGCACTATGGAGATGTTCTTGGCGCCATCCGTGAAATACTTATCATTGTGGAATCCCGGTGGCCATCTGTGGTCCTCATCATCAGTTCGACTTCATCAAATGATACTTTCTGAATGCAAATGCATGAATTGTTGATGAAAATACCAAAATCGCTATATGCATGCCTATAATATTTGAAGAGTGCTGTCAATTCCTCATGGATCCCATTATCAGAACTGGATTTTGATCAAAATGGAACTAATTTGGAAGTAACCATTCAAAAAAAAAAAAGACTTTTCCAAATCGGTTCATAAATGACGGAGTTCTGGAGAACAAACACAAAAAAAAACAGTTGATTAAAGAACCTCTTTTAAATAAAATTTAAGTCTATCAAAAATAGGAACCTATTGATTTTCTTTATATCCCACTGTACTTGTGAATCCTGATCCTACCAAAAGAGTTTTTACTGACATAAAATTATACCTTGTGTTATTTACGCTTGACCTTTATGTTAAAGCTCATAAAAAACTTTTTGCAACCACAGAAAAGAGAAAGAAAGAAAAAAAAATCTTCTGTGGGTGCAACATAATAATAAGTTGTCATAAACTAGCTAAGTTAAGTGTGTTTATTATTTGAGTTTTGCTTCTGTAAACAATAAACACTCGAGAACAAATACTGGTCTTACAAACACAACTGCCCAAAATATCCATCGAAAGTTTATTTATAAGCTCTTGAAAACATGAAAATACTATAAAGCTCGTGCTTGCACATTACCATCCTGAGCGCTCTCGCTAGAAGCTGTTTATTTTTAACTCTGCTTTCCAAGCTTGACCACGCACATTTGCAATTCATGTATACTCAATTTTACTACAATACACTTGCTTGTAACATTAAATGCCCAAGCGCGTGCGTTTAAGGTTTGAGCACATTAAGCCGGGCCGCAGCGGGGTGGAGTGGACCGCATCGCATCGCAAAATGCTTACTTAGCACATTAGTGACGTGCTGGGTCGCAGCGCATTGACGTATTTTGAGTTTAGTATGCAGTTGCACGTTGCAAATAAAAGTCATGGGTAGTTCTGACGAACAGCTTTTTTTATTTGCCTATTATTGGAAGATAAAGTCAATCAAACAGCACGAAAAAAATAAAAAACACGTGCGCTCGTGTGCTCAATTCTGCTTGCCTGTAAACACTGCTGGCGGGCCGCATCGCACTCGCCGAAATCCGCCGCGCATTTATCTGATCCACTGCGCCCAGGCATAGTGTGCGATAGTTCAAATAAAATGTATTAAAGCGATCTAAGCGGATTTTTGCGATGCGATCCGACCCGCTGCGGCCCGGCCTAATCTGTTCGAACCTTTAAAACCAAGGCGTGTAATTTCTGTTACCCACATGATGAATATTACGAGTCCGATACAAGGAGTTTTCTACAAAAAGAAATGCTGTGAAATGATTTTATGTGCTTCGTGTGTTTGTTTGTGTAATTGTTCTTGTTGATTTAAGAGCCTGCTTCTCTCGGTGGTTAATTTGTCTTGCATTTTTGAAGAGGAACCTAATTACAGAGTGGGAATAACAAATAAATCAAGCATTTGCCGTTAGAACAACGTTGCATATTTTAAATCAATTGCATTATATACAAGAAAAGGAGCAAGTCTTGACAAAACAGGTTTCTTTTATTTATTTTTTAATTTAGGTAGGGCCCGTGGATAAGAAAACTTACAATATTACTTTAATTTTTTTTTTCAAAAAACGACTTTATCTTGGCGCCACCCTTGAAATACTTATCATTATGAATTTCCTCATGGCTGTCTGTGGTATTCTTCATCAGTTCCACTTCATCAAATGATATTTTTGAATGCATATGCTTGACTTGTTGATGAAATGCCAAAATCGCTTTATGTATGCCTATATTATATATTTGAGGAGTTTCCTCAATTCCTCGTCGATCCCATTATCAGAACTGGATTTTGATAAAAATGGGACCAATCTGGAAGTATCTTCTTTCAAATTAAAAAATAATTTTCCTAATCGGTTCTTATGACGGAGTTCTTAGGTAAAAAACATAAACAATAAAAAAACAGTCGACTTGAGAGCCTCCTCCTGTTTTGAAAGACGGTTAAGAATTTAATTAAAAGCTTATGGGTGAGGATAATGTTAATAAAGTCTCATATAATTTAAGTAACAATACATGTAAAAAAACTGCTAAGCATAGACGACACGAAACTGCTATTTAAACAGGCCACATTTGCATTCACGATGATACTTGTGGCATATGACAGGCAAATGTTGACATATGGCGAAAGTTAGCCTCAATCCTTCGGAAAAGCTCCCCCGAGGCCCGAGCCAACGAGCTGAGCCAGTCGTCTCTAATAGAGAGCCATTGCGGATTATAAACCAGGTTTGTTGCTACAATGGCTCCTAGCAACGGTGATCAATAGCCCATAGTGTTTTATAGCGATGCGTTATCGTTAGTTAGTGCAAACAGACTTTTGGATTTGATTCGCAAACTAGGGCCAGATCAATTTTTTTCGTAAGGGTTTACTAGACATAATTAATTTAAAGATTTCGCGCATTTCACGGGAATAAAAGACACAAAACCCATGACTATGACAATTTGTTTCATTTATTCAAATAAATACCTGTATATAGAGGACTAGAGCTATTAGCACGAGGACAGTTGAGGAGTGGTGTACACTGTACAACTTAGCAAGTTCTAAGGTGCAAGTCTGTCAAAACACTTTGGGTACCTAATAAACCTAAAGTCTTTTTCACTACCTACTTAACCTAATGTCTTCTTGACTACCTACTTAAAATAATGTCTTTTTGACAGACTACGAGAGACTTATCTAGGAGAGAAGAAAAAAAAACCTTCTGTATTATAAAGCTCGTTTTTTAGTTAATTTTAAAAGACTTCACAATACATTAGTATACTTTTTTTAAAACTTATTTTCATATTACTTCTATACATTCATTCCTAAGAAGAGAGTTTATAAGAATTTTGGATCTTAGCTTTTAAATAACTCGTAAAAGCTTTTCCTAATTAATGATTCCACGTTCCTGTCAACAACATATTTATGCTTAGCGTAGTTTTATCAATTCGCAGTTTATTCTATTCGCTTTAACAGATATTCTCTTCATATGCGAGCTTTCAATAAATCCAAAAAGCAATAAGGCACCAGTTTAAAGACACCGACTGAAGTAATCACAAACATAAACAAACACTGAATTGGTACTCCAAGAGTTTCAGCACTGAACTTGACACCATATCATTGTAACTTCTGTTATAGAGTTGACGGTTTTATTCGAATGTTTCGATAACTCGTTAAGTTCGTTGTCGCGCTGCGCGGTATGTGCGCGTGCTTGGTCGCACTCGAGCCGACTGCCGGCTGATACAGCCGGCGAGCTTGCCAGTTACCAGAGTTCACTTCTCGAGTATACCAATACCCGTACTAACTGAGAGCTAATCTGCTGCACGCAGACACAGTTTGTATAACAGTTACTGTATAAAGCGTAGAGCTCATCTTCGCAGCTGGTCGGGACCGTTACCGACTTTACCAAGGGACATACATTCATGATATTAAAAAAGTACCTATCTGCATTCAAATCGTGCGATTAAATACGTGTCTGTCGTCGTGCTTTTATAACCAGTTTACATTAGATACGAGTGCAATCGACTGTTTACTACGAGCATAGAAAAATTATAAGAGAAGAATGACAAACTCATACAAAAAAGTGTACCCTCGAAAAACAGCATAAAACTAGATAGCGCTTAAGTATTTAGGTAGTCAGCTAATATCCAAAGCTTGATAAAAGTCAATGAAAGTACGGTTATATCGTAATTTAAGGTTAAGTTCAAATTAGATTGCAATATATGACGTAAAAATATATGTATTACAAAATTATGTTTTCAACGCCATCTCTTGAGAACGTAGCGAGTTTTGCTCCGTTTCTTGTTTTCATTACGAATGAGTTAGCTTGGGTTTTTATTTTAAGTCAAGTAGAAATTGTGACGATCATGTCGCAGATTAAAGCACTAGCGACTTACGTCCTTATCGGTACTACTATCTACTTTCTATGGCCATTGGCACTCTTCCTTATATAACTTCCCTGTTCTACGGGAAATTATCCCCGGAGCATTACTATTTTTATTTTTTCTATCCGAAGGGTTTCATTGTATTTCTAGTATGAGGGCTGCATACGTCATTGTCAGAAAAACTTATCTTATACAGAGCTGTTACTTGACCGAACGAAGCGAAGGTCTCAAAGTCTGAGGAAACTGCGTTTGTAAGTTAATGTGTCAAACGATAACCAATGTACCATTGTGAGATTAGTGTAGTTTTAAGTTGTATATATTTATAATAATTGATTTTCACTTAGGGTTAAGCTCAATTTATTTATTATTTAATGTTATTTAACGTATGGATATACAACTTTATGTTTGGTATTAATGGAAAAACAGTACCACTGTACTGAAATAATATTTTATTTGCTTAATATTGTACGCCTGATAGATTATAGAACTCAATTATTTTATCACACTTCGTAAAATCACAAAATCGCAGAATTCCCCCTATTTCTTTGTGTACAATAAAAGTTGTATGCAAAAAGTTATTCTGATACCGTATTACAATATTATTCTAGTAAATTTTATACGCAAGTATCTAGTTCTTGCAGAAATATGAGCAGAATCGGAGGGGTTGTGAATATACAGTCGGTATATTTAAAACCCATCGGGTCGCGCGGTCACAGTTCGAGGCGAACTACTAGTAATTATAACGAATAGGAAAATTATTTGTGGTACAATAAAACAGTTCTTTCACATTCAAATGTTACTTCTTATCACAAGCACTGAATGCCAACCGGTTCTTCTATTTTGCATTTTGTAGTCACCATTCCACTTCGATTCAACGAGTCGGCCGCGTGCTCGAGTCGAGATAAAAATAGACTTTATTCTACTATTCGAATAGTAGAATACTCTATTTTACCTACACGTAATTTCAAATGGAGTTTTGGTGTAGTAATTTCACATGAAGTGAAGAAGTGTCGCGTCATTGTATTATTTTCTTAAACTTTAATGTATTTCCAATAAAAACTTTATTTATTATAGTAACTTAAATAACATTAAATAGTAAATAAATTGAAATAAATCCTAAGTAAAAATAAATCATAAATATATATACAACTTAAAACTAGCCCTAATCTAATAAACCGCTACCAGCAGGCATCGTGCCCAAAATGCTGGCCGAATCGCCGCGTTGAATAGCGAGTGCGATTCTTTGAGCAAGGTAGAGGCCAGCATTTTGGTCACGAGATGCTTCGACCAGACGCGATGATAGTTCTTTATATATTTTATTTGCACTCGGTCCCCACGGTCCTAGGGTTTCGACCCCAAAAGGCTCAAATATGTACCCGGTATCAAGGGTACTATACTTGCTCCTTTTGAGGCCCTCTGCTGATTCTTAAGCTTATGTTCTTTCGAGTTTTAATGTATAAAATCGGTGGATTTTACAATAAGTGTTCGACGTGCACGAGTGTTGGTGAATAGTATGATGCCGTGAAACGTGACTTTTCCGTGCTGTTTCCAAAACTCCATAGAAACCACAGTAAAGTCTCCAACACTTTACTCGAGCATGTCTCGGACTTGAAAGTGACTTACTTTATTTGACTTAGACTGTGACGCAGACTTTTTTAAATCGTGAAATATTTTACTTCACTTGAAATATTACAAAACTTCTTCTGGCTTTGAGAGCCTACTCGCACTTGGCCAGTTTTAATACAATAACCGCTATAACAGACCTTTAAAATTTTAATTAAGTAAATTATTAAACATATCCAACATGGTACAATTGCAACGTTTTTTTATAGCTTTGTTATTGTAATAAAAAGTGCCAAGTGCGAGTAGGACTTGCGCAATGAACTGAATTTTATTGCATAAAGGTAGACGGACAAAAAAGGCGGAGGATTAGTAATAGGGGTCCAGTTGACACCCTTCGGGAACGGGACCATTACAACGCATACTGACTCTATGGGTTTAATTAGGAACATACGTTTGGGGTATTATTATTTTTTAAAGTCATTAATTGCACTGTTTCTTGTTGAAATACAGAAAATTTTATTTAAGATAAAAATACAGGTACTTAAAGAAAAATACATATTAAAATATAAAAACACACATAATAATAAAAACACCCCATTTTTGTTACAAAACCGATCCCAACTTAGCATAATCTGATTGTAAACAATCAGCGCTGGTATTCTGTTAGAAAAAAAAGAAGAAAAAAAAAGATAAGAGAAGAAAGACGCTCGTCTGATGGTAAGCGTCACGCTTGCCCGTATCAGTTTAGTTTATCTCTGCTTTTGAATTCAACATTCGCGGCAATACACTGCGCTCCTCAGTCTGAGATATTTATTAGCTGTTACCCGCGACTTCGTTCACGTGGACCTACAAAAAAAGTAGTCTATTTCCGTCTCCGACCCTTAAGCTATATCTATGCGAAAAATATTTCAACATCCCACTGCGAGATATCGGCCTTCCCTCGAAAGATTCACATACGCGCCTTTTCTCCTCCGGAAATATGCAGACTTCCTGACGATGTTATCCTTCACCGAAAAGCCAGTGATATAATATCCGTACGTAAGTTCCAAAGAATTAGAATACTAGAACCACTAATTATTTAGGTAATTTTATGTTTGGCTATAGTTTTATTTGTACAATCCTCCAAGTTTAGTTTTAGTAGATATACTAAGTTTGTTTCACAAATACTGAAAAGTGTTTAATTTAAAGTTATTTTATGATAGAGATTTATATTCTTAGTACTTTCCACGAGTAGATAAATAGGTACCTAATGTACTTATGTAGGTAAGTGCTGAAGTAAAATATGAAATTATAACTCCATGCTCTAGCTTTCTCACGGGAAGTGAGCTGTTTGCAGACTCGTAAACAAACGCGTAACTCTAGCCTGCAGTCGTCCGTAGCTCAGTCAATATTGGACCGAGATCCTGAGCGAAAGATAAAGATTTTTTTTATTAGTTTTAAATTGAGAAGTCAAATATTGAACGTAGAAAACCCTATTGATCTAAATAATTATGTTTTGATGGTAATTTTTTTTAAAATTTTTAATATGTTTGGGTCATTTGAACTTAACTCATTGAAACATATTTTACGTTTTTACCCGACTTCCCAAGAAGAAGGGTACAATTTTTGAGGTGTAACCGTATAAGTAAATAAATATGAGAGTATGTATGTGTGTATATTCCTATATTATCTCTTGTAGCCGAAACTGCTTGACTGATTTTGATGAGTGAGGTGTCGTTGGATTCCCCATTACGTCCGGAGTGACATAGGCAACATTTTGCAGTCGGGTATTTTGTTTGTCTTATAATAATATGAAGTACTTGTTAAACTTGTCGTTGTACTTGTTAGTTTGTTTGTTGTTGTGTTGTTATTGTTGTTGTTCATTTGTTGTTGGTTGTTTGTTAGGCGTCTTGGTGGTCAAACGCAGACTTAAAAGAGTTAAAAAAACCCTGGAATTAAAGGGTATTATTATTATTAGTATTCATTCGCAGGATATTATTAGAGAACGATACAGTAGTATCATTCTAATTCCTGGTTGTTCTACAGCCACAATAATTAAATAAGCAGAGCTATGTTGTTTAATGCTGAATCCTAAGCAATAATTAGCTTCAACAATGACTCCCACGTCCACATGTGCCTAATCAAACACTTTACAAATCACATCTTGGGTCGTCGACCGAATTTATTGAAAGGAAGATATTTAAACAGGATTAGTCATGTGATACTTTACCATATGCCTGACATATTCAATATTTAGATAATTATGTGTTTTTTTTTGTTGATTAGGTTGATTGTGAAAAATATTGTGGAGATACCTACCAACAAGCCCTAGAGCTAAAAAAAGCGACTTGCTTGTCTCGTCAAAAATATTTAAAATCCAAACTGATTACAAATTTTAGAATAAAAAGGAAAATAGGGAAAATATATACCCATCGCAATCTCGATACTTCAGACCTCTTTGCTACTTCTTATGCCATCTGGTGCTGAGTAGATAAAGTACTCAAATAGCGCTACCTAGAGATATCACCGTGTAGTTCTAAAATTGATACCGCGCGTAAGACGATCATAGTTCCGCTACTCGATCACAGAGGTCGCTTCCCCACCGTTATTGGTATATTTTTATAAATTCGTATATTCGTAGCTTGCATCAGTGCATTGGTTTCTCTTGCCCATGAAAACTAAAATTAACTCCGCCCACATTACTGAAAAGTGAAAATTACTAATGATGCTAACTTGCCTGTATATTATGTGACCTACGTGTTACACAAATGCATTTGATTTTATGCGGGTAGGTAAAAAGTAGTTTTAAAGGTACTTGCATGTACAGCGCTAGCAAAATTGGGGTTAACATTTGTTAACTAACCAAAAATCTCTCGAAGACAGCTTCCCTACATCGCTACCCTACCCTTTTAAAAAAAAAAAACAAAATAATAATTTAATTTTCGTATGGAATATTTTTATCTTGGTATATTTTTTTAGTGCAATTATGCTTCTAACAGGACGTATGAAGCTGCCTGCGGGAGGTATCATCCTGTATGTGTCTACGCTAGGTACATTCACTCATAAAACTGTATTGTTTCACAAGAAAAAGAAATTACGTGTAGGTACACCAAGGATATAGAAAACTAAAATTATAAAGTACTTAACATAAAAGCCAATTTAATGGAATCTAATAAATAAACAGCGAATAAAACAGCAGGTATCTGATACCAAAGTAAACATCTAACTCGATGTCGTGCCCAAAATCCTGGCCGAATTGCTGCGATTGCAGTGCTAGTTCTTTGACCAAGGTTGAGCATTTTGTTCACGAGATGCTTCGACCAGCAGGGCTAGCATGCGCACCGCTATAAAATCTTCTCTACTCAATGTCGTGAAAAATTAGACAAACCTATACATAATCGTAGCCGTGTAAGATTTTGTCGCGGTCGGTTATTATTTTTATTTTTTATTATTATTAATTTGACATTCACTATGATTACTTATTATAACTTAAATTTAATATTAATTATTGACTTTTATAATAGCAAATTATTATTATTATTATTAATGTATACTCAAGAGTAATTAAAACCAGTGACGTGTAGCCTGTGGTTATAAATAAAGGAGTATGAGTAAATCTACGAACATGTGTACTTACGTACCTACTTACGTTATTATACACCTACAAACTTTAATGCACAAATGAATGTAGGCGGGGTACTCGCTTTGAGTTACACTTAACCAGGTCAAACCCTTTGGACATAAATAATATAATAGGCTCTACAAGATTGCTTGCATTTTTCTATGTCCGCAATATTGGTCAATATCGCCGGCATAGAAAAGTGTAACCTACAATTTTAGAGCTATTTTTAGAAGTTACCATTACCAACACGCTTGTACTTACTTACGTAGTGTTGACATTTCCCTACCAACAAAGCTTAACGTGGATTAATGTTACAAGAAAATGTGTGTCAAGAGCTCATCGTCGTATAAATTAAATTACGACACTTACACGGTTTGATACAATCTGTGTCTTATAGTAAAATGACTAAGCCAAGCGGCCAGCCACAGCCCAAAGCATGCACGATGAATCTTAATGACTAGAGAAATCAATCTTGTTTCTTATCGCTACGTAGTAAGTATCCATTCGCTATTAGCATGAGTGAACAGTCGAACAGTTTCTAGGAAAAGCAGGCCAATTCATACTAAACAAACAAAAGAAAACTAAATGTGGGCGTGACAGCGGCTTCTCTAAAAGTATACCTAGTTTTCTTATAGCTAGATAGACTACGTGGTTATTTGCTTTAAGATTTATTACCAAATCTAGTCGATGCGCACCAGAAAAAAAAACTAGCTCCAAAAATACAAAATAAAAAAATGACCAATACTGTTAGTTACCCTAAAATTTCAAACCTTTGGTATACTTATTTATAGGTGTCGTACCTACTTAAATATAATTATGTATTTACCTATAATGATCATCCGTTATCACAGCCTATATAGCTAAACCTACATCTATCTACCATTGGGGAATTACACTAGCCGACCGAAATGTCTTAACAAATGCTCATGTTGTTTCCATATTATGTCCAAATTAATTTAAAAATTAAGCCTTCAAGATGTCCTGCCTCGCAATAGAGGTGCCTCGTACACTACGAACAACTGCCTAAAACAAGTTGATGTGCCATTATGCAAGCTCGACCGTTACGATGATGTCATGGCGGCAATGTTTGGTGACCTGACATTTTGTCAAGTGTCCGTCGGCAAGGCGTAACGTCCTTCCTTCCCCATCCGGCGTGAAGCTCTACCATTAGAACAATCTACAGACTATGGGCACAATGGCAGCATTGATACCGTTAGGGTTTATGCAAAATCGTGACTGGCCCGGCATTTGACCAAAAGCTATAATAATCAATACTAATATTAAAAATAGGTAAACCTTGTAATATATTTTTATGTGTTCGTAATTATCATAAATCCCAATTTGAAAAAAATCATTTATAAGTAGAAATGGCGCGACGACTTTGACTGACATTACTGACTTAGACTATGACTGAGACTTGTTATTATTGAGAAATTCTAATCTTTACTTGAAAATAACAAAACTTGATACTGGCTAAATATAATATGTGAGGAGCCAAAATATAAGATAAAAAATTATTGGTGAATGACAAGGACAATCTACACTGAGTATTTTTTTAATATGCTGTAGGTACTAAGTTTTGTTCACAGCGCGGGTAAAGCCGCTGGAAAAGATTAGTACGATTAGAAATTTACGCAAGAATGCTTATCTGATATACTAGTATTAGGTTAGATAGCTTTTATACTTAGAATAACTTTATTCTAAGCGTTTATATCTTTTTAGTGAAAATCAATAGGAGATACTGAATAGAACAGAAAATATATATAAATAATATAGTTTGATAAAATATTAACTTGACGCAAAGATATTTTACTTAACGCATAATATTTACCTGCCGGTGCAAGACATTTGTACCTACTTACTTATAAAGAAAGTGTAGAGATTATTTTAATTGTTGACTCGTTGAAACAATGAGATAACTTCCATTCCATAGCACTTTTCCTCAAGAATATTCTGTTATAAGAATGTTTGAGTCATGTAAATTTTCCTGGTAATGTGTTGCGAAGAATTCTGAGGCTTACCTTAATAAGAGACCATTGTTTATTTTTACGCTTAACAGAGGCGCTTGACCACAAACTCAGTGACGTAGTCGAGGTTTGTAAATACACCTAGAACGGAAACACACACAGGTGCTACGCGACAGATTTTCAATTTGAACCCACAAGTTGAAGTTCATCCGAATACTAAAAAGTTCTCTACCAGCATGCTATATGGTTTGCTCAAGACGTTTTCCGTACTGGTGAAGGTATGCGGATGACAATCCGCATTTATCGGGATAAAAATTGATTGGACATCTTCATTTACATGAAATTGAACGGAAGCTCTTGTCACCCTAAATAAACAAGGTTGAAAAAAAAAAACAACGAATAAGCCCTAAGTTTTTATGGCCAATCATATATTATGCAAAAAAAAATCCTCGCAATCGGACACTACCTAGTTTTCTCCGTACAAAATCAGAGAAAAGAAAAAAATATCAATTAAAAAAAAGCTTGAGTTGACGTCCGTATAGTTTGGCCGACAGTCCATTCCCAACTCTATAATTTAAAACTGTTCTTCATTAAATAACGGATGAATAATAATATTAGGCGTGCATCCTTTGTGAGCGTCACGCAATTCGTCTTGAATACGAAAACGGTGCCTTTATTCAAATCGGTGTGAAACTCAACAGCCTTCGATGACCCCGCCATTTCGATATTCGCGACCGTGCCTTTATGCTATTATTATTTATAATTCCCTAGCTGCGCCCCGCGGTTTCGCCTGCTATTCTACAGAAACCGAATATTATTCCAGGATAAAAAGTAGTTTATATATGTGTTAATCCAAGGTGTAAGGATGTAAGCTATCCATCCAAATACTAAATTTCATTCAAAGCCGTTCAGCCGTTACAGAGGTGAACAGGATCAAACACACTTACATACTTACACACAAACTTTCGCATTTATAATATTAGTTTGATTCTGATGAAAACCAGCTCGTATTATTAGAAACATAATAATATGTATTTACATATTAACGCAAGATATTTGAAACGACTATAACTTGTAATTTTTTTAGACAGTTTTTATGGATTGTTGCAATATAGAGAAATTGTTGTTTTTCACACTACACAGGAAAACTGCAAAAAGCAAAAATCATGTATACCTACCTATAAAATAATTAATTTTAGGTTACACCCGTTTGGCCCGATGCTGGTCTATTTCTTCATCCTAAAATCCACAAAACCCATACCTACTAATTTTATATGGGCTAGCATACAAACACAAGTATACACTTTTATTGCATTTTAAGTAATCAGTTCCATTTCATTCATTCATTCCATCACTCAGTTTCTTGTCGAGCAATTCGCTCGCATGATTGTTAGCATCACGCTTGTCCATAAAAGCTCAGAGCCACTCAGAATTGTTAACTTCAACAATTCAAACACCTGAGCAGCAATGCAATGCGGCTTGCCACCATGAGCTCCATGGTTCCTAAGATCCTTTGAATTTATCACGCATACGAGTCTTACATCTACATTAATTTTATGATTTATAATAATAATAATATCTGGGACATTATTGCACACACGGTCATCTGACCCCAAACTAAGCAAAGCTTGTAATATGGCTGCCAGACTGATATACGTACATAGATATTTTTAAATACATACTTATATAGATATTAACACCCAGACATAGAACAAACACAAATATTCATCACATACATTTTTGTCCTAGATGGGAATCGAACCCACGCCCCCAAACACAGAAGGTAGGTTCACTACCAACTGAGCCACCGGGGTAGTCAAACCGGGGTGATTGTAGTGGGCTTGAACAATTGGATTATCTATAGACCTTTAATGGTCTCTGGATAATCCAACTAGTATTTTTATGTAGTAGGCTAAGTAGTTTAGGGAGTTTTAGTTTGTATGTGTTTTGCTTAGTAAACAAAGGAACTTGCATTTTAAAAAACAAGTTTTATTTTTATTTTTATTATTTATAGGCTTGCATTTGACTGCCATCACGTCTGATGTTAAACGAAGATGCAGCCTACGATGGAGCACGCTTGCCTAGAAGAAACCGATTCACTAGCGAGTTGAAGACACCCAGATTATAATTATTATCAGGAAAAACCCACTCGGGAAGCGCATTCCACTGTTCAGCAGTTCGAATAAAGAAAGTGGAATCAAACCGTTTCGTACGAATTTTTGGTATATCAACCATGAAACGGTGTCGCTTTTTCGAGGTCCTGGCTGTCCGATATAAGAATGGGCAGGGGGGATAAGATCATGCAAATCCGAAGCACACTCCCCGAAATGTATCCTTATAAAATACCGAGAGGCTAGCTAGCTTTCGTCGATGACCAAGACTTTGTAGCTTGATCGGAGCCAGGGAGTCGTTGCCAATGATTATATAAACTTAAGTAATTTTTTTTTTTTATGTAGTAGGCTAAGTAGTTGTAGTTTGTATGTATCACTTGCCAGATAAAAATAATAATAATAAGTTTGTAAATATAGGAGAGCACGAACTTATAATATTCGAAGTTTATGAACGAAATACCTGTTTGGCGTAAACAGGTAAAGTACCAAAAGCGGATATTAGTGATCAAAGCTTTGAAGGTGAATGGGTAGGTTCGGAGTAGGTAGCATCATAATTTTGCAGGTAGGTACAATGCGTCGAATGAATAATATTATGATGACATCACGCCAGATAATAGTCACAACGAAAAACAATAAGCTTAAATGTCCATGTTACTTATATGTTACAGTAAATTTTAACTCGGTAAAATAGGTACACCTATAAGACAGTACAAGCGGAAGTCTAATTTTAAAGTTAAACCGCAAAGATAATGAAATGAGTTTACGACTACATATAAACATTGAAAATGCATCTACGGCAGGCAAATTAACAGAGATGAGGTACTGGAATGGAAACTGGGATAGGGAGGGAAACTGTGTTTCCGCTCGGATTAATAACAAGGTATAAAATATAATAATAGTATAGAAAAATGTATGTAATTCCTCAACGATAACAGTAAATAGAGTATTTTATTGTCTTATTCCAGTCACTATATTAGGACGGTTCACACTATTCGCACTTCACACTAATATAAATATATAAAGTGACCAAAATGCTGGCCTCTATTTCGCCCAAAGGGTGAGCATTGCAATACAACGTGGTAATGGGGCCAGAATTTTGGGAACAATTCCCTCTGGTAGCGGTATTTTGGATTATTTTTTTATTAAAATTATCTTTTTTTTTCTATAATTTACCTATTAATTAGTTAGTTATGTTAATATGTAAATTGTGTACGTGTATAATATTATGTTTGAACCTGAAAATAATTAAATTCCTATGTAGATGCAATTTTACATACACAGTTGACTTATATTTTCTCTCTCCCACTGACCTATTCACTAAAGGACTAAACTGATCTTCATGAATTTTGCCAGGGAAGTATAGTGTGCACCTTCGACCAAAGCAAATTTAATGGCCCGCCAAGTAAAAGAATATTTTAGACTTAGTAAGCGCCGAAGCTTACTGCAGCCGCTCTCAGACTGAAAAGTGCGAGACATAAGTTCGTCACTACATGCGATCCAAATATCCGCAAAAATATGCCTTGATATTATGATATTATATTCACCATCTATTTTTCGTGTCAAATGTACTATACATACTTAAGCCGGAAGTCTTTCAATTACGTATAGAAGCCTAACTTCGATTGTTTTCACCCGTTATTTTTAAGGAAGTTGTGTGGCTAGGGTTCATTACTTTTACTTTGTTCGAAGGTACGTGTCTTTATAAAAAAATGTAAATATTTTCAAATACAAAAAAACAATGTACCTAGGTATAACTGAAAACTATAACGGGAGTGCAGCAAGATCGAAAAATCAAAATGAACTCCCTTTGTATACGTGTATACCGAAAATCACACAATGAGATACTTCTATCCATAACTATATATGTACCTGCAGCTACCCATCATCCCCTCACAAGCTTTGCTTCATAGACATAGTAGGTAGGTTTAGATATACTATTCCGAAGTTGTTATTGATTGCCAATTGCAAGTCGTCTGGGAAACCGTAGTAGAACCACAGAACATATTTAATACTACGGTATAGAACTAAATAATTCCCTATAGTTGACACAGGCGGCGGCGACGTGTTCGCAGAATAGAATCGATAGGTCTCTATTCAAACTCGCCTATAGAAATAGTAGTATAAGAAATAAGCAGGTGAAATCAATCTGGTTCAAGTAACAAGAATTTTAGTACCTATCTACTTATACTAGTAGTTCGCGGCGAACTGAGACCTCGCGACCCCTCTATCTTCACAACCCCTGGACTGATTAAGCTCATTTCTGAATTTAAAAATTGTATTGTAATGAATTACTTGCCTACAAAATTTCATGAAGATCGGATCAACGGTTCGCAAGTTATCATCGGACAAATATACACACAAACATACAAACATACATACAAATGCCGATTTGTCCCAGTAAACTGAGAGACCTTCGCTTCGCTCGGTCAAAAATAATCATTAATAGGTTCATTTAGGACCGAACAACAAGAGAAAATAAGTGATATTTTTAATGCACCTACTCAGTAAGATGATACGATAAAATCTTGATACATCATATTTTATCAA
Organism: Apocheima hispidaria; assembly: GCA_947579745.1. Classification (NCBI taxonomy): domain Eukaryota; kingdom Metazoa; phylum Arthropoda; class Insecta; order Lepidoptera; family Geometridae; genus Apocheima; species Apocheima hispidaria. The sequence goes on from OX388146.1 coordinate 14,175,086, forward strand.
CTAGAGATGATAAATGCTGATGCAAATATCGATTGACGAAATCAAGATTTTACGTGAAGGTCATTTTTATTCTAGTAACACCCAGTCGGCAAGTGATTCGCTTATACAGGGTTTAAGTGCCTGTTTAATTATGGGCGGCGAGTTAGCGGCAGCTGAGTGACAGAGGAGCTCAATAGTCAATAACTACAACTTTAACTATGACACAAACACAGGAATCGTGAAAAAACAACTCTCTGTTCTATAGATTTTGTCGTGCATCAATTGCATCAATGGAACAGCTGTTTTTTTCTGATTCCTGTGATGATCGCGTAGTGATATCGGTTAATTCAAATTCAAATTCAAATCATTTAATTCAGACTACAAAGGTCCATATTCACATAAAAAGAAATTCAATTACAATTAGAACACAAAATTAAATTATTAAATTATATTACATTATATATATATTGTCCTACATGTAAATAGTAACACACAACAGAAACAAACAGAAAACAATTTTTGTCAAACAGCAAATACAAAATTAAATTAAAATAAAATAAAATAATACTGAAGTGCTCTAGCACTCAAATGCCTATGATCCACAGACAAATCAAAATGCAGCGTATCTACATACGTAGTATACGAGAAATTTCTTTGGTTTAGTTAACAGAAATTGGCTTTAGCAGAGCGCAGGCAGCACTCAGTTACTCAGTTACACTCACACACCTACTCAGTTTGTTGCTCTTCCTGTTCCAGCTATAACTAAACATTGTCCAAAATTAAGACTAAGAATTAGAACGACACTAAGAATTTCTTTGACAGCTGCACTAACATTGTAAAAATTGCATAAAAACCGTAAATTCTGAGTACTTTTACTTAATCCTATAGTAAATCGCTGAAGTGGCATATTAAAACTCTTATAAAATTTCCTGCAGCGGTCATAAGAGTTTTTAGTTTGGTTCTGATATAATTTGTGTCTCTATATGACTATAACATAATATATGATAATAAATGTCGCTAATTAATAATTAATTAATTAAATAATAATAATAAATTAAATAGCTCGTGTCTTTATCTACATGATTTTTATTTGACCGAGCGAAGCGAAGGTCTCAGAGTTTACTGGAAAAATTCGGCATTCGTATGTTTGTTTGTGTCTATTTGTCCGAGGATAACATGCAACCCATTGCTCTGATCTTCATGAAATTTAGTAGTTATATTTATTTAGTAGTAGTTCATATAAATGCAATTTTTAAGTTTGAATATTAGTAGAATCGGTCCATCGGTCGAAGGTCGCGAGGTGCAGTACGAACTAAGGGCGAACTAAATTAAACAACATGAGTTTCCAGGTGTCTTATAAAAATGATGCACCTGAGTGAAAAATAATATGAACAATCTCTATCTTTCTATGCGTTCATTTGCAGTGATAACGGGCAAATCAATTGTGTAAATGGTGTATGAACTTCTTCGAATAGCAAGCCGGTGACCCAACATCGACCCACCATCAATATAATATGCATTCAAGGCTTTAACGCAAATCAATTGGACTACTAGTTAACTGGATAGATATAGATAAATAGGTATAGTATCTACCTACGTTGGTACAATACGAGTCACAGTACACATTCAATGAATTGATGATATTAACAGATCTCGTGTGGAGGTCAAGTTATATTTGCCAATAAATGTCACGCTCCCGATCGGGAAGTCATCGCTGACGCAGCCTCAGCAGACCAGTCAGTCGGCTTTGAGTTTCATTCTGTGTCAAGGCTACCATCCTGCGTGCTGGCTGGCACTTTAATTCACATTATAATGTGTTTTCTGCGACAATATTTTGGTATTAATTAGGTAATGAAGGTAATTTTTCTCAATGTCAGTTGGTCGATCATTACAGTCTAGACGGCAGCTATGCTTAGCCGATTTTTAAAGCCATGCCCATAATACGCAGTGGTCTGGGTCTCAAGTCTGGGTTGGACATTTAACTATCACGGCATTCAAAAATACCAAAATAAGTTGGTACTCATTTATTGAAGAGTAAGCGAATAATTTGCAACAAAATAGGTACTACCATAACGTTGTTTGATTTTTAACTTGGATTTTTAAAATGGACTTCCAAATATTTTTTTATAACTGTTGACTCGGCGCATTGGCTAAAAGAGTTACAGATTACTGCAAAAAAATCCCAGATAAGTATAGATACCTAGACCCATCTACGAGTACAAACTTGCCATGACAATAAACAGCTAATAAAATGTAAGTAAACCCGGTGCCATTGATATTTGATATCTATTTGCAATATGAACATCTAACTACCTAAATAGAACCCGCAAAGAACCGTATCAGATTTTTATCACAACATTTGATACTTTGTACCTACTTAAGTATTTATTGTTAAGCTACCTAAGTTTTTCCCGTTCAAAACCTTTTTGAAATGATGCACACAATAGTACAACTGTTCACGGAGAGAAGAAAGTGACCAATTACAAACGACGGTGTACTTTGAATTACCTTAATACATACGAGTTGGGAATCGCTTTTTTTTTTCCGAGTCATACATTACTTATTATTATTTTGCACTTAAGGAAAAAAAACAAAAAAAATATTGAAAATTCAGTTAAACAAATAAATCGAAAGCAAAGAACCCTATAAGAACCCGAGATTTTCATTACTTAATTCTTTTTTTAAAGCAAGTGGCCAGTATCATTTGGCATTATTACAGACCTACAGATAATTATTATCCAAAAACTTTTTTCTCTTTTGGTATTATTACATAGACAGATATTTAAAAAGACCAGCATTTTCGTAGTTTTTCTGCCCGCTTATTTGTACGGCAGTAATTAGAGTAATGACGTAATTTTCTCCCTCATTTTAAAAGAACAATGAAGTACTTTCCCAGAAAGTATAATACAAAATAACTTGAGTATGTTTAGGAAGGGATCGAATAAAGTTTATACTTGTCGGCTACAGGCGCATACGGTATAGGTAAGTATATACATATAATACCATCAAATGATAGGTCATAAAGCTCGTCCGTTTCTTCCCTTTGATCACTTATCTACACTTATCTACACTTATCTACACTTATCTACATATGTAGATATACCTGGTAACTACATATAAAAAGCTAAAGATTTATGAGTCTTCTCTGAGAGCGAAAATTTATGTTTTCTCGGTTGCACCAAAGCTTTTTGTCTATTTTTACACAGAACGTCGATGCCATAAGAGAAAGCCAGCTTCAAAGGTTAACTTTCTCTAAATCAATCAAAATTAAATTGCCGTTTTCTATGCATTTTCCAACAACCATATCTAAGGGGCTATAAGGAAAAGGTATGCTAAGCCGAAAGGGGCTCATAGTAGTCATGATTGTGAACAACTTTTACTATAGGATCATGATTGTGAACAACTTTTACTATAGGACCAACCATGAAATCGAAAAACAAATAGCTGTTCCATACATTTTCTTAAGTGTCGTTGTAATTTTTCTATGGAACACCTTTTTTTTCTTGATTTCAGGTTTGATCCCATAGTAAAAGTTGTTCATAATGATGCGTACTACAAACCCTTTCCTTATTACCGTGTATAGAGGTGGCCAAATGATATAACTAAAAATGTTCTACGACGGCTATCAGTTTTCTTCAGAAAACAGGGTGTCAACTCCACTCAACTGTACAGACAACGTGGTCTCACTATTCCATTAGCGCATCGATTGTGCAATAAGCTCCCCCGAGAACAGCAAAAGGCAACGACTTCTTATCAGCAATGAACACGTATAATTATTGAAGGGGCACTTGGTCTTACAAAAATATATCTTTTGGTGCACGCGTCTGGCTTTGGATAACCATTTACGGCCCGCTATTATTTTTAATTTAATTTTGTTTATTTTGTAATTCAATTCAAATTTTTATGTGTAATATGGACCTTTGTAGTCGGAATTAAATTATTTGAATTATGTATTATTATTACTACCAGCAATGTGGGATTGCTTTGAATCACACTAATATCATAAATGCGAAAGTTTCCGTGTTTGTTTCCGTTCAAATCTGTAACGGCTGAACTGATTTAAATGAAATTAGGTATGTAGGTAGATAGATAGATTGGAAACTTTTTATTGTTCACATAAGAAATTACATACATAATACAAATATCTATTTAAAACTAGTCTAACAATTGTGTAGTGTGTATTGTGTAGCTTATACCCTGGAACACATAGGCTACTTTTTATCCCGAAAAATATTCGGTTTCTGTAGAATAGAGGGTAAACCGCGGGGCGCAGCTAATATAAACAATAAATTTGTAAGTACATTTTTGCAAAGATGGTAGGATTTTATAAAAGCACCGATTATTTAATAACACTAAGTATCATCAGCCAGAAGATGTCCACTGATGAACTAAGGCGTCTCCTCTTGGGCCTTGTTGCCATAAACCCCACTCTTGGCTGGCGCGGCTTGAGGAACGCAGAACTCAAACCGTTTGCTAGCCGTCCTCCGGTGGTTCTGGTCTCAGTTATAGGACATACCCGGGTCAACTAAGTAACACCAAGAATAGCGTGGATAGATTAAGACTGGGTTGCACCATAATCCCAGGTAAATTACTGTTATAGTTAAATTAACTATAGCTCTAACCTTAACCATGAAGCTTAGCCAGCATGTATTATAAATCATTTTGACCATATTAGTTAAAATGATGCCACACATTTTAAGTTTTAACTGCAGTTATGACTGTAGTTTAAAGTTAATTTAGATGGTCCAACCCGGCCTAAGATCTATAATTAATAAACTTTGCTTTAGGACCCAGACAGATTACTAAGTGACGCTGATCTGGCGCCATAACTATACCTATATATGTCTATAAAGATAGAAGGAAAGGAGGGTCGTGTGATGTATAGGGCTATAGTGTGAGGATGGTGCGAGTCTGTCAATAATATTGGCGGGAGAGGCGTTGCCATGGCGACGGGAGAGCTTCCGGCCCTCTCTGCACAATGCACCGGGGGTCGGAGGGCGTCTGCGATTTATGCAAGGGTGTTCCCCAGATTGTAGCACCCTATAATGGCGTATGAACGAGGACAAAGCTTCACAAAAAGCGTGCTATCGCATAAAAGAGCGCTTTTCAACTCGCTAATAACTTGCGGGATTATGAAATCGTCATTACGCGTCTGGCTTTGGACATGATTTTTTATCAAACAATGAGTTAAGGCCGTTGTTTGTTTTATTGTTTTAAGTAATTCATTGAATCGATGTCATAGCTTTCTTCTTTTCTCAATTGCTCGATTTACTTATTAAATATGTTCGTTTTCTTTCTATGATCTACTTTAGGCGGAGTTCACCAGTTTTATAAATGGTCACTTATCAGTTAAGGGTCGTTTCTCTAATTTAGCTATCTCGTTTGCACATTAACAAAAAAACTCAGGAAAATACAAAAATAATAATTAGATCGTTAGTTATCTTTAGAATACCATTGCCAATGTTTGCAATTTTCATATGCATACATATTTTTTTATTATTTTTAAGTTGGCATTTTGATCGTTTTTCTTTTATTTCTCGTTTGCCAAAAAAAAATTGGTATTCTGTTAACTGCCTCTCAATAATTTTTATATTAAAAACTGTTGAAAGGGTGCGAACGAGATAGCTGAATCAGATATAGATAACCACTGCTCTAACCCATACCACCCCTAGATAACCATTTCTCAAACAAAAAATAAATAATAAAAAAATAAACAGTTTTCAGTGTTCAACAACCTAACAGATTTATATCCCAAAAACGCCCCAAACTCGGAAATCTTGTTTTTATCCTTCGGTTATATTGTGTATCTACTACAATTTCAACATTTTCTATCTTTCTCTTAACATTTTGTCAATTTAGACGGTTCATTTTTGTTTTTTTCGCACCACACACCAATACTACAAATATTGTGGATCGCACATTTATCGTAGACACATTTATCGCATACCTAGATTTGTGTGAATGAAGGTGCGCTCATAGAAAGCACACCACAAAGGTCCAAAAGGTGTGCGACGCAACACAAATGTCTTACTGCACTCAAATGTGTCATTGGTGTGTGGTGCGCCTAAGTAAGACGTTTCATCTGTCATGAAAAGAAAATGTGTAATGTAATGTAATGTGCGTGTAAACAAAAGAATTTGTTCACTGTTCATCATTCACTAAAGGGTAACTTTGTATAAACCGTCTAATTCCACCTAAATTGTCTTGCTCTTTCACTGGACAGCTATTGCGTATCTTAAACATCTTTAAAATAGTCTGCAAAGGTACTGCATTTGAAAACACAGCAGTACCTATAGCTATAGCATAGATAAAATATGATTATTTGGCCATAGCTATATGTTTTGTTTCCTTCCTCTTCGCCTCCCTGGCTTTCAGAATTCTCATTATAACATAACAGTGCACGCTGAATATTCCCACCGCAGCGGGCGGCGATCAAATGATATTGTATTTAGAATGGCGTATTATTTTCATAATGATGCGTTCTCATAGGAACTTGAGATCTTCAGCCGCAGTGGTCGCGCTCCACCGCCTCACGACGTGTTAAAAACGTAGCAGGTCATTAACATTTGTCAACAACAACATACATTCAACAAGATTATTAAATTTATGAGGTAGTTGCTGCGCCCCGCAGTTTCACCCGCTATTCTAAAGAACCCGGGATAAAATGTAGCCTATGTGTTCCAGGGTGTAAGCTACCTCCATAGCAAATTTTATTCAAATCTGTTCAGCCGTTACAGAGTTGAACGGGCACAAACACAGAAACTTTCGCATTTATAATATTAGTGTGAATAATACGGGGCTATAAGGAAAGGATATGCTAAGCCAAAGGGGCTTATAGTAGTTATGATTGCAAACAAAATTGACTATCGACCCTATTGGACCCTATTTGCCTATTGGATCGACCCTGAAATCGAGAAAAAAATCTGCTGGTAAAAAAAAATACATTTTGTCGAATGTCATTGCCATGTTTCTACGGAGCAGCTGATTTTATATTTTTTTATTTCAGGGTTCGTCCCATAGTTAAAGTTGTTCATAATTATGAGTACTGTAAGCCCTTTTTAACTTAGCATACATCCTTATAAGCCTGTATAAGCAGCTTCGTATAGGACGGGTGGCCACGGCCAACTCTAGAATTGACCGCGACCGACAGCAATCTCAGTGGAAGGCAGTCTGATGCAGTGGCACAGCACAATACGTGCGCGGCTCGCAGGACCAAATTAAATCTATAGATGTTTTTTGATTTAATATAAAATATACGTTTAATATAACGTGAGTATTCCCGTTTTATTAAAACAAAGTGTGTCAAAACCACGTCAGTTTTCATAGTTAAATCTATGCTGTTTACTTATAACATCGTTCTTTGCTTATAATATGTAATTAACTTCAAGTAACTAATATTATAGATTCTTATGTTTATGTTTTAATAACTAAATTGCGGCTACACCTACACGCCACTGGCATAATAATACATAACAGCACGCATAAAATGACTTAATTATGATCAGGTCAATCTTATTTAAATAATTACGAAACATTCGAGCCATAGCGTATTATATAAAACGAAATTTGTGAAGGCAAACTGTCTCAGATAAACATCTATAAGCTTCGCAGCTTTGTTACCAATAAATTAACGCCAAAAGCCTGTTCTGGACACATTAATAAAACTCCTTAGCAAAGTTCAATGGACTGCATCAAACAGGTACATTTTACGCCGTTCTAAAAGCTTTATAAGCCAAAATATAATTACACTAGTTCAACTTATCTGTAGAGGCGGCCGAACTAACGAACTAAAATTATCGTATCGTTCTTATTCAGAAAACATGCTGGTCGCTCCCCCAATCACTTCCATTGACAAATCGGTCGTACTGTAGATGTTATCTAACATTGCAATTACGTGCAGAGCTATCATTATACCTACCTACTCAAAATTTATATTATCGAATTCGGCTGCAAGTATTTATCAAACAAAAAATGCGATTTTAATCAAATTGTGCACCTGAAGTTGCGATATTCAGAAATTGATCACGTATTAATCGATTCGACAAACGTCAGAAATATTTATTGATAGAATGCTCCTATCATGGATCTTGTATGATGCTTTGTCTAAGGTTCCTATTGTGTTTAAACATAGACAACTAAATATAATTCTAGGTACGTAGGAAAGATAGTAAGGGGATCATAAATATTGTCTTGGAGAGAATTCAGCAGAAGAAATACGCCTATTCAGTTTTATGAAGGCCAAACCGATCATTCATTCATTCATTATTTAAGAGCGTAGCTCTTGTCGGTAGAGTAATTTCCATGCTCGGCGGTTTTCTGCCAGCGTTTTCACTTCCCTGTACGACATGACATCTGCCTTCTCTTTTATCTGATCTATAAAAGGTACTGATCAATAGGTATTAAATATATACTTACTTGAAGACACAATAGCTCAATGGTTAGCGCGTTCGGATCGCACACTGCAGGGTGTGGGTTCAAACCCCAACAATATTAAGCTTGAGCTATCGGTGAATGAAAACATCGCTAGGAAACATATATAGCATGGTGGTAGTGATACGGTGAAAATCTTTCTTCAAGTAACACCTAATGGAGTGATCCGGCAACCTCACTTGAGAGCCAGCTAGCTAGTGATCAAACACTATGACAAGGATAATGAAAAATATTTTTTTGCCTATGTACTTAATTCCAAAAGAATCTGTTAAAACCGATCAACTGCGATGAAAAGTTAGATAATAGAGCAAAAATTATTACGTGACTGTCCAGAAAACAGATAGGTACTATTACAATCTGAGAAAAATAAGCTCACAGCCGTGATTGAAAGAGAGAGTTAAAAATAAACAAGAACAAGTCTTACGACATGGGTCGAGATTGCAGTCTAATTACACTTATGTTATACCCACATGTAGCTATTAATGAAGCAGGTTTGTATAAAAAATATTAATTCTTCCTGTCTTGTGGCTATTTTATGCAGAGCATGTCGTCATGCAACCATCATGACTGCTAAGCGCTAACTCTAAAAACTTAATTACCAACACCATAACCAAAATTATATAAAAACTAGCTGTTACTCGCGACTTCGTTCGCGTGGACATACAAAAAAAAGTAGTCAACCCCGGGATTCTGAAACATTTGTAAACTCTGACGACAGATTAAGTTTACTGCTGTCTTTGTCATTTGCTTAGTGTCAGAGCTCACAAACGTTTCAGAGTCTCGAGGTATGTCCGTTTTATATGCAAAAATTCAGGTCGATCCGTTCAGTCGTTTAGCCGTGATAACGCGATAAACATCCAGACAGAGACAGAATCACTTTGGCATTTATAATTAGTGAAGTTAGGATGTCTCTATGACTAAATATACTACTAGCATGCCTGCACGGCTTCGCTCGCATATTGGTACAGTAATTTCAAAACCCCATTGCCGCCCTTCAGGGATTGCTTTCGCAAATCCTGAGACACGTCTTTCTTTTAGTTTAATTAGCGATAAGATAATTAGGCAACCACTTAAACAGAAATTATGATTCCTCTACACGACGTTCTACTAGACCTAGACCGAAAACAATGGATTTAGGAATGCAGATTTCAAAAACGCGTTTCTTAACATCCTAGTCATGGGTAACGAGTGTACAGATTACCTCTACGAGGCATGCAAATCGCAAAATGACGAATATCACACAATGGCGGTAACGGTCCGTGTACATAACCGCACAGCCGGCCGGCGACCCCGGTCCAGTTTCGTAGATAACTGTGGCCGTGGGAGGAATGCTTCCCTGACCTCTCTATTCCACTAATTGAATGACGGATCTCAATACAGGCTGCGGCTTCAAATTAGATAACACATCAAATTCAAACAGTGAAATTACAACATACAAAAAACATATTTAGAAAAAAATTGCGCTTCCTTTTGAAATCGCGCAAATTGCCTTTTGAATGAAGCGAGTTTTGTAACGATGATAGGGTGAAGGAAAACGTCGTGTGAGAACCATGGCATGGTGGTACTTTAGTTTCTAGTGCCCGACTGGCTAGCTACCACCCTCAAGTTGAAAATCTGTCGCCAAGCACCTAGCGGTGTGTCCCGGCAGGATCACTTGAGAGCCAGTTCCCGTTGCAGGCTAGGTGCATCCTTGACCACAACGTCACTTAATATAAGGAGAGTTTGTGGTCAAATGCCTAGACTGTCAAAAACTAAAAAAAAGTATGACAACAAACACTTTTCCGCGATTTCAGGGTTGGTCACAGGTGAAGTTATTCGAAGCTATCTGCTCGAACTCCGTTCGCGTGGACCTACAAAAAAAAAGAGTTGCTCATGTCCGTCTCCGACCCTTAAGCTTGATGAAAATTCAACTTGATCAGTTCAGCTGTTTAGCCGTGAAAAAGCGACAAACACCCAGGCAGAGAGACAGAGTTACATTCGAATTTATAATAGTTATAAGTTATATTATATTAGATAAGATAAAATTTCAATTCCTTGCTTTGTATACTAATTCCAAAAAACTCAGTACCTATAGAGATTTAAGTTTGCTACCCTAGGGCTACTTTCGTCCTTTCGTTTTCCTTCTCATTCACAACATGTTCACTACACACATCGCTGAGTGGTATATTTAAAACAATTAACATTCTTTAGAATAACAATGCAGTAAAACAATAAAAAACACAAAATATGCCGAGACTTATTTTCTCCTTCACCAAAGTAAAAAAATAAAAACATTAACATTGCTATAAAACATTGGAAATAATGTTTTTTTTAATTAAAATTAGCATTGCTATTTAACGAGGTAACGTCACAAGCCTTTTGGGTACCCTGCCCGCGGATAGTGACCTGAGCTCTGTTTTTTATCTATAATAATTAATTTATAATAATTTTGGTTGCAATTTTAGCTCTTTTATATATATTTTAATGTGATTTTTTGTACAAATTAAGTACAAATTTTGAAAATATGTAAAAGCGATAGTTATGACCGCGAGCGCGGCCTCTACTTCTGATTGACGAGCGCAGTGCAATGCTGCACAATGGTTTGAAGCTCGTTCCGGGCGACACGCTTACAATGGCGATTTGAAAAAAGAAACAAAAAGAAAAGCTTTCCACTGGTTTCACTACCGCGGCATTGGCGCACATCCAGCATCGTGATGCGATTTTTGCACTGCTCTACAGATTAACAAATCACTAGTTAGGCGGTAGGTATTTTGGTTTCGTTATTCATGCATGCACTGTAAGATAATTTTGGTTGCGAGGCGCCAAATAGTCTGCGTGTCGTAAAACTTGTTATCTGCATTTTACATACAGATATGAGGTATGACGTCATTTTTCGGAGCGTTTATATCTTTTCTTACTAAGGAAAGTTACGTAGGGAGAACAAATACGAAACTACCACGGGAGATAAAATAAGAAGGGAAATATATTTCTCTCTCACTTGTTAGACAGCGGTCGACGCCAAACAAGTTGTGAGGGACTTGACATGGCAAGCGCTCAAGGCGCGCAGACGGGGCGCTCTGAGACAAAAATTTATGGCGCTCTGTGGAATTAAATACAACAAGCGCCCACCGCTATTCCGTATATTACAATTTTTTTTCAGTATTATTATTATTGTTTTAACGGGCCTTTAATAACTAAGCAAAATACTTACAAACTACAACTACCTCAACTACTCAGCCTTCTACATAAAAATAACAGTTGTATTATCCAAAAACCATTAAAGATCTACATATAATCCAAATGTTCAATCTCACTACCAGTTGGCAGCGTACCCAGCATGCTAGTGGCATTACCGCGCTGAATGGAATGCTAATGCGTTGAGCCAAATAAACGCCAGCATTTTGGTAAAGCGTCGCGTCAACCAGGCGCACTGATAATTTTTTGAAAATAAGATGAGCCCTAAAATAAAATAAAATATTATTGTTTTTCTTATAAAAGTATGAACGAGAGACGCGGAATCATTTGAGCACGAACAATAATTATCGAATATTACATCTCCCTTGTTTTCTGACGACCGAATTTTCGTAAAGCGCATGCTAAATATATACATACGTCGAGCGTTACACCCAGAAAAAAAATGCGAAAGTGATTGCGAGCGAGTAATCTTCAGCAAAATCCAAGCCTTAAGTACGAAATACAAATTTACTTATGTGGCTGGCATAGGGAGCTATTTTTGATGCGGAATTAGAAAGGCGACAAACGCACCGTGTTTACACAGTTTGACGCCTTTTTATTAGGAATGACCGTTTGCGCAATCCTGAGTACCAACAAACGTATCTAAAACGCCGGGGGAGTCACCAACGTGAATTCTAAAGGAAACAATAAATAGTTTCATATGGAAAAATTTAGTTCCACCATTTGGCCACCTACATATAGTTTCGTTCACCATTGTTGTCGCTCTGTACCTACATAGCTAGTATAATGATGCAAGCATGGGTGTGTACACAGATGAAACTAAATACACTTGCCCCAAATATATACTAACGGTGCAAGGAGTGTAACAAACCAATAACCGAACTAAAAAAAAACTATGGGACGGCACTCAAAGTCATGTATTTTGTCAAGAAAATTTGATGGTACATAGCTTCCTCAATAATAATTGAACCATTTTGTTTTAATATGTTTTTCCCGAATTAAATAAGTTCACTCCGAATGGTGGAACTGAATACCTGTCTATGGCAAGATAGTCTTGGACTTCGAATTTGCATCCTAGGTATACCTAATATTGTTTCATTTAGTTTTTAATTTAGAAAAATTTACTGTGCACACCGGAAAATTAGAATCATAAAATAAGGTAATTTTACAAACTAGTACCATTTGACTACCTAGTACCATAGAACTAGGACGTTTGCAGTCGGCTTTGTGTCACGATGGACAAAAAAGAGGCGTTTGAGGAATGAAAAATGTGTTTCGAAAAACCACATGAGAACCACGAAAAGTTCAATACTGCAGCATATCTACAATCAAACAAAACAACAAACATCAAGCATTTTTGGGCATTAAGCTCATCATTCATGAAGCAGAGTTCAATAATGCTTACAATAACAAACAATTATCCAAATATAGTATTTGAAAAAAAACATTTACAATTTACAAAAATAACTCTATCCACTTGTGCCCTGATTTAATGCGAACAGTTTTTTCGACTAGTTAACCTGATTTATTACAGAGTATGTCCGAGGGGGCTTTTCAAGCTTCGCCTTGGGGGACATAATTACCCCATGACGTGTGCGACTGTCCAAAAGTACTTTACCTACCCCAACGTCTGACGCCTTCATTAGATTCTTGCGCCCACCCTAGCCTCATTTGGGGGAAATGAATTATTACGAGTGTTGTTGACAATCAAAAAAGGAAGCCAAGGATTTCGGAAGTATAGATAGGTACTTACGCAAATTTATTTCGATAATTTAGGGGATTTTCGAGACTTTGCCTGCCTTGTGATTTTGCCACAGCAGGTATTTGACAATTGCTGTCGCTCTGCTCCGCGCTCCGCGCGTGCGAGTGCGAGACAGAGACTCACCGCGCATGCGAAACAGAGAGCTAGTGAATTTACTTTCCTATTTTTTTTAAAATGAAATTAGCGTTTCAGGATAAAACTGTTTTCACCCTCTAAATCTTAGCAAAATCTTTTGTGTTTGGTGTCAATGGCTTGGATAAATAATGAAAAGCACTGAGTTCTGCTATTTAAATAAAAAGGAAGTAATAAACGAGAGAGAAAAAGAAATATATTGGCGTCTTATTTTTTCTCTTATGGTCTGCTGAGGCTAGTAGAAATTATGGCGATGGCGGGGTAGTCGGCGTTGCGCTACTTACCCTGATTGAAATGTAGAACCACGTTTACGCCTACGATGCGTCTACGTTATCTACGTCGTAGCACATTCATTGCTATTTAGGGTCAGTTTATTAAAATAAAACTTTAGATAAGTACTTAATCGATATAAAAAATCGGTTTCCATTTCGTGTTGTTTACAAAATTCCATAAAAACCTCCAGTAACGGATACAACACTATACTGGGGCATGACTTTGACTTGACGTAACTTACTTTGCTTGACCTAGACAATGACCGAAACTTGTTTCAATTTTTAAATATATTACTACACGTGAAATACTACAAAACTTGACACTGGATAAATACACTCTGTGTCGTGCCAAAGTATGAGAAAAAAAAGTCTCCGGATGTTGATATCGAGGCGAGGCGGGTAACGCGAGAGTTTACTTTCTATCGAATGTCATTCGCAGGCACGGCACGTGCCGGCTCCATCGGGCAGGTACTTTATTGAAATAACGGAGCTTTTCTCGACTCGATTACCATACTGTCTTCGTGACAGTGACAGCTGCTTCCTATATCTTGACTAAATACCTAAGAACATAGATAAACTTACATACTATTAGGTAAAGTCCTAACTTCCTATCTAAAGTGTCATTCAGAGGAATATAGCCGCGGTCGTATCATTACCAATAAAGCTTCGATGTATGAAAATGAATACGTTCGTCTCGAGGAAAAAACTTCGCTTGCGCGATTCAGAACTCTCTACATTACAATTGTCAATCCATACAAAACGTCAAAAAATGCACAAAAATGGATCAACGCCATGTAGCGAACTATAGGAGAAGTAACTTTGTCTCTCTGTCTGAATGTTTGTCGCGTTATCACGGCAAGACGGCTAAACGGATCTTGATAAAATTTGATATAGGGAGTTACTGTATACCATAAAGACGGACATAGGTTTTGTTTGTGTCCATGCGAACGAAGTCGCGTGTAACAACTAGTATTATAATATAATATAATATCAAGGCATATTTTTGCGGATATTTGGATCGTATGTATTGACGAACATATATATGTACCGTCTCGCACTTTTCAGACTGAGAGCGACTGAAGCAAGGTGAGCGCCAGCGCTCACTTTAAAGTCTTCAAAATTTTGTTACTTGGGCCCGTCAATTCATTATACATACTTTGGTCAAAGACTAAGCGTACTTAAATTGCCTAATACGTACAATCTGGGCACGGTGTATAGTACCTACCCGTTGTACCTGACTCGTAAAAAAACAGATTTGATTTATTTGTCATCACATTATCTTTTTTTAACTTTAAATGTAATTTAAAAAACTTTTGGAGGTTTGGCGGGAACATAAAGAACTCGTGTGTCCCGTCATTGTATTAATTTTCAAAACTTATGTTCTTTCGAGTGTCATCATTACCTACTTTTAAACCTTAAAATATACTGGCTAAGTACATAAAGTGTGGAGCCAAAATTGAAGAGGAGAAAAAAAAAATTTTTTTGCCTCTCGTCCATTTTTCGCGACGTTTTTGAATTTCGTTTTTAATTAGCACTGACTAACTAAGACCTCGTATTGAAGGATGAAAAGTCCAAAAAATGCCTAATTATATAAACTCAACTCCGTGTGGTAAAAATTACAAACTTAATGTATGTATTCAATTGTAGCAATATGAATACTTTTTGCATTTATAATAAAATTATTTTCATTTCACAAAAATTAACAATCAAATCAGCACAAAGATGCTACCGCTATATGTACATACATTTTTCCGTGGCCATTAGTATCGGTAGTTTTACGTAGGTCGTTATAAAACGGGTCACACAATTAATTAATACCTGTATAATTTTCGAAACATAAACGACCCTCATACCTAGTGTGAGTTTCCCAGTCAAGTATTAACGTTCAAGTATTAATATTAATTATTAGGATGATATTTTAACGTTGCAATAATTCACATGATTGCAGTAATATACATAAATAATCAAATTATTGCTAGATATGCATCTGTCTATGTCATATAGGTAAAACTTTTTGACACAATCTTTATGAAGCCGTGAAGTACTTACATATCATGGAGTACCTAAGCTCCATGATACAGATATAGTTCCAAGAAGACACGCCCATTCTAAAAGGGTTTACAGCGCAAGTGTGCAATATTTCGCTCGTGAAATAAGCTAATTTATCTTAGTATACCTGTGGCGTTATAGCAGTAACGCCTAACAATTTATCTACCAAAACCAAAATAAGACACTACGTTTAAGAATACAGTATACCGCCATCTTGTGGATACAAAAAGCGTACTCTGATACCCACCCCTAAATGTTATGTGATTTGATAGCGAAACTATGCTTGCGTGTTTGGTTTTTTTCGCAATATCTTCTTTGTTATGGGCACATAAAGTGTCAATTTTTTTGCGTCCAAAATACGACGATGAAAAGTAGTTGTTATTAGAATACTATATAAACATTTTTTGAAAAAACCAAACATAGCGGCATAGATTAGGGCTTGTCCAAGCCATTCACACCATTTATTAATATTTAGGGGATGATAACAGATTACCCCCGAAACGCTAATTTTATCAAAAAGTTAGGAAAATTCACTAACTCTATTGCACGCACGAGAAACAGAGCGACAGCTATACAATTTCAAATATCGAATGCGCCAAAACCTCGCTCAAGGACTATCCTCTTAGATCTTTGCACACTACATACCTACCTACGATTAGGAAAAAGGTTGGGGTGCGTCTTCGTTCAATGAATAATTGATACATAACACACAGTAGTCGTAATTTAAGTGTCAGTTGACATTTCCCAAATTACATCATAATTACACCTATTTAAATTTTGAATTACTTTTGCATAGACGTATTTATGTTAAAAACCCTTTCCAACAGTTAACTAGTCCCTTAATTGCCAATAGAAAGCCAGTCGACTAATAGCCCCAGTTTAATGGACCGAAACTCGATAGAAAACCACAGCGTATAGTTTTCACTGCAAGTAGGGCATACGCGAACGACCTGCTTACTCTCTTGACGATATGGTCCGTCTTTGTTTTAATTACCAACATATACCAAATATACCTACTGATTAATGTGTATTGTCGATTTAAAATCTTACGCTTTAGATTTGAGTGGTGGTTTATGTTAGACAATATACTTACAAGCGTTTTAATTTTTTTTTACAGCACTTACATTAGTATATATTTTATTTTGTAACAAAACTACATTTTTTTTGTAGAATTAACTTAAATGTAACTTAGAAATAGGTACTTAGGATTTTTTGGACATTCATTCTAAGCCTCTACATCATTACACTGATTTACACAAAAGGGATAGCTAGAGCTAAAGAAAAATTGTAATAAAGCCACAGTGTTACCCTTTTGCTGCCATGAAATACAAATTTAAATATAAATGTCAATAAAAAACAAAAACAAGTAAAATAATAAATGTCTTTCGCATGGTTTATTATTGCTTAGAGCTATTGACTATAGGCCTATATAGTCATTGACTATAGGCAATATATTATTTAATTTGCGATTGATCTTTATCAGGCTGGTAGGTAAGTGTGTGAGTAATTTTATTTCAGGAGTAAGTATACATTAGTAATAAACAAACCATCTCAATTGGTGCTAAACTAAACTAATAAAAAAGAGAAAAACTTTGGTTAATCTAATAACATTTGTGGAATATCCAGCACCCACTCTTGTGCAATAGAACAGATTATAATCACTACAACGCAGACAATATTAAGTCACAAATCAAAATCAATTTAGTAAATTGTTTCATGGAACAGCTACAATTAATCTAGAAAACTGTTTCTTCTAAGCCTCTACACACGCACCTGTCTATATAGAGCTGATTTATGTAAAAGGGATAGCTATATAGTCCAATTTCATGGAAGTGAAAGAAAAATTATAATTAACATATCTTTGGTTAATCCAATGACATTTATGGAACATCCAGCATCCACTCTTGTGCAATAGAACAAATTATAATCACGCGGACGCGGACAACGCGGACACAATTTAGTCACAAATCAAAATCAATTTAGAAAATTATTTCATGGAACAGCTACTTACAAACCCATAAGATAAAATGATTCGTCATTCAAACTATTTTTTTATGGTACTGAGTGACGAGACGAGCAAGTCGCTTACCTGATGTTAAGCGTCACGCTTGCCCATAACATCTCAGTGCCACCCAGAATTTTGAACTTCACAGTTCAAAACCATGCTCGGCAATGTACTGCGATATTAGATTATGCTATTATATTATGCCGTAATTATGTTATTCTGTTATGATGTAAATATGAAATTCTTTTATGATGAAACTGGTTACTAAGTATTTCTCTATGGTCGCTTTAACTTTATACTAAGATTATATAATATAATAAATAAACTTTAATATAATACCACATCAATGCTTAGGGCCATAAAAAGGATTAAAATTTTCTATTGAGATATATCAAATCGCTATGCACTTTAGTTGATCATTATTTCTGTATTCCGCCAGAATAACCATTTAATTGCTTGCCAAACAATGTGACCTTTAATACTCACTTGTATACATGTCACTGATTGAACACTTACGTAAACCGCCCCAAATAACTCTCCAATGTAATGTTAAAAATAACAGCCAAATTGCACGCAGGTATTCGTAAACAGAAGCGGAATAGAAACTACTTACCACATCTGTCTAGCCAGCCCTCAGCTCGGCAGGGATATTGGATGACTATCATTTTATCATCGTTCCTCATTTTGCGCACAATAACACTGACTTAAATTCACTTTAACACGGTCTTAAACATCTCACTGTTGATTTGCAACACTGTAGCTGACCAGGGTAAAGTTGCTCAGCTGAGCGAACTCTCCTCAGTCACCGCACCACACTTTCTCCAACTGCCGATACAAAAGACAAACGCTATGTTAATCATTGTAAATAGATCCAAAGCGTTATTACTAAATAAAAACTTCCATTTGAATCGAAATAATACAGAGACATAATGTTAACTACTTACATAATTAGAAAATAGTAATGATTATTTTGCAAGTTTATATTATATTGCTTTATATATTACGATAATCACAAATCGATAAAAGCCAGGCTAAAATGTTATACAATCGTACTTATCAATATTTTTTAGTAATTACAATACTTTAAAAAAAAACGTGCTACCCTATTTTAAACATTTAAAAAGGCCAGTAAACAAATGTTCAGTTTCTTAATAATAATATTACATTTATATATTAGGTATTTGTGTAAGCAAGGAAAAAAAAACGATAACTTAGAATTGTATTAAAAAAAATATATATTTCCAAACTCTGGGTATTATGGTTTATACAAAAATTAATATTACTTGGAATTGCAAAAAAACCTATAAAAACATGCTACTCACAATTTATTAGTTCGCAATTTACACAGAAACTTTCGTTTTCCAACGGGTTTTTTTTACACACGCGTGATTAGTACGATATTGCGGAACATTACACACCTACATTCATCACTCGCAAAGAACAAACTGAATGCCCTTTCTATCTGACATAGTCTTTGACGTGAGTGAGAGATTAGCGATATAGTCTGTCTCGTTCTATCCGTATTGACCCGCCCTCTTATCAGTAATGCTATCTATAAATAGGTGCGCGCATTTATTTAATCTTATTATCATTAAAATATTTGTTATGATATTTTATAGTTACCAAAAATAATAAACCATATCTTAACATTCACGTTTATGTTAAAAATAACACGACGAGTTATTACAAAACATTAAAATGATTTACAACAAACCATAGACAAGACTCATATGTTGCGTGAAATGGATTGAAACTATGAAACTGTCAAGAGTTCATGACTTAGATTTGACCGTGACTTACTTTGCTTGACTTATATTATGACTAAGACTTCTTTTTGTTGTGAGATATTCTGGTTCACTTGAAATAAAACAAAACTCTATACTGACTACATACACAACGTGTGGAGCCAAAATATAAGAAAAAAAACTCAGGTTTTGACAATTTTGACATTTACTCTTTAGTCTACGGTTCAAGATGGCTCTGAAAGCACAAGTCGGACAAAGTGAGTTTAAAAAATTCAATTTATTATATTATTCTCGATAAATTTTTGCGTTACGAGCGTTTATTTTGAGCAGATTTACAATATAAACGCATGAGTATTGAAAAAACGTCGTCAAAACACATACAACACATAATTATCTTCAATCACAAAAATGATCTCTTCGATGACTAATGTTTTCGTATTTGCAATAAATGCAGCTGTATTTGTTAGTATTTTTTGCTTTTATTGTTAGATATCTTTGCTTTTCTATAAGAAATAGTACTCTCTCTATGTTTCAAATTGTTTGTAAATATTAATGAATAGCTATAAAATAATTAGTCGAAAAATATATTGTTTTGCAAAAGAGGAGTGCCACTTTCATGTTATGATTCAATTCAATCGAGTTATTTCATTTCATTGGAGACTTTATGTATGTTATGCAAAGTGATTAAGAGAATTAGGCATCCAAGCGGCAAGTTATTGATTTTCTTATGTCACTGGGGTTTGGGGGTGGGTGGGTTGGTTTCCTACGTCATTCTGCAGCCGGTATAACTTTGTAGCCTTCGTCGTTATCCCGAATAATGACCGGCTTTTGTTTCCAATGTTATGAAACAACTTTTTTCTAGTCCTCTAATTCATGAGGAATGGACAACATATTATAATAAGGAATAGGTACATCAAAAAATTACAGTAGAGTTTTTAATAACTCACAGTATGCTCCGCGGAGCCCTAGGGCTCAGAAAAGCCTCTGTGGGGGCTCCGCGAAAATAAAGGTCACAATGAAAAAAAAGATACTAAAGGGGTACATTATAAGGTAGCGGAGTAAAATAAAGTACCTAAATATTGCAATATAAAGCTTTAATAAAAACTAAAAGAGTAGTACTGGAATGGATAATTCGAGAGGATGATGATGTTAATGATTAATGATGTCTAGGAATGTGATTGTTAATAAAGAATTCTCATAAAACCAGATCTTAATTATTTTAGGGCACCATCAAATATTTCGTTTTCCAGAAAGGTTTCATCACCAAAAAAGTTTAAGAACCGCTGAATGCTTTATAATGAACATGTAATATTATTAAAAGGAAAACGAAATAAATGACAGCAAAATATAGCCACTAGTTGTCTCTCTGGATGTATAGATTTCTACAATACCTTATTTACAATATGAAAACAAGAAACAAGAAAACTGCTCATAGTCTGAAGACTGATCGCAGTTGAACTCAAAACAAAAAAAAAAAAAAAAAAAACAATATGAAAAGGGAATTAAATGATACCTCACTCGCCATAATCGGATAAGCGCCTACAGGAGGTAATATTTATCCCCCTCTCTTGGGTACCACACTAACACGTCTCTATTCCATTTTCCTTGTTTGTTCCGTAACAAATGACCAGCGTAACGCCACTTCTCCTGTTTAATTACATAAGTTATATTTTTAGTCTTTGTCTTGATGTCTTTGATATCCTCTAGGGAAATTTTATTTATTAATTTAATGTTTAGTATGTTTCTTTCCATGTTGTTCTGGCATACTTGAATTTTCTCATAGTTTTGTTTTGTCAGGGACCATGTGGGACAGCCATATGATAAAACTGGAAGGATGCAGCTGTTAAATACTTTTATTTTGTTTCGGAGTTTCAAAATATCTTTCAGTGACCAGAACCTGCACCATGAGTTACCAATTCTTTCCTCAATTTCTTTATCCATCTGTTTCTCATTAGATATTATCTGGCCTAGGTATTTATATTCGTCTACATATTCAATCGGGTTGTTATTAAAAAAAAATATTCTGTTTGTTCTATTTGTCATTAGTTTAGTTTTATCCGTATTCATGCTTAATCTGACTTTCTCGCTTTCTCTGGCCAGTTCTTGTAGCATTACTTCTAATGTTTCTGCATCGTTTGCCAGGAGGTAATATAGGAACACATAAACATACTTATACATATACGCCCCAAAACATTTTCCTCCCCTTGTGCATTCGGGTAACAATTGTCCTATTTTTAGCCCACAAAATTTCATTCATTCAGAATTTGGCTTTGTTACAAAGTAGTAAAAAAAACCGATGTACAGAGACATCGGTTTTTTTTACTTTTTACATTCTGAAATAGCATACATTTTATCAGCTCCATCCACAACCACATACAGATACATAATGTTGTACACTTTTAATAGCTCTAAACATTAGTTGAAGTTGTGGTAGCTCAATGGGAGCATGCTTGCCCCACATTTGAGGGGTTGTGGGTTCAAACCTGTCCATACCAATGAGTTCTTTGGAACTTTAGTATGGATATACCACTGACTTTTCGGTGAAGGAAAACATTGTCAGGAAACCTGCATATTTCCGGAGAAGAAATTCGATGGCATATGTGAATACGCCAACTCGCACTGGGCCAGTGTGGTGGATATGGCCTAATCACCCTTTGAGGGTAAGCCGATATATCAGCAGTGGGATGTTTAAAGGCTGTTGCAGAGAAACATTGTATTAATAACAAATAGCATCGGAATAGTTAACAAATGCTTTGATGTTTTCACTCGATATGTTTTTTAATGAAATGATAAAGACAAAATTTGCTGTGATAGGTAACTAAGAACTTGCCCATTCCAAAGTATGTGCTGTGATAACTATTTATTTATAGGCGAGCAGCATAGGCTGATGTGTCTATATCACAGTGTTGAAACTTAATAATTGTCAGTCAAGATTTTCTTCTCCTTTATTATTGAAGTGTCTTAAGTGTCTCTAGCTTGTTTTTAAATGTATATATAGATTTTGCTAAGACCTCCTCCCGGATCCTGTTCCAATTGTTAACCACTCTATTGCTGTGGATATACTGTGCAGTGTTGGTTTTCCAAGTTTTTTAAATATGAGATCTTATTGCCAACATGAAAACAACAATGAAATTGTGACGTCAGATAACTGATCAGTACTTATAAAGGTCATGTTGTTTCAGAGATTATGAATGAGGTGATCCGCTACCGCGGACCCAAAGGCAAGGAGTCACAGCGCATAGAATGGCGTATCCTGATCGTGGACCAGCTCTCCATGCGCATGGTGTCGGCATGCTGCAAAATGCACGACATCTCTGCAGAGGGCATTACATGTATGTTGCATCAGGTCACATTTATATTTCTTGCTCATTGAAAGAATTTGTAAGAAAGAGTGAACATAATCATGGAGAAGAAGTTGTGCCTACGAAGTTGTGCCACCCATAGACACAGAAAGCAATAGAAGGCTGCATACATGTCTTTCTCCCACAGAAAAAAGGATAGAAAATTAAGCATTACTCATGAAGAAATAGGACAAAGTTAGAATATTTCTATCCCATAGAGTATGTTCAGTTTTTTCAAGGGCAGGGTATTATTACTGCATTCTGATTGGTCGAAATTTGTGTTGGCTAGGACTACATTCTGATTGGTTGAAATTGGTAATTGCCATTGGTTGATTTATTTGATGCTTTGTCTCATGTGCGGCTACACTAACCGACGTTCTATACCTATACTTTATCTAAGAAGCCATCTATGTTAATCTTTATCCTAAAAATAATAATCTAATCCTGTATTGCCTGTTCTAATGCATTACGATTTCTACGATAGTGGTAGAGGACATCCACAAGAAACGTGAACCGCTGTGCACCATGGACGGCATCTATCTGATCACCCCGTGCGAGAAGTCTGTGCACGCCCTTATCAACGACTTCTCTGTGGGAAACCGCATCATGTACAAAGCAGCGCACGTCTTCTTCACTGAAGGTATGTGGAATGCTAGTAAATTTTTCTTTCTATTTAGAATCATTCATGATCATTTTAAATATTCATTATAAAAATATATTCAGAAAACTTAGTTAAAAATTGAGTATGAAAAAATTGTTTTCAAAATAATTTCTGAAGTTAAGACCTCACTTGTATTGTTTATTTTTATTTTGGTATCTTTAATTTTCTTCATAGAAAAATTCCTTGTTTGTTAATCATTCAATTAAATTATCTATTCGTGTGATAAGAAAATGGCTGAGTCAAAGACTTCACTCACCTAGGCTCTATTATATATATATATTTATATATGTATATAAAGTGTTACTGAAAGGTGTGGCAATCCAGAAATCGCGAAAAATATCAGCTGTTCCATAGAACAATGTCAATGACACTAGACAATATTGCCTTTCAATATTGCTACGCCTTTCAGTAACATCTTGTAATAAAGTGGACCACACCACAAATTAGTTTTGAAATTTTTTCTACTTCATTATTTTGCTTATGACAATTTGGTTGCATCTTTTATTTTGTTTTCCAGCTTGTCCCGATGTACTGTTTGATGAGTTGTCTCGTAGTCGTGTATCTAAATACGTCAAAACATTAAAGGAAATCAACATTGCTTTCATTCCATACGAACAGCAGGTTTGTCGTTCAATTAAAACTTTACTAACTCTATGTTTAGTAACCTAACCAACATGTAACGCACGAAATTCGATCAAATAGAATTAAACTTTAGCACCAAAAAAACAAAAACAGACAAACGCGTAACAGAGATAATATGCTTCATCCAAGATTTTTCTATCCTGACACGCCCCAACAAATAGTCAGGGTTCGCGATAATGATCAAGATAAATATAGGTTGATAATTAGCTTTATTAATTTTTTTTTTTTTTTCTTGATAGATTTTCTTGATTGTCAAATGTGTATAATTTATTACTAAACTACTTTCTACTAATTTAAATTTCTTACAATTCTTAAGATTATTGATATTATTATATTGGTAAGTATATAATTTTTTGATGACTATCACGAGGCATATTTATTTTGATAATTACAAACCCTGCAAAAAGTAGTGATTTAGGCCCAGCCCACGTATTGAAGACAAAGGGTTCCAAGTTTGCAAGTCAAGTACAAGATGCAGGGCTCTTTTTTTATTTCATCCCAAAATACATTTAAGGAGCACTGCGTCATTGTGCCGTCTTAACTCTACTTGTCTTTGTGCGACTTGTACTTACACATCCTGAATGACAAGATATGAATGAACAATTTTTAAGACTAAAAAGACCTTTATTCCCAAAATGTTGTTTGACCGAATTCCGTGCTCCAAAACCTACTAATGCACCAGTCACTGATATGTGAATCCGATAATTGTTTGCACGCGGCCGTTACCTAGTGTGCCCCGAGGAACTGTTCAATGAACTCTGCAAGTCGTCTGCGGCAAGGAAAATCAAAACCCTCAAGGAGATCAACATTGCTTTCTTGCCATACGAAAGCCAGGTGAATATAATGGCCAGCAGACACGACAGACTTTTTGTTCGGCCGACTCATAGTTTTCATTAATAGGCGGTTTCGGTGGCCAGAGTAGGCGAGCCTTTTGCCATCTTGAGCGCGCCGAACTTATAGTCTGTTGTGCGCGTTGCGCTTGATGTCATCTACAAAACGCCAGAAAAAAAATGGTGTCTGTTGTCATAATAGTAACTACTACCTAGCATGAAGATATCAAATTTTTATTTCTTATAGTTAGTTTCCTTACAGAAGTGGCTCACAGACTGCGTAGTGCAAATATAGATAAAACACTTGGTTTTGTATTAAATGCGCTGTATTTATTGACCTTGCAACTTGGCATGCAAAATATTACTGAAGTGATTTTACAGAGTATTTTTTTTTATAGATAACGTTGATCAACCCGCTTCAAATAAAGTTGCGGTGGTAGAATTTGTATGATTGATGAAATTATTTTATTGAAACAATTGCAAATCGCAGCGTCGCAATATCACCTGCAACGGTCAGACGTAACCGTAAAGCTGGAATTACACCGAGGCAACATCGTGCTGCAACGAGTATGCACAAAATGAAGCATAAAATAAACAAATACATAAATAATCATTAGTGCCTTTGAAAAAAAAAGAGAATATATTTACTAACTAAATAACAGAAAAAAAAAGATAAATATATTTTTAAATTTAACGCCAGTAGCTTTCTTTCGTTTTCTTGTCCCATAATACCACACATTGACGTCGATACTACTCTACCATTTTCTAAACCATAGTTGACACTATCCTTTTCTCACTTATTGAAATTGAAAGGGATGATATGCCAATAATTTCAGTGGTGTCAGTTTAATTTTAGATAGTGGTACGAACAATCGACGTCGGCCTTGGTGTAATGATAGGGTTACGTTACGCTTCATTAGTCAAAGTTAACGCTTAACGCCTGCGTTGCTGCTAATTAGAAATGACACGGAACACGATCAATGACCTGCAATGCGCTTCAATAAGGTCTATATAAGGATAATTAATCTATCGACCCGAACTCAGCCCGCTGAAGCGATTTCAAATATCCAGTATCGAGATTCAAAGTGGCTATTTTGACTTCTCGGCCCGATCACGCACTCGATATAAAATTCAAACCAATGCTCCCCGGAGAGAAAGTAGCAAGTATCCTAAATATTAAAGTTAACAAATTTTACTCAAAGGAAACATTTCTTTAGTTTTCTAAATAAAAATAAATGAATTCAAAGTTTTTTTTTTAAAGTCCCTTACCAGATCCGAGAATTGAACCCACCAAATATAGAAAATAAACAATCTGTATTTTTATGATACCGATCGAAACGGACACTCAAAAGGAACAAATCTCTTATAAATATTAGATTTAAAATTTGAGGAACACCATGAAATCTAATACCAAAGAAAAAATAGTTGAATTTATATACTTCACTAGTTAACTTTTTGAAAAACACATTTTGTGATTGAGTCGGTTATTCCGACAATAGTTTCGATCACATTTTGTAAAGGTCACCGAATCTGATCGAAACCATAGTCGGAATAACCGACTCAATGTAACGTGAATATGCCCGTTTCTGTGTGTCAATTAAAACTACGTCAGTTTTCATAATAAAATTGAAAATCTTTGGAAAAAGAAACTTTAATGCAATTATTTTTATTTCAAATAATAAAAAAACATTTATTTTGCGAGTAAAGTCGC
Organism: Apocheima hispidaria; assembly: GCA_947579745.1. NCBI lineage: Eukaryota > Metazoa > Arthropoda > Insecta > Lepidoptera > Geometridae > Apocheima > Apocheima hispidaria. Next base: position 14,201,819 of record OX388146.1, read on the forward strand.
TAACTTCAATATTTAGGGTACTTTCCCTCCGGGGGCATTAGTTTGGTCCGCCCAGTATAACAGTTGCAACTGATCTTACGCCGGCGTCTAACAAATTATTATTATTATTTATTTTATTTTTTCGGAACCAGTCCATAGTCGTGGGAACATTATATAAAATCAAATTAAATAAAATTATTACTTTAAAAGTCACTAATACGATTCAAAAATAGCCCAAAAACAACACTGTCACTAAAAGGACATAAGAGTCGCGTAATAATTGTTACGGACAGCCATGCCAAGGTAGACTAATCGACATAAATATACTTACTGCTAAGATGGGTATCACGCGGTTTTTTAAAATTTATTTATTTATTGATACAAATATTACTATTGAAATCGCGGGCCGGGTGGCGGTAGGCCTCGAGATAACTATGATCGTATGTATATTTTTTTTCCATAAAGTAAAAAAAAAGAACATCGGAGCATGGTAATGGTAGATGTACATTTAATGACAAAAATCTGTATTGTCATTATTCAGGTAGGAAACAAGAGAATAACTTTGTATGGAATAAACGGTAACACAGCTAACAGTCGCATACGGTCAGGCCAGTGGGTCATGTTTGCATGTTCAATTTGTCCTCCGTGTAGGCTTTACAGTTTGTTTTCAGAAGTGGTGTTATTCCAGGTGTTCTCCCTGGACTCGCCCGAGACATTCCAGTGCATGTACAACCCCGCCCTGGCACAGACTCGTAACGCGAACATGGAGCGCATCGCCGAGCAAATCGCGACGCTCTGCGCGACGCTCGGGGAGTATCCTTCCGTGCGCTACCGCAGGTAAACCTTTTAAGACTTTCCGATAGTTATTATGATGGAATGTATGTGTGACTTTGCATTTTAGGAAAATAACTAGTAGTTCGCGCCGAACTGAGACCTCGCGACCCCTTATATCTTCACAACCCCTGGACCGATTCAGCTCATATTCGAACTTAAAAATTGTATTGAAATGAACTACTTGCCTACAAAATTTCATGAAGATCGGATCAACGGTTCGCAAGTTATCATCGGACTAATATACACACCATCATACAAACATACATACAAATGCCAATTTGTCCCAGTAAACTCTGAGACCTTCGCTTCGCTCGGTCAATAAAAAACAAGTAACATTATTAAAATATACAGAAGACTCGACAAAATGTATGGAATAGCCGTTTTTTTTTCTCGCTTTCAGGGTTGGTCCCATAATAAAAGTTGTTCACTATCATGAGTACTACGAGCCCCTTTCAGCTTAGCATACCCTTTCCTTGCAGCCCTGTATTATAATACAAAATAACCGACTGTAAAATGTAGCATATGCACTCCGGACGTAAAGAAGAATCCAACGACACGTTTAAGCTACAGGAGGCAGAGGCTATAGGAACACACAACTTCCTTCTTGGGCAGTCAGGTAAAAATAACAAGTCGCGCCTTCAATTTCAAGTGTTGCTCTTTCTTTCCACTAAACTCTCTGTCTGTACTTCTAAATATTCCGTTATATATCATGTAACATCTGTTCTTTTCGTTTCAGTGATTGGGAACGCAACGTAGAACTTGCACAGCTCATCCAGCAGAAACTCGACGCTTATAAGGTAATTTAACTACACCCATTGATTAAGATGTGATAGATTTCTCATATTCGTCCTATTGATTCGAAGACGTGAACATGGACCTAATTCAGAAACTATAATAGAAATGTCGCATTGACTTTCGTACCATTCAAAAGTAAGAGAGGAAATAAACTTTCAGCTAGTCTTCTGCCAACCAGCGTGGCGGATATGGCCTAACTACCCTTCGAGGGAAGGGTGATATCTCAGTGGGATGTTTAAAGGCTGATGATGCAGATGCAGGTGGACGGCAAATTCTTTTATTGCGCGTTATATTACATGTTACGTTTCACAATTCAGTGCTTGGTATTAGATTAACTGGTTGTTTTCCTTTTGTAGGCGGACGAGCCGACGATGGGCGAGGGTCCGGAGAAGGCGCGCTCGCAGCTGCTGGTGCTGGACCGCGGGTTCGACTGCGTGTCGCCGCTGCTGCACGAGCTCACGCTGCAGGCCATGGCCTACGACCTGCTGCCCATCGAGAACGACGTCTACAAGTGAGCTACACACATACACCCTTCCTAACACACGGGCAGCTGTTAGTGTGTCCTGTACAGTCTCCTGCCACGGGACGGCTTCACATACGTTCTTCTCTTATCAGCTTTTGGACGTCCACGCTGCTGCTGACGGAGGACGCTGCTGCCCGTCCTCCGGTGGTTCTGGTCGCAGTTTTAGGGCTTACCCTGCTCCTAACAGTATTTTTAAACTTTATTCAATGTCTTGTCTCGCAAAACAAGTTCTCCGGGAACACTTTACTGGTCTGGCCCTTGGTAATGATGGTGAAGCAGAAATCTAAAGACAAAAAAAACATATCACATTGTATGTTCCATACTTTGATTATATACATGGTGATTTTTAATCGCCTAGGGAGCGGTTGTGAGATTAATGTATACAAGATAACGAACAACTTTTTCTTCTACGACTTTTGAAAATTCGCGTCAAAGAAATCAGCTGTTCCATACGTTTTATTGCAAGATCCACGAACATTTTGTCGGAACAGCAGATTTTTTTTCCCCGTGAATTTTCGAAAGTTGTGTATACAAAAGTTATTCCATATTTATCTTGTATATGACAACCTCACAACAGCTCCCTACCCGGTTAAAAAGCACCATGTATAGCTATATAGTTATTCTGATTTTTCTGAGGGTATACATCACTTCGAACTTATTCACAACTAGATGCTATCCACGACTTCGTTCGCATGGACCTACAAAAAAAAAGTACCCTATGTCCATCTCCGACCCTTAAGCTGTATCTATGCAAAAATTCAGGTCGATCTGTTCAGCCGTTTAACCGTGATAACGCAACAAACACCCAGACAGAGAGACAGAGTTACTTTGGGTAGAAAATCGTAGTAAAGACTGTCTAGATGCCTTTGTTCCCAAATAAAGCTTGTCTGTTTGTACGTCCAGGTACGAGGGGGGTCAAGGGCAGAACATGAAGGAGGTGCTGCTGGACGAGAACGACGAGCTGTGGGTGGAGCTCCGTCACCAGCACATCGCCATCGTCTCCACCTCCGTCACCAAGAACCTCAAGAAGTTCACCGAGTCCAAGCGGATGGGCGGAGGTAACGACCGCCACACTAGATTACCCATCGTTTTATTTTTTTATGTAGTTTATATTACCCAAGTGACCAATTTTGTTTCCGGTGAGGGACGTAAAGCGAAGTGAAGTGAAATCGGAAAGTGCAATGTTACTTGCATCAAAACAAGATCGCGCAAACAGATCTACACGACAATTATTTTTGTCCACACGTACGAAGCCGCGGGTAACAACTAGTAATAAATAAATAAATGTATATTTACACTATTTAGTCGCCATACATGTGTCCTCACATTCCGCAGGCGACAAGCAGTCGATGCGGGACCTGTCTCAAATGATAAAGAAAATGCCGCAGTATCAGAAAGAATTATCCAAATACGCGACTCACCTGCGGCTCGCCGAGGACTGCATGAAATCCTACCAGGGATATGTCGACAAACTCTGCAAGGTGGAACAGGTAATTTGCCTTCCACCTCATCATCGGTCCACTGTTGGTACAGGGCACAGATCACACCTAGATTCTGCATTTGCGTGGTGCGGTCTAAATACACTTATAAGAAATTACTCTGATCGGTTGATTGTTAGGCGCAAGTAGACATAACCTTGAGATAGCCCATGAGAACACTTGGTCGCTACTGAGTATAGGCCCGTCTTGATGTGCCATCTGCTTCGGTCCTGTTCCAATCGGATCTAGATTCTATATGCGATATTAAAAAATATGTGTTCACAAAGAAATCGGAGACTCCGTTCTGTACTAGTTATGCTCTGCTAAGTGGCGATCAACAATAGGAAATAATTTATAAGGATGTGACTCAGATCGCTTAAATGGGATCGATAACACAGCTGTAAATTTTACTATGAAAACTGACGTGGTTTTGACAAATTTTGTTTAAACAAAGCGGGAATATTCACGTTAAATTGAGTCGGTTATTCCGAGTATAGTTTCGATCACATTAGGTGACCTTTATCAAGGAATGCTATAAGCGTGACACGCGCCTGACCTCATCTTGTCTTGTCTTGCCTTGATTGCAAGGCATCGCTTGGGTGTCACGCTTATAGCATTCCTTGATAAAAGTCACCGAATGCGATCGAAACTATAGTCGGAATAAGAGGCTCAATTTAACGTGATTATTCCCGTTTCTTTAAAACAAAATGCAGCTGTAAATGTTCTTTGCTGTATTTTTTTTTTTATAAATATCACTATGCCAATCTCAACAAACAAATATTGTATTACAGGATCTTGCTATGGGCACGGACGCTGAAGGCGAAAAGATTAAAGATCACATGAGAAGCATCGTGCCAGTTCTACTGGATCAAGTGAGTTATCATTTATGGTAAAATGTTGACTTAGTGCCATAATCACAATGTTTGTCGAAGCTTATACTGCCGCAGAATATAATAGTATAAGTAGCAAAGACTCACTCCGATACGACAAATCACAATAATATTATAAATGCGAAACTTTGTGTGTAAATGTGTAAGTATGTAAGTGTGTTTGTTCCCGTTCAACTCTGTAACGGCTGAACGGATTTGAATGAAATTTGGTATGGCGGAGCTTATAAATTGGATTAACACATAGGGCTTTTTATACCGAAAAATCCGGTTCCTGTAGGACAGCGGGTGAAACCGCGGGGCGCAGCTAGTTAATAATAAAAATATACTGCGCCGCGTTGCAATAAAGTTTAATTTAGCATGCACAGCTAAGAGTAACATTCGCGTCTGAGAAGGCGAGTGTGGATGTCTGTCTCTTTCGCACTCAGGTATTACACTTAGGTCTTGCTGAAATAAATTGCGGGAAATATTTCCGAAAATACACTCACCGTTATATTTTTCAAATTGCAGGCGGTAGGAAACTTCAACAAGATGCGTATCATCGCTCTATACATAATGTCCAAGAACGGCATCTCCGAGGAAAACCTCAACAAGCTGGTCACTCACGCGCAGCTCGAGCAGCAAGACAAGCAGACGCTGCTCAACCTCGCCAACCTCGGCCTGAATGTCATCGTCGATGTAAGTCTAGCTTGTAAGGATATAAGTCGTCCTTGTTGACCGAGTGAAGCGAAGGTCTCAGAGTTTACCGGGACAAATCGGCTTTTGTATGTATGTTTGTGTGTATATTTTTCCGATCATAACTTGCGAACTGTTGATCCTATCTTCATGAAATTTTGTAGGCAAGTAGTTCATTTCAATACAATTTTTAAGTTCAAATATGAGCTGAATCGGTCCAGGGGTTGTGAAGATATAGGGGTCGCGAGATCTCAGTTCGCCGCGAACTACTAGTTAGTAGACCTGTGTCGATCACGAGCGACCGAGTCAGAACGACCGGCTCGCGACAGATTCGGTCAACGCTCTCCGAAACAATCGATCAATCTTGACCGACGGGTCGCGTCACTGTCGGACTAAATTAGACTTTACGGTAATAGATTTACGGTGGTAGGTAAACGAAACTGCAATGAATGTCTCTTGCGTTCTTTCGATATTGACAAAAAACTGTAATAGTGTCTTTTTACCTTATAAATAAGGATATTTTTTCATTGGCATGCAGAAAGGTGTGAAGTTAAATGAATAATGGAAACGACTAGGAAGAAGCCGATTCATGGAAGCCAGCTTGTGAAGCGCAAATCTCGCGGAATCCAGTCGGTCTTTGATTGAAGACTTGTAGTGATTCACTTGAACTTTTGTTCATTAAGATTTTTAAAAGTCCGCGGGGAAAAAACAGCTATACATTTTATTGCAAGATCCACGAACGCTATGTATGGAACAGTTGCTTTTTTTGGGAATTTTCAAAGTCGGAAAAAAAGAAAAGTTGTTCGTTATCTTGTATATAACATCCTCATTTCGTTGTGTTATATGACTGTATAGATTTAAAATGTTTATTGTGCGAGCGAGACAGAGCGCGTATTAGGGAAAACAGCCTTAAATTGTATGTTAAGCTTATTATAATGTTTTTGTTTTGTTTGAAGGGGAACAGGAAGAAGCAGTATCAAGTGCCTAGGAAGGAAAGGATCACAGAACAGACATACCAAATGTCACGATGGACGCCGGTTATCAAGGTAATTCATTTTTGATATAGTTCCGGTTCACCGATCGGAGCTGCGATCGGTGCCATTGACCGGAAGAATGGAAATATTAAACTACAACCAACTAGATCTTGATTATACTTTTACAAGTTTCACGTTAGTAATCTCATGTCAACTGAACACACCAACTATAAGCTCATTGGTTGAAGACGGCCGATCAACAGGCAACCAATGAGCGTTTAGTATTTGGTGTGTTAAGTTGACATGATTTTAAAACACGTACGAGAAACCGGGGGTAAGTCGGAACGATTTTGAAAAGCTAATTTTAGTTAGATATTTATAAAGCCACATAATTATCATAATTGTATGTCAGATTGCAGTCGCGTAACATGGTCAAGATTGCATGAATGAATTTTGAGCCGCGATAAGCCCGCGTCCGGCGCAGTGAATTGTATTTTGAAATGGAAAATATTTCCTGCACGCCTGATCAACGACTTTTATAAATTTTAACCAACTTCCCAAAAAAAAAAGAGGTGGTTCTGAAGTCGCATGTTTTTTTTTAAATCACAAATTGTTGGAGGAGAACCTTCGTCATCAGTTTCGTAACACAAAAATGCCGACGTCTCGTTCTCTTCTTGAGTAAAAACTTGTGTAATTCTCAGGACATGATGGAAGACGCCATCGAAGATAAATTGGACCAGAGGCACTTCCCGTTCTTGGCAGGCCGCGCGCAGACGTCCGGCTACCAGGCGCCGACCAGGTACACATATACTCCTAATTTTTACCCGACTACCCAAAAAGGAGGGTGATGTTTTTGGGGTGTATATTTATGTGTCCTATAAGACTTCCTGTGGCGTAAACGGACTGACTGATTTTGACGACTGAGGCGTCGGTGGATTTCTCTTTACATCCGGAGTGTTATTGGCTACTTTGACAATGACAGGTATTTAGTTTTTCTAATCTTAACTAATATTATAAATGCGAATGTAACTCTGTCTCTGTCTGGGTGTTTGTCGCGTTATCACGGCTAAACGGCAGATCGGATCGACCTGAATTTTTGCATAGATATAGCTTAAGGGTAGGAGACGGATATAGGCTACTTTTTTTTTTTATTGGTTCACGCGAAGTCGCAGGTAACAGCTAGTGTTACTATAATATACTATTTGACTAGCCTTGTGGTTAAGTGGGTGGAATTCCGCCTTCTGATCTATAGGTTATGGGTTCGATTCCCATCCAGGACAAACATTTGTGTGATGAACATGGTTGTTTGTTCTTTGTCTGGGTGTTTCTATGTATTCTATGTACGTATTTACAAAAAAAAAGTATTTATGTATTCTATCAATTATCTGGTTCCTATAGTACAAGCTTGCTTAGTTTGGGGCTAGATGGCGCTGTGTGAAAAACGTCCACCAATATTTATTTATTTAATATCACTTGTTTATCGATTATCATTCCGAGTTGAAAGTACGACAGTACGAGCGCCAATGCAGTGCTTGGGAAGAGGCGTGAGGTGACCCCTTTGCCACTGTTCCTTGTTAGATGTAAAAGCGAGCCTCCTGCGGGTGTCAAGGCTAAGTCTAATAAAGCTTATTTTCGCAGTGTACGTTACGGGCACTGGCATAAAGATAAGGGCCAGCAGACTATCAAGAACGTCCCGCGTCTGATAGTTTTCATTGTTGGAGGTAAGTTTACATTTTTTCAGTCGGAGATATCACAAACAAAAAACAACTTATCCACACAAAACTTAATGACAAATTATAAAAAGAGAAAATATATATTTAAATTAGAATCAGATCATAACTAGTTTTTTTTTTATAATTTATTTTATTTATTACTAAAACAGATAATTATAATAACATGTTCAATATTAAGTCTATCGAGATGATAAACCCGTGCCCTTATTATGAACGTTCGTGATTCGTAATTAGTAATTTTGTACGAGAATTGCCGTTCACCGTGTCATCTAGTATTGAATAAAAATGCTTGACACTGGCAAGTGTAAAAGTGTAAAGTGTGAAAAAAAATGAGTAACCTATTTTTTTTTAAAACTGTGTCTAAAATAACCAATCTGTAGTGTCTTTTCGCTGCAACGTCGCGTTATGTACAATTGGAATAAGGATAAATTGTTTGTTTTCACCTTATTTAAATTAATATTTTGAATAGAAAAGTATAACGAACAATTCTTAAGATATAACCTAAGTATATGTATAGATAGGTTATATCTTAAGAATTGTTCGTTATACGTTTCTATTCAAAATATTATATATTATAACCCTGTATAATATTTTTCTTAAGTATATGTATAGATAAGAAAAATATTATACAGGGTTATAAGGAAAGGGTATGCTAAGCCGGAAAGGGCTCATAGTACTCATCATTTTGAACAACTTTTACTCTGGGACCAACCATGAAATCGAGAAAAAAATATCAGCTGTTCCATAGAAAAATGTCAATGACAGTCGGTAAAATGTATGGAACAGCTGATTTTTTTTTTTCGATTTCATGGTTGGTCCCAGAGTAAAAGTTGTTCAAAATGATGAGTACTACGAGCCCCTTTCGGCTTAGCATATATACCCTTTCCTTATAACCCTGTATTATGAACTTTCGCAAAGTTACGCCTAAAACAATCAACTACTAATTTTTTTTCTCAGGTGTTTGTTTCTCTGAGATCCGCGCCGCGTACGAAGTGACGGCCGCGCTCAAGAACTGGGAGGTGATCATCGGCTCCTCGCACATCCTCACGCCGGACAACTTCCTCTCGGACCTCAGCTCTCTCACCGCATAGATACTGGACCCTTGTCGGATGAAACGAGACCTGGATACCATCACCGCGGAAGCACTCTGAGAAACGGTCACTTTATTTTTGTGCCTTTTGGGTTCGGAATTGGTCGCGCGATACTTTTTTTTTTAAATTGAAGCAAAACATAAAACGCGAAAACGCAGTCACAGACATAATTTTAAAACAGCGAAAGTGGTCGCCGCGATATTGGCGACAGGTATATATCGTATAGTTCCCCTCATTCCCTCTGCTGGACCAAACTGGGTGGAGATTTTGGGAATTAACCCCGCGATATGTAATTTGAAGTTTCGTCTTATTTTGGCCGGGCAAAGCTTCAGAGCAATTTTTATCTGAGATAAAATGTTGCCATTATTACAAATTATTTCTTATCCTTATTGGTGTTAGCCAACCGCCTGTCCTGGTTGAAACTACTGATAAAAGTTGTTTAGTTACGTTTACGCTAAAGTTACTTAAAATACTTCAGTATCGCTTATGCGGGGTGATAAAGGTGGGGTTAATAGTTTAATTTATTTTAATATACGTTAGCAAATGTGTTTTAAAAAAAAGTTTCATCTTGTTGTCAGCTATTTCTAAAATGATAACACGACGATTCGTTTAATTTCCGTTACAAAGATACACTTTAATTCACAAAAATTAGATACGCCAATCTATGCTATGAAGTGCTTTGTCAACTTCTCGCTGACGAGAAGTTTGAATTGTGCAAACGAGACAAGAAAGATTTTCGCTATTTGGGTCTATTTGAACGTTTCTGAATGAGATCGATAGATTAAAATTCTTGTTATACTACGACTATTAATATTTCTAACTAACCTACACGAATAAGGTCTCAGTGTGATAATGACCTAAATTAACAAAAGACCTTTGAATTTAAAAAAAAGAAACAATCGTTTAATTTTACTAGATGTTTATATTGTTATATGTTTATTTCTCAAATTTTAATAATTATGAGGTTTGCCTAACATTGTTTAGTTTTAAGAATTTGATTCGTATTATTTATCGTCAGCTACGTGTGAGCTTTCATTTATCTTGCGTGTTTTTGGACTGATCACAAAAGTCGAAAGAGTATTGTTGACGCACTAAAGTGCATGGAACGATATAATAACTTTAGAGTATAAAAACGAGTGAGTGATAGAGAGAAGAAATCGCCTGAGTTAGAGCAAGAGAAAGATATATAAGTTCGACTAAGCTTTTCATTTTGATTTGATTTAATGCCAAATGCTAGATCTTAGCGTAGTAACAGTAGCTATAATGAAATGCATATCGCATGAATGTGACCTAACGAAATGTTAGAAGTACAACATACTATTACAACTTACAACAGTCAATCACATTATTTTTATCTACAATTTCGCGATTCGCTAAGTTTGCTTATTATGATACTTGGCAAGAAATGACCCGTTTTATAAGCATGAGAGATTTTACACGTTTGTATTACCAAACGTCAAGCTGACACGTGAAAGCTTGTGACAATTAAATCTTCACACACATAGATCAGTAACGTGTGAATCAGTCTGCATGGAAGTTTTGTGTGGAAATAGATTGTAGCCTAGACTACCAAGTACCAGACCAGGTACCAGGTATTCATAGGCTAAGTGATCGCTTACCATTAGGCGGCCCGTCTGCAATGGCATAAAAAAAAGGGAAAAAATATTATAATGAAATGGTGAAAATCGTACAAGTTCGTGCTAATGACGCAGATTTTATTATTTCGTAAACTCGGAGAATCTTAGATTATTGACAGAGCGAGCGAAGCGGACGAAAGTCTCTGCTTTAACTTGCAAAATTTGCTTAATTTGCTTTAAAATTTGCTTGCTTGGGGGAAATACCACTCCAATCAAAAATCGCAGACGATAAAAAAAAACTATTATAATTGTAGAATCTGTATACCAATTTTTGTTGAAAAATACGACCTGTACGCCAGAAGCAACATACGGACAGAGGAAAGCAAATTTTGCAAGTTAAAGCAGAGACTTTCGTCCGTTCGAGAGTTCGTCTAGTCAAAATCGCCGACGACAAAAAAAATCTATGAAATTGTAGAATTGAGGCTGTACAATAAAGTTCGTGCTCGCGAGGTATACTGTTCGCAGAACTACTAGTTCTATAAAACAAAGCTTTTCTTGGACTTTCGTTGAAATCCGTCGAGCAGTTCCGATTCTAGATCACTTACTTTCAATCGTTCATCGAATTTACGCCATAATTATCATTGTCTAAGGCTCGATTTTCACCGAAGGGATAACAAAAAAAGTTATTTTTTGCCAAGTACCGTAACATAGTTTTAGACATGACTATTTAAACTTCCCTATAACGTTCTGAGTGTTGTCTTATCAGTTTCATTTACATTCCAATCTTGTTATCTGTGTGTGTAGTTCTACTTGTCATCGCGCGATTTCATCAGACGGGTCGGCAAACTTGTCTCTGTGTGATAGAACGGGATACCTACATCGTACACTGCGAAAACAACTTTATGCGCGTTTGTAGAAGTTAAATTTTGATCGGTGAAAGAAATACTCTCAGTGATAACGATCACGCTGCAGAGGACTGTTCACTCGAAAGCGTAATATTGGTTGATCAAATGAACAACCACTTTCAACTGAACAGATAAGTTCCAATTTTGTCCACCTGAACAGTAAATTGACGCTGTACTAAAGCCACTGTCATACTGATCAGGAACGGAGCTAAACATGAGCGGTTCTTTCAAAGGTCTGGTGTTGCCAACACTTGCGGTGATTTATGCCCGTCTGCACTAAACTTTGACAGCTCCTAAGTTCATACTTGGCTCTCTAGGACGTACCTAACAATGAAAAATGCGTTGCGCCAAACTTAGGTGGTTGCCTAAATGCGTAAGACGTCCTTTTCTTTGACATGCCCAAGTCCGACTTGGTTTAGGTGATGCTTAGCTAAGTTTTATCTTTGTTGGCTTTAGTGCGGACGGGCATTATAATCCTTGTATTAAAGAACTACAACTAGCGTGAGCCGGCGTTTGAATCGAGCCACATCTCATCCGTTTCCGGTGTGGCGAATGCTTTAGGAAGGGTTAGGTGGGATTTAGACCTTTTTTATGAAGGAAGATTTTTGTCTCACACTAGGCTAGTTGACTGGTTTTTGATATATTAAAAATAACAATATAATAATGTAACTAAATATAATACGTATACTGAAGAAATAATTTAAATATGCTAATAAAGTTTTGTGTTAAAAAAAATACCTTTTTGATGCGGATTGAGAGGTGATGTTCTGTCTGTTTCTCGCAAAGCGAATGTAATCATTGATATATTATGGCGCATGTGATTTGTAACGTCAAATTTTAATATAGTCCTCTCTGTCTACCATGAAATGAGAATGTTTATAACTTCCTTATTTTTTAACAGATTTGATTTTGATCAGATGTCAGTTGATCGGCTCTATTTATAGTCAGTATTTTTTTGATGTAAATAACATCAAAAAAATCAAAAAACAATTACATCATGTAATAAATGTAACAGTCAACTAGCCCATTGAGAGTTTTATGAGCGGTTTATTATGTCACGCATAGATACTTTGTCGAAATCTCGTGGCTATTGAATACCACCTTGCTACTCACAAGGCGTTTGACGTACTCATTCACTCTAGCATAGTGTTGTATTAAATTACTTAGACATAATTTGTACTAGATTATAGAAGAAAAGGGGCTTTGAAATAATGGATTAGCACAATTGTGTATAATCTACAATTTAAATCTATATCGAAACTATCTGAACAAAGACAGCCCCGTAAAGACATACCTATAGTTATAATAGCTTAAAACATTGGTGTTCGATATAACTATGAATATATTACCGTATAATATTTAAATATTGTGCAATTATGTAGCAAGTACCAACTTGAATAATTTTGATCAGTATTCAATTGTTAAAATATCATTAAATTATTTAATCATCTCGATAATTTTATTGTTTTATTCAACCAGCTTAAACTTAGCCTAAAATGTCTATGAAAGGTTTAATAAAGCCGCGTTTTGACCCTGAGCGGGCTGCGGGACGAGAAAGCGATATTGGGGCGGACACAGAGAGGCGCCGCGCGATGCAACGCCAGCGGTTTCATTGAATGGAGTCGTCTTGCTGCCGCCAAAACGGTTCCAAACAATTAATGAACGCGTTTTGGATCACCGCGGCTTTCTTCGCTCCGATGCCCTCTGAAATTGAGACCGCTGCCTTATACTGTAATAATTATTTTTACATAGCTTAGAGCAAATAATAAATATTTCCTCTATGGTTACTTAGTATAAATGTATCTTTTGTATCTGTACAATATCATAATTCTAATTCAAATAACACGTAGTTTGTGTTTACGGTCCGTCTTGTTTTGGAAACGCTTAAATGTTTGCAGCTAGTCATGTGATAAAAGTTTATAAAATAATAAATCACATGACACGTCACTCGGGATGGTACAGGCTTTTCATATAATATTGATAAATATTATATATTATATTAGAGTCGTATCGTTATACTGGGAAAACGTTCGCGATTAACCCCACAGTCTTATTAAACGTGGAGCCATATCATTAGTTGCTTTACAACGAACAGTCAATAGATAGGAATAAGGCATACCTATGCAAAACAAACTTAAAAACTGCACGATAGAAAAATAAATCAAACTCATAACCTTCCTTATTGGTAGTCGGGTAAAAAAAGCGCTTTGACTGCCTTTTCATATGGTGCACATCCTGAATGAAGTCTCCCATTGCAGTTAAAAGATTTTGTTTACGCAACAATCTGAGAGCAAACGTTATCTAGATCTGTGCCAAATTGAAGTCGATGGATTTATATTTAATGAAAAATATCGGCTGTGACACAGACGGACAGACTGACAATAAGACACCGCAGTTTCACCACAAATGTTCTTAATTACCAGTTTTGTAAGGAACCCTAAAACGAACAGCTCTGTAGTTGTACAACATTTGTACTAATGTGTTGTACAACATTTGTCGCCTAGTTTTTTTTTGACATGTCTAACTCAAACAAAATCTTTGGGAATCTAGAGATTTAGATCAATATAGCGCTGTATCAGTCATATCAATGATACGGGGACCCGAACGTTGTTCCTTTTGTGAAAAATCGTTACCCTTCATTTGGGCCCCAGTCAAATTTTGATACAGAGCTAGCTACGTCTAAGGCAAGCTACTCCACTGGAAATTAGCGGAAACCACGAGCCCACATTTATTTTAAGCTATTTTGTACCACATAATATATGTACATAATAACTCAATGGCTTTTACATTTTTCACCAACGATATCTCTATTTGGCCGACCCCCGTGTTATCAACACAAATAAATTACTTGCTCAGTAGTTCAAACTTAATCATTCGGTCTTCAGCTGCCTCTGAAGCGGGTTGCGCGAAAATGGCCAAAGACCTAGTAATTCTTGCGTATTCCGGTGGTTTGGATACCAGCTGCATATTGAAATGGTAGGTACCTAACATAAACTCAAATTCTAAAAAAAAAGAACCAAAGCCATTTTTCGAATTTTAAAATTGAATACAAGGATCAAGTTTAGTATAAACTGAGTGACTAGATGACAATAAATGTTGCTATTAAAATATTACGGGCCTTTTGTAAATCTATAAAGGGATTGTTAAACTGTAATGAAAAATACAGAACTATTTTTAGTTTAATTCTGTCAACTAAATGCTTTAAAAGCACAGACTTCTAATATGTACGGTAGTTCAAAAGTCACTTGTAATTATTTTGGTAAGTAATGTAAAAAAAAAAAACTATAAATATAGATAAAAACACACAAAAAGCGAGCTTGTTTAAGATATATTTCAAAGAATGTTCAATTCAAATCACCATTTTGTTTTTCCTGTAAATTTTATCTGACTACTTGCCTGAATTAATCCAGATTTGTCTGTCGGTTTTCGGAGGTAAGCACAGGGGGAATAGTAGTAATAAAATACCCTAAACATAATATTCTGTAGATATTAGGTAAACTTACAAAATAATTCAGTCGAATAAATAATTAAGTCATTTTGCTTTTATTTACACCAATAACCTAGAAGCTTTGTGATTAACATTGTCTTTTCCCAGGTTGATACAAAAGAACTATGATGTCATATGCTACATGGCAGATGTGGGTCAAAATGAAGACTTTGAAAAGGCCAAACAAAAGGCTAAAGGAATTGGTGCCAAGGATGTAAGTACTCAAAGTTACCGCTATTACAAAGATGCCTAAATCGATTTTTAGCTACAAGAAAGAAACCAGAGGACCTGAAATACCTACAAGATAAACGTGCAGATAAACCTACAGTATCCCGGCCCTAAAAATGGCGACAATGACAGGAAACAAACCCTACGAAAACAAACAAATCAACAGAACAGAGAGTACAAAACTACGGCCCTAAACTTGGCGGCGTGACAGCCGGAAGCAGGCTTAAACGAGGTGCATAAACTAGAATGGGCCAATCCTCTGGTTTCTTTCGTAGTATGTTTGAAGAAATAGGACCGGTGCCGAGTTGCTCTGAATGTCGACCTTGCGATATGGTTGTGTTATTTTAACAGCTCCAGAGACCTCATCAAAAAAAATATCTTCTTATAAGTTAGTTGATATGTACCTACTTACTTGACTTGTGAAATTAAACGTCGACCAAAGTAAAATGAATGGACGGGCCATAACCACATCGACTTCCTTAAAAAAAACAAGTCAAAACAATCAAATATAGAGGCAAACAAAAATTATGTATAATAAATTTCTCACAAAAAAGAGATAGCGAGTATAATATCAAGGCATATTATTGCGGATATTTGTATCGCATGTATTGACGAACTCACGCCTCGCCCTTTTCAACAGACTGAGAGCGACTGAAGTAAGGTGTGCGCCGGCGCTCACTTTAAAGTCTTCAGAATTCTCTTACTTCGGTCGAAGAAATTAAATGTATATTTCCTAAGCTTCGGCTAGCTTCGGTAAACTAGTCCAGAAATAAATCGTCCAGATAGTGTTTGGTGAACTTTATATAAACTCATCGGGTTATCTGCAACTCAGAGGGCAAAAGTCGAGTGTTACTCATTTTGACGTGTAAGCAATTTAAGTACCATTTCATATCCAAATAACACTCATTGGATTTTGTTGTGAATTAATTGTATCCTCAAGCCACTTGTCAGAATGGGGATTATAATAACATAATCCCCCTCGCCACAAAATGCTCTAAGTGAACAATAAGAACAGATTTTGCAAAATTCCTACCCCTAAAGGGTAAAATGGACCCCCAAAGTTTGTATAGGAATAAAAACATTTTTCATGCTAAAAAAAAAAACAAAAACATACATTAAAAAAAAAATATAGTAGAAAAATAAAGAAACGCATGACTGAATTTTTCAAAAATAAACCCTTGCAGAGGTAAAATGGGGTGTTTCATTTACTGTGGCCGTGCTGTGGCCTCTGCGAGCGAAGCCGTGCGAGCAAGGGCTAGGGTACATATATATACATACATTTTGCAGTGGGGTATTTTGATTTTCTTTTAATAATAATTCTTATTGGTTGTAGGTAATAGTAGAAGACTTGCGCAAGGAGTTTGTTTCCAATTATATGCTGCCTGCTATTCAGATGGGTTTGGTATACGAAAGCCGGTACTACCTTGGCACTTCTCTGGCGCGGCCGTGCATTTCCGTCGGGCTCGTTAACGCTGCGAAGAATTTAGGGGCTAAGTATGTTCATTGTTACATCGAAGACCTGCCGGGCTAGCACGCGCACCGCGACAAAATCTTCTCTTCCTACTCTTCGTGTCGTAAAAAAAGGGGACAAACGTATACATAATCGTAACCGTGCCCGGCGGGCTTATCCTCTAACTTTGAAACGTTCGTGATACTGATTACGAGAGCATGCCATCTCGATCGTACCAACTTAGTCGCACTATGCGCGGTCTCGCTCGCGCAGCTCTCGCTATCGCTTTCAGTGTTACGGGATAAGCCCACTGTTCTTGCATAACAAAAAGATTATGTCGCGGTGTACATGCTAGCCCTGCTGGGCGCCTTGTTATCTATCATAAATTGTATACAGGATTTGGTAACTACTAATGTTACCTAGTACTTATGCCCGCGTACCAAGCAAGTGTGTAAGTTGGCGCTCAAGTAATTCTTTCAGACTTAGCTTCAACATGTCTTCTGACTAAGACCACACTTGAAAATAGGTAAACGTAACTTTGTGACACATTGAAAAAATAAATATTTGAGCTGACTATGGCATATAAATGGTGCTTTTTTATCGGCTAGGGAGCGGTTGTGAGGATGTTGCATACATTAACGAACAAGTTTAGTTTTGTTCTACGACTTATAAAAATTTGCGCGGGAAAAAAACTTCTGCTCCATACAAAATGTATGGAATGAACAGCATTTATTTTTTTCGTGAATTTTCAAATCTTAGAACAAAAGTTGTTCGTTATCTTGTATTACAACAACCGCTCCCTAGCCGATTAAAAAGCACCATGTAACAGCTAGGCAGGCATGGCACTAATAATCTGGAACATGGCTGACAACCGCTCCGCTGTTGCTTATGCACGCTGATGACGTGGATCAGCGTGCATAAGCAAGAGCGGAGTACGTAATTCAAACACGTTAGCCGAATAACTAACAATCTAACAAACTAACGATACTAACAAAGCACACGGCAAAGCCGCGGTGGATAGTGACATAAGCTGGTGCGATTCATACGTTTTGAATTGGTTTACACAATCCATTGTCAAATATCAGTTTTTTTTTTTATGTATGATAAACAAAAACAAACCAATGAAAATCCTCTGTTACCATACTTAGTTACGTTACGAGTATGATAAGAATACCGCAGCAGGATTCGAACCTGCAATTTCCGGGTATGTCTGTTGCGTGCTTATGAAATTCACTATTTATGTTATACTAGCAGGGGCGCTAGTCTCGAATTTTCGCTACAGCACTTTGCGACCGAATTCGGTCGCTATGACGCAACAATTCGATCACGAACACGAATTGTTCATGAAAAAACGCAAACATAGCGTTGAATTTTGCGTCTAGCGACCGAATGCGGTCGCTGTGACGCAAAAATTCGACAACGACCACGAATTGTTATGAAAAAACGCAAACATAGCGTTGAATTTTGCGTCATAGCGACCGAATTCGGTCGCAAAGTGCATAGCGAAAAGTCGAGACTAGCGCCCCTGTTACCCGCGACTTCGCATAAACCTACAAAAAAAAGTAGCTTATGTCCTTCTCCGACCCTTATGCTATGCAAAAATAAAGCTCGATCCGTTCACCCGTGATAACTCGCCGAAGACCTAGTCAGAGAAACGGATAGAGAGAATTACTTTCGCATTTATAATATCAGTTAGGATAATTAACATTCAATTCATTTGTGTTCAGGTACATATCTCACGGAGCTACCGGCAAAGGAAATGATCAAGTCAGATTTGAGCTCAGCGTGTACTCTTTATGGCCTGAAGGAAAGGTAAATATTATTTGATAACTTCTGAACTACAAAATAAATACAGCTTTTCGATATTAGAACGAAGCCGCATGACAAAACACTTCTCTCTCCTTCATAACTTAATAGATTTTTGTAGTGGTAGGCCTCTTTTGTAGAGTTCGCCTAGAGAATTACCACATTTTTGCTAGTTATTCAACTGGCGGCAGTAGTGGGCAAACCATGGAAGAAGAAAAAAACAGTTTTCCGTTGTGCAAACATTTTAGTACATTGCCAGGCATGGTTTGAAACTGGAAGTTAAAACATCTGGGACTGTACTGTTATGGACAAGCGCGTGACTTGCTCGTTTCATCTTTCAGTATAATAAAAAATAAAGATGAGCGCTGTAGTTTGAGATTCAGCATCCCGGGCTTAGCACCGGACTACCGGTGGATGCAAATTGCAAATTGCCTTTGTTCAGCAGTTGACGTCTTAAGGCTGTTGATGATGATGATGATGATGACAGTATCAAAAGTAGACAAAAATAAACCGCGCTCCAGCTCTTTATCAGACGTAAATGGAAACTACATTATCACACAATGGTGTCGATTCCTTTCTACCACTCACTAAGTCATCTGCGTCTCTTTTCATTTCAATATGGGAGAAAAATTTATGATCTATTTTTATTAATTTCTTAGATTTCGGACCTGTAAAATTTAGTTTAGTTTAAAAATGGCACAACAGAAAAGTTATTGGCTATCAATTTTTTAGACAGTTATAATATTTGTTAAGGGTACAGATTTAATTATATTTTTCCCCTTGCCTCGCCGGCGCTTCTTTCTTGAGCCTTGTTGATGTCACAAATCAACAAATCAAATGTATTTTTGCCAGATAATTTCTCCTTGGCGGCTACCAGAATTCTTCCAAAGATTCCAAGGGAGAAGTGACCTGATTGAGTATGCTAAAAGCGAAAATATTCCTGTCTCTGCTACTCCCAAAGAGCCGTGGTCTACCGATGAAAATATTATGCATATAAGGTAAGAGCAAGCTTCATTTTTGTCGAATCTTTAATTAGATTCGCAAAAAATAACACACTGTAAAGGCATAGAAAAATTATACGGTTCAAACGATCACCGTCAGTCCGAAAAATTTAGTCTCATACCAAGAGCTTCACGAAAATACCTCAAGTATGGTTTTTCGTAGGTTCTTTTTTTTTTAAATTCAATGAGCGGCTTAAAAAAATTCTATCTTTTTTCGAACGAAGGAGAATCCGAAAAACACCATCAAAGAACGACCCTAAAAAGTTTGAATTTTTTTAAGCTGCTTATTTGGAAAATCCTTAAGAAAATAAATATAACTCCTAAACTATACGAAAAATCGTAAAACATACATGGGGTATTTTCGTGAAGCCCTTGGTATGAGGAACCTAAATTTTTCGGATTGACTTCACCGTTTGGACCATCTTATAAGTTTAGTTTACCATCTTAGTTTTCTGTATTATTCTGTATTTCTGTATTTATTAATAGGTAGTTTTACTTTTTTAGTATGTAGGCAACTATACTGTTTGCAACACCCTATAACAGGGTATAATGTGCAATTTAGTACATTCTGAAAAATGTTACCATTATGCATTATGTGGCAATGTATACTTAAATAAATATAATGCCGACTGTAATTAGTGCGTTATTCCAACAGCTATGAGTCCGGGGTTCTGGAAGACCCTGCAGCGGTGCCTCCCGGGGGCATCTACAAGATGACCCGCGACCTGGCGAGCGCTGAAAACTACCCGAGTGTCATTGATATCAACTTTGAAAAAGGTTTGAATTTCGACATTCATAGCCAAAGATATGTCACACTAGATACCGCATTACGAAATTCGTTGTTGCTACAAAAAGTCACCAAAGTTTGAGGATGGCACGGGTCGCGGGGAGTGCGACCAAACGTTCTCATTGACTATTTTATGGTTACGCCTACTCGCGCCTAACAATCAACCAATCAGAGTATTTTTTTATAAGTGTATTTATACTGATGCGTTGTGCGCTTCGAGCGTTCCGAATTCAAAATCTAGGGTGTGATCTGTGTATCGTGTACACTATTGACATAATTGGAAACGCGCGAAATATCTCATTTCGCAGGCGTGCCGGTGTCGGTCCGCATTCCCAGCGGCCACGAGAAGTCGCTGCTGGTCACCGACCCGCTGAAGCTGGTGGAAACTTTGAACAAACTCGGCGGACAGCACGGCGTCGGCCGCATTGACATCGTTGAAAATCGCTTCCTTGGATTAAAAGTGAGAGATACATAATACATAATAATATACCATCATCTTCCTATTCTAAATCTATGTGCATACCTCAACTAGTTCTACCATCGAACAAAAGATAAAAAAGTTTTAACAGTTCCATGGACCAACAGTTCTATGTACCGAAGTAATGGAAGTTAACCGGGTATTATTAGTTCTATAGTTCCAGTTTTCGTTTTAATAGGTCTACCATTGAACTACTGCGATACTACTACTACAGTTCTATGACGTCACAGTCCCATACAACAAATGGGAGGTACCGAGTTTTGTCAATGACAGTTTTGAGTTGAAAAGAGGAATTCTGTGAATTGCATGCATTCCCTGTAATCCCCCGGCGTGACTCCTCGCTATCTTACCTGCAACCACGGACTACGGTTGTCGGGGGAAAAAATTTACCCCAAAAAATATACGCTTTTAAATGACGACATGTGGTACGTGTGAAAAGCGTAATAATTTGATAAAAATGTGATTTTTCTATTTAGTGCACTGCACCTCATTAGTTATGTAGATTAAACATCTTATTTTGAAATATCAGTTTTTTTGGCTCCGTCATCCAGTATTTATTAGGGTGTCTATACATGGCCTGACCTGACATCGTGTGAAAGGGACAGCTAGATTTGAATTTCACGGGAGCAAAAGTAACAAACCATTAAGGTTATAGCTTCTCCCTTTCGCTCCCCCAAAAAGTTATATAAGTATAGCCATCTCTTTCAAATGATGTCAGGTCAGGCCATGTAGCGAGGCCTTTACATATAGTGAAAACATGATTACATGACATTTTCTTGATAAAAAAAAAGTATTGAAACAACCTCGAATTATACTTATTTTTCGCTGGCGCTCGGAATCTCTAGTATATATTCAATTGATTATTACACTAATAGTGAGGTAATAATAATATAATAATATCTAGGTTTGCATGGAACAGAATTTCGATTGACGCGTGCTAAATTCATCTCTTTACATCTGCGCACGAAAACGTATAGCGCTGTCTTTCTCTCGAAAAAGCCTCTTTAAGTATTCGTCTTTGCCCCGAAGACATAAAGGGGAGAATTCTGTGGTCTCTACTAAGGATACTACCTCAGTAAGAACATGCTATCAGTAGAGTGCCATTCTTTTGTATGATATGGCGTTTTGTTTCAGTCGCGCGGTCTGTATGAAACCCCTGCGGGGACCATCCTGCACGTGTCGCATCTTGACTTGGAGGCGTTTGCTCTTGATAGAGAAGTTTTAAGGTAAGGAAACACAAACTGCAATTTTGTTATGATCATGACATCGAAATCTGTATTATTACTACTGGACAGACGACAGGAATAAATAGTTTGATCTGGCTCATATATTTAGTTGGTATTATAAGTATACTAGCTGTTAACCGCGACTTCGTTCGCGTGGACCTACAAAAAAAAAGAGTAGTCTATGTGCGTCTTTGACCCTTAAGCTATGTCTATGCAAAAATTGCATGGATATAGCATGCATTGCATTCAGCCGTTTTGCCGTGATAACGCGACAAACACCCAGAGACCCTAGAAACACGAGATAGTCAGAGTTACATTCGAATGAAATGAGTTGCATTCGAAAATTAATAAGAATTAATTAACGTCAATGATAGGGGGACAGATCAAACTTTTTATTCCTATCTGCACCCTAAGAAAACAATAGGGGGGAACGGAAATAATTAGTTCGATCTGGCCCTCGTTGGTAATGGGGGCGAAAATAAGGGGTAGGAGTAATAGCCCCGAACCTTGTTTATTTGAAAAATCTTTACCCATCATTTGGGACCCCAATAAATTTTGATACAGGGCCCGTCTAAGACAACTAAGGCAAGCTACACTACTTACATGTTTTTGTTACAGGGTAAAGAAATATCTACAAGATAAAATGGCTGACTTCGTATACAACGGTTTTTGGTTTTCACCAGAAGCGAACTTTACAAGAAAGTGTCTGGAGACATCTCAAGAATCAGTTACTGGATCTGTGACAGTACAAGTTTTTAAAGGAAATGGTAATAAAAACCGATTTACAAAAATTTTAAACACGACGACGGCATTTCGTTTTCTAATTTGTTTTGCATACCCGCTAAACATAATACCCTTCTTTTGGCTTGGATGTTGTCGGGTAAAAATAAATACCCTGTAAAAAAAGGTGCTCCGTGTACAAGCTTATTTTTTTAGTTAAGCTACTCGTCGCTAGATGACACTTTGCCTAATTTATACTCGTTTGCAACATTTGCACCGAATAATGAAGTGGGTGGCGTAAGTTTAGATTATAATTCAAAGGTGTAGATGCAGAAATAATGTCTTTATGGGAATTCTATTTGTTGTTACAGTTACTGTTTTGGCAAGAAAGAGCGTGACGAGCTTGTATAACAAAGATTTGGTATCGATGGATATTGCTGGCGGATTCTCCCCAGAAGATAGCACTGGCTTCATTAACATCAACGCTCTGCGACTCAAGGAATACGCCCGATTTGCTGCACAAAACCGTCCAACATGAAAACGTGAAAATAAATTACACCTTAACCTTGTCTATTTATCAAAAATAAAATTAACTAAATAAATTATTTTTTGTAATGTTTTATTTATTTCGGAACAAGGCCCTTCTGCCCCGACTCACAGAGTGGCCCCGACTGCATTTCGTCTCGCCGTCAGTTTACGTTTGGATGCAAGGTACTTTGAGGCCCATCGCTGCCAGTGTGGTACTGCAGTTGATCAGCTCGGTCACCACAGTCTCTCCTATTCAAGAAGTTCTGGGCGAATTAGTCGGCACGCTAGCCTGAATGACATCATACGTCAGGCCTTTTCCACCGCCACTGTTGCAGCACGAACCGCCAAGCAAAGATAATATAAATCAAATATAAATACTAAAGTGGCAGGAGAGGAGAAGAAGATAATTAATAAGATAAGACAATAATTTTTCTCTATGATTATGCTAACTTGGGTAATGGTAACATATTTGAGCAGTTTGAAGAAGATAAATTGGTTCCTTGGGGACCGCGAGCGCATCTTATTTTCAAAAGCCTATCAAAGCGCCTGGTTGACCCGACGCGTGACCAAAATGCTGGCGTTTGTTTGGCACAACCATGAACGCACTCGTCCATGGGCGCGACGCATAAGCATAATGCCGCTAGCATGCTACGTACGCGAACTGTAGTGACAAAGAATATTTTTACTCGGGGAGGGTAGTGAGCTTGAACATATGGATTATCTTTGTATATAGTAGGATAGGTACTTGTACTTTTTTGCTTAGATAAAAAAGACGTGTTCTATTGTAGGTACACGAGTTCATTTTGCCATTTTTTTTCTCTTATATTATTATTTATTAGCCAGTGTCAAGTATTATTTCAATTTATTTCAGTCCACCTTCAGCTGCGTCCTATGTTTTCTTCGCAATATTTCTGAGCAGAGAAAATACTAATTATGATGCACCACATAGAATAAAAGATGCACTACCTCTTTTTTTGACTGGGGAGAAATCTTCATTAGACCGAGCCGAGTGCTTTGGGGTGCAGCCGGGCTATGTGGGATTATAGCCACTGTAGCCACTAAAACCCCCCCGGTGGCCTGCCATGGTACTTGACCGAGAGCTCCGGTATCTCCAAGGGAGCGCACTCAGCACCGCACTTCAGCTCCTGCCTGGACAGCTATGAGCTGTCCTGAAATGCCAACGACATATTCTTTGGCCACTAGACTCTTACTACAGGCAGGGGATACCGATGCCGTATTCTGCCCTGGCACGAAGTGTGGAGCCAAAATATAAGAGAAAAAAAAAAAAAATGTCAATGTCATTGCCAGTCAGTGCTCCCACTTTTATGGGTTTTTTCCTTTTTTGGGACTATTGTCCTATAGGCGTTTACCAAAAAAAAAAAAAAAGTTCTAAAATACTTACTAGATGGCGTAATAGTCCTATCGTTTTACCTGTCATTGTCATTTCTGTCGAAATATTTTATGTTTATTTTTAAATCGTAAATTTTGGCTCCACACGTTGTGTATTTAGCCAGTGTCAACCATTGTAATATTTCAAATGAAGTCAAATACATAGTTACATTACTTGAAGTTGTCTAAATATACATGTGGAGCCAAAAAACACGAGAAAAAATAAGGCACACGTACATTTTTTTGTCTTTCATGTCTTGACAGTGACAGAAAACCTCAAGGTACATCTAACGCCATCTATTGGGTACTTTTATTACCAGGATTTCTTTTTTTTTTGAAAACGCCTCATTGGAAATCCTCTTTTTTGGATCATTGTTAGCGAATTTTTAATTTTCTCATCTGGCAGCACTGCGGTACATATTTGATATTTTTATTTACATTTTTCACCAATTTATTGGAGTTTAAATTGTTATTTAAAGATAAATAAGCAATTATTGTCTAAATATGCAAAGAAATTTGCCTCAAAACAAAGAAGCGTTGCTTAAATCATACACAACAAGACTCAAGGAAGATGTAAAAAGTATGCTGGAGAATTTCGAAGGTACGCACTAAATAAGACGACTATTTTATTGATTTTTCCTGCCTTACACACGTTTCCCTATAATATAAACGTTGCCTTTGCTAATCTATGCTAAACTGCTTTATCAACGCGGCGCAGGGGATCTAGCTGTGCAGCTCGCAGCACACCGCTCATATCTGCTCTCGCCTACTGCGCGCTTTCGAGGCACGTCTCACATCTGTGTTTTGTTCCCGCTAAACAAAGAGATCTCTCCTCTCTGCTCAACCGTTTCCACTGAAGCTAAGTGGAGACGAGATATATTATGTAAATAAATCCAATTGGTTGTACACGTTTATTACATATCTCGACTCCAGTTACGTGGATTATGGGCCAAAAATGATTCTCAAAATGAAAGTAACACCTAATTTCCATCGCATGGCTAGGCACCTTGGTTTAACATTAACATTTTATTGCTTACAGAAATAATTAAACTTGCAAAACTAGAGAATGAAACGCAACTAAATAGGATGACACAAATAGAACAAGACACATTTGAGATGCAAGTCAGAGCTGCTAATATTGGTAACTTCTCTCTTTTTATTTTCTTGATCATAGTTAAGCAAAAAGGACTCAAACCATAATTACATAAATACCATAATGACTGTAAATTTAATTTACACCAAAATTGCTTATAAGGCTGGAACTTCAAAAAAGACCAAGACCAACCATACATGTGCGTTTTTTTTAATGCAGCTCCAAGGGCTCGATGGTCCATGCCTTTTGTCAACTTTAACAATAATTTGTCAATGCATGTGGGTTTGTACCCCATATTTAAAACATGCTTATTACCCGACTGCCCAAGAAGGAGGGTGATGTTATTGGGGTGTATATAAGTATGTTTGTGTATTCCTATAAGACATGCATAAGCCTAAATGGCTTGACTAATTTTGACAAGTGAGGTTTCATGGGATTCCTCTTAACTTCCGAAGTGGCCTAGGCTAAATTATGCAGTTAGGTTTTTTTAAAACAATATTTCTTGTTATTTTCGCCTAACTAAGTCTCGAGTCAGAACCACATTGCTGTCATATTTTATTCTCTAAATATCCTAATATCCAAAAAATTTTCAGTGAGAGCTGGAGAATCATTAATGAAACTGGTATCAGACATCAAGCAGTACTTGATACTGAATGACTTTCCATCAGTCAACGAGGCCATAGCACAGAACTCTAAGCTATTTCGAACAAAACAGCAGGAGTGCGACCAGAAGCTAATGTCATTACGAGATGACATCGCAGCAGATCTTTACGACTTAGAAGATGAATATTTTACTAGCATCTATAAGTAGTATTACCTTGGTGATTTTTGGCTATGGACTAATATAGTTTTTATGTTATAGATAAGTAATTTTAGGATTTTTAAGAAATAAATGGAAGTAAAACAATGTTTGGATTATCATCATGTCATTTTCTTTTAAACACACAGATGCTTAATATCATTGTAAGTTGACCAAAATGTCCAACTCAAAGAATAATATTTCTAAAATACTTATCATGTACAACCACAGAATTCTCCTTATTGTCTTTGTGTACAACATATGCCAATAATAATACAGTCCAAGCGTTTTGACTCTTGTCTATAATTATAAGCCCATGTAAAGGGTAGGTTCGATAAAATTAGTTGCAACGAGTAACAAGTTGATACTTGATGGGAAAAAACATTTCAACAAGTCAGTGTGACTTGTTTGGTGTCTCATTCATATTTGGTGGCTCGATGAAACTCAACCATATTTTTGAACTTTCACGCTTTTTGTCAGTTTGTACAGTAGCTGTGAAACGTGACTTTTCTGCGTTGTTTCCAAAACTTAAACCCCGGTAAAGTCTCCACCACTTTACTGGGGCATGACTTGGACTTGACTGTAACGTACTTTCTTGGACATAGACTACGACTGACACTTGTATCCACTTGTATTCTTTCATTCCTCCAAGCTTGTATCATTTGTAAAAATTTTATCTTACTGGAAATATTATAAAACTTGATACTGGCTTGATACACAACGCGTGAAGTCAAAATTGAAGAGAAAAAAATCAAAGAAAATAATAATTTTGCATCTGTCAATGTCAGTCATGCGACATCGGTGCTGCCAGGTCAGGTAGTATTTTAGCTATGTTGAACAATTTTTTTTCCGTGGGTTTTGCAGTGTGGAACACATTATTATAATAAAAGAGATGTTCATCCAAGGATCTTGTATCACACTGGATGGAGTGATTCGTTTGGCAGCGTGTCCACTTTCTGTTCGCGCGTTTAGTGAGTAGGGAAGTGAAAACTAGTGCAGAATCTATCGATAAAAATGTACACAGTGTACAAAACTAAGAATTTGTAAATTAAGAACACAATGTTTGCAAAAATATGTACTTTATTGATCATCGAAACTCGTAATTGCCATGTAAATAGTACGAATATATATATTATATATAGTAACTATGAAAGTTAATAAGTATCTACACCGTCTCCTAGTTTCTTTTATTCTTCCTAGTTTTTTAATTGACAGCCCAGTCATAAAACTAGATTTTTCAAAATGTTTTCAACAAAGTCGAGAGTATTTAGGTGACTCCCAGTTTTCGCGCCTCACAGCCTTTATCCACTGATTTCTGATTTCCGGACATTTTGGAAACCTATAACAAAATGTTTTATTTTAATTAATTGTTTAACCATGACACAACATTGGTACAAATTATCATATATTTCAAGCCGCGAAAAGCTTCAAAAAGATTAAAATTAATTATCGATAGAATACGTATCAAGCCGATTAAACGCGGAAAGGAATTAACAGTTCATGTTTCACTTAATGTAGTATATGTAGGATATTACAAGAATATATTAGATAAATATCGACCAAATATCGACAAAGTTTGAAACGTGCAGTGGTACTTCACTAGCAGGAACACGTAAAACAATGCATTTATTTATCTTAAATTAATGCTTAAATTCATTACTAAATAACACTGCGTGATACTTGTATGACTTCAAACATGTATATTCTTTAAGTGAAACGAATATTTAGCTTTGATTCTGGTTATTTTAGGTAAAAAACGCTAAAAAGACTTACGCATGAAATGATAATTCTGGATCTTTTACTCCCCCTTTCGTTGTTCTCGATGCACAATACACAGCACAACACGCCATAATGCCACTATGTATAACAATATTAAGTATTCACAGCGATATTTTGATCCAATTTGCTTTTTTAGTAAGACGGGTCGCAATGTTGTGACCGACTAGTCGGTCAAAGTGGACACAGAGTGCGAGGTTGCCAATCTTACAATAGCTCTCTCGCTTACTCTATGCGACGACCCGTGAAATAAAAAGAGAAACATGACAATGTCAACGTCGGAGCGGCAACGTCTCATGGGTCTGTCCAGTATGATGCTTCGTCTAAGTGTTCATCTATGCACGGGAAGTTCTATAACTAGTCTAGCTGCTTCGAAATTGCTAACGTGGCAGCACTGGTCACTGAATATTCTTTGCAGAATAGACCTTGTGGTTTTGTTGGAGTATATGTATTTGTTTTTCCAAAATGCTATTCTAAACTCTTAATTTCTATTATTTAGCCATGGCTATGTACGACAACAAAATCTGGTTGCTCAAAAATATACGCGATGCGTTTATCGCGACCGACGACACCGGTTTGTGCGAGATTGTTATGGCTGGAGAAGATTTTTCAAAAATATTTCAAAATAAAGCTTTGGAAGACAAAAAACGGATAAGAGATGGGAGGCTTAGCCGGCCAGGGACCAGCAAAGATACAGAGAGTACGAGCGATATCTCCGAGGATGAGTTTGATAAAGAAATTGTTACTCAGTTTGATCCATACCCAGCCATGGGAGACAGTGAAGATGATGATCCTATTGGAAGCTACGTCCGATATGAAGAATTTGGAGGTCACAGGTAAGCATCTATGCCTTTAGTAAATAAATTCCTACTACTTTCACTGATAATCTCTATAAACAGAGAAATCTGTATTTCATACAATGTTATTGGTTTACAGACAGAGATCCAATACTGCACAGTGGCTAGACAAAAAAGAGCAAGCTTTAAAAAAGGCAGCCAAAATCAAAGTTATAAAATGGGAAGATTATTCCACACTCAGTCCAGAACAAGGCGCTGAAATATTCACAAAAGAAGAAGTACTGAAACCAGATAAACAGAAATCTTTACTTGCTGAACAATTGAAGAACTGCCCTAACCTGCCCCATCGCCAATATCTGGAGTATGCAAAGTTCGATGGCACGGCACAACTAGGGCTACCCACCAAGTCATTCAAAATCTTCATGACGATGCTTCCGGAGAGACATCAGAATTACCCCATAGTTGTCTGTGTCATTGCCAATGCCAAGATCAAAGACTTAATAGGCTTTACTTGCTATAAATACAGGTAAAAAGGATAAAAAATTTAAATGGCTATCATAACATTGAAATAGGCCATTATAGGGCAAACATTTTTTGTATAAAAAAATGGCAATGTTACTCCTTAAACTATAGGATTGTGTAAAAAAATAATAGTTGATTGATTCAGGCATTACTTCACAGAAGTTAATTTATAAACTGAGTGTATCGTAACCAATCTGTTCTTTTTGTAGTAATATCATGTATAGTGCCATAGGAGCAAGAGATCAGTTGTTTGTCTATTTTTTTTAGCATTGAACATCCCGACATCAGTCTTGGCTCGGTCAATGAATACGGGCTTTGTATAGCAGAAGACGATGGTGAAGTGGACTGGGCTTTCCCTTGCCTAGACTCTAACGAACCCTGCTCCAAGTTTGGATTCACCTGCCTCGGCCTCATAGAACTGAGCTCTCTATCTCCACCTTCCACTTGCCCAGTACCGGAGGACACTCGGTTTGCATTCTTTAAAGGAGACATTCTGGGGCAGAGCCAGTCAAAAGGGAGACATTATACAGGAGGAAGTGATACATCTGAAACTGTTGCCAATGCTGTAAAGGCTCATAATGAAGGTCAGTAACAACATGGAAAATTGCTTTTAATTTTATACCTACTGCTATGCTATTATACCCACACCAGATCTAACTCACTAATTTAATAGCAAAGAATTTAGCTATGAAACCCGCAAGCAGTACCATTTCTGAGCGAAGGAGATCAGTCTCTCCTTCTCCCACATGTTGCGGGCCTGTAGGAATAATCGTAAGCTGTTACGCTTTAATCTGCATCATAAAATTGCTTTTCTACACTATGTAATAAAGTAAGACTCCACTACGTAGGGAGTATTATAATTATTATTCTAAGTGTGAGCACAGAATAAATAAATATTGGTGGACGTTTTTTACACACAGCGTCATCTAGCCACAAACTAAGCAAGCTTGTACTGTGGGAACCAGATAACTGATAGAATACATAAACTTATTTTTTTTTTTTTAACTACATACATACAATACATAGACACCCAGCCAAAGAACAAACATCCATGTTCATCACACAAATGTTTGTGTGGGTGGGAATCGAACCCACAACCCACAGCTCTAAAGGTGGAAATCCTCCCACTGAGCCACAAGTCTAGTCAAGGCAAAATAATAGTATTTTAACTAATTAGGTACTAGGTTGTAAATCCAATAGTAACTTCGTCTCTTTACCACTTTGTAATAAGACTTAACCAAAACCAATCCTGATGAAAGGCATTGATGTACCTGAAAAGAAGCAACTTACTTAGAATACTTACCTTGGAAAATATCATTTAACCCACAAGACATAGACATTAATTATGTCAATGATTTATCACATCATTACAGATAAAAAGAAAGGGGTCACACACGCCGCCGCAGGGAAGATATTAGTCGCCACAGAGGCACCTCAATGCAAAACTTACAGAGTACATCTACTGAGGAAAGTGCGAACAAACACAGCCGTGCAACTCATGGTGTCACTAGACAGGATAGAAATCGAGCCTCTTGTCCCGAATAAACATGCTTTTTGGGTATGTAATATATGAATTACATCTTTTATTTTGACTTCGTGACTCATTGAGAAATTAAAAAGAGTTATTTTAGGTGTTGTCCTAATAATTTGTCTCAGCAGCTTTGTCCGACACTGTTGTCTGCTGAAATCTCAAGTTTCTGGCCACCGACCTGCCTGCGGACTTTCTAACGCCCAAACTAAAAATCAGTTGAAGCTCTTTAGAGATAACACTGACTTTAATTGAATAGATGAGAATCATTTCCTTTACAAAATGTTCAAAGTAAATGTAGTTACCATCACTATTTTCGCAACTGCCTGTGCTTAAGGGTGCCTATACATGGCCTGACCTGACATTGTGTGAAAGATATGGCCACATATAACTTTCTGGGGGAGTGAAAGGGAGAAGCTATAACCTTAATAGTTTGTTTCTTTTACTCCCGTGTAATTCAAGTCTAGCTGTCCCTTTCGCACGATGTCAGGTCAGGCCATGTATAGGCACCCTAACTTGTACATATATTTATTGTGTGGATTTTAGTAAAGAGTTATCTATTTGTTTCCAGTCCAGATCAAAGTACTTCATGCATAGTATAGACTCGATAGCGTGGTGCCAGGTCTTGGAGGCGCGAGGGAACCGGACCGTATTCAGACTAGTTTACTCCCCGGGGCACAACGCTGTATATGGGGACAGGAACAGCTCAGGTGAGTGGTCATATTTCGTACTAGGTTCATTGAACGACTATTATAGTCGTCGGGTATAATACCCGAGCCGTGCTAATAATCATTTTGACAGCTGTAGTAACAAGGTAATATTATTAAGAGAAAAACAAAATACTCGACTGCAAAATGTACCCTATGTCACTCCATCCAATGACGCCTCACTCGTCAAAAACGGTCAAGCCGTTTAGGCTACAGGAGGTAATATACAGAAACACAAAAACATACATACTTACATATACCACAAAACATTACCTTTCTGCTTGGGCAGTCGGGTAAAAAATGAGTGAAAACATTTTCATTTAATGGCTTCTAGTATATCAGCTATCTGCACTTTTACGTTCTATCAAGACGAGAGTAATTAGAATTGACAGTTTTCATTCATTCGTTTTTTAAATGTACATACAGTGGCGTAGCTTGCCGTAGAGGGGCGCCGTATCAAAATTTGGTTGGGGGCCCTAATGAAGGGTCACTATTTTTCAAGAAAAACAACTTTCGGGGGCTCCGTATCATTGATACGGCGGTAGCTACGCCCCTGTGTACATACCTATTCGTAGCTGTCAGAACGTTTTAGCATGGCTCAGGTAGTTTTAAAAGAAATGCATGGCACCATTCTTATTTTCGGAGATAAAAGTAGTTATAATGTGAATACAGGTTATATGCCACCTCTATACGAAGTTTCATCCAGATCCATGCAACTGTTATGGAGTTGATTGGAAACAAGCATACCTTCACAAACCTTCGCATATAAGTGTGATTACTTTACAGGAGCCACGAGTCTCTCCCATCCAAATGCAACATACAAAATTCACGATTTCGAGTGTGAAAACGACACAGCCAGAGAAATCGTTGAGAAGATCAACACCATACTAGATTTAAGAAACAGCCCGTGTAGACGCGAGTACAAGACTGCCAAAGAGAAAAAAGTGCAAACCAGAAGAAGTTTTAATGTTAAACATTTAAGTTAAAAGTACACACCGACACCCACATACCCACATGGTACTGACACACCCACATAATCATAGAGTACACAGAGGTGCTAATAGAGCAAAAACTGTTTGTACTTCAGACTTTACTATTTGTCTGTATATTATTCGCTGATGTGTGATGTGCGTTTGCATTTGTTTAAAAGTGGTCATTATTCAGACATACATGTGTCATACATGAGGCGCCTACAGTAGGTGCGGTCCGAGTTATTAAAATAACGCTCAAGACGAATAGCGCTTACGAGCATGCTCGAGAAGTTCGATATATTTGAGCACGCTCACGGTTTTTGGCTTACTATCAAACGCAGAGGGTCCCGTGAAAAATGTGTTGACGTTATAATATCTCATCGATACCAACGGTGGCTGGCGTTAGAGCCACATGGACCGTAAGCAGTGTACACGCTAACACTGCTTAGACTATCTCGGACCGATCCTAGTTTTAAGCTCGCGCGGTTACACTCCTGCGAAGCGGAGAAAAGCGATGGGAATGTAAGAAATTGTCATGACGTCACGTAGCAGTGCGTCAACATTTTAACGCTTCCTCTTTGTGAATGAACTTTAACATTTAACAGCTGCACATCTGTGTATTCTGTGCTAGTAGTGTACTATTAGGGTGTCTACACATGGCCTGACCTGGCATCATGTGAAAGGGACAGCTAGATTTGAATTTCACGGGAGCAAAAGAAACAAACTATTAAGGTTATAGCTTCTCCCTTTCGCTCCCCCAGAAACTTATATATAGCCATCTCTTTCAAACGATGTCAGGTCAGACCGTGTAGCGAGGCCTTTATTGTCATAACTCTTTTATAAACTATACTGTATATAAAGAACTGTTATGTCCATAATTAGGTATTGTACACAATCAACTATTGAGTCCGGTCCAGATTCTCATTTTCTGTGGAATATTGAGGACTAGATATTGTAGTGTAGGTTTAATGTAGGTAATTAGGTATATAAATATTCAATGTTTTAGTTAGATATTTGTTTGTATAAAATATCAGTCCTATCATTTTCTTCTAGTCCTGTGTAGATTTACTGTACGTATGAATAATGTTATTTTTTTCAGTACCTTGGTCTTTTAAAGTCGTTTCTGAAACGGAAAATAATTTATTATATCTTGGCCACTTCCTTAGGAACCAATTTACCGCCACAGCCCATCAATCACGCATTTTCAGCATCTGTGGGTACTTTAGGCATTATTTTAAATCGCGCCAAATTTTCATCACACTTTGGGCCCCTCTTACAAATTATACCTTTTATCCGACTGCCCAAGAAGGAGGATAATGTTTTCGGGGTGTATTACCACTTACATGTTTGTGTTCCTATACTCCTGTAGCCTAAATGACTTGACAGATTTTGACGAGTGAGGTGTAAGATTCCTCTTTACGACCGGAGTGACATAGTTCTCAAGTATTTAAAACGCCATAAACTGAAAACGAATAAAATTGCAGAAAAAATACAATACGAAAAGTTTAACATTTCAAGTGTCACACGCTTAAAGTTAAGTGAATATTAGGCGCAAATTTAAGTAGTATCCGCCATTCACGATTTTTTTAAATAATTAAATAGCATTAAGTATTTAAAATATCATCACGACTTTCAGATCTTATATACTTTAATGAATTGAATTTTATAAATATTTATAAATTACATTTTAAATGAATAAGCTTTTAATTGTGCATTATAATGTAATTTGGATTCTGTATAATTTTAAGTTTTAACATAATTATATTTAAGTTGGAATAAGTTATTATGTTGTTGTCCTTAAGAAGTATGTTAAGTTGATTGATATAATTATTTTACATTTAAAGTACACAGTAGCAATGCATTTGTTTATTTATAATAATTATACTTGCAGTTTTAAAGACGCTTTTTTGAGATAGTTATACTTTTTCAGTCCTGAGTCGTTACAGAGAATAATGAAGCCAATGTCCGCGCATCGGAAGTGCGACGCTATGCGAAAGCCGTCTTTGCAATTTCTGAGGAGCCAAGGCATTTTTCGAATGTCGAAATCATATACCCAAACTTTATCAACTTAAGAGGACAGTCCTTCCGCGAGGTTTTGGATATTTCAAATTGTATAGCTGTCGCTCTGCTTTTCGTGCGTGCGATAGAGGTTTAGTGGACTTTTTGATGAAATTCGCCTTTCGGGGGTAGTCTGTTATCACCCCCTAGATTTACAAAAAAAATGATTTTGGTGTCAAGGGCTTGGTTATACTATAATACGGCAACGTTTTGTTATAAAAAAATATATGGTATTCTGACAACTAAGGACTTTTCTTCGTCGTATTTTTGAGGCAAAAAATGTGTCACTTTAAGTGCCTATAACAACGAAGACATTGCGGAAAAAAAAAAACATACAAGCATAGTTTTTCACGGTGTAGATAACATAAAAAAATCATCGAAATCGGATAACGTTTAGGGGGGATATCAGACTAGGCTTTTTGTATGGAGGAGACGGTGGTATACTCTAACAGATAAGACAATAACAATGTAATTAAAGATTCCTTATTGATTTTCTGTAAATTAAAAAAACTGTCGTGTCGCCTAACTCGTCCGTGACGTTCAGGTAAGTCACAAATTGACGAGACATGAAATGATTCTATTGGTTAGTGTGACAGCTCGCTCTTCACGCGTCTTCGCTTTGGTGGACACCAGGCTTTATAATACGCTGGATATCTTTTAATTCATATTACGCTATCTGTTTAATCTTAATTATTTTTTCTCATCACCAATACAAATAATAGGCTAGAATGCCTCAGACTGTAACAAAAGACTAAAATAGTGAAGCACGATAAAGAATGACTAGAGTATACTATGACAGTGGCCATACTATACTCAAGTAATTTTGATCTCTGATTGTTGCTAAATGTAACTGTAATTTGAACTGAAGTCTCCAGACTAATTATTATGCTATTTCTATTGTGTAGTTATACCTTTTTCATATAAGTATGTATAACTATTGTGGGTAAAAATAAGCAACATTCTAAAATAGTTGCAGTTAAAATTTCAAATTATACAAAAAAGTATCATAATGACAATTGGTAATATGTATTAAAATTCTTATATTTTTTTTAAAATTCTGTTGATTTTATCTTCTGTATGTAATGAATTTGCGTAATAAATGAGAATAATAAATAATTAAATGAACTAATGGAATAAATTGTTATACAATATTGAGAGTTTGTTATTATTTTACTATAATCTGCCAAAACTGGTGCCAGTGCCGCGCGCGCGGACAAATCTGGAGGAGGCACCTCTTTTTACACGGGTAACACGGGCGCTCCGCACTCTCAACGACATTGCTGTTAAAATTGGCTTGTGCTCCGAGTGAGTTTAAGATATGCTATACTTAACGAACTAAAATTTGGCTTCGCTGTCGCATTAGGTAATGGTACTTGTAATGATAGTTGTCAGGTGGAAAATAAATAAAATAATAAGTTTGGTACACGTTGGGTATTTTTGCAAAATAAAAATCACATAAATTAGTACAATAAATTGTATGTATTTACAATTGATATTATAGTCCTATCACTATGATGGCTGACAGCTACAGTACATTGCAAAGAATAAATGTAAACATCTAGTTTTCTATATTAGCTGCAATTCCTTCAATTCGCGAACATTTTTTCGGACAATTTTTGTTAGAGGAGAGGTAAACACGCATTCCACACATTTACAGATTATCTTACACACGCGCCAAAACAAAACCTGTTCGACTACACTATAAAAACTCGCAAGAAGACGCACACAGTTATTACAATTTGGCTCTTCCGGTGATTAATAATCGTAGGATGCAACATTTTACTATGCACATATGCATAGAGAAATTACATAAAGAAGTGTGCCAATGGCCATAGAAAGATGCGTAACCCGATTGTAGTTACTGATAAGGAAGTAAGATGTCACAATTCCTGCTTGACTTGAAATAGAAACCCAAACTAACTCATAATGGTATAGAAAAAAAAGGCTACTTATTATGGATATTATAGTACTTAGTAGTAATACCAGTAAAATTAATAATTTTATTTGAAAACACGATAGGTTAAGAGATGGCATTGAAAACATTATTTAATTTTTACGTCATATACTGCAATCTAACTTGAACTAAACCTTATATTGCGGACATATCAATAATATGTTTCTATATTAATAATATTTTCATCAGCATTATTATTTATTATTATTATTAGCATTATTTTCATCATTAGTGGTTTGAACATCAGCTGACTAAATACAATACATTTAGTTTATGCTGTTTTTCTGGGGGTACTCGTTTTGTATGAGATTGTCATTCTTATCATATAATTTTTCTGTGCTATGTGATAGAAAAAGTAAAAGACTGATGCAAACAGGATTTCCATTTACTTTTTGCATATTTAGGTTGACCTTACACTTGGTAAGTTTTGTATAATTTGTTGGATCATTTTTTTTACTTCTAAAGTAATTTAAATGTGAAATTAACTTATGGTTATAAATTAAGTTTTAGCTATTAGAGTTTTTCCCATAGCAAAATTTCTTAAGCAACTTACTCGAACCATTATACAAATTGGAAGAAATTCTCCACAAGAAATTAGAATTTTTCAACTTGTATACAAGTTTCATCTGTATTGTAGTAAGAAACTACAAAATTATGATTTACTACTTACAATTTACTATAGATGTACGATTCTAATGGGGATTGATCAGGCCTGGGACAGTGGGGCATTATGTTGTAACTCTGGTGGTGATGGACTTTGTTTGCTATCCCGCTTGTTCGCATAGTGCAAGTGGAACAGCACACAATGGCCATCGCCACATACGACATGGTAAATGTTACATGATAAGGCCCCTGCATTGAAGTCTCGCTTGGGTCTGCCAGCCTTCCCATACCAGCCGAGCTCCGAGCATGGCCTTGGTATTATTAGTTTATTTTATAATCTACATACTTAACCAAAACTTACAAGGAACCGCCTAAGCTGTTAGCAATCATAATTGATAAATGGACTACAATTCATGATTTATACTCTATTTACAACTAAACTATATAAAAATATAATAATTATTTAATACAAACCCAAAATAAAAGTCATTGCT
This sequence comes from Apocheima hispidaria, assembly GCA_947579745.1. NCBI lineage: Eukaryota > Metazoa > Arthropoda > Insecta > Lepidoptera > Geometridae > Apocheima > Apocheima hispidaria. The sequence goes on from OX388146.1 coordinate 14,239,672, forward strand.
TTAAAGGTTAGTATGTAAGCCTAACTGGTACTATACAATTTTTGAAGTAGGTGGCTATAAAACCCCAGTACAGATACTGACAAAAGGAGGTTCAATCAGTTGTCCTTCAGCCTTCAGCAGGTCCCACAGTACTGTGTTCTAAAATATGTTTTGTGATTTTATTGATTCTTTGCTCACACAACTCGAGTGCCATATCGTCTAGTTCGTTTGCCCGTCTAACAAACGCCACATTGATTTTCGTAATGTTACGTAATTTTTGTTGACTTTCAACTAATTTTGATATGTTAGGTTTTGCATTGAGAAACTCAATATCTTCATTTGTGAGTGCTGCATATGACAATCTTGAACTGCTTGATGCATTTACTGCCATTTGGTATTGTCTGTAAAGTAAAATATTTTAAATTCATATAAATAAAAAATATGGCAATTAACCTAAGACGGAACAGATCTATGTGATTGATATTTAGTTGTCGGTGAATCCATGGCTACCTTTACACCAAATTTTATCTAAATCCAATGGAAAACATGCTCTTGTGCACTGAAATACTATAAATAAAAACTTGCATGGTCTTGTTGCAGGCTTAGGTATGCTTCACTGTGCATGTTAAAAATAAATTTATTATAAAGTTACAAGTCTTTAATCATTTAAATGTCGTTCCGGAGTGCACTTTACTTGTACTATTATCTATTCCATGGTGTCAGTGTGATAGGTGACTGCTTCATTGAGAACTTACAGTCGTAAATCGTGGTATTTGTTCCGTCTTTCCTTCGTCTCTTTTTTCCACTGTTCTTTTTCTGTAAAGAGCTTTTCATAGTATCTGAAAATAAAAAAGTTAGCTTGTGAATATCAATACAAAATTAAGAATTGTACAATATTGTGTTTAAGTCATTGAGCTACATTAGTTCAAATCTTTACCTGGACATATCCATAAGCCTTTGCTCCGTCTCCTTGTTCTTTTGGCAGACATCAGAGTCAACATTGACTGGAGTTTGGGGCACTGTAACCGACAATACAGAATTTTTAACAAGAATCTCATACAGGTCATGAAAATCAGTATGTACATGTTTGTTCACAGGATGTTGGAATAGAAATCACAAACCACATAAAATTGGTAAGCAGAAAAGTTTATGAGTAAAGCGGCACTGTACATACCAACGGAATCTCTTCTATCGAAGAAAGTGGATCTTCTACGCTTTGGCGGAGAACACAATGATTGATGTGCTTCTGTTTCGTCTAGCGAATTTTCCATGTTTAAGGATTATTACAGTTTTATGACTGTTCTGATAACTTATCCTTGATCATAATTTGAATTCAAACAAAATTACTCAAACCAAGAATTCTCAAACGGACGCTCCTCTCTCGTCCAATACAAAACGAAATACGAATGACAGTTATATTTTTTTCCCCCACTGGACAGGTTATAGCTATTAAGTCCATTCAACCTTGTGTTCCATAGTATTTTTTTGTTTATTCGCCCGTTTTGGGCAGGCTAAAGCCTTTAAGGCCATACCGCCTCGTCTTACGTATTTGTGTTCCATAGGGTTTTTGTAGGGCTGCCATGCCTGTAATGTAACGTAAATGTAATAATATGCATGTTTATGAATGCAACTGTATGACAATAAAGAATATTCATTCATTCATGTAATATGTATAACATGGAAGAAAAAAATAAGTGTATATTGCTGGGCCCCTATTCGGAGAAATGACATTTTATCTCGGTCACTCTCACTCCCATTAAATTCTAAATTAGAGAGACAGTGACCGAGATAATCTCGAGCGCACAGGAATAGGGTCCCTGGTCGTACGGAAGAAAAATTAACTAGTAATGTCTCTAACACTTTACTGGGGCATGACTTGAACTTGAACGTGACTTACTTTGACTATAACTATGACTGAGACTTGTTTCACTTCACTTGAAGTATTGAACAACTTGAAGTCGTGGTAGCTCAGTTGGAGCACGCTCGCCTCACATTAGTGGGGCAGCGGGTTCGAACTCGGGTTCTAGCCTATTTTAGCTTCGTATATAGCACATTTTCAAAAAGTAATGTGGCAGCACTGTGCTCAGCTAGCCCATTCTTTGAGCTAGCCGCTGTTGTATCGTAGCTAGGCGCTGTAAATTTTTCATTAATTTACATTATTTTCATTGATTAATTATTTAATTTATTGATTCACAAAATGTTTTGTTCTCGAAAGAGAACCTAATTTTCAATGGGTAAGATTTTCACCAATTAACGCGTCGCAAACGTGCTTTTCGTAAAAGGCAGCCAGTGTTTGTTAAATACTTACGAGTTTTTTTGGGATATTTCTCAACAGCGCGCAGTGATGGAGTTCAATGAATATCAGACAAAGGAGGTATTGGCCCCGGTAGACGTCGATAATTACTTACATCGATCCCGTACCGCGAGTCCGACCCCCGTGCTCAGTACCAATGTATCTTGCGACTTGGAGGACATTTTGAGCGACGTGAGTTACCTGCAATTTTCTAATTAGTTTGTTTACTTAGACGTGTTTTAGCATCATTGTACGAAGGGTTTGCACAAGTGCAACTGCACTTTCTATTCTAATTAGAGCTCTTGAAGGTCTCTTTGTTTTGCAAATTGTTCTATGGTATGTATCTTCATATTATATACTTGCATACTTACGGGTCTTGAAATGAATATAAATAATAATTGTTTATATATATATGCAGAAGTGGTTGCTGAAGCTCTATTTTAAATGTTGATGTTTATTTTGTTTAATGGTTGGTGGGTCAATGTTCACCAAGTTTTAGTATTTTGATAATATTGCTTAACTCTTCTAACTTCACTCCATTGTATATTTTTTTTCTCATAAGTTAATCTCACATTATAATAAAAATGTCCTACTCTGTAAATAATGTATGATAGCCAAATAAAAATGATTGCTAATATTTTCTATACTTTAATTCCTCAACTTGTTTTAACTAGCAATATTTGTTTTCATCTGTCAGTATGTTGGTACTCATGCACAGGTCGTATTTTTTAACCAATCTTGGCAAAACGCAGCATGCAGAGTCACAGCTCTGGGTAAACTTGATTTCTTTCATGGATATAGTTCAAGGCTCGGAGAGTGACGTAGGCTACGTTATCCTATAAAAGTGTATGGCTTCCTGAGAAATTTTTGACACCGGTCAAACCATAGAAATATTTAAATTTTACTTGACATTCCTTGTTTTATTTTTTAAAGCTAGTGTAAAAGATATATGCAGAATATTTTATCACAAATGTATTTTGTTTTCAATATTTCTTTAATGACCATCTAGCCTCATTATTTTTTTTTGTTTATTGTGGTGCCAGCACTGCTCTCATTTGTATAAATATATTATTTATTATTAGTAATCCTTACTTAAAAATCGGCAAATAAAAATTATAACAATATTGCTGCTGAATTACATTTATTTTTAAGATGGCAGGAAATTCACAATACACCCCATGCGGGATGTCAGCACAGTACTTATCACCCCACTGTGATCACCCCCACCTTGGTTATGAATTCATTTATTTCTACTCACATTTTGATATTTTTAAATAGTCAAAGTAACACTTGTTTACTTCAGTTTTTATTTGTTTTAGGCAATATCAGAAACTCTCCAAGGCTCGCTCCGGGCAAGCCGCAGTCAGATCATCAGCCAAGAGCTGACTATCCGGCCGGAGGCCAACATAGAGTCCAACGTACCCGAGGGGTTGGACCTATACAACATTATATTTGAAGTGGAGGACGATCCAGGAAACAGAATGGCTGACGGAAGCAGTGTTCACAATACCTCTGTGAAGGACCAGGTTAGTGACTGGAATTATTAAACTAGGCCTGCCAGTTACAGTTTATACATCTAACATCTTTGGGTGCTTTATTTCTGTTTTGAATTTTTGATTCAGTTATCTTATTAAGAATTTCATCAGCAGTTTAATCGCGGAAAGGTGAAAGAGACAAAGTTACTCTTAATTATATTAGTGAGACTATTTCCTTGCATAACTGTTCAATCAAAATATTAAGATAAACTGTATGATATTTAAAAAAAAGTAACGGGCAATGAACAGGCATTAATCACAATTGTAATTTAAGTAGCTAAGTCAAAGGTAAGTAAATTGCAATGTATTCCTGCCTTAATAATGATTTCCTGTGAACTTATTTACATTTTGAACTAGTATCGCTCTGGGTTATCTCAGATTTATCTCAACAGAACAATAGTTGTTTCGAGGTCAGAAACATTTAATTGATTAAGTAATAGTTACATTTAGGCGACTTTGTTAAAGTCGTGTGCAACCGGTGGATGCAAGAGGCTGGCTGTCGTTCAGTGTGGCGAATAAGGGGAAGGCTGCACATAGGTGCAGCAGTGGACGTCTTCAAGCTGATTATGCCAAACTTGTTTTTGCTGATGCTGCCGTGGCAATTTAAAAATTTTTTTTGCTTAGTTTTTGGCAGTAATTATATTCTTATTATTATGATGATTTAAAATATGTATAGCTCAAAACAAGTCCTAGAAACAGGATTATTACAGGAATAAAGAACATGATTTCCTGACCAGTTAATTTTACTTAGTTCTTATTTTGCGTATTGGTCTTTTCGCTCTCCTTTAGTTCAGCCCACAGATCAGCCTAACAGCCAACAGCATAATGTCTATTATATAAATAAATAAATAATAAATATCTGGGACATTATTGCACACACACGGTCATCTGACCCCAAACTAAGCAAAGCTTGTAATATGGCTGCCAGAGACTGATATACGTACATAGATATTTTTTAAATACATACTTATATAGATATTAACACCCAGACATAGAACAAACACAAATATTCATCACATAAATGTTTGTCCTAGATGGGAATCGAACCCACGCCCCCAAGCACAGAACGTAGGTTCACTACCAACTGAGCCACCGGGGCATATATTATATTCGTTTTGATCTGTATTTCCGTGCCCATACTTATTATATTTCTATGGTTACTGAACACGCGTCTATTCGTTTTGATCTGTATTTCTTCATCGACATAGACAAATGTCAATGACACTTGACAAAATATATGGAACAGCAGATTTTTTTTTCTCGTTTTCCGGGTTGGTCCCTTAGTAAAAGTTGTTCACAATCATGAGTACTATGAGCTCCTTTCGGCTTAGCATACTCTTTCGTTATAACCCTGTATGTCTATTGTTACTGAACACGCGTATGTCTTGAGTATTAGTTACTTGTATTATTACGCCGGCTCCCTTGATTCAGCCATCTCATTCACACTTTTTCATCATTTTCAGGGTTCCGTAGTACTAAAAGGAACCCTTATAAGTTCGTCATGTCTCTCTGAATCCTTAACAGCATTATAACTTCCAAAGTTATAAACTTACATGCATGAAATTTTGTAAAATAAGGGTAGCTCCCATACAAGTAAAGAGATTTCGCTGTACCCGTCACGTGCGGTGTCGTTGAACAGGTTTTTTCAATTTGACAATTTTTAAAGAATAAAAAAAATCATAATTTTATATAAATAGGGTGGCTGTTTTATATTAATAGGACATACATGTAAAAATGGGATAGAAAAAAAAATGTTTCGCATGTCCGCCACGTGTTGGGTATCATTGAATAGGTCTTTTAAAATGATGTTAAGGTTTCCTACACCATTTTTTAATCAGATTTTTATCGTTTGGGAAATACGGGCCGACAAAGTTGCTTGCAATGTGTGCACCCCCTCTGCCGTTTCTGAACTATGCATCTCAGAAACTTGTTATCTTCCACTTTGTTAGACCGTAGTGAAAACTTTCTTTTAAAATTATTCTGGGCAACATCTGATAATGACTTTTTGAGATAAGCGGAAAAAACGGATAAATACTTCAAACGTGCTACGCGCCTACGGAACCCTACTAAGCATAGCCCGACATGCTCTTATTTTTATTTAATATAAACATTAGAGAGAGGAAATTATTTTACGAAGTATTTTAGGATGTTGAGAAAGTGCAAACGAGATGGCTGAATAACAGGAGCGTATCATGCAAGGTATTGTATAAGCAAAATGGCGATAGTCGTTTGATCTTGTGTAACATTCCCACATCGATGCCCGCTCTCATTATGTTCCTCCATTCGTGTGCGTTTGACCGTAAACTGTGAATCTGGGACACCAATTCTCGCGCCAAATTGGTTTAATTCTGGGCGACAATGAGTTTTATTGGTCGCTTGATTATCTTTGGTGGCACCGCTAAGGTTTTGGTCTAAGTACCTTCCCTCGCGATTTTTCAGAGTTAAAAAGTAATCCTTGTCCGTCCGCTTGATGCAAACTATCTCTTTGCCAAATATCATGAAGATCGGTTCAGCCGTTTAGTCGTGAAACGACAACAAACTGACAGGCATGACAGAGACACATACATACCTCCCTATTTTTCGCATTCATAAAATTTGTGAGAGAACTAAGTAACCTGACAGGACTAAAACTATAATTATTCATCTTTTTTCATTTCAATGTATGAGAAAAAGATGTCAGTATTGGCTGTTTGACCAATTATGGAAAATATTTAAAAAATATTCTTTATTACCTAAGAATATATTGGTGAACGTTTTTCCACACAGCGCCATCTAGCCCCAAATTAAGCAAGCTTGTACTTTGGGAACCAGATAACTGATATAATATACTTTTTTTTGTAAATACATACATAGAAACACCCAGACAAAGAACAAAAATCCATGTCCATCACACAGATGTTTGTCTTGGGTGGGAATCGAACCTGCCACTTACAGCTCAGAAGGTGGAAATCCACCCACTGAGCCACAAGGCTAGTCAAATAGGTCGAATAGTTAGTTTAAGTTTATTACACAATATGCACACTACATTGATATTTCCGGGAGATCTACTGTATATTATCAATACAAATCAATGTTAAAATTAAAATTTTTAAAACCGCGCCAAAAACGCTGATTCTGTAATGGCGCTGGTCTGGTCATATAACATGTGTGACGTCACACGCAAGTAAACATGTCGATAACCGTAGTAAAACAGTGCAGCTGAAGTGAATTTCAAATATCAATTAAAACACCCAAAAAAATAAAACGTGAACAACAGTCGAGGCAGAAAGTTTACTTGCGTGTGACGTCACCAGAGTTGCAACCAATCACAGGGCGTTTCTGTCTAAGAATACAATTTCAAAAATTAATATAGTATTTTTCGTGTAATTAACAACAAATATACATACCTATTTAAGTTTAAAGTAAAGTGAAATATGTTTTTTGCGCTGTTATCAGATAGGATGACCACAATTTGTAGTATATTTACAAAGTTGTCAAATTTAGTTTAGTCCGGAAAATCGTATAACAGAATCGACATTAGTGTTCGATCTTTTTATTTTTTGCAGGAGTACTATTACCTATTCTGAGTCGAGAGCCTAGATACCATTAATTGCATAGTTACAAAAGCAGACAGAATACTAATTCATGTTGACTCATAAAGTTACATGACTAGAATTCTAGATAATTATTAGCTTTTAAATTATCATTAATCTCGTTTAGGTAGACTGTATTTATTTATTTCTTATCATCGTCGGCCTGTATGGATCAACTGCTGGGTATGACGATACCCGGCTTCTTCTCACTTTTGCCGTTTTGCCCTCTGGGGTCAATTTTTTTTTGTCGTCCCGTCCGACCGGTGCAGTGGTGTACCGCAGCAGTTTTTTTTTTTTATGTTACTCGGTGACGAGACTAGCAAGCCGCTCACCTGATTTTAAGCGTCACGCGTTGACAACCATTTCTTATTCTTATTCTTATTCGAGATGGGGGCGATAAGTCCTGCACTGACGTCCCGCATGGGGTGTATTGTGCATGTCTCGGTAAACACTACAGCAGGCCTAGCACGGGCGCCGGGATAAATTTTGTCCACCGTATTTATCCCACGGGAACGATACGGATGTATCCATTTTCTAGCTTTGTCACGTTGACGCGAAGACAAAACGGGCGGACATAACTTTACCTGCAGGGCCCAAAACGTAAGGTCTACATTGCGACGATTGCTAGGTTCAGTCCCCGACGCTGCACGACAATGAACAGTATAGGTTCACGGTTGCCCAGCGTCGTCGGCTGAACCTAAAAATCATCGCAATAAGTACCTCACGGTATATATGACTACGGGCCCAGGGCAATACTCCTAGACCTTCACTACGCCTAGACAAGACACGTGTCCTAGTCCCATTCAATTTTCACACTTATGTTAACACATTGCTATAGGTTTACTTAGGTATTCGTTTAGGCTTAGTTTGCTGAAACGCTAATTTCATCAAAACGTTAGGAAAATTCACTAACTCTCTCTATTGCACGTACGAGAAATAGAGCTATACACTTTCAAATAACGAATGCGCTAAAACCTCGCGGAAGGACTAGCCTCTTAAATAGTTTTTCGCTTCAATGGTTGGGGAAACTCAATAGGTGTACATTTTAACGAGACCAGCTAATTAATGACGAGCCATATAACATTGATTCACTTTGTACGCTATTAATTCATGTTTGTTTAGGATGCCAGGCATGTATCCACGACCAACTAATATGGTAAAGTTGGCCGAATGATTGAACTAAACATTTTCAGCGGTTGATTGTTGGTTTTATTTTGAAAATACGACGGTAGCTCCTACATTGAACTTTACACATAAGTTGGTCGGTGTGGGCATTTTGTTAGTACTATCGTTATGTTCTCTGACAATGACGCGTGGGTTGCCGGCTCTAAAAATAACCTTCGAGGATGCTGGCTCTTTTGTTTACCTTTAGAGTTGTTTTTTACCACCACAGTATTTTCAAAACCAAATTGACAATCACTCGAAAACGTTTATTTGATCACACACATTACAGAATACATTATGATGTGTTGTACCATCGCACGGCCCCATAGAGATTCACTATTCACGGCATCATAAAAACTATTTGTCTGAATTTCCATTTTTCTCGATGACATTTTTTTTTTCTTTAAATTCCATTTTAACATATCAGACCGTTTCCATGTAGCTGTAGCCTGTAAAGGCTAAGGTCACCGTCCATTTATCAACGCTGCACCAGACCAGCGCCGCCGCCTCGCCTCACAAACGCGTGAATGAAAAACAGAGTTATAATATTTATTTATTTATTTATTAAATTATAATATTTATTTATTTATTTATTAAAACAGACGTGACAACACCCTTACAGTCCAGGACCAATTCGATGTTACAGTTAATTTTATTTTATTACATTAATATTTATTAACGATTTATTTTTACACAAAGCCTATAAGCGGCAAAAAGCGGCGGTAATATGCGGCATAAAGTATTTTAGATTTGTAAGCAAAAATAGTGTACCGCGCGAGGTCACCGCTCTGTCCACTCGATATCGACTTTGCTAATCGAATCCTATCTGCTGGCGCCTGCAGGCCCGCGCGCTTATACTTGTCGTGCATAACGCGCGGTGCTCGAGCGGCCGCCTCATTGACAGCGCGCGGGCCAATCGCGGGACACGGCGGCGGCGCTCTTCCTGCAATGTTTAGTGTAGAATGCAGTAAAGCGCGCGGATGACGAGTCGATACCGCTAGGGCGCCTCGTGGACAGCACGCGGGCGCCGGGACGCCGGCAAACTCTTGAGATTGCTGATCGGGAGCTGGTAAGGTGTTGGTCTGGCGCGGAGTTGATAAATGGACGGCGAGTTTTATTGTCCTCGTCCGTACCCTTTAAGTTGCTAACAGAGCTGACAATCACGGAACGCAGACGCAGGAGAGAAAATAAGAGGACATTTCTCACTGTTTTGTTAAACGGCAGTCGGCTCCAACCGAGTTGTTACGTGTGAAAAGCTAATAGGTACACATATACACCCGTATCATTCATAGTTGCAACCGCTTTCACATAAAAATCACCTGAACAATTTAACAAATCCCTTAGGCCGGAACTCACCTAATTGGATTTTACTATGCGCGCCGATAAAATAACTTTATTGCCTATTATACAGGTTGTCCCAGAAGTTGACGTCAAGCCGGAAAAAGGTCCAATTGTCTAGCAAGTGTCCATTTTGAAATCCTTATTAAATGTGCCAACTTTTAAAGTTACTTGCCAAACTAGCGTAGTAACTTTTTTTTTCAGTATTGTTTAAACCCAGTTTAAATTGGGCGAAGTATTAATGTTGAATACTTAGTTGGGAAAAAGTGATATTTTCTTCCAAGTTGGGGCAGTTGGATTTAGATTTTAGGCAACAATTACAGAAGTAATACAAATAAAATTGAAAATAAATAAAGATTTGTAGTAACAACTTAAAAGACCATCACATGGTGTAGATTTTCTGTTTTTTTTCTAAATGTCTGTAATTTAAAAAATACATAACGTATTTTTTTCCGTCTTGGCGTCGGCTTCTGGGACAACCTGTATAAACTGTTCCAGTTTTATACTCTAATCATCGTAACCGCTAATGTGTAGTGCTCCAGTACTGGTTCCAACTAACTAAAATACATTGTCATTACGAGTATACGTGCCCATAGAGTGTTCAAAGTATTCGACGTGAAGATCCGAGACTTGATACTGTTTTTCAGGTATGGCTCAGTGGTAGCGCGCCTTCCTTTTCGGCAGGAGCACCCACGTTTGATTCCCGGCCGGGTATATGAATGATGAAATTAAATAATCGCTCTGGGTGCTTGTTATTATCTTTGTGTGTTCCATCCCCGACGCAGGGAAACCTTTTGGGGAGCTAAGACTGAAGCGTTATATTTTGTATGGCATGTCTTACTTTTATAAGATAATGTCATCATCCTCAGGTCGTGTTGACCACAGCTGGATTTAAGTCTCTCTGACCATACAAGTAACTAGTTGACAGCTTATTGTATCTATTCCCTCCTTACGAAAATATTGTGCGCAAAATAGTTTACTCTCGCCAATTGGTGCTCGATCACCGGGGAGCATACGCCTGTAATGTATAAATCTAAGATTCGATTTTGAGGTTCACTTTACAATACTGCTTCACTAACTGACGAGCATTCGCATGTAGTGTAACAATCTAGTTTCGATTTTGAGCATTAGCCTTCAACCGAATCAGTTGTTTATGTTCGGTTCTCCTCACTCACTGATGTAATGTTACAAATTATACCATTACAGCTGCTCTGTAGTCCTCATTCTCTGATATAATGCTCGAATCTGAACTGTTAAATTACAGGCGAATGGTCGCCTGTAATCGATTAGCCCACGACATGTATAAAGCGACCAGCTTATGTGTAGATGTTGATAAATAAAGAAACATAAAAATTATGTTCAGTTCAGTAGGCAGCTTCAGTTTTGTTTAGAAAATTCTACGCATAAGTTGTCCGTCGTTGTTGTTGTGTTATTAGGACCTTAAAAACAAAACACTGTCAAATCATCGTAACCGCTAATACTGATGCTTACTGTTTTATATCTAGTTTTCTTAAAAAGTTTTTTTTTAATGAAGTAATTATAACCACTGCGTCTTCTAGTTAACTCATAGATTCAGTAATATTATTTAATTCTTATCCTTATTCTTACTGTCTCATTGCGTGTGTTTGTAAATAAGAACTATTTATGATTATAGGTGTACAGTAAAAAGTTTGTCTATCTATACGTTGAAGAATAGGCTTAGACAGGCATTCACTTTCTTTGTCTAACACAGTATTGACATTACGAAGTTCAATAAATCCTCGTGTCCTTTCCGACGACAAGTGGCGCACGGCACGCGCCCCTGACTGCTTTGTAAGAGCCCTATAGAAAAAATGAGTGTCTGGTTTGAAAGAAAAGTTAAATAGGTGTAAACTAACTAATTAAACTAAACTAACTAACTAACCAACCAATTAAAATCTTTGAGTCAAAATTTAATTATACACTTTTATTTGTGCTGTCAAACTTCTCGGCAAAGGACTCCCAAACTCCTTAAAATTACGATCATCCGCCAGATTCTGAACAGTTTGCCTGAACAAGTAATATTATTAATAGAAAAACAAAACAAAACCCGACTGCAACATGTAGCTTATGTTACTCCGGACGGCTCGGCGTAAAGAGGAATCCAACGACACCCACTCGCAAAATCGGTTGAACCATTTAGGCTACTGTATGTAATAATATATGTAATAATATATAGGTAATAATATAACACAACACAAACATACTTAGGTATATACTTATATAAACCCCAAAAACATTAATCTCCTTGGGCAGTAGGGTAAAAATGGAACGAATTCGGCTTCGTTCACGTTATTATCTATCCAGTTTTGGTCTGTATTCTGCAAACATAGTTTAATTGGTACACACATAATTATTGATGAGCGTTAATTTTTTCCATACAGGAATGTACAAATACTTGCCACATGTGCCGCAATCGTGGACCAAAGTACTCACTGTGACCTTTCCGCGGTAAAGCTCCAGGCCGAGCCAAGTTTGTAACGGGGCCAACAAGGGGTGGTTGTTCTTTGACATCAATGCCGCTAAACTAAAAGGAACAGTAAACAACTAAAAGGCTAATAGTAACCATTATACTTCAATCTGTCCGTACGATCAATTTGTTTTATTAGTGTGATCGTGAAAGAAAGACGAAGTTTATCATACAAGTCAATTATTAAATAGGCGCGATAACCTTTTCCTCCTCACTTTTTTAATCGTTTACCTCGTATAATAACAGAAGTCAAGTCACTATTCGCGATGTCCAGTTGTTTTGACTACGTCCGATCCATTGTACGTTCATTAGGCTGACCATCACCGCTCGTGTCTCACATTTACAAGCTCGCATCCGCATCTGATAAAATCGACCTCAACCTGCAGTGTTTAAAGTTAAATATCCATTGTGGTAGTGAATTTGTGATAATATCACCATGTAGTGGTAACGACCTGATGATGTGGTAAAGTGAAAAAATTGTGATATTTAGTTGTAATCAACAGCATCATGGCAGCTATCGTCATCCGAGGAAAGGTAATGGTCGTGTAATAATTAAAGTTACTTGCATCTAGTTGCAAGCGACTATTGAATTAAATGCTTTCTTTTTAGGACACACTTTTGCATTTTTGTTGTGTTATCAGTGGTTTATTATTTGTTTTGTATTTTTTAATGCTTAGTATTATATAAATTATTATCTTTGCAAATAATCAAAGATCTATTTACAATAATACACTTTTAGTTGTAGGATTCTTTTGCAGAGTGCGCATGGGGAAGTACCTCACCTTTATCAGTTAATCACCAAGCAGTAGTGAGCAAACATTACTGTGTTCTTGATTGAAAGGCAATGTTTTCTATTGAAATTACTGGTCATAAAGCGATCTGAAGTGTTTTTTATCGCAGGATTAAAAGCGCATACTGCATTTACAGCGCATGGTTTTAAACTGTTGAAGGTCATATTCTGGGTGACCCTGAACTGTTACTTACCACCAGGCGAGCGACTTGTTCATTTCCCCAACAACTTTCATAAAAAATAGATCGTACAACCAATGTGATGTATTTTTTTTTCAGTATAAGCCATAGCCAGTTAGTTGGGCTTTTATAATTTTATTTTCCATGTGCTACATTTCTCTTAGTAGGTATACCCGTCTCCTTCAGCAATATCACCCAAGCTTTTCAATCTTTTCATATACAAATACCTATTGTACGGTCAATAACAAGTATTTAAATAACGAAAAGGATAACTTGCTTGCGGTCGTCATGATTCATAGGATGGAAGGATGGAACACAATACACCAGTATTAGATTCCTACTGCCGCCCGGCAGACGTACCATCTCGTCCATTTTAAAATTAATTGTTTTCGAACCATTTTTTCCGGTGTAGAGACTAATTGATTGATATCTTATCTGTGATAGTGAAAATGACGTTCGGAAAGTATTCGCAGATATTACAAAAGGTAAACTAAACTTCCTGTTCGTCATAACTGTAAAAGTATACATTTTTTGTATTTAAGTATTGGCTTAAAATAAGTTCCTGCAACTGGTTACGACGTCCACTGCTGAAAATAGGCCCCTTAGAACGCCACACAGAACGACAATCTGCCATTTGCATCGACCGGTTGCCCGCGACTTTAAAATGTCGTCGGTCCACCTGGTTGGAGACCGTGCCTACGCTGCGTCTAACGGTTCGTGCTCGCCACCCAAGAACCTTTCTTCCCCATCGGCTACCGGTTTTTCGAGCGATGTGGCCTGCCACTTCAGCTTGCAAACCCAGAGAGTTCATGTTTCTTAATTATTATCTAACAAATTATGTACAGACGTCATCACCCTAAGACCTAGAGACCTGAGTTTAGCACCACAGTGACCAATGCTTCTGGTTACAGGCATCAGGAGCTGTAAGACCAACCTAAGACAGAAATCCATAACTTTAGAATCAAGCTAAACACGGGCGTCCGAAATCAGAGCTATGAGACAAACCTTTAATTGCCAACCTAAGGCCTAACCACCCAAGTTTAGCATCGTGCTAAAAATAATTTTGGTTACAGGCATCAGGAATCGGGCTTCTAAGACCAAACTAAGACCCAAAGCCATAACCTAGCTTCAAGCTAAACATGGGCGTTGGAAAGGATTAATCCCATCTAGCCCGGAAAAAAAAGTCCATTTGGGAAAAAAAAGTTCCATTGGACCCGGTGAACAAAAAACGTTCCATCGGCCCCAGTGACATGTTCACCGGGTCCGATGTAACTTTTTTTGTTTCATCGGCCCCGGCAGCACACGCACTTCGGATTCGCTCCGCTACCACTTCCTTGCTTGCGTAGCGTAGGACGTTTAAAGTATTTATAAGTTTTTACCACCTATCTTCAATAATACCCCAGATACAATACAATATAACTTTATTATACCAAAAAGACAATTAAACTTTAAAAAAATAACAATAATATTAAAAAAAAAAAAAAGCGGTAATATAATGGTTAACGTTTTTTATCCTTACTTTACATGACAGCCACCACTTAGAAATAAAATTATGTTTTTTTTTTTATTCTTTCAAAATTGTTACCTTTAAAAGACCTATTCAACTTCTTCCCACATGGTGGGGTACAGCGAATTTTTTTTTATCTCTACATGTATGGGAAGTACACTAAATACACAAAAAAAACTATTAAATTTTTTGATACTGGAGTTATATACTTAGACTATCGTTGTGCAAAATTTCATGCATGTACGTTTTTAACTTTGGATAAATATATTGGTAAAGGATTCAGACAGACAGACGGATATGATCAGCTCATAATGGTTCCTTGTAGTACTACGGAAACCTAAAAAACGCTCTCCCGAAAATTTATTACAAACTAATTGTTACCCGCGACTTCGCGTGGACATAAAAATGTATTCTATGTCCGTCTTTGTGATATTAAGTAACTCCTTATTAAATTTTATCAAGATCCGTTCAGCCGTTTAGCCGTGATAACGCAACAAACGTCCAGACAGAGAGACAAAATTGCTTCCTATAGTTCCTAGATGGCATTTTTGTGCATTTTTTGACGTTTTGTATGGACTGAAAGTTGTAATGTAGGAAGTTCTGAATCGCGCAAACGAAGTACCAACGTATTCATCTTCAAACATGGAAGCTGGTATTAGTTGCTGGTGGCTCATATTGGTCCTGATACGACTGCGATATTCCTTTGAATTATAATATTAGTTAGGATGAGACCTACAGAAATGACCTAACCAAGATGGTCTGCGCATGTTATGATGTAGTAGTAGACAAGGGCCACTCATATTTTATTTTGACATCAGTAAGAGAAGATTGCTGTTTTATTGTCTGACTTTCCAATGTTAATATCAGGTAATTAATTAACGTCACAATAACTAGTTGTTAATTATTTGTTCTAACTTTCTCCTAAAGTTTCTTCTCGCGGGTTACGTAAGTTGCGATAATTATATTTAGAACACTTACATTCAGTAGAAGTCCCTAACACTTTTTACTATTTAATATAACAAATGTGAAAGTTTTAGATGTTTGTTTTATTATAATTACTAGCAGCGCCCCGCGGTTTCACCCGCTATTTTACAAAAACCGAATATTTTTACGGGATAAAAAGCCTATGTGTTAATCCAATGTGTTAGCTACCTCCATACCAAATTTCATTCAAATCCTTTCAGCCGTTACAGAGTTGAACGGGAACAATCACACTTACATACTTACAAACTCACACACAAACTTTCGCATTTATAATATTAGTGTGATAACCCAATGACGCCGGGTCTCTTTATTTACAAGGGCAGATGCTAGCAGATGGTACGTAATTATCATGGACATTAAAAAATATAATTATAATTATAAAAAAAAATGTCTTCCTAATAAAAAATACGGTCAAAAAAAAAAAGAGTCTAAAAATACTCAATATTATCTCGAATATTGTATTGTGGTCCACTACTTCAATGTACGAAACTGATAATGGATTTAGGGGACATAAAGGATGGAAATAAACATTAATAAAATATAAAACAACTGCCTATGACACACGGAATAATGTAATGATTCTAGTGATACCACAACACCCTAAAAGCATAATACTCATATTTGCGTAAACGTGTAAAAATAAGATGTAACGAAGTGGTTGCTATTTTCTGACATTTAAACGTGAACTTTAAGCTAAATATCAGCGTAGTTTGTATGAGACTACCACTTGACTACATATACGTACTCGAAGCATAAGCCAGCTATACAAGTGTGGGAGACAGAGACAAGTTTAGTATCATCGTGCGTTGACCTATGACTTTGTGATTGTATCCATAATACTGTTGAAATTATGACACTAAATTAATACATACAGATTTTAAGAAAATATAGCAAGAAAATAATAATAGGTGTCGTGGAGAAGGGCATAAAATATCTACATACATACTTATAAAACAACGTCTAATATAAAACTGTTACTTCTGTGGTTAGCTTGTGTTTAAGCTTTCCTCCCTTTGAATATGCCGAGCAGAATGCTTAGATTTGCACTGGAAGATCCCAACGCTACCTAGCCGATTAAAATAGTTCGGCCACTTGTATTCGGTTGCCTTGACGACACTGGCACAACGATTTAATGTACTAATTCTGCATACTTTTACGTTTCAGTAGGTATAAAATGTCTTGGGACAAAGAAAAAACCCTTTTCTTTACATGTAATTTGTAATGTAATTGCTCGACATAGGGCTTTAGGGCTTACCTTATAAGCGCGGTAGATACGTACCCTTATAATTATTAGAAGCTACTAAATAACACTTTTCTTACATATTGTTTTGTACGGAAATTCGTTGCCTCCCAGAACTTCTTAGCATAACATTTATTTGTTACGCTTAATGATCACAATTAGTTCTGGTAACAATACCGACAGAATTTCAGTTAGAAAATACATTATTCTTAAAGTAATGTTGAGATTTCTTCATATTAATAAAATTGTACGATTGTCCGTTTGATCATTTAATTTTTTACTTATCACAAATAAGCTGAATATCGTTTTTACCCGACTGCTCATGAAGGAGGGTAATGTTTTTGGGGTGTATGCGAGTATAATTATAATGTTTGTGTGTTCCTTAATTACCTCTTGTAGCCTAAACGGCTTGACCGATTTTGACGAGTAAGGTATCATTGGATACCCCTTTACGTCCGGAGTGACATAGACTACATTTTGCAGTCGGGTAATAAGATTTTCCTTTAATAATATTACTTGTTGACAGTAAGTAAATACGTCATTGTAAGTTTTGGTAATCTGGGCCCCTATTCGGAGAAATGACATTTTATCTCGGTCACTCTCACTCCCGTTAAATTCTAAATTAGAGAGACAGTGACCGAGATAATCTCGAGCGCAAAGGAATAGGGTCCAGGTAGTAAGTGATCAGTTTGATGTAACACATTATTAAAACCAGCATGGTGGTATTTTCCAATGGTATGAAATATACTGCGGTATTATATATTATGTAGTTCGTATTTCATATCCTCCATAATAACATTGCTGTATGCTCGGCATCAAATTACAAGACCGAGTGAGAAATATTGAAATCAGGCGTCGCACTAAGGGTCGTGACATTGGGACGGCAATCACGAAACTCAAATGGAGTTGGGCAGGACACGTTGCCAGGCAAAGTGATGGCAGGTGGACTAAAACGGTAGCGTACCGGTAAACGAGGCATTGGTCGCCGTCCAGCTCGTTGGGATGACGATATTGTAAAAATCGCGAGTCGAACCTGGACAAGATTGGCACAGGATCGGGATGAGTGGCGTACAAGAAGAGAGGCCTATGCTCAGCAGTGGGCGATTACGGGTTGAAAATGATGATGATGAATTTATGTTATTTATTTATTTTATTTTTCCAGCACAGTGTCATGATCTTCCTATAGGTATCATTGCTCGCACCCCAGTCTACTTTATCTAGTCTTAACATATCTTTACATTTACATCTTCTTTATCTTTATCTTTATCTTTAATATACTTAACCTTATGTTTTTAATGTTTATTTATAACTAATATTATTATATTTTTTTAATGTTTTCCCCCATCTCTTTTGGTAACAGTCCCGTGCGTCTCAAACGGCTTTATCACTGAGCACTGTTCTTTTTTGTCGCATATTAAACACAGAATTCTCTTTGTTAAATAATGTCTTTGATATTATCTATTATCCCTTCTCTTCACAATATTTAATTTATATTGTGAAGTTGATGTTGTAGTGTTTTGTGCGTAAAATAAGTGTTTTTCTTTCTTTCTTTCTTAATATTACCCGAGTATTCATGATTTTTACCCGTCTGCGCAAGAAGAAGAGTAATGTTTTTCAAAAGAGCAGCACAGCTCAGTACCTTTTTTTGTGTACTGGATAACTATACGCAAATCTTTTTCGTGCTGGGCACGAAAAGACACGGGACATTGTTAGTAATAAACTTTCTTTAAGAACGAGGTGCTTACAAGGAAAATAACAAATAACGAGGCTGTCAAAATTCAACAGAAACTTGGACCGTACAAAATCGTGTCTCGTTTTTATTGTTTTCGAAACGAGTAGAGCAACGTTTCTTGTAATGAGGCGTTTTCCAAAAAAAAAGAAAACCTGGTAATAAAAGTACCCAATAGATAGCGTTAGGTGTACCTTGAGGTTTTTCTGTCACTGTCAAGACATGAAAGACAAAAAAATGTACGTGTGCCTTTTGTTTTCTCGTGTTTTTTGGCTCCACATGTGTATTTAGACAATTTCAAGTAACGTAATTATGTATTTGACTTCATTTGAAATATTACAATAGTTGACACTGTCTAAATACACAACGTGTGGAGACAAAATCTACGATTTAAAAAAAAAAAACAAAATATTTCTACAGAAATGACAATGACAGGTAAAACGATAGGTCTATTACGCCATCTATTAAGTATTTTAGAACATTTTTTTATTTTTTTTGAAAACTTTTTATGTTTTGTTCGAAATTGGTGAACAGCCCTAAGTTCAAACTGTGGTTTAGTTAGAGATATTAGAAGTGGACTTTTTATGAACGGTGGACATTTTGAAAATGTGCATAAAAATCTAGTACACTATTTCTCTCTGCGTGTCTTGGCAAGGATGTATAGCCCGTATACACGAACTATCACAGAATCACAGTTAGAATTGTTGAAATAACAGTTGTGTCGAATTTGTTTCAGGATTCCTGTCGTCTGGTCGGCGGCTCGAAGTTCTACGAGATGATGGACGGGCCGGGCACCGCGGACGTCTCCACACCCTCGCCCACTGAGAAACACGACTGCATGAAGCCTATCGACAGCGAAGACGAAGGTACGCCACTTCAGACCACGCTCCCGGCCATACATATAACTATTATAGTATCTATAAGTTTCACAAATTTTCAACATTTTTTGAGATACACCGAGTGGGATTTAAAAAAAAATAGTCCTTATAAGTTATATTTAAATACCATTGCCAATGTTTTAAAGCGATTTTCATTTTTTTTTTTTTTTATTCTGGCGAAGGAAATGGAAGATCTCGAAAAATTTGTTATTCCCCTTCGTCAAAATAGAAAATCTTCTATCTATATAATCAATTACCGTACTAACTTAATTTTAAAAGGTTTAAAATAAAATAATATATAGATAGCTGTCTCGTAAAAACTCAAAAAAGGCACGACCGAATTGAACTTTTTTATTTTGTTGTGTACGTTTCAAGTCTGGAGTGTTTTACGCGGGCGAAACCGCGGGGTAGCTAAAGTTATAATAAAAGTTTAATTTAATGGCCTTGAAACATTAGTATTGGTATTCTAATGATATTTTTTTATTTCCTAATAACGTTTTTTTTTTATCTTATTTTTTTTAAAATACTCTTTCGAGACAGCGTTTAGGGTAGTGGGCTCTTAAAAAGAAAGATATGAAACGTGTGATGGCTCTGTACTTTTCTTCAAGGTAAGTGATGGACAATCGTTTCGGAGTTTTTAAATTACTTAAAGCTTCTATTGTAGTAAACAAATTTACCGCTAGAGAAAAGATTATATAGATGGAACAGAACTCAGTTGTAAATAATACTCGAATCCAATAACTCGAAGGTCGCAGGTTGTTTGTATTAAGTTTGCTGTGATTGTTGAGGTCGCCATGGATACAGTAGTTTCTCAACTCGGGGAGGGTGGTAATTCACACTAATACTATAAATGCGAAAGTTTATGTGTAAGTAGGTAAGTATGTAAGTGTGTTTCTTCCCGTTCAATTCAATAACGGCTGAACGGATTTGAATGAAATTTGGTATGGAGGAAACTTACACACTGGATTAACACAGGCTACTTTTTATCTCTTAAAAATATTCGGTTTCTCTAGAATAGCGGGTGAAACAGCGGGGCGCAGCTAGTCATATCATAAAAAAGCTCATATTGAAGACGAAGATGTCTGTATGAGTGGCATTACGAACTATTGGTTGAGTATTGGTCATGCTAGAGCTAAAGATTAGAAAATCTTATATAGATACAAGTTAGTTTGAAGGCCGTTGTTGTTTAAACATTGAGCCACAGAGCCAATATTTGTCAAAACATTACATAGTTCAATGACGAGCAAAAGTTAAATTTTAAAAGGTATAAAATAAATTAAAGGTATAAAATAATAAAAATAATTGTATAATTTGATAAAAATGTGATAAATTTGCAATATTTTTTTCAATTATATTTTCACTTTTACTCATTTTGTTTTTAACGCGAGACTGCCGCTGCTGTCCGATATACTACAGTAAAATATTAATAGATGATGTTTTCATTAAATTATGTTAAAACATTATTTCATTAACGTGTCTCGATGGTAGTGAAATTCTCCCTATCCCTTATAGCTGTGAAAATAGCTGATTTTCGATTCTCGGTTCTCTTCAAGATTGTCAGATATGTGCGGTGGCGGTGGCCGAATGAAATTTTGAAAGTTACATAACAACTGCGTTATATTACTTATTTCCAGACACTAAGAACACCCTCTAGAAACCTATCCCATGACACATTCATCTATCAGATATCTATAACCCAGTTCGTAGTGTGCGTCATATCAGTTTGCGTCAAAGGACATACTGCCGTAGATATTCATGTGAACCGTCATATTACGTACGAGTGCGTCTCAAGTACCATCGCAGTTACTTAGTGCTATTTCGTGCCTTATTATTCAATGAATGACGTTTCTAACTTTGGTCGTGGTTGACGAGTTTCTTGCGTTATTCCTTGTTATCTTGTGGTGATGGTATTAATTACCATATGATGTCATACTAGAGAATAAGTCCCTAGAATACAAAGATATGTTAAAACGATTGATGTTGGTTACAAAAAAAATACCGGATTTTACCTACACCAGATACACATTTTATAAATACCGACTTACTAATTTAAACCCTATTGTCCTTGTGGCAATGCCGAATGTAGTTTTCAATACTAAAGGCCTATATGCACAGATAACTGAAATAGTAACTATAATTCTTGTATAGTCTATGGGTCGGGACATTTTCCGCACTGACCCAAATCTAATTATCTTTGTTAGAACAGTAAACTCGTAAAAAAAAGTAGCTTATGGGTCGGAGACAGACATAAGCTACTTTTTTTTACGAGTTGACTGTTTACTGTTTCATATATCTATGCAAAATATCGGTATAGATAACGCGACAAACACCTAGACAGGGAGAGACAGAGTTACTTTTGCATTTAGAATATTAGTTTATGATTAAGTAATCCTGTTAACGACAAAAAAAAAACGAAAAAAATGCTGTGTTCATAAATGGCAAAGTAGATTTGATAAAAAAAAACCCAAACCCCAAAAATATAAGCTCTACGAAAAACCTTTGTCAAATTGTTTTCATTTCTCTAGTTTTGTGTATTTTTTGTTTTGCTTTAACTTAAATAACTCCCACTACTGTTAATAGAATTGTAGACATAGAGAGATGTCGATGTTTAAACTTTTAGATCGTAACACTATTAAAATATCTCTTGTCTTTTTAATTGCAGACGAGGAAAGCAACACCTGTAGGAAGTTTAGTCATGTACAGTTCTGTCATAGTAAACCACAAAACAATGGACGTCAACGACTTTTAACGATCATTATGACATTGTCAGTTTCAGATGTAGACCAAGAATGCACAGTGTTCAGTGGCGTGAGCTACCTCGGCGCTCAGAACATATCGGATCCCAAGTCGGAGAGCGACATCCAGCGGATCATGAAGGAACTCAGCTCCATGCCAGAAAGTCGAGATGGAATTGCCGTCTCTATTTCCATCCCTGTCTGCTCACAGGGACTAGTAGTGTGAGTGTCAGATACTTGTCCCTGTCACACTTAGTCTTGGCGCTTATAATATATCGGATTTCAAATCAGAGAAAAGAAACTAAACAACGTGTTTTTACGTGAACAAAATAGTGATAACAAAACTGGACCATGAAAACTCGAATTTGATGTCTGCAGTCCGCACTTCCATAACATCAAATAACAACTTAATTTATTGCCGGAGCAGTGTAAGAAGTAGGCCTTTTGGCATAACTGAGATAAATAAAAAAAACAATGTGCGTGTATGTATGCAAAGCTGTGCAATGTTTTCAGGGAAATTACTAGGCATAAAGGATCAGCACGACCAGCGTATTGCATTGCCGCATGACCAAAGAGTATATCATCACTATGTTTAGAAGACGGGAGTTCTATAGAAAAATGAAAAAAGGCGATTGTATGAAACATGTACTAGAACTGAATACCGATAGAGATAATACGATCAATAGAGCAAGACAGCAATAGCCGCCATTATTTCTAGTCCAGTTTTCATACAATGTTCAAGTGTCTTTTTAACCGACTTCCCAAAAAAAGGAGAGGTTTTCTATTGGTTTTTTTTTTTACTTTGCACTTGCGCCAGACAGCGCATGGCTGGCACTGTACTGCTATGGGCAAGAACTTGCCAGTATCGTTGCCCTGTTGCATACAAGAAACGTTTATGGAGTTCCTCTTCCACAGACTATATCAAGCGGACTCGAACAGCGTGATGACGCGGTACGCCGTGAACCGCATATCGTTCTACGCGCGCGGCGCGGCCGGCTCGCCCGTCGCCTCGTGCTTCGCCTTCACCTGGTCGCACGGAGAAACGAAGGAGTCGGCCGTGTACAGGTGCCACGTGTTCCGGTGCCACATCGCTGAGGCTGTTAACCAAGTGTCAAGTGAGTATAAGTAGTAGTTCGCGCCGGACTGAGACCTCGCGATCCCTATATCTTCACAACGCCTGGATCCATTCAGCTCATATTCGTTCTTAAAAATTGTATTGAAATGAACTACTTGCCTACAAAATTTCATGAAGATCGGATCAACGGTTCGCAAGTTATCATCGGACAAATATACACACAAACATACAAACATACATACAAAAGCCGATTTCTCCCAGTAAACACTGAGCCTTCGCTTCGCTCGGTCAAATATTTTACCGAGAGAAGCGTATGTCTCAGTGTAGAGAAACATATTGGCTCTTATGAACGTTTTTTCGACTATAACTTGCACACGGTTTATACGATCATCGTGAACTTTTGCAGGCAAGTCGTTAATGCAAATACAGTATATACTACACCTTCTCGGAAAACACCTCATAACTTTTTTTTTTAAATGACGGAGAAAGTACATTACTGTAATAAAATAAAAATCGGGCAGAAACGAAAATTAGTATGAAAATTCATTGTTAACGTGTTCTTATTTAAATTTTGAGTAATATCTGTAGGTCTGTAACAATGGCAAAAGCCGGCCGGACGCCACGCCGCTGAGCGTAGGTTCCAATCTTTTACATGGCCAATTCTGTGAAAGAAAACAATGAAAAGACTATTATAAGGTCCCAGATTCTTATGATTGATTTACTGGCTGCCACCTGTAAATATAAAATTGGTAACGCCTAACAGCTTAGTAACGTCCCGTCAGTCAATAATTCAGGTTACGACGGATATTTTTATATGCGATTAACGGCAGGCGCTTTTTTGCACGCGTGCTCTTTTAAATAGTGTTTTATACTCGCATTAGCTTCGCTTTTTTTTTTAAATCCTCAGGGCCTTATTCATAAAAGTTGCTTAAATTTAATCAATGCTTAAAAAGGTCTGTTTCGTTTTTGCGCGTGACATTTCACGTCAGCCTGAAGTTGACAGAGAATTTTAAGCATTGCTTAACTCAAAGCAACTTTTATGAGTAAGGTCCTTATTTTTTAGAACAGTTATCAAACAATTAGGTTTTCTTTTCTTATATTAAAAGTGATCTTTTTATCCAAATAAATGCGTTGTAGATTTCAAACTTTCCATAATGTATTAATTCAGGAACTGTGGTAGTGTTTCTGTTGAATTATGTTGCGAGACGAGCAAGACATTTTCCTGGGTGGTATACTGGATCATATACCGGGGGGTATCACACTAATATTATAAATGCGCAAGTTTGTGTATAAGTGTGTTTTTTCCGTTCAACTCTGTAACGGCTGAACCGATTTGAATGTAATTTGATATGGAGGTGCTTATACCCTGGATTAATACATAAGCTACTTTTTATCCCGGAAAAATATTCGGTTTCTGTAGAAAAGCGGGTGGAACCGCGGGGCGCAACTAGTGTTCTATAAATCGACTAGAACCACCGGAGGTTTTTCTGCGATACCGAAGCCAAGCGGGATTATGACAACCCCCTCATTTAAGGACCCTTTGCCCTTTGTTGGCAGTAGATGTCTCTGACCATTAATGATAACGTTTAATTTATTATTATTTTGAACTGTTTGATTTTAATTGATTTTATGAAAAAATTAAACAATATTAACTAAACTTAAAATTATTATATAAACTATATCATAATCTTAACATAAATATACAAACTAAAACTACAAACAAATTTAAAATAAATTATAATGTTGACTTCAAGATTCAAAACTGCACTGCGGTCGTCACATCAGTGCTACAAAACTAATATTGCTCTATCCGTGACCGCTTTCCACCTGATTATTGCCAAAGTCCACTGCCCCAATAATGTTAAATCAGGACACATGATTATTTTCAATTGGTGAGTCAAACGAACCGTACACTTTTGACCAATCATTTATTATAATAATCGTAATGATTTGCGTTGACGTAACTGAGTCCGTACAGTCTTCAGTGAGTTAATGTTGCTGACATTCTACAGACGCGTTATTTTTAATAGAAATTCCGTATTAAATTCCAAACAGCCTCCGTTCTTTGTTAGTAAGTTGTAGTAGTAACTTGCATGTTTAAAGTCCATCTGTGTTTTATTGTGTCTTTTGATCGTGCGTTAATAACTTATTGTATGTTTCCTTGTTACGTTCATTAAAAGATATCATGATTTTGGGGCCGTTCAAGTATTACGTAAGCAGATTTATTACAATTATTTACCCCCCCCATACCCCTTGTCAGCAAAAGCAAGCAAAGCTCTTACCCCCCATGCTTACGTAAGTAAACATTTTACAATTATAAATGTTTTTTTTTTAAATATTATAATTATAATGTTATAAGTAATTATAATTTTAAAAATAAGAAAATAGATTTAGGATTGAGATTAGATTTTACTGATACAGTATTCAACATAGAGTAAGGGACAAAAATATTATAATCTTACGAACATAACAAACTTATTTTAAATTTTTGGTACACATATTAAATTCAAATTAACAGTCTTCAGTCCATGAAACCCGAATCCATGATTCTAAGTTGGACGGTTGTCATTCGTGTAAAAAAGTAAATAACTACCGATGACGTAATCATCATCTAGACTCCCCTATCCCCCATGTCATCCTAAATAAGCAAAACAAAGAGCCCCCCACCCCCCCATAGAGCTTACGTAATACTCGAACGGCCCCTTTGTATAGATTGTAATTTATGTTGTGTATAATAAATAATAGTTATTTGTTATGCAACGCTGCAAAGTTGTTTTTTGGTGCGAGTAATTGTATTGAGGGTGTCAACGGTTTTAAAGGTACGAGACGCAAATAACTTTTCTGCCGAGCGAAACATAGAACTTTTCACCTCACTACAGCAAGGAAAATGCTAGTAGATGATGAAAAGTGAATTGATTAAAGCGAAGAAAATTTTAAAACCTTTTTTTTTTGTGCCAGTGCGATTATTCTAAACATGAGGTTGGCGCACTGACATGAAATAAGTATACATGTATTTTCAGTGGACTGGCGGTATAGAAAATTGTTGAATAGAAACGTTCGAATTTAAAAAAAAACTTCACGCTAACGGATAAAATGCACTTTTGCACTCAGATTTCGAATGATAAACAGAAACTTTCCGAGCTTCTGAGGTAAAAATAAATATGTTAGTCAAATGGGGGACATTTCTACGCGCTCTATAACGGATTATTTTTTCTGGAGACACTTTTTTTTAAACAACGAAAGAGACGGCAATTAATAATGAGACGGCAAGTCGTCCGCCCGGACAATAAGAACACACACAACACAGTGAACACCTCAACAGTACAAAACTCACTTCACTAAAACTTAATAATACTCCTGGCGACTGTGCGCTTTGACTGTCACTCAGAGACATTGTAATTTCATTGAAAATATTCTTCTTTAATCCGGACTATAGTATTTTCCATACACTACTGCTTGACGGAAGATTTTTTTTTTTTAATTTCCATAAAAAATAATTTTCGTATCTCCACACTAAATGTCTCTTTAGTCTTTACAAACACTTATGAAAGTTTACAAACATTACCTAACTTATAGAAAGGTAGAGTTACGTATAGAGTACTGTGAGTCATTCACTGGTCCCAGTCATGTGCATCAATTGTTTGATACCTGATAACAGGATGTTTGTGTTTTGTTCGTATACGTGCTTATTCGGTTTACATTGAGTACAATTCACAAAAAAATAACTTTTTAAACTAATGTGCAAAGTCATTAATATAAGTTCCCCATTGTTATATAGTGAACAAACCAAGAAGATAACAAGTAATATTATTAAAATAAAAGTAAATTACCCGACTGCAAAATGTAGCATATGTCACTCCGGACGTAAAGAGGATTTCAACGACACCTCACTCGTCAAAATCGGTCAAGCCGTTTAGACTACAGGAGGTATTATAGGAACACACAAACATACTACATACAACCCAAAAACATTACCCTTCTTGGGCAGTCGGGTAAAAACAGAGGATCTTGCGGCTATCGCGCCAGAACGAATTGAATTTTGCCCATGTTTGTTATAAAAGCAATGCTGTTATAAAAAACCTGTTATACATTTTATTGTATTGTTTCGTCCCATATCTCGCAACACGTGCGAATGTCGTCAAGAGTTCATTATTATAATGTACAGATGTGAGAAAAGTGTGCATTACTGATTTATGACCTATTTCTTCCATTAATAAATACACTAATCGATTGTTAAATCTCTTCACGTAGCCTTCCCACAGCTTATCCGTTCTAATATTCAACACTGTGCTTGTAGTCTGCGAGCAATATTAACGACTTCCATATCAGGATCGAATGTAAATGTAATCCTGAATCAGAATACGCCCGCGGTCGTTCCGAGCGAACGTTATCGCAGTCTCTCGTTTTTTTTTTATAAACTCACTGGCTTTGATAGACGATGTTTGCTTTGTTTGAAAAAAATTCAAATAATCGCCTTACTTTGTTTTTTTAAATCTTGCTTAATTCTCGCGTTTTGTTTGCAGTGACTAACTAAAATGTTTCAAGGACATTTTAAAATAACTTTGAACGAAAACGTGAAGTAAACTAAAACTTAATTACATTTTTAAATTATGTTGGTTGGTGTAATAAAAAAAAAAAAAGTTGTTATAGTTGAGTTAATGATCGTGTGAAATATACCAATTGTGTTATATTTTGGTTGTATCATTGGATTTCTATTGTCATAGTTTGAGGTTGGTAACATTTATCTGATGTACGAGGTTTCCGCCCACTCGTGTTTTATTAATCCGGTGACATTCATATGTTTTTGTTGTTATCTACATCTGTTTTATACGTATCTTTTCTTCTATGTTTAGGTATGCTCCCCTATACAGAGTTATTTATAATAAACCAAAGACCTTTGAGCCCATTAGTAATACTCACTACTAGACAGAACTATGTAACCAAATCAAATGTTTATGTGATTTAAGTTTACAGATCTAGCATTGTTTTTTTTAAACTTTGTGTGTCTGATAATAAACATTCGCTTCTTTTTCTACTATTTACTTTACCTCTGGCAGTCGCTTTCTTCTATCATACCTAAGTACTTTAGTGCCACGATGTATTGTATTATTGTTTTTTTGTTTTAATATTATCAAGAACGATTTGTCTAGATAAACCTAATATAGGTTTTAAAATAGTGAACAATTGAAATGAAATTTTCTGTATTAGTAAAAAAAAAAAAAATACAATTCGTATTTTTCTTTCTTCCAAAACAAAAACATGTAAATTAGGGCACCAAAAACAATAACGTAACGTGGTTTCCAAATAAAATGAACACGAAGGCCGGGATGAAGGAGCTATACACATACATTTGCACCAAAAAATACATAGATAAAAAAGATATATTGAAATCCAGTTAGGTTTTCTGAAAAGACATTGATCTAGGGAAGTCGCCTACGAGAGGTTTCTTACTAGGTGTTTACCTTGACGATAACATTTCATGTTTCTATTATAAGAAGTACCGAACGCACCAAATTATTGTATGTCCGTAAGGATACTAACTGTTGATACTTTTATCCTATGTTATCTTAAGGTCTTTGTTACACAGCACAGATGAACCAGATACCTCGTCACTCGGGTTTTGGTCCGATCAAAAGTCGCCACAGTTTGAGGAAAGCACGGGGTGCGCGGAGCGTGACAAATTATTCCCATTGGCTATCATCAAGGTTACGCCCACCACTGTACCGAGTTAGTACGTTCCGTAGTGATGGGGTAAGCAGTAGGCTGTGGCAGTAGGGCAACATTATTAATCGGTACTTACCTAAGTTGCGAACACTTGGGTCGACTGCCGATGCCATAGTAATCGCACTCACTCAACTCACTAACATAACATTACTACACAACAGCATTAAAGTACTAATTCTTCCTCAGTGTCGTGCACTCGCGGATTTTTCGAGATCGAGCTGTAAAGTCGAATGTTTTTTTCGAGGTCCCTGCTTTCTTTGCGCGTTTCAATAGAATGTGTTATTCTAAAATGTGACCTTTTCTCGAGATCACGCGTTTTGTTAGGTCCGAAAAATAATGTTAGTTTACCCAGAATCAACTCAGTTACTTCAATTCATCATCTAAAAATCTATTTAGCCGGGAATCGAAATTAACAACTGAATCATACACCTAATAACCTTGAAATACTTACGACGTATACTATAGTCTACTGACAAAATTATTGCCAACTTTTATTAATAAACGCCATTATTGTTTACCAGAAAAACGCGGGCGAAGCCGCGGGCAGAAACTAGTAACGGATAAAAACTTCAAACATTCTACGCACCTACGGAACCCTACTAAGCATGGCCCGACATGCTCTTAACAAGTTATTTTCTCTAGTCTCACCACAGTCTCACGCACATGCTAGATGCTGCCGGTCGATTCTATCGTGATTTCGTTGCTTGTCGAGTTTAGTCCAAGCAGAAGGTCCCGAGTGCACAGTTTAGTTAGTTAGAATTCATCAGTGTTCGAATCCCTTTACGGTATGGTGAACATCGAAAATGCAATTCTGCGTTTTGTTTAATGAGTCACAACACTACTTTCACCAGAAAAGGACAACTGCATGGGATATCCGCAATGAGGAAAAGGGATAAGTGACGACGTGTCCATTATACACTGAACTCAGCTATGTCTTATAAAACTGAATTATTTTACTTACCGATGAAAAGTTATTCCGTTTTTTTTTGTAGTTTGAGTGCGCGGATGACTTTCCACACAATTTCACTGCACAGATAGTCATTTTTGTTTACTGTTGGTTGTCAGGAAAATAAAACAACCGTTTTATTTTGTAAGCCGCACGCACGCACGCACAGCTCTGGCACTTGGTCGGAACTGAGGTTCAATGTTTGGGGCGGCGTCTTATATAAGTCTTATAAAACTTATGTGTTGCGCGCTAGGCTCGTCCTAGACTAGGTATCTAGTTCTATTCATCTGTGTTACACAGTTATGTACAATAAATATTTATTGTGTCATTTATACGATACGTTGGAAACTAAAGTTATTGTTGTCAGTTGCATATTTTTTTATAACAACGTGAAAATTAAGTGAGCGCCCGATAGTAAGCGCTCCGCCTACTCATGAATAATAAATTATGATGTTCCGTTAACGTAAAAACTGTTTATGTTAAAACAGTAATTAAGTAGTGAAAACTTCCACAAAGTCGCTAGTAACTTTGTACACAATCATGTTTTTGTTGTCTCCAAAACTGTCTTATCATTATCATGATGTGCCCAATAATTACAGCTAGCTAATGACAATCCTAATTAATATTATAAATTCAAATGTAACTCTGTGTCTCTATCTGGGTGTTTGTAGCGTTATCACGGCTAAACGAAAGAAGAGAAGAAGAATCAAAAAAAGAGTGAATAGGTACTTCCTAGGCAAGCGTGCTACATCTTCGACCACATCGTCGCTTTCCATCAGGTGAGATTGTGGTCAAACGAATGCCTAGTCCGATGTAAAAAAAAAAAAAACGGAATTTTTGCATAGTTATAGCTTAAGGGTCGGAGACGGACATAAACAACTTTTCTTATTTGTAGGCCCACGCGAACGAAGTCGCGGGTAACAGTTAGTAACTCCATAAACAAAAACAAACTACGCAGCCTTGAATTCATTAAACAGATCAGAAGTCACTCTTGTCCAGTGTGCATTGAACATCCTTGACCCGGCAGTCTCGGTTCAACTCTTCAGTTTCGTAATTAAAGTACTGGTAAAGGGCACGGCACGGCTTTGACATAATGGGAGCTCGTTACTTATGGCGCATAAACGTTGCAGCGTGAAGCCGATTGTTGTAGTTTGTGGCTTATAGTTCTGTGGAACAAAAACAAACAACAAAGTGTTTAGCATCATTAATTTTGTTTGCAGTTGTGCTCTGTCTTGAATATTACGATTTTCGTAAAGCAAAGTATAATCGTTGGTGTCTCTGTTATGATACTTTGATCTATTATGTACTACGTAGTAGAAGTGACATATACTTAATTTGCGACTTCATCTATGTCCCATTTAGTTGTGAAATACTTCACTCCGCCACTCACTACAAAAATAATATTCCCATAAATATGCCCAGGGTGTGTAGTAGTAAACACTTAACATTCCCGGTATATTTATGCGAATAATACAACATAATACGAGATCTCACGGCAAGAGTAGTGACTGAGTGATGTGTGGCATATTAGCCACAATTAAAAGGCACATCGCAACGAAGTACGGTGTCACATCTAGTAGAAACCGAAGCTAACTCATTCGTAATGGTACGGAGAAAAACGAGACTTGTTATGAATATTTTTGTCTTAATATTATCAGTATAATTATTAATTTTATATTTTACTAGCTGTTACCCGCGACTTCGTTCGCTTGGACCTACCAAAAAAAAAAAAAGTAGCTTATGTCCGTCTCCTACCCTTAAGCTATATCTATGCAAGAATTTAGGTCGATCCGTTCAACCGTGTAACCTTGATAACGCGACAAACACCCAGACAGATAGACAGAGAGATAGAGTTATATTGGCATTTATAATATTAGTTAGGATTTCTAAAACTTGCTATTCTCCACACTCTCTCTCTCTCTCTCTCTCTCTCTCTCTGTCTAACAGTTTGTTGCCTCTTCGCGATTGAACTGATCTAGATTGCATAGCTAGAGGGTCGTAATGAATCATGAATGAATGAATCTATTAATCCCGGATAATACAGAACTGCGAAGGCGCATGCTAGTTTACTATAAATAAGTCTGTTGTTCCAGGCTGCTTTGCGAAAGCTTTCGAGCGCATTCCCCGTTCAATGGCGTCCTCACTAGTGGGAGACTTGAGTGCAGCTCCATCCATGACGGGCTCCCTTACTGAGGGGCTAGGGCCGGCTGCACCGCCGATGCAGCTTATGCATGTTCTAGAATGTACCGTGGACATTAAGGAGACCGACGCTAAGGTACTTTATACACTACACAGGTTACATACTACGGACATATTTTCGTGTCATTTATATCGATTATCCTGACGACGAAACTCAGTAGTGGCGATTTTGGATAACCATAGGGACATAAGAGGCTAGTCCTTCCGCGAGGTTTTGGCGCATTCGATATTTCAAATTGTATATTGTCGCTCTGTTTCTTGCGCGTTTTCCTAACTTTTTGATGAAATTAGCGATTCGGGGGTAGTCTGTTATCACGCCCTAAATCTTAGCAAAATCTTTTGTTTTTGGTGCCAATAGCTTGGATAAACTATAATCTATGCCGCTATGTTCTGTTTTTTCAAAAAAAGTTTAGGGTATTCTAACAAAAACTACTTTTCTTCGTCGTATTTAAAAAAAAAAACACCTTAAGTTTCTTTGATTCCTATACCGCTTGATCGATTTTTACAAATTAGGAGCCGTTCGATTTCTCTTAATATCTGGAGTATCATGGGCTGCATTTTGCAATAGTGTTTATTTATTTTTCTGTAACAATACTTGTCTATTGCAGGGTACTTTCAGTCACGTGCCCAAGGAGCGGCTCGGGTTCAAG
Source organism: Apocheima hispidaria (assembly GCA_947579745.1). Classification (NCBI taxonomy): domain Eukaryota; kingdom Metazoa; phylum Arthropoda; class Insecta; order Lepidoptera; family Geometridae; genus Apocheima; species Apocheima hispidaria. Next base: position 14,272,677 of record OX388146.1, read on the forward strand.
CTCCGCGGAGGCATAGACAAACAAGTGACGATCAACGTGCAACAAGTCACAAACAACGTGCAAACCGAAGTGGACGACACACAGGTAAATAAAACAAAACTAGGTACTACGTTTTTTAAATTCGAAATATGTTTTGCGTATGACCACAGCGCGCCTTAAGTTAATCAGTGATATGGTCTAGGATGGAGCTCGCTTACTTATACCCGTTTGCTCTAGATTTGTAGACGCCCATATAGTACTTTACGTGGAACACTAACTTATTGCGACTGTGAAATAAAACTTGTATGTCTGCCTGTGTTGATATGAAAAAAGATTAGTTTTACCAAAATCACGCCTGGCACTCCACTCAAATAGTCCCTTCGTAATGTGCATTAAAGTTTATAATAAACTACCAGACACAATAAAAAATGAACAAAAAGATAAACACTTTCATACAAAACTCAAAAACTTTTTAATAACTAAAACATACTATTCTATAGATGAATATATGAAAGACAAATAATTATATCTCATAGGTTCTGAGAGTTAAAACTTAGTTTATAAAATAAACTGGCTGTCCTCCCCTCCTTCACGCCAACTAGGTATGTAGCAGTGCCCGACGGGGTCCACGATTGTTCCTAGCATAAGTTGTAACATCTAAGTCACACATTGTGGATGCAAATAAATAATATGAATATGAATATGTATATGTATACCTCGATGGCGCACTAGACGCCACTTACTTCTAATCACCAAGTTGAGTTAATGCGATATTTGTTGCGAATTTTCAAGCTTGTGTTGAACGTTGCGTGTGATCTTTTGAAAATAACAGAAAAACTCGCCCACCATGCGAAACTATACAGTGTAAAACAACATAATCTAATTCTAATTCTAATTAAATTCTGTTCTAATTAAATTAAATTTTAACTTACTTTTTTCCTCTTTTTTTTTTTATGGTACTGACTGACGAGACGATCACGTCCCTCACCTAATGTTAAGCGTCGCGTCTTGCCCAAAGCAGTTTTGTGCCATCCTGAATTTAGACTTTGAACAGCTCAAAGCCTTGCGCGGTAATGCATTGCGCCCGTCACCCTGAAACATTATATTAACATGTTAAATCTCTGTATGCCCAGTGATCACGCTGGAAACGTTGCTCCGTCATACCGGAACACAGTAGCTTGCACACTTCTGATTGGCGGTTGAATAACTGGCAAAGGTGTGGTGCTTCCCCAGGCGGACTCTTGTAAAAGAATCCTACCACTACAAAAACAAAACCTAATAACCTAAACCTAATTTAAATTTTCAGACTACCTACACGGGTGGACTGTACATCGAGAGGTGCTTCGGCATTCTCCTCGCTCCCGGCAGGAGCGTCAAACATTCCGATATGAGACTGCTCGAGATGGTGAGCATTATTACTTAAACTGTTGACACTTGTTACGAGCGCTTTACAGAAGGTTTTATTTAAAATGAGCATTTAAAATGAAACATTCTGTAAAACAAATAAATCAAACCTTTTTTTTATCGTTTTTCATACATCGGCGCGTCTGTTAGGGCTGTTTATTGTTTGTTCATCTTTTTCTTTATACAGTATATTTTACACAGTATAAAATAAAGTCGCTTTCTGTCTGTCTACTGTCTAGACTAGTCTGTCTTTCTGTATATCCGCTAACTCCTCCTTAACCACGTAACGGATTTTGATGCGGTTTTCACGATCAGTTAGATATTTTTTCACTGAAGGTTTGTTACTGAAAAATGCAAAAATATTGAAAGGTAACTTTTACTACGGGACCGACCGTGAAATTGCGAAAAAAAAAACAGCTTTTCCATACATTTTGTCGACTGCCATTGTCATTTTTCTATGAAAAACGCTTTTTTCCACCGGTTTTTTTTCTTCGCGATTTGACTGTTGGTCCCGTAGTAAAAGTTGTTCATGTTGAGGAGTACATACATACCTTTCAATATTGTTGCACCTTTCAGTAACACCAGTATAACATTTTTGTAAATTACACCCGTGCGAAGCCGGGGTGGGTCGCTAGTATCTATATATCTCACTGTACTTCCCCCCCACTCAAGTCGAGGCATTGTCAAGCTGAACATGTTGCTAACGCAGTTATCTGTTTTGTTAAAAATAAATTCGGCCAGATTAGATCGCCGTTTGCCATTATCCTCTATCTCTCTCTATCATCATTTTCTTCAACATAATCATCTGTCTATCTTTATCCAGTGGTCGTGGTGTGGTTAACAGCGGATGTAAGCTGTCCCGCTCGGGCAGCATAACTCCATAGTTACAAATGTGTATGTGTGTACTGCAGGTGAGCGGGTCGTCGGGCGGGTCGGGGTGCTCCGTGTGCGCGCTGTGGAACGCGGGGGAGTCTGCGCTGGCGGCCTTCAACGTGGCCAGCGGGGACGGCGCGCCCGCCTACATGTCGCTCGCGCTCGACCTCGTCATTAGAGGCATTCCGGACCCGCTCAGGTATACTACTTAATATAAGTCTTTTAAACTACGAATTAAAAAGTGGCTTGTTGAGGAAACATTCTACAAGATAGAAGAGTTCCTACCAAAAATTGTGTAAGATTTTTTTGACATATGCTTTTATTTTTATTAACTGATTATTATTGATTTATGTAAATTCTATTATTATTATTATTGGATTAGACATTAATTAACCAATGTATAAATTCCATTACATTTTAATATTCCATATAATTTTTTTATTGTTATTTTGTTTTATAACTATTTTTTGTTTGATGTTTACTCTTTAACAAATATGAACTGACGTGTAACCAATGGTTATTAATAAATGAGTATAAGTTAGTTTAATATAGTTATATTTACCGTATTCACTTGATAATGCTGATTACCTGGAAAAAAGTAATACAAGCTGAAGTAGAGAGACTTAAGCCATGGATACACTAGGGCACAACATCGAGGGATATTCGCGTGAATGTGCCGCGACTGTTCCAGGGACAATGTTGTCCGACATTTCGCTCGTCCACACACACATGTTGCGAATTTGTTATTGCGAATATCGCGGAACATAAAGTAAACGCGTCCTCACTGAGCAAATCCTGTAGACGTAGACTGTGTAGACAGACAGACAGAAGTAGACATGTGCCACGACACATTCACATTCAATTTCGCGTGCGATTTCCGCCCGCAAAGGCAATCCGGCGACATTAACGCGAGACAATTGTCTCCTAGTGAAAACGGGGTATTAGTGCGCACACACAGAAAAAAAAGAAAGGCGAAGACAGAAAGTAACTTCTTAATAGAACCGTACTTTTCGCAAAATAAACTACCCAAAATTCTCCTAGTTTCAATTCCGAGTTTAGGTATTCGAAGTGGGGCAGGGCAGTGAAGGAGGGTATGTTTTATGTAAATACTAGCTGCGCCCAGCGGTTTCACCCGCTATTCTACAGGAACGATTAAATTTTTCGGGATAAAAAGCCTATGTGTTAATCCAGGGAATAAGCTACCTGCATACCAAATGTCATCCAAATCCCTTCGGCCGTTACAGTGTTCAACGGGAACAAACACACTTGCATACTTACCTACTAACATACTTACACACAAACTTTCGGATTTATAATATTAGTGTGATGTGTGTATGTATGTTCCTGTGGCCTACCCATAGTGTCATTGTAGTCGTAATTTTTTTTATTTTATTTTTTATAATAATAATGTGTTGTGTTTGTTTATTGTTTGCTTGTTGCAGATTGATTATAGAAACTCCAGTGAAAATATTTCCGCCTACTGAACGATTCTGGTATTACTCTAAGAGGCCTCTAGTGCAGCAGTTCTACATCAATCTCAAAGAGGTTTGTAGATTTTTCATGCACTTTTTATCATGGTATCGAATTCTATAAACGACCCGAAATCTTATACTGAGCACCGATAAAAGAAACAAATCTATGATTGACAATATCAGCCATGAGCCCCATGTATAGCTGGGGAAAGGCAGCGGGCTTATCCCGTAATTCGAAAGCGACAGTGATAGTGCGCGAGCGGGACCGCGCATAGTGCGACTAAGTTGGTACGAGCGGGATGGCGCGCTCTCGCAAATCAGAATCACGAACGTTTCAAAGTTAGAGGATAGGCTCGCTGGACTCCTTATTTTAACCGTCTGCCCAAGAAGGAGGGTTATGTTTTGTTGTGTGTAAGTATATAAGTATTTACGTTTGTGTGTTCCTATATAACATCCTGTTTCATTGCTAGCCGCGAGTAGGCATATCCTCGAGATAATAAATGAAAACGCTTGGTCGCAGACCCCGCAACCCGCGCTTTCCTCCAACTTTAATTTGTTTTTGTCGGAACAATGATTACGTAATGCGGTATCTATACATGGTCATAAGGAAAGGGTATGCTAAGCCGAATAGAACAAATAGTAATCATCATTACGAACAACTTTTACTATGGGGTCAACCCTGAAATTCGGAAAAAAAACTGCTGTTCCATACGCTTTGTGGAGTGTCATTGACATTTTCTATGGAAAAGCTGATATTTTTTTCTCGATTTCAATAGACAATAGAGAGTTATTTATTTGTCACTAAAACAACATAAAAAAATAAAACATACTTAATATACCTATAATTGTTGTTTTATTTTTGTCACATACCGGCCCCACCTCATTTCAGGGCTGGTCCACTTCCGGTCGTATAACTAATATATAATATTTCAGTGCGTGGACGGCCTGGGGCAGCTCCAGTACGAAGTGGCCAGCATAGAGACCATGGGCGAGCTGGACCGGTCGCGCCTGAACCTGCCGCTGTCGCTGTCGAGCCTGCTGCCGTCGCCGCTGTCGGCCGCGCCCGCGCCGCCCTCGCCCTCCGAGCCGGACTCCGGTACTCACGTCGCACTACAATACAAAAAAATAAAAACTTTATTTCCAACATTGATCTTAAAGATATATGTGGGCTTCGGATCTCTGAACTAAGCTAAAGCCTGTATTGTACCTGTACTAGCTAAATTTGACTACGACACATACAGAGTGCGGTTTAAAATGTGCATTTATTTACCATTTGCACTGTCAGCGTGCAAACAATCGGTTTAAGTTGCGCATTTATAGGATCCTGTCAGCCACGTGACGTCATTTTAGCGTGCTCACGGTGCTCACAAGAATGAGGTAGTGCACTGTGTGCGCTAATCTAAGATTCAAATTGTCATCTGTGAATGGCGATATTCTGTTTTTTATAGAAAAAAAAATTGGATTTAATGCAAGCCAAAGTCTTTTATGAAGACAGAAATGAAACTGTGACCATCAAATTATGAGACAATGAGGCCGATAACCTGAAAAATGAAACTATCTGACATAAGCACGCTCATGAACGGTTTAAATTGTTGGCGCGCTATTAGCGTACTAACAATTTAAACCGATCGTAAGCAGTGTTTGTGGTTTTTGGACTGTGAGCGCATTTTAAACCGCACTCACAGTCATACAAGTTACATTCCATTTAAACTCGTAGATCACTGCCAGTGACGTCATTCTAGCTATGATTCTATGATGATGACTGATAGTAGATCATCGGCGGGCTGGATTACACAACTTAAATAAATATATTGTTTTTAATTTAACCACTTGCATCATTTTGTTTTAATAAAACGGGAATACTCACGTTAAATTGAATCGGTTATTCCGACTATAGTTTCGATCACATTCGGTGACCTTTATCAAGGAATGCTAAGCGAGACACGCGCGCGACCACGTCTTGCCTTGCACTGCGGGCTGCGGCGGGTCGCGCGCGTGACGTCAACGTCACTTTGCATCAATTTAAATCTTAAATATAATAATAAATTTGCTAACAAATTAAAACGGTTGCTTCGCAATGACAATATAACCCAGTGGTCAATGTCAATCAATGACACAGATATCGTATGTAAAAAAATATATTAGAACAATAGCTGCCCCTCGCGGTTTCACCCGTTATTCTTCAGAAACCGAATATTTTTTTAAGAAAAAAGTAGCCTATGCGTTAATCCAGGGTCTAATCTACCTCCGTGCCAAATCCGTTCAGTTGCTACAGAGTTATACAGGAAGAAACACACTTACATACTTACACACTATTGCACAACCTTTTTAATATTTTTTTTCGTGTTTTCTCGATATTCGACCATGCTACTCCCATTGTAAACTTATTACGCACAAAGTTTCGCGTTTATAATATTAGTCTGATTGAAAAGGATTATTTTAGGCAAAACTGAAGGAGATTTGTATATGGTTTGGTTTTCTTAACTACTGTTTTTTCCATAGATGGCGATGAACCGTTACTGAGCGGCACGGGGGAGGTCTCCAAAGATTGCGGCGAAGACGTGCTAGTTAATTGGGCGCAAGTATTACGAAGGTACGTTCATGAATCTCCCCAAGTGTTTATGATCGGAGAAAAAAAAACATTTAGTGTCATTTCATGTATCATATAGCCTCATTTTCCAGTGTTTTCCATTGTTTTCAATTGTTTTCCTGATAGAAAAACGAATCATTACAGAAAAAGTGTAAGCAAAAGGCACAGATTACCTCCTGTAGTTTCCGTACTGAAGACGACCGACCTGTACCACCCATCGGTCAAAACGACCTATAATTCATTTTCATTGGTGCATGACTAGGTCCGGCTTGGCGTATCTTTAAGATAGCCAATGGGGGAATGCTATGTCTCAGTCCCGGCAACCCGGGCTTTCTTAAAACGTTGGTGAGTTTTTGTCGGAACTAAGATACGTAGTAAGGTTTCTTTATAGGGCAACTAGCTGCGCTCCGCGGTTTCACCCGCTATTTTACAGAAACGGTAAACATTTTCGGGATAAAAAGTATGTGTATAAATCTAGGGAATAACCTACCTCCATACCAAATGTCATACAAATCCGTACAGCCGTTACATAGTTGAATTGCAACAAACACACTTACATACTTACAAACAAACTTTCGCATTTATAATATTCGTGTGATTTCTGATTCAAGACTACCAACAGACATTTAAACATGGTAGTAAAGGTAAATCGCATCATTGACCGAGCGAAGCGAAGGTCTTAGAGTTTACTGGGACAAATCGGCGTTTGTATGTATGTTTGTGTGTATATTTGTCCGATGATAACTTGCGAACCGTTGATCCGATCTTCATGAAATTTTGTAGGCAAGTAGTTCATTTTAATAAATTGAATATGAGCTGAATCAGTCAAGGGGTTGTGAAGATATAGGGGTCGCGAGGTCTCAGTGCGGTGCGAACTACTAGTTATATTACGGAATGTATAATAAACCAGCAATGTTCCGCCGCCAGCTGGACGGGGCCGCGTCCCCGCGCGCTGACCCACCTCGTGCGAGTGGGCGTGCCGGAGGCGCTGCGCGGGGAGGTGTGGCTGCGGCTGGCCGGCGTCGACCAGAACGACAAGCTCATGGAGACTTACCGGACGCTCATCAGTAAAGTTAGTATCGATACGGGGGCGAAACTACTATCGGAAACCGCCTTCGCAAAGTGTGGAATAAAAATTGTAAATTAACTAACATTGTGTTATTTTATTAGGAGAGGCAATCGGCTCCTAAAATACAGTTTTTCTAGTTTGGACCTTGGATTCATCATAATTATTGTACCTGTTAATTCATTTTAAAAATTAATCATTTAAATTGATTTGAAGAAAAAAAAATGACATAACAATGGTCTATTCATCTGCGTTTGAAGTGGGTAGCGACTACCAACCGGAAGACATTGTAGGCAGGCCTCCCACTAGGGGAACCGACGACAAAGTGCAAGTCGCGGGCAACCGATGGATGCAAGTGGCTCGTTGTCGGTCGGCGTGGCGCTCTAAGGGGGAGGCCTATGTTCACAGTGGACGTCTTCTGGCTGATGATGAAGTGTTCGTCTCCGACCCTTAAGCTATATCTATGCAAAAATTCAGCTTGAGCACAGAGACAGAGTTCCAGTCGAATTTATAACTATTATAATGTTTTTACCATCAAAATGTCGCTTTGAATTCGGCTCCGCTGCTGTCTGTTTGCAGCTCATTGTAACCTAGCAACCAAGTTTCGCCAAAAAGTGCAAAAGTAGATGCGAAAAGTAAGAGAGTAAAAGAGATAGCTATAATAAAATCTGTCCTGAAAGACAGATTTTGCGGGGGCCATTTTAAGGGCGCTAAAATCGTATCCCGTGTAAAATGTCATTGGGCAGACAGAAAAATAATTATTTTCAATAATAATGTGTTATTGGAGGTTTTTTGGCGGGAACGTGAAGAATTCATGTCGCGTAATTTTATTATTTTCCAAAACTTGTGTTATGTCGAGTGTTAATGTGTGAAAACGGTGAATTTTTACCCGTTAGTGGTCGTGAACATGCACGAGTGTTGGTGAATGATATAATGTCGTGAAACGTGAATGTTCGTGTTGTTTCCAAAACTCCATAGAAAGCTCTAGTAAAGTTTTCACCACTTTACTGGGACACGACTTTGACTTGACCGTGACTTGCTTTGCTCGCCTTTGACCGTGACTATGACTTGTTTGATAATTTCTAACAAAACTTGAGAATATATATATATAAACATAAACATAATTTATTTCAAAAACATAAAACTAAGGTTAAATGCAAGTGATAGCAGGTGATATATATATACTTGACACTGGCAAATGCATAAGACGTGCGACGCCAAAATCCTCTTAGGAGGAAGGAGAAAAATGTGTTATTGTTTGTGTCGTATGACAACAAAGTGTTATTGTACTGTGTTGTATCCAGAAAAGTAAGAGAGTAAAAGAGATACCTATAATAAAATCTGTCTCGAAAGACAGATTTTGCGGGGGCCATTTTAAGGGCGCTAAAGTCGTATCCCGTGTAAAATGTCATTGGGCAGACAGAAAAATAATTATTTTCAATAATAATTTGTTATTGTTTGTGTTGTATGACAATAAAGTGTTATTGTACCGTGTCGTTCCCAGGATTGTCCCTTCGAGGCTGTGATCCAGCGCGACATAGCGCGCACGTTCCCGGCGCACGACTTCTTCCGCGAGGCGGGCGGCCTCGGGCAGGACTCGCTGCTGCGCATGGCGCGCGCCTACGCGGTCTACGACCACGAGGTCGGCTACTGCCAGGGGCTGAGCTTCCTGGCCGCCACTCTCTTGTTACACGTGAGTAACACAAACACTCATTCACACCACGTATACGGCAGACTGACCATTCATTTATTTATTTACCGAGCGAAGCGAAGGTCTCAGAGTTTACTGAGACAAATCGGCATTTGTATGTATGTTTGTGTGTATATTTGTCCGACGATAACTTGCGAACCGTTGATCCGATCGTCATGAAATTTTGCAGGCAAGTAGTTAATTTCAATACAATTTTTAAGTTCGAATATGAGCTGAATCGGTCCAGGGGTTGTAAAGATATAGGGGTTGCGAGGTCTCAGTTCGGCGAGAACTACTATTTATTTATTTATTAATCAATTCTTTTCCAATGGGTGGGCATTACAGGTTACCCCAATTCGCCCACCCATGGACCATATTTCAAAGTAAAAAAACGAACTTAAAACAATAATACAACAAACAAAGTATAATTTAAAGAAAAACTTAAGTTTTTCTTGTCGAGTGAATGGAAGATGATAGTGATTACACTATAAATGTGTGGCATACCATGGGTTCCTAGAACGGAAGGTATGGATCCTGAACCGAAGTCAGCTTTTAGTACCTTATCTCCGAAGACCTCTAGTTATTTGAATTCTGAGGCTGGTGGCAGCTAGGCCGTTACTTACATTAAGGGTCACGGTTCCGGTTAGAGTCAGGTCAGAAAGGGCACCTTCCACACATACAACAGGAATCAACCCAAATTAAAAAAAAAATAATAATAATAATTAGAATAACATTTCCGTTGCTTCAAAGCTTGTTATCTTAAATATAACTGACTTTATTTTTTGAATTCTCCCTCGGTGCATAGAAAAATTATACTAGGAGTGCTAATGTCCTTAGAAAGATGCGTAACTCGATTGTAGCACTGATTAGGAAGTAAGATGTCGCTAGTGTTTTAATATGCGACATGATCGTCACAATTTCTGCTTGACATGAAATAGAAACCCAAGCTTACTAGTACGGCACGGAGAAAAAACGCGACTACTAATACTAATTTTATATGTTGCTTGCAAAACTCGCTAGGTTTTCAAGAAATGGCTTTGAAAACATTATTTTCGGAAACATATTTTTTTACATCGTATATTGGAATTTTGTTTGGACTAAACCTTAAATAGCGAAAAAAAAACCTATAAAATGTTTCTATAATAATCATATTTTCATCGGTTTTATAGCGATTTGGACATTAGGTGACTAAATAAGTGAGCGCCATCTAGTTTTAACCAGAGATTTTTCGGGGTTACACTTTTTTTTTGTAAGATATTGTTATTCTTCTCGTGTAGATTTTCTTTGCTCGGGGAATTTTAAAATGCTGAAAATACGCGCTTGATGTATCATACGTGATCGGGATGTTAAGCTGTTTTCACACAGCTAAACCTTTTGTCTGTTCCCAGATGCCGGAGGAGCAGGCGTTCTGCTTACTGGTCCGCCTCATGTACGGGTACAGGCTGCGAGAGCTGTACAAAGACGGCTTCGAAGCGCTCTACATGAGGCTGCACCAACTCGACAGGCTCATGGAAGTTAGTATAACTATTACTATGAAAACTGACGTGGTTTTGACACATTTTGTTTTAATAAAACGGGAATACACACGCTATAGTCGGAATAACCGACTCAATTTCGTTTTTCTCTCATTGCTCAAGGTGCAATGTTTCAAAGAGCACAAAACGTCAAATTTATATTTTCTTAATTTGTTTTAAATTTGCGTTTTCGTCAATTACTCAACGTAATGAAAACTAATTTTGCGCCAAAAAATAGGTTGTATCAAGATATCACACCAACCAAAAAGTTTAGGTAAATGCTAGTGTAGTACTAGTAAGTACGTGTCGCTAAACAAAAGGTCAATATGAAAATCAGCTTATTGACATTTATAGCTAAACCAATGTTATCTAGGTGATAATTTTAGCATTAATTAGTCCACCAATATTTATATCCGCAAACTTTTAAACCACGATACGGATTTTGATGTGATTTTCACCATCAGCTAGATCATTTTCACGGAAGGTTTATATATATATATATATATATATATATATATAGGGTTATAAGGAAAGGGTATGCTAAGTCGAAAGGAGCTCATACTGCTCATGATTGTGAACAATTTTAATATGGGACCAACCCTGAAATCGAGAGAAAAAAATCTGCTGTTCCATACATTTTGTCGAGTGTCATTGAATTTTTTTTATGGAACAGCTGGGTATTTTTTCTCGATTTCAGGGTTGTCCGATAGTAAAAGTTTTCATAATGATCAGTACTATGAGCCCTTTTCGGCTTAGCATACCCTTTCCTTATAACCCTGTATATATATATTATATATATATATATATATATATATATATATATATATATAATTTTTCTAAATTACTCCCGTTCGAAGCCGGGGCGGGTCGCTAGTATACTTAAAATATGTTTTTTTTTTTAGGAACAACTCAACGACTTGCGCGCGCACTTCCAAGAGCTAGGCGTGGAGCCCCACATGTTCGCTTCGCAGTGGTTCCTTACAGTCTTCACGGCGAGATTCCCACTACCACTAGTAAGTACTTAATAAACTCTTCTTAAAAGCAAGGGATTTGTGCGCGAGCAAGACGACATTACGCTAGAAACAGCGATAAACTGAAAAGCGAGGCACCAACTATACTAATAGCTAAGACAGATATTGGATTTCTTAGCATTTTTTTTTCACTATATAAACAAGTCTAAGTCATAGTCTAAGTCAAGCAGTGTTGTCACGGTCAAGTCCAAGACATGCCCCAATAAAGTGGTGGACACTTTACTAGAGACTTCTAGGGAGTTTTGGAAACAACAAAAAGTCACGTTTCTCGACATTATACTATTCACGAACACTTAATGAATAAAAATCCATCGTTTTTACACTTTAAATATCACAAGCTTAGGACAATAATTCAATGACGCGACATGACTTCTCCGAATGTAGAACTGTGTTGTTGTTACATTACTATTAGTACTCGCGGGATATTTACCACGATTTTTACTTTTGTTGTGTTCCCGATATTTCAGCCTACCCGTGAACATGGCGCATGCAACTTTGCCGAAATATTAAATTCCTAGAAAACTCCAAAATAAAATATATATTATTTAAAAAATGTTACTATAAAATAGAAGAATTTTTAGAAGATAAATAGTAGTTATAAGTTAAACATATTATTTAGTATATAATAATAGGAACTTTTACTTTTTTAGTATACTGCAACATCCTATGGCAGGGTATAATGTGTAATTAGGTACATTCTGAAAAATAATGTTACCATTACGCATTATGTGGCAATGTATACTTAATTAAATAAATATCGGGTACTCAACAAAAGTAAAAATGTTAATAAATATCCCGTGAATACTAATAGTAATGTAGTAAACAACCGATAGTTTAAAAACTGTGTTGTTGTTACCAGGTGTACCACATTCTCGACGTGTTCTTGCTGCAAGGCATAGACACGTTGTTCCAAGTGGCGATGGCGCTGCTCTCGCGCTCCAGGAAGGATCTATTGATGCATGATTTCGAAGGAGTACTCAAATATTTCAGGTACTTTCTAAAGTATTTTTTTTTTAGTTACCACTTTTAAACAATAATCTTTGCAAGTTAAATTTGAATGAGAAGCTAGTGTTTTTGTACTCTGTAACTACTCAATTTGAATACAACTTTATTAAATCACTAGCTATTACCCACGAATCGTTCGCGTGGACCAATTTAAAAAAAAGTGGCCTATGTCTGTCTCCTACCCTTAAGCTATATTTATGAAAAAAATCAGGTTCATCCGTTAGGCCGTTCCGCCGTGATAAAGCGACCAACATTCAGACAGAGAGACAGTTAGACAGAGAGACAGAATTACATTCGTTGATGTTAGTTAGGATAAGCTTGGTGCTAGATATTGGTGTTGATTCTGTTGTGACACACTGTAAACTAAACTCAGCTGACAGGACTAAAATGATCTGCATCTCTTTTCGTTTTAATTTGCGAGAAAAGGATGGCAACAACAAATATTGGTGTACAATATAATATAATATTTGTGTATAATATATTATGTACGAATGCATGCAAAAAAATATGCATGTACGAAATGTTAATCAATGTTTAAAAAAAAGCAAGATAAAAAATAATTGTTATTTTTCGGTCCTATCTAATCTACTTCATCCTCTTGTTTTGTCAAGATAAACATCGAAATTAGACCCACATACAATTCTACATACAATGTTGGTTTCAGGGTGACGTTACCAAAGAAGTGTCGCGCCGAAGAGTCGTCCCGACAGATAGTGAAGCTGGCGTGCAGTATACGGGTCAAACGACTCGGCAAATACCAGGCCGAGTATGAAAAGTTTGTGAAAGGTCAGTAAATATTGTTTTATGATTATGTGTCAAGTGATAAGATATATGTGATATGTGTTAAGATTAGAGTATAACACATACTTATCCATACAAAAAAATATTTAAAGAAAAAAATACTTTTCTAAATTTTATCGTTAAATATTTGTAGCCTCCGACTACATATTTTGATCTATAACATGCAAATTTTAGTGTTTTTTTGGTACATTTTCTCTCAGTGATCCTTTGAGAGTAAATTTCATAATTTCATTTTAAATACTCCTTGCTTACATCTTTTCAGTGTACATAATTATACTACAGTCAGGTCTTTTTTTCCAAATTTTTTTTTTTTTTTTTAATGTTATGTTGTTGGTTTGGTACATTATAATAAAAAAGCGCCCAAAGATCAACATTCTAAACCCTAAAAATGGATAAAACAACCCGTATAAATCCATCAAGCTAGCCTCGCTACCAACTCGTCTGTTGGCACCTAGCTATCGGGGATATACAGCGAAATGCTAGTGCTAAATATGCTAGTTAAGATCTGCATGTAATCCACATAATGTTTGCAATAAATGTATTGAGTATTGAGTATTGAAATAGCTACGTGGGTAAGAATTAACAGGCGCGAAAAAACTAGCTAGTCAATGACAAAAACGTCAATTACAGTTTAATTACTCATCGTGGATTTATCGAAACCAATTTTGCGCCAATAAATAAGTTGTTTTAAGGCATTACGGGTAAAATGATCACCTAGATAACATTGGTTTAGCTACAAATTTCAATAAGCTGATTTTCATCTTGGTTTTTTGTTTAGTGGGAAATGTAGCTAGCTTTAAACTGGAATTTGTGGTTGGTGTGATTTCTTGAAACGATCTATTTATTATCGCAAAATTAGTTTTCATGAACCTACGATGAGTAATTAAGCTGTAATTAACATAAAACGCAAGAAAATTTGAATTTCGCGCGCCGAGCGAAACGTTGCACCTTAAAACTGAGCTCTTGTCATAAGGAGCTCTCGTACTGACCGCGTTCAACTTAGACTGGATATCAATAAAAGTATGATTTTTCACTATTGTTAATTGTACCTTAGAATAAATAATAGTGTAAATCTAGTACTACTGCTTATAAGTTTGGTTTAGTATTATGTTTGCCACAATTTGCTACGAAAATGTGCAACTTCGATTTTTTGTGAGAGATGTATTATTATTATTACTATATTATGTACCTTATGACACTCCGGACATAAAGAGAAATCCAACGACACCTCGCTTTTCAAAATCGGTCTAGCCTTTTAGGTTGCAAGCCGTCTTAAAGCACAGTCTTATAACACACAAACATACTTACCTACATTCTCACATACTTACATCCTCCTCAAAAACATTACCCTCCTTCTTGGTCAGTCGAGTAAAAAGCGCCAACTTACTGTTTCCCCTAAATATTCTTCGATATCGATGTTTTTTTCATTTATGCTATCTAACATGTATGTATAGGTTTGATTTTTTTAAATATCGCCATATCTTCTTAAACTAACTACTACTCGTAACTACTACTTTAGTCGTTCTTTAGAACGACAAATTTTTAATAAACGATTTTTTTTGCGTTGAAATTATGACGAAAAAATATATTATTTAGATTATTATTTATCCAAGCCATTGAAATCAAAAACAAAAGATTTTGATAAGATTTAGGGGGTGATGGCAGTTTTCCTCCGAACGCTAATTTCAACAAAAAATGTTGTATCACTCTCTCTTGAACATGTGATAGAGAGATGTTCAAGAGAGAGTGATACAACATTTTTTGTTGAAATTAGCGTTCGGAGGAAAACTGCCATCACGCAAGGGAACAGCGACAGCAATACAATTTTTAAATGCCTACTGCGCCAAAATCTAGCGGCAGGACGACCATCTTAAAAGAGAAACAAAAACTAGCTGCAAAATGTAGCTTATGCCAATCATGGTATTTTTAGGGTTCCGTATTTATTTTATTTCTTTACAACAGCCGCAGCCCTTAGAAAAAACAAAACAATACTTACAGGCTTAAATAACAGCCAATTAAGGATTTACATTTTATCACTAAACTACTACAGTCATATAATTATCTGTGTGTATGGGACACGGGTGTGAAAACAAATCTCATATCTACGAAAAGTAACACTTCAAAATCTCACACGAGATGTTATAGAGGAAGACAAACAATATAAACATACATACTTACCTACGCTCAAAAAATATTAACTTCCTAGGAAGTCGGTTAAATTTAAATCTGTTATAGTAATTTACTTATAATTTAAATTTAAGCTGTTTCCCTATTGTAGAATTTTAGTGACTTTTTCCTTAGTAACGGAGTTTCCGTTAATAATATACTCATATCATACAATACAGAGAACTTGCTTGTAGCACTTGTGTCAACAATATTTATGTGTTAATTTCACAATAGAAAAAAAAAAACGATCAGTTGATAATTATTCACGTGTGTACTTTCCATTATGACAGAATCAGCAGAAAAAGAGAAAATCAACGTGGAAATGGAGAGGCTAAAGGCGATAAACACACAACTACAGCAGGAGAAAGATGTTCTCGAAAAACAGCTCGCAGATGTAAGTGACACGCATCTCATGTCTAATTTATGCCCAAGTTATGCTTTATAACTTGGGAACTCAGAGTTATCTATCTATCAAAACTCTTGGGCCTGTCATTAATTGGCTAAGACTTAAATAGTAACGTTCTATTTTACAATTGTCGTTCGGTGTGGCGCTCGAAGGGGGAGGCCTATGTAATATTCAGCAGAGGACGTGTTACGTCTGATGATGATGATGACACCTTGGGCTGTGCAGTTTCTTTTTAATGTTTGTTCTGTAAGCGATAGCCTCCGTTGGCCTAGGTGTTCTTATTATCCTAGTGTTTAAATTTATTTGTATGAAGGCTGTTTGGTTGACCAACTAAAATAAAATAAATACTATGGAAAGATTTCCCCCTTATGGTTTCCCACATTTTGTACATAGTGTGATGTCAGTACAGGCGCAGTACATCGGCAAAATCGGTTATAACACAGTGTGTCGGTACAGGCGCAGTCGGCCGGCGAGGAGGCCGGGAAGGACGCGCGCCACCACGCGGCGGTGGCGCGCGACTATCGGCAGTACTGCGCGCGTTATAACACAGTGTGTCGGTACAGGCGCAGTCGGCCGGCGAGGAGGCCGGGAAGGACGCGCGCCACCACGCGGCGGTGGCGCGCGACTATCGGCAGTACTGCGCGCGTTATAACACAGTGTGTCGGTACAGGCGCGGTCGGCCGGCGAGGAGGCCGGGAAGGACGCGCGCCACCACGCGGCGGTGGCGCGCGACTATCGGCAGTACTGCGCGCGTTATAACACAGTGTGTCGGTACAGGCGCAGTCGGCCGGCGAGGAGGCCGGGAAGGACGCGCGCCACCACGCGGCGGTGGCGCGCGACTATCGGCAGTACTGCGCGCGTTATAACACAGTGTGTCGGTACAGGCGCGGTCGGCCGGCGAGGAGGCCGGGAAGGACGCGCGCCACCACGCGGCGGTGGCGCGCGACCATCGGCAGTACTGCGCGCGTTATAACACAGTGTGTCGGTACAGGCGCGGTCGGCCGGCGAGGAGGCCGGGAAGGACGCGCGCCACCACGCGGCGGTGGCGCGCGACTATCGGCAAATCTGCGCGCGGCTCGACAAGCAACTGCACAACATGCAGGACTACGTCAAGGACTGCGTCAACTGCAGCCTCAAACTCGCCCAGAAGGATAATAAAGAAGGTACGATAATGTTCTGACAACTAAAGTTTGGTTTATTTCCACCTTATTTGCAGTGTATTCCATTTGTATTTACTTTTTATGTCAAATTTTCTTTACTTTTTTTACAGTGGTATGCATATTTTTCATATTTTTTTGATTTATTTAGAAGATTTTATTTCCTACTTGTAAATGCAGTTACAATATAATTAACAATTTGGATTTGCAACCATATAAACAAGCTTGCGTAGGCTATGCAGTTTTTTTTGCATATAACCGAATTTGCAGCTCCGAACATATATTTAGTTTGTCAGATTGACAAAGTTTGCCGGTGATTACAACAGTATCCGTTACAACAGAGACGGAGCAAAAAGACGACGACAAGGAGGAGGGCTCGAGCGACGCCGAGGCGCGGCTGCGGCAGCGCGTCAGGGACCTCGAGCTCGAACTGGCGCAAGTTAAACTAGCCTTCGTGCAGGCACAGTGCAGTAACCAGGTGGGGTGATATGCGTTTTTTATTTTTTTTGTTTGTTAAGCCGAATACGGCGAGCTCCATCCTGGGCATCTGCAAGTTTACCAAGCGGCAGCAAGTTCAGCTTTAACCTTAGAAAAAGTATGGGTATGCAACGTCGGTAGCGTGGCCGCACATGAGACAAAATGCTAACTAATATTATAAATGTGAAAGTAACTCTTGTCTATCTGTCTGGGTGTTTGTCGTGTTATCACGGCTGAACGGAAAGATCTGATTTTTTGCATAGATATAGCTTATTGGACCCTTGTTTCTATTGTACTAAACCGATATTGCAGCAGAAAGACACTACAGGTTGGTCATTATAAACACATTTTACAAAATATAATGTTAAGTCCGCAATATATATATATATATATATATATTTTTCTTTTTCTATTTTTTTTATGGTACTTGGTGACGAGACGAGCAAGTCGCTCACCCGATGTTAAGCTTCACGCCTGCCCATAACAATACAGTGCCATCCAGAATTTTGAAGTTCAAAAGTTCAAAACCAAGTGCGACAATGCACTGCGCTCGTCACCATGACATAATTATTAGATGTTAAATCTCTGTATGCCCAATAATTTCGCTGGAAACATTGCCCTTCAATCCTTCAATCTGCTTGGCGGTTGAATAACTGGCAAAGGTGTTTATATTTGTTTGTTCTATAAGCGATAGCCTCCGTTGGCCTAGGTGTTCTTATTATCCTAGTGTTGAAATTGATTTGTATGAAGGCTGTTTGGTTGTCCGACTAAAATAAAATTAAATTATAATATTGTTCCTAGTAGTTTATCTCACATTAAAATTTTTAGAATGCATTTAACCCAAATTAAACCCCTTGCAAGGCTCAGCCGGAACTTTTTTTTACAAACGGACTTTATATTCCAGGAACTGAGTCATCAACTGAACGCTGCTCTCAACGAAGTCCAAACTGCGATCAATCAAAAGAACGATACTCCATGGCTGGTCCGAACACTCGGTACGCATTATTTTAACGTAGCTTATTAACTTATTTGGTTGCACTTATATTATAACTTAATAGTACTGCATACTACACCTGCCTTTTAACATCCCACTGCTGGGATATCCACCTACCGTCGAAGGGTGTTTGGGCCATATCCACCACGCAGACCCAATGCATATCAGGCATCATATTCGTTGACATTAAGTATGGTTTAAAATGCGCTCACAGTCCAGAAACCACAAACACTGATATCGATAAGTTAAAATTGGTAGTATGCTAATAGTGCGCTAAGAAATTAAACCTTCGATAGCGTGCTTATGTCAAATAGGTTTAATTTTTCAGGTTATCTGTCTCAGTGTCTCATAATTTGATGGCCACAGTTTCATTTCTGTCTTCACAGAGGACAGGGGTCTGCATTAAATCCATTATTTTCGATAAAAAACACAGAATGACAGAATTAACAGATGTCAATTTGAATTTGACATTAGCGCACACCGTGCACTATCTGATTTTTGTCAGCACTGTGAGAACGCTCAAATGACGTCACTCATGACGTCATGTGGCTGATACCAACTCTTTGCACGCTAACAGTGCAAATGGTAACCGTGTGCGCATTTTAAACCGTAATCTTTGTTGTGAATGTTGGCATAGCTTTACCGTATGTGATTTTGATTTATTGTTTTCTGTCACGTTTGTTCCTGGTGCCACCATTTGCTGTTTTCGCTCGATAAATATTAAAAATAAAGCATGTTTCTAGAGTAGCATGTCATTTTATTTGGCAAAAAGTATTTGTCGTTATCTAGACAACATATCTTCGCTAAATCAAAATAGCTTTTGAACTGAGTAGAATCCACAGATCACATCTAGATTCCGCATTCAGGACGATCGAAGAGCACCGCGCGTCCCCCTATAAAAACTAACCTATAAAAATGTACTCTTATTGGTTCATTGCTACGCGCGAGTGGGCGTAACCTTGAGATAGCCAATGAAAACTTTTGATTGCAGTACCCGCAACCCGCACTTTCCTCGAACTTTGGTGACTTTTTGTCGGTACAAAGATCTCGTAAGGTGGCATCTAACGTAGTCCATGGTCGAAACTAACTAAAATTTCCTCGGAAACGTGAACCATCTTTTAATCTTCTTATGCAAAATACTAAAACTTAGTGACTTGAAGCTGATAACTTTATTTCCTTAGTTAACCAACCGTACTGAAATTTTCGTCTACTCATTGCATATTAAATCTCGTTTTCAAATAAATTTACAATTCAATGATATTTTTACTCATTGTAGGTCATTAACGAGAAGTGCGAGATATAAGGTGACACCATTGTTTATTGTATTGTTTTATTTGTGCGATATCATTGCTTGTTGTAGCTGTTAGATTGGAGTAGTTTTTCATACTGTTCAGTCTGTGTACGTCAAAGTTTACGTACTTCCCGTACGTGCGTTTACGTATTCGTTTTTCTAAAACAGTTTAAATTAATTTCATCGAATTTAGCATTTTAGTAGACGGGTGGTTCAGCCGTAGCTAATAATTTTTAATTGCTTAATTGTGTTGCATGTTTTAAACCCTTAATTCCATTATCTCTCCTAAATTAATAATAATTTTAAAATCTCAGTGTTGTTTTGAGATTTCTGTTTGCAACTGTTTCTAACCTTGCTGTTGACTCTAACGCTTCGCATCCCGCTAGAATATTTTTTAATCAATCACACAAACATTAAACACACATTTCAACGACTCTCTTATCCTATAGGTTCCATAATGGAGGCTGCCCAGAACCGACCGTCATTCCAAACGTACCTTCCAACACAAGAGCCCCCTTCGACACCGACTCACAGACATTCATTCTCGAGCACGCAAGGGCACGGGAGCCTCGACCGACGCGTCTCCGACCCTTACAGCCCGGATGTCGTCAGAAGGAAGAAGGACATCAACACCAAGCGGCACTCCATGCTCGTGGAATCGAACCTCACCAAAGAAGCGAAGGAAATCAACAGACGGAGCCACGAAGTGACCATAGTCAAGAACCTTTCGATGGGTTGACACCACATTCCCTCCAATTTGGACGAGATCGAGAGCGTTCTGGACCCACATATTTCTTGATGCGAGTTTTGGGCTTCGTGATACTGTCTTGACAGACATTATCCGTTATTCTCCGACGTTCGATGAGTTAATCAAACATAAAAAGTGCTTTGTCAACTTCACGTTGACGAGAATTGTCACGTGTGAAAACGAGACTGCACACGTTTTAGCTAAAATGGGCGTTGGACGTATCAGAAAAAGGCCAAAAAATTGTTTGTTTAAGAGATTTGGGGTCCGGATCGTCATGTATAACTATAATAATTATGCTGTTGAATTTGTATATGGATGTAGACGCAATGCGCCTCGAATCGATATCTTCGTGCTTTATGTATACGGGATCAGTTAAAGATTAGTCAATATCGCATAAAGGCATTTTCAAACTACGCTATAGATATAGTATAAGTATACCGTTGCTTTGACCTGCCACTGGGCAGGTCAAACAGCTATCGCTAATAGGGTATATGCACGTATTGATATATATATTTTAAATCAATTATTCACATTATTACCGTAGAAAATATCACTTGGCTAAAAATATTGAAATTTACCATCGAAATAAATATTTAAAACTGCAATCAGATTCAGCCGATTTAAACGCCGACATTTTGCCCACCACTGTCAACGAGTCAATGGCCTCATCCATGGACGAAACATCATACTGGACAGAGCCATGAGACGTTGCCGCTCCGACGTTCATTATGTCAACACATTGTCATGTTTCTCTTTTTATTACACGGATCTTCGCATAGAGTAAGCGAGAGAGTTATTGTAAGATTGGCAACCTCGCACTCTGTGTCCATTTTTGTGACCGACTAGTAGGTCATAACATTGCGACCCGTCTTACTCTTAAAAGTGTAATTAGATAAAAATATCGCTGTGAAGACTTAATACTAACATACATAGTGATATTATGGCGTGTTGTGGTGTGTTTTGTCCATCGAGAACAACGAAAGGAGGAGTAAAAGACCCAGAATTATCATTTCACACGTAAGTCTTTTGTAGCGTCTATTACCTTAAAAACCAGTATCAAAGCTAAATATTCATTTCACTTAAAGAATATACATGTTTGAAGTCATACAACTATCACGCAGTTATATAGCAATGAATTAAAGCTTTAATTTAAGATAAATAAATGCATTGTTTTACGTGTTTCTGCTAGTAAAGTACCACTGCACGTTTCAAACATTGTCGATATTTATCTAATAATACTCTTGTAATATCCTACATATACTAAATTAAGTGAAACATGAACCGTTAATTCCTATCCGCGTATCGGCTTGATACGTATTCTATCGATAATTAATTTTAATATTTTTAAAGCTTTCGCGGCTTGAAATGTTTGATATTTTGTACCAATGTTGAGTCATGGTTAACCAATTAATTAAAATAAAATATTTTGTTATAGGTTTCCAAATTGTCCGGAAATCAAAAATCAGTGGAAATCAAATCAAACATTGTGTTTTTAATTTACAAATTTTTAGTTTTGTACATTTGTGTACATTTTTATCGATAGATTCTTCACTAGTTTTCACTTCCCTAATCACTCATACTCAAGCAGTTCTAGACACGCAAACCAATATAAAGTGACCACGCTGCCAAAGCAATCACGCTATCCACTGTGATATTACATCCATGGCCTCATCGTCAATATCAACATTGACATTTTGTATAGTGCAGAGAGTGTTTTATTAGTTTTATATCGAAATATTATGTTTTCTATCAAATAACGATATATCAGCAGATAAAAACCATTTTATAAATACTGTACAATACAATGGCAAATTACGGTATAGTACCTACGTGCAAAAATACTATGATAAGTGTACTTCCATGTACCGCGAGAAGAGTAAGAAAAAAAAAGAAGCTAAGAGAATAGATAAAGCGTCACAAACTAGTTGTTTGTATTGTTGTGAAGATTACTTTATTGTAAGTACATAATGTTCCTCGTTACATTTGGTTCTAATACATAACCAATTTGTTACTTATTCGAACTATAATCTAACTTAAGTTTCCAAGTTTAATTGGTATATTTTTTTAATAATTTCTTAGCAAATTCGAACCTTTTCAAAGCTTGACAGCTTGACAGACAAACAGTCTTGACTGTGTTTTTCTTCTAATTTATTTTGTTTTAATAAAATAATAAATGCTATATATTAATCACATGCATAATCCCTATTACGAACGTGTCCATTAAAAAAACGTATTGGCGAGTTTTTGTCGAAATGCGAAGCTATATAACGCGCGACAGGCGAGGATCCTTCAGAAAAACTTAAAAGATATATATAGTAGCGTAGTCTGAACGGCCAATAACACGTTTGTGTAAAACGATTCGTGGTGTAGTGCTCAGTGCACATAACCGTAATACTAGTCATAACATAGTATATATTCGAGCACGTGAAAACATAAGTTCGTGGGTGATTCCTGAATTGAAACGGAAATATTCGCGATTTCAAAGTATCGTCGTATTGGTTACCGGTAATTCCAGTGATTGCACTTCGCACGTAGATATTTCGTTCGTGTAAATTAAGAAAATTATATTTTGCGGCTGAAAAAAAGGCTAACACGAATGTGCAAGAATCTCTAGGGCTATAAAGCTATATCTATATCATTCGAAAGAAAGCAATACGATGTACATATTATTTGACTGACTTCGAACAAGTTGGTTCTTAGTGTTTTTGCTACAAATATTTACAATGAATGTTTTTTTTTTAAGTTGTATTTCTTATGAGCGTGAATAATTTGGATTATGTTACGTCTAGTGCGTTTGATGCCATAGCTTGAGTGCCTTTTTTGTTTTTAAATAATAACAGTGGGTGAGAATCCAAAACTCCGATAGGAAGCGGAGTGAGATCGGGACCTAAACGTTATTACTTTTGAACTTGTGTTAGGTATTATAACTCAATTAAAAAAAATGTCATCTAGAACTTTCAGTATGTCACCCGCCGTTCTCCTACCGCAGATGATCACGTAAAGCGGTAACTGAGTAACTGAGGTGAAGTTTTCTTAGCAAGAAATTACTGATTAATAATTGCGTTATTTCTTGATTTTTCTTTGTGTAACTAAAAGCTTTGAGTGAGTGAGTTAAAAGCAGAGTGAGCTTGCATTTTTCTAGCGTATATGTTGCGTATGTGTCTTGCGCGTGCTTTTGTATATTGTTCGGACATTAAAGTCTCGTCAACAGCCGGGGTTAGAACTGTATCCCTAGCAAAACTACTACCGAAAAATCTATAGCACATATTCGATAGCAAAACGTATGAAAAATGGAACAGCGCACCTATCGGGGATAAATGGCAACTGCATTGTTCAAACATTTTCCATCAAATACGTTACGGTTTTTTTTTTCGATATGCTCTATTTCACCTAGCATGGTGCGGGTGACACATTACTACTATGAAGTGTGTGATTATATTGTACCTATATAAATAAATTGAATATATGTTATGTTTATCTTTGTACAAAATATTCAAATAATTGATTGATAGCCGGAAAACCCATGTACCATGCTATGTGAAATGGAGTGTAGTTACGTGTAATAATGTTTTATGTGTATACCGGTTTACCTATCCTGGTCTCAGATGCCATTGTGATCACGTGAAACTTTAATTTCCTTATGAATGTAATTAATATATTTAATAGATAGAATTTATATAATTACGTTTCTAGATTGTACAGTATCACACAACAATTTATTCCCCCCGATGTACCCGCGTAGTAGTAAGTAGTATTATTATGTTCTGTGGTAGTAGACCAATTTTACCATCGCGGGGATCTTCGATGTAACGGCAACAATTTGCCATAAATTTGCGCTGATATTGATCGATTGATTTCGCGGTAAAATCGAGCTGCCCGTACGCCATCTTTGTCCGACAGCGGACGAATCGTGTAAGCGGAACAGCTGAATGCATAGCAAGCAATACTGTGCCATTTGTGCTTGCAAATAAAGTTCAATATCTGTAAATAATCATTTACACGTTCGGCTACTGTCGGAAACCGGTCAGCGTCTCTCTGCGCAAAGGCATACTGCCGATCGGAATTATTTGTTGTGTAAAACTAACTATTTATCGGAATTCTATATCGAAAATTATTTATTGAATTAGTATAGTTATTAGAATATAATTATTATTCAAATAACTCGATATACAAGAGATGGCTACTCAATTGCAATACAGAAATATTATAACAGATATTCAGATATCTCTATACTGATGTTGGTGTAGGTAAGTATATGTAAATGCACAAGAGCTTATATTTGTATATTAGGGCTATAATGGGGCTGCTTAGTTGAAGTAAATAAATAGATACTACTAATACATAATCTAATCAATATGCACATTCACAATATAAAATACTAAATATATGATTTTTCATTACATTCAGTTTCTTCTTTCCAAAAAAATAGATGGCGTTACAATCGTTAAACAATATGCCTCAAAAGTGACGGAATCTATATCAGTCAAAATGCAAGGATCGGAATGAAGGACGTCGATTCATTTGTAATTTTATCTAAACTTCTCACAATACTGAAATTAAAATTTTGTGAGTGTAACAGAATCGCTGCAATTGTTTGAAACGTATGTATACTTGAAAATTTAAACTATACATTGTATGGTTTAAAAATTGCACCGCCGACTATTTTGAATGGAAGAAAATGATTGTAATGGCATAGTTTCAAAAAAGAAAACTGCTCATTTCAGCCGTATTTTCGAAAAACTAATAAGAGCTAACATTGCGTTTTGCTTTGAATCTGATGTAATATGTCGCGTTCATTCGAAAATGAGAAAAGAGATCGCTCCGGCTGTACTCGCGCCGAGACGGCTGGAATCCGTACAGGGGACACCGTCGTGAACATGCGGTCTACGACAGTGTACAGCCGGATTAACAACGACATTCGTTTTTTATTATTATAATGAATAATCTTATGAATACCGAGAGAATATTATAATAAACATGATATTAACAAAAATAACGGCTTTATTTACTTCTCTTTTCTGAAGTTTTGGAAATGGAGCTATCTTTGAAGCGATTATGTTTGCGACTTACATCTTTTAGTTTTTACAAGCCCACGGACCGTTGTCTAACAGAGAGAGAATGAGAGGGATTTTTTTACTTTTTCTCGCGTTGGTCCGCTGTCCGTGGTCGGTGTTCAGGTGTTTTATTATCCTTTTATTTTCAGAAGTTGGAACAAAATTTTGCATAACTTTTTCTGGTTCCTAATTTTTAATATATGAATGAAACTAATTCTTATGATCTCTTATTAGCTTTGAAAGTAAGATTATTTCGAAAATATAAGATTGTAACATTGAGATTCTTTGTTTTATGATTATAATGTTATAATTTAATAAGTAACTCGTACAATAAATACTTAAATTGGCAAACATCACGATTATTGCAGGGGCCTACCACAGTATTAAACGTATTTTATTTTTATTCTATACTACCTGATGCCTGTGAAGGTCGGCCTTCGGCCTCGCTAAACTCTACAATACAAACCTTGTTCTCACAATTACGAACACAACAAAAATAAATCATCAAAATCGGTCCAGCCTTTCTCAAGTTATAGCGTGACCAGGAAAATAGGGGTTCATTTTTATATATTATATAGATTGAAGTTTGTCTTGTACTCTCAGTATTAGAGTTTATGAAAATAATCTTTTAAAGATTGTAGTAGGCCTCACAAGTTGTCGCTTGTGATCTCATATTGAGCCATTTCTCTACTGTGTTCT
The DNA here is from genome assembly GCA_947579745.1 of Apocheima hispidaria. NCBI lineage: Eukaryota > Metazoa > Arthropoda > Insecta > Lepidoptera > Geometridae > Apocheima > Apocheima hispidaria. Next base: position 14,299,094 of record OX388146.1, read on the forward strand.
AATACTTCACTCTGACAGTAAGGCTGCCCATTCAGCGTATATGAAATCACTCGCAACTACTGGGAATGCATTTGGTATGTCATTATTGACATTGAGCGAATACATGAGTGTTAAGAAGAATGACAATCTCATTAAAAAAAAAAAAGAGTACCTCCGAAAAATCTTCTTAAAACTAGATGGCGCTTACGTATTTGGTCAGCTAATGGCCAAACCGCTACAAAATCTTTAAACCATGGTATATGTCCGCTATTTAAAAGTAGTTAAAATTAGATTGCAATATACGACGTAAAAATATGTTTATAAAAAAATAATGTTTTCTACGCCAATAATATAACGTTTTCTTGAGAACCTAGCGTGTTTTGCAAATACATTTAGTCAAGTGTCATTATTATTATTATATAAAATAAAATATAAAATGAATAATGTTACCGATATTATCAGTAATGTACAAATGCAAAAAATATTTATAAAAAGTATTGTTTTTTGTTTTCTTACGAATGAGTTAGCTTGGGTTTCAATTTCAAGTCGAGCAGAAATTGTGTCGATCATGTCGCAATTTAGAGGACTAACTACATCTTACGTCCATATCAGTACTACATTCGGGTTACACATATTTCTATGGATTTAGCATTCTTAGTATAATTTCTCTTTGCTATTATACAGTCGCCGAGACACCCCATGATCGTATAGTTCGGACAATTTACAAAGGGGCGTGCCTTCGTAAATTGTTCGGACTATGTGTGCTGTCTCGGTCTATATCGCCGAAGGTGTACAGAAACTAGTACGCGAGCGGATATCCAATTAATACACTGTAAAAGGAACTGAATAAAATATACGAATCGGTGTGTTTATATTGTAGAATGTATTTAGAGCTTTATAAACCCAGTAGCCCATAAATGTTCATTCATTCACTTTGTTAAAAAATGCTTCAGCATAAGTAGATTTATCTAAAATGTAGTAGAATATAAACATTTTGTAAGTACTCATGTAACCTAAATGCTTTATAAATACCGCCCGAACTAGTTACTGCAGTTACGAGTGACTTGTATCGCGATCGTTGTTTTAGTCTGTCTAATGTATTGAAATAAACATTTTTCAGTGATTTTTGACTTGTCTTATTATTTCGATCTTTTACTTCTTAGATTTATATAATTATTGGATAGTCCGGTCGGAAGTTCTTTTCTTCCTAACAATTTTTCTTTCTGGATTCTCAACGAGTAACACTTGAACATTACAATTTATTAAGATAAGTTTAAAAATTCCCTGATTAGTTTAATTAAATACACTTTGAAAAAATAATAACAAGTATGTACTAGACTAGTACGTTACTTTTGTTTATAGTTTCGTAAAAAAAATTACAGCAGAGCTTGTATGCCTACATTCATCTGTGGCCAGAACCTACAATGCTAAGTGCCATCTAGTGACGCAGTCTCGTAAAAAAAATTTGTGACAAATTATGTAAGAACCTATATCAAGAACCTATAGTTCTAATTGCCATCTAGTGACAAGTAGCACGTTTCATGGTTGTGTGCCATCTAGCATCGAGAAGCAATAATAAAAAGCTTACAAAACTTAACAAAGATGTCGCACGAGAATCAACTGTAAATATTTTAAATGAAAACCAACAAAAAAATGAAAGATAAGGGAGGGTGAATGTATTAAATGTATTTTTATTGAGTGGGTTGGTAACAACAAACTTAACAAACATTAGATATTTGTTAAAAAAAGCTCAATAAAACCGTTGTTTTGTTATCAGAACGTATACACTGTGTAGTCGTATGATAGAGCCGGGGTAGCCAGCGTGTCGGGATGACGCAAGCCGTACAATAAATAAACATATATTTTAAGATGGGCCGTTTTAGAGACACGAGCTAGGTAGCTGATTTTGATTTTTTCCGTCCTTTGAGGTGTTGCGATAGTATTGTAAACAACTGGATGGAACAACAGAGTACAAAGTAGATCTTATTTTAAGATAGGTATATGTTTTTGGTTCTGTTGAGTATAGCTATGAGGGAAAACATGATTAGGTACATGATATTTTCCCGACAAAAAAAAACATTCGTAAGACCTCGATTTACACACATTTTTCGCTAGATCTCCGAATCCCTAGTGCATAATCAAGCGATTATTACTATAAAAGTGTCGTAGGAATAATGTCTAGGATAGCATAGAACTGAATTTTGATTGATTTCCGGAAATTGTTGTGTTTAGCAATTGTCTGTTTTTTTTTTTTATTAGCGCGCGCTAAAGCCACCTCTTTTCATCTGCACGCGAAAGGGTATATCGAAAGGCGAAAGGCTATCTTTTTCTCGAAACAGAGAACAATGAAAATAAAATACATTTTATACATCTATAAACCACTAATAAAGAAATCACTATGTGAATAAGAAGGTATGCACAATCCAGGTGCATAAAAAGACTGCATTGTTTAAACACAACGCAAAAAATGCATTCTAGCAGGTGCACTTAGCAAACAGCTGTTAATGTTTTCGAAAAGAAATTGAACCTTATGACAATGACGAGTAAAACACTATTACTCTGGTGCGCATTTAGCCAAAAACTTTCTATCACACTTCTCATCACACCGTACTTCAATTTTAATGCGAAAGTAGATATCTGTCTCATTGATATTGATATGGATGAAAATTTTCTAAGAGGGCAGAGTGCATCACGAGAACGAGTAATTACATATATATCCCAAGTGTAAACTGTTTCCCGCGACTTCGTTCGCGTGGACAGTAAGAATAAGTAGCCTATGTCCGTCTCCTACCCTCAAGCTATATCTTTGCAAAAATTCAGGTCGATCCGTTCAGCCGTTTAGCCGTGACACCCCTAGACAGAGAGAGAGAGAGAGTGACTTACATTCGCATTTATAATATTACGATATTAGATATGATTACTTTTTACGTGGACTGTTGTAAATGAATAATTTTGAAAATAATAATACCTATGACCTACGCGATCGCGAAGGTTTTGATAAATTATTACGTGACCATATACAACGGACCGAGTTAAGATGCAATGTTTAGCTCATCGCGCGAAATTCAAATTTTCTTGCGTTTTATTTCAAATTTAAATTACAAAATTTGAATTTCGCGCGCTGGACGAGCCTCTTTTTGAACAATTTAGTAAAAAATATATCGTGTCGCGTGGTATTTAAAGAAACTACGCAATAAATTATATATTGGTATATAAGCTAGGAGCGAACGCGAAATAATGCTGAGCTTTTCTTGCGAAACAAAAGAAGGTAGAAACCTTCTTTTGTCTGTATCGTGCGTTCTTCATTGTTTGTTAAAGAAACAATTTTAAAAAAACACTGTCACTGGGTGTAAGACTTAACACCGCGGGGACTTCTGGGTTTCGAGGAACAAAAAATGGCAGATAAATCCGCGAGACGCAACTAGTACTTATGCTTAAGCTATATCATATTTAAACTCTAACGTCACTTCACAAAACAAGTACAATAAGAAGCAATGAGAGCAGGTGCGTTGACAAGGTTGGCAGTCAGCTGTAACCACTGAACCACGCACGACCCTCGCTCTTGCAAACCGTGTGAACGGAAACACCGCACAGACGGGGGTGTTGCCACGTTACTCAAAACAGAGGGTGGTTAGTTTTATTTTCCATGCTTTTTCGGTTATTTGGATACTCAACACGGCTATCCCTAGATCCCTACAGGCAAACTGTAGGAAAATCGCTACTTTAAATTTTCCTACATGGATTATTTATTTCTAGGTTAATGTATAAAAATACTAACAGATTACTTATTTTGCTTTTCAGACAATTTTCTTTGTTTTGTCTGCTATTTGTTTTGTTTCCTTTTAATATTTCTGAATAATTTTTTATTATTTTCTAAAGAAAACCTGAAAACAAATAGTTTGTTTGTTTACTTTTCGTATGAAACATTGTCAAAAGTAGATGTGTCAATTCTTTATTTTTTATACGTCTATGTCGTAAGATTCTAAGTTTAGGTTAAGGTTATATCTAAAATCTCATATAAATTCTCTTTATACAGGATTTTTTGGCCGAATTTTATATTACAATCTCTGTGATGATCTAAATTTTAATTTAGAATACTTAAAAAAATAACCCTGGCTTATTGTATTATTCAAATTTTGACGTAAGGAACACCATGAAAGGTATAAAAGGCAAAAATTCTGGAAAAAGCTTTTCAATTCTGATTTTACCATCTGAAGCTCAAAATCTTTAAGGCCATTTCCCGGGCCAGGCAGGCCCGGGAAACTCAAGACTGGCTCGAAGCTTGAAGGTCATAATTTGAAGCAGTTTAAAGGCCATAAAACATCAAGAGGAAGAAAACTTTTCTCCGACAAAATGAAAACAAGCCGGATCTGATGCAACGAATGGATTTCAATTTGAATTGACTACTACTGATCTAATATTTCAGATTTGTTCCTAAATCCAAAGGGACTACAAATTCGTAAGAAAAATACTGTGAAGTGTTTATTGACACGATTGACGAAAAGAGGACATTTCCAGCGCAAGAAAACATAAAAGTGAACCAGAAAAACATACCCGAAGTCATCTAGGAAGGAGTCCATCATTTTTCCAAGGTTATCGACAACAGTTTTAACTATAAAACCTTACTTACGTCAAAATTTACAAATTGGTCTACAAAATTGTATTTTTTTTAACAGTGTAAATCATTGGTTGTTATTAAATTCTGTCTAAATTTCTCTTTGGTTTTTTCCTCAATTTTAGGGTCCTCCCATAGGTAGGTTCCTAGGTCCTAGATAAACTGACATTACGTCCCCCCTCTAGAGGGCGTAACGTTACAGTTTTAAAATCGCTACTTTAAATTTTCCTACAAAACACTAATGCTAATTCCGGGAGACCCCGTTATTAACATTAGAATCTAAATTTTACCTCTCTCAGGCGAGAGAGGTAAAAATGAACCCTTTGCTCTTGCGTCTTCTTGCTTCTTACATGCGCCTTGCAAATATTTTTTGCTTCATCTTTAAAAATCATCATCATCGTCAGACGTAAGCTTGGGCCTTGGGGATCATAGAACGCTCACCGTTTACTAAGAAGACACTACTGCCCGTCCTCCGATGGTTCTGGTCGCAGTTTTAGTACATGGCTCATGGATCATGGTTCATTTTTAAAATTTAATGTATGTCTCTCTAGAGTTTTTCCGCTGTAATGTATCACGCAATAGAAATCAGATCCTTTGTTTTTCTTTCACTTTACAAATAATATTTTAAGAAATGTAACTTATCCTAACCTTACACAATTATTAAAAAACTAATTAACATGAAAGAGAATTCCTATCCTAGCAGTGTGGAGGGTAGTCGGTCACAGAAAAATTAGATTAATCTCAAACAATGTTAAATAAAAAAACTTTATTTCTAACCAAGGCTTTTTCTAATTCTCCAAAGTGTTTGTTTTCATTTGAGCAAGTTACATTTTTAATGAAATGTTAAATTAATTCAGTTATCAGATTTATTTTAAAATATATCTAATAGTTGCTAAAATTTGACCTATAGACATAGATAGATAGATAAACTCTATTGTTAACACCAGATCGTACATAGCTAGGACAGAAAAAAAACCATTTTAACTAGTGTAACAAATGGCGGCCTTATCGCTGAAAGCGATCTCTTCCAGGCACGTAGCGCTGCAAACGCATATTTTGTAAAAAGCTATATATGAAATACTGCTACTCAAGTTGGAAAAGTTCTACATAGTTTCTTTCTCGACAAAGTAAACAGCAAAAAACTAACAAGCTTCACTGACTATCCCCATTACACAACACGCTTTCCATAACAGTGGTTCCACCCATGTTCTCATGTAAATGTACTTACTATGTAGAAACGGCACGTAGAGAATGTTCCTCCGTTTTTACCCTCAGTACCTATAGCGATCAATTGCCCGTAAAAACACGGTTCAATGAACGAATATGACTATTTTTATGAAGAAGTTTAACGCCTATCTGCCATCGATGGACTTGGCACTTTATTCTGGAGTATCAAAGTGTATAGACTGTATTTTAAATTTTTATGTACATTCTAATTTGGTTGCCACTTATGGCGTTAAAATAATAAAAAAAAAATTTTTTTATGTGAAATACTTTTGCCTTCGAACATTTAATTTAGAGAGGTGATAGAGTTATATTTGTTGCTATTAAGTGAGCCGCTTCAGCTATGAGAGCTCTTTCAAGCAAGTCGGTTTGCCTAACGGTAAGCGTCGTTATCCTATTATAGTTCAGCGCCAACCAGAAGTGAACTTGAAATTTGAACACTAGTTTCAAACCCACTAGTTTAAGCACAGCACAGCTGCTCTGCGCTTGTCATCCTGATAGATAAGATCATAAATATCTTGATGCCCAGTAACTTCACGGTCTCTGCAAATCAGTTTTAAAACTACCTAGATAGACCTTCATGTGTGATCAATAGTTTTCTATGAGATAGATTGTTCTATCGCTTAACTTCCTTACTTCACTTTCAGTTCAGCGCGCAGCCTTTTTTTTTGCGGCGGGGAAATCTTCTCAAGATACCCGACTGCTTTGGGGTGCAGCGGGGTTATGTGGGATTATACCCACTAAAACCCTCCCCCGGTGGCCTGCCTTGGCGCTTGACCGAGGGCTCCGGGATTTCCAAGGGAACGCACCGGAGCCCTCAGCACCAAGCTTCAGCTCCTCCCGGGACAGCTAGCAGCTGTCGTGAGACGTCTAAGCTCACAACAGCGTCCGCCACTCGCCGCTGTTGTCCTCCCCGGGCTCGCTTTGGTAGATGGTGGTTAGAGGTATCTTTTAGTAAGCTCTTACTAGAGGCAGGGGATACCGATGCCGTATTCTAGTGCCCCGGCATTAGGGCAATAGCGCGCAGACCTAGAAGATATTGAAACGTATTAAGTCTGGCCTTGAAAAGCCCCAGATTATACCTCTCAGGGAACAAGGAAGTTCTTGTCTGTTCGGATTAGAAACGTAGATTAATAACGTTTTGTACGTATCCAAGGGAAATTTACAGTGTATATAAGGATGATAGTAGGTCGTCTCTCTACTTGTCCTGTAGTAAAAGAGGGATGCAGAGGTAAGCTCGAGGCAAGTTGGTTGTCAAACGCGGAATTATACGCAATAAATAAAATAAAAGTTTGGTTATCCAACTAAAATAAATAAAATAAAATAAAAAAAGAGCTTTTTGTCGCTCTCTTTTCCAAAAATGCTTTAGGAAATTGTTGTGGGCGCCCTAATGTGGTCCACTGAACAATAAAACCGGAATAATGTTAATAAAATAACTACGCAACCCACATTTTTCAATTACGTATCTAACATTCTGTTTTATTTTTATGTGTCGCCGTGCTTAGTGAACTTTCAATAACATTGCGGCTCTACACTGTTTGACTAGCTTATCTCTAGAGATGGCCAAATGAGGGTATAAAAAAAATTCACGGTTAGGCATCAGTTTTGTTCTGGAATTACGACGGTGGCTCCTCCGCTCAGCTCTCGGGTTATGTTTGTCGTACTTTATTATCATTATCTAATAGAGAACGGTCTATTTGTTGTAAATGTTCATAATAACTAATTGCATAACGAAAATGAATAATGGATTATGTTATACATTTCTATGGCGGTAGTCTGTAGACACTTTTGGTGAAAGTGAAGCCCTTTCACGAATTTGTTGTTAATGGAGGCAGATTACATCGAGCACGATGTTCTATGAAAAATTACATTATTCATTTATTATTGCGATTACTTTTGAGGATTTAGAAATACTTACCAGCTACCTCCACGAGTCAACCAAACCAACATTGAAAAATAAATATTTTTTGTCGACCCTCCTGGCTTAGTTATTAGCTCGTTTGCCTTCTAAGCGGAGTTCATGGGTTCGATTCCCAAACAGACAGACATTTCAATTTTGAACATCTACAGTTAAAAAGTATGCACGGCATAATGTTTGCACATTACTGCTTGGCGGTTGAATAACAAAGTGTCGTACTTCCCCAGATAGACTCTGGTGGTTTTTCACAACAAAAAAGTAACAACAAAAACACGACACTAACTTTCACATAATCGGTATTAGTGTGATATGTATGATACTACGTAAGTAATCAAGCCTGTTGATAGTAAACTTAGTCAAGCTCAGTCTAGAGCTAGTCAGAGCATTTCGCTTTCGACACCAATGACATTTGAAAAGCATTCGCGAGAAGTCGCGTGGCCAATCGAGCGACGACCTCATCGTCCACTCCTCTAACTAATGGCAATGATGACCATCGACCAGCACTCTGTTTCATAACACTCCGTGGCACGCAACGATGTCGTTTCACTAAAACTAATGGACCGATATAATATCATGACAGCAGCCGTGTATTTGACTAAGACCAGAGCAAATGTTTTATGACTGAATATTTTGTACGTAACTCGTCTTATTTTGTTCAAAACAGTATTTGGGTACACCCACGCGCAAGGAACATAGTACTCTCTAACAAGAGCCCTGGGCCCCTATTCGGAGACATGACATTTTATCTCGGTCACTGTCTCTCTAATTTAGATTTTAATGGGAGTGAGAGTGACCGAGATAAAATGTCATATCTCCGAATAGGGTCCCAGGAGTATCAGTCTGAAAAGCTAGTGTCAAAATTTCGGTCAGTATTTTTGAACTGTGAAATATGTAACATGAAAAATACAAAGTGTAAAATTAAAAGTTAATAGTCTAAAATTAATATAAATTGAATTCAATTGTTGCAAGTGTAGCATCGCCTTGGTCCTAGACTGTAAAGGTTTTGTCACCTTTCTTTACCTTTGGTTGAATAAATAAATGACACGAAGGAAAAACAAAATCGTGCCTTAAAAATGCTAAAATTGAATGTATTGCAAATTCAGATACAAAGCTTGCTTTCTGAAGTGTTAAGCTGATCCTGATATCACATTGTGTAAATGTATTCCACGATAAGGTACATACAAATTTTCTCCGTTAGTTCAGTGTTCACACGCCGAGTGAAACTGTCATAATTGAGCGCACTTTCTCACGTTTAACACCTGTTAATTTAATGAGTGGTAAAATAACGCTTCTGTCAAATGTTAGCGTTGACTTGAGACGCTGACTTGTTGAAAATAATTCGAAAGTGAAAATGCGTGAGTCAAGTGTTAACTTTTAAAATGGCTTTCTGAGAATTTATGTACTTAATTATGATTTAATAGTTATAATTACGCATCGTTTTTATTTTCCTAGTCTGCAGCTTTATCTGTGTTTCTAGATTTTTTGTGAAAATAACGCTAATCATGTTAGCCATTTTGAGATTTTATTAGAACTAAAAAGGAATAAATATCATCAGTACAGTAGTTTTAAATAGTAATTAGATCTACCTTACCTTACCTTTTTTACAAGGACAGAATTATCAGTTTTTTTTATTTTTTATTATTCTCATTAGCGCGTTGAATTCTTTATAGTGAAACTTCTTCAGAAAGACATCAACGCGTTTAATAATTGTTACGTCTCGGTTTTAAGACGTAATAATTATTATTTATCTCGGAGCAAGCAGCTGCTATGATCGATGTTATGTTAAGAATAGAGTATACCGCCGTCTTGTCCATACAAAAAGCACCCCTAAAAGTTACCCGATTTGATTTTTTTATATAAATAAATAATTAACTATATATTCTATGTTATGTTATGTTATTATGTTAATTCTACGCCGTTAAAAAACTATGCTTGTATGTTTGTTATTAATTTCGCAATATCTTCGTCGTTATAGGCACTTAAGGTGTCAATATTTTTTTCGTGTTGGAAATACGACGAATAAAAGTAGTTGTTATTAGAATACCATAAACATTTTTTGAAAGAACAAAACATAGCGGCATTGATTATCCAAGCCATTGACACCAAATCAAAAGATTTTGTGGTTTAATCCCCCGAAACGCTAATTTCATCAAAAAGTTAGGTTATTATACAATTACAAACATCGAATGCGCCAAAACTCGCTGCCGCTAGGATTATCCTCTTGAGTTTTTTTTTTTAAATTTTGATTTATTTCATTTCTATTTCTAAACAGTACAGGAAACAAGCTCCCAATATAAATCCACTTACAATCCATAAGTGAATCATCTGAAGATGCAAGGAGAGCGAACAGAATTGACTCGTTTTGATCTTTGCCTCACTTATTAGCGGGAATAAATAGCTCAGACAGACTGATATTTGTCTGTTTATTTGTCAGTCTCGACTGGAGACGGCGTACGTATATTTCAATAAAGAAATATGCTCTCTCGCTGTAGGTTGAATGAAAATTGCACATGACAGTTCGGAGTATCTGCAAGTACGTATCACACTAATACTTTAAGAGCGTAAGTTTGTGCGTAAGTGTGTAAGTATGTAAGTGTGTTTATTCCCGTTCAACTCTGTAACCGCTGTACGAATTTGGATGAAATTTGATATGGAGGTAGCTATACCCTGGATTAAGACAAAGGCTACTTTATATCCCGGAAAATATTCGGTTTTTTGTAGAAGCCTCGGGGCGCTGCTAGTAGTAAATATAACATCGTATCATCGTCATACTTTTCATGAAATTACAATGAGTAATTAAGCTGTAATTGGACAAAAAACGCTAGAAAATTTCGCGCTATGAGCGTTGCACCACAAAGGTGTTCGGTTAGAAAACGGTTATGTTGAAGGATATTCTACTCATCGAGAAAAACTTTTACTACGAGACCAACGCTTAGATCACAAAAAACCTGCTCTTCCATACATAACCAAAGCCGAATGACGTTTTTCCATGGAACAGCAGTATTTTTTTTTGCTATTTCAGAGGTAAAGAGTCCCATAATAAATGTTGTTCATAATGATATCGTATATTTTTTTATGTTACTCGGTGACGAGACGAGCAAGTCGCTCACCTGATGTTAAACGTCACGCTTGCCCATAACAGATCAGTGCCACTCAGAATTTTGAACTTCAACAGTTCAAAACTATGCGCGGCAATGCACTGCGCTTGTCAGCCTCACCCTGAGGTATTAGATGTTAAATCTCTATATGCCCAGTAACTACGCTGGAAACATTGCTCTTAAATCCGGAACACAGTAAGCACTACTGCTTGGCGGTTGAATAACTGGCAAAGGTGTGATACTACCCCAGGCGAGAGAGCCCTACCACTATAATATATTATAATACGTCAATTGTCTAACCGAACATCCAACAAATGACTTATTTAGATCCTGCTACAAGCGAAGCTACAAAAAAAAACGTATTTAGACATGGCTACAACGGGCGTGACAAGACGTACATATGATTTTTGTTACTGATACTAAAAGGCGTAGCGTATGAAAAGCACTAAAACTTTTGCAAGTTACAGCTAAAGATCGTAACAGTTCGGTAACTGCTTGCATAATGTCTGAAGCTTCCATTCAACCACTCAATAGCCTTTCGATGTCGTAACCACTCTCCAGAAGCATAGCAAACCGTAAATTATAGAGATCATCCAAACTTGTAGCCCTGAGGCTTCTTCTTCTATGCCAGAGTTGTATCTAGGAATTAAGGTAATAAAGCTGAGTTTTTTCTCTATAAAATACAATATTTTAAGTTACATGTCAAATTCTTAGTCGTGCACTCTAAGCACTCTAATTCAAAATCAAAGTGTCCCAGTAGGCAGCGCGCGCATATAGCTCGGCGCCATACTGCAACCTGGAGTGCACCGTGGCGAAGTAGCACGCGTGAGACACATCCGCAGACACCACTCGGGACACCTGAGCGCGAAACAGCTTGAAATTTCCTCAAAGTAAGCTCGTAGCCATGGACGTAGTTTTCTTTTTCGGGTTTTTCATACTTTAATTAAGTACATCGAATTTCAAGAAATCTATTAGTGAATAAGTGAAAGAAGATGTTGATTATATTATTAGTACCTATTTAATTCAGCAACAGGTCTTTATAAATCAATGTTAGTTAGCATTGTTGACATCGTATTTACACCCAAGCGCCATTATTTTCAATAATTGCTGACACATGAAGCATTCCAATAGTAGTTTTAGGGTAATGAACTCATTATGTCAATAATTGTTGTTGCCCTTTTGCAGTGCAAGTACGGTATTTTATCGGGTGACAATTTGACTTTTGCCGTCATCAGTAGGTATTATTAGTATTCGTTGTTTTGTTGTGGTAGGGCTCTTTTGCAGAATCCGCCTGGGGAAGTACCACAGCTTTGCCAGTTATTCAACCGCCAAGCAGTAGTGTACAAGCATTACTGTGTTCCGGATTGAAGGGCAATGTTTCCAGCGTAATTACTGGGCATACAGAGATTTAACATCTAACATCTCAGGGTGACGAGCGCAGGCATTGCCGCGCATAGTTTTGGACTGTTGAAGTTCAAAATTCTAGGTGGCACTGAAGTGTTATGGGCAGGCGTGACGCTTAACATCAGGTGAGCGTCTTGCAAGTCTCGTCACCGAGTACAAAAAAAAAAAAATACCTTATTTACCGTTATTCGTTCTTTTTTTTTCTCCTACATCATATAAAAGCAAAGATTTTTAAAAACATTGATACATTTGCAATTATTAAATTACTGAACTAAAATTGCGGTAACGATTTGTAAATAAATTAACATTTTGAAAAACTAACCACATTGCTATGCCGTAGGGTACTACTCAAGTACTCATTCTTCAAATGCGCGACTGTGACTAATGGTGCGCTTTCTACCAATTTAACTACTGCATTTTGATGTTGTTTTTGATGCGTCGATGTTGAAAGATTTGAATGATCACAAGGACCATTTTGCAAAATGTATGTATGCGTAGTATAGTGTGTTTTAGGAGGTTAGTCGTTCCGCGAGGTTTGTCGTATTCGATATTTGAAATATCGCTCTGTTTCTCTTGCGTGCGATAGAGAGAGTTAGTGAATTCTTCTAACTTTTTAATGAAATTAGCGTTTCGGAGGTAGTCTGTTATCACCCCCTAAATCTTAACAAAATCTTTTGTTTTTGGTGTCAATCGCTTGCATAAACTATAAAATACACCGCATTTTACAAAAAAAAAAAACAATGGTATTCTAACAACAACAACTTCTCTTCGTCCATTTTCGACGCAAAAAAATTGTCACTTTAAGTGCTTAGAACAACGAAGATATTGAGGAATTAAAAAAAAACAAACAAACATATAAACATATACACAGTTACTCACAGTGTAGATAACATTAAAAAAAACATCGAAATCGGATAACGTTTAGGGGTGGGTATCAGACTATCCCCCGAATACTGAAACGTTTGTTAACTTTGAAAACAAATTAAGTCTGTTGCTGCCTTTGTCATTTGCTTAGTGCCAAACAAAGGCAGCAAAATAATTAATCTGTTGTCAAAGTTAACACGCGTTTCAGTATTCGGGGGTAAGCTTTTTGTATGGACGAGCCGGCGGTATACTCTCTAAGTGCTGGACTCAGATATATATGTAGGTGTAGGTATACGAAGTATGTATGTATCCGATTCGATTACCATCGGGAACAATGCCAGCTAACGTGTCGAGGCCTTTCTTCATTGTATTCCGAATGGAGTGCATTGTGGTTCCGCTCTCAATGCGTTTTTGATAACATGGTGAGCTAATTAACCTTGTTGTTGTTCTCGTACAGACTTTGATGTTTTTGAACACTATCTTTAGTGTTATAAATAGCCCTATAATCTATTAAAACGGAAAAAAGGATGTACACCTACTTAATTTCCTCTTACGTCAATATTGCATGGAAAATGGGGCCTACTTACCTAATTAGCCAGTTCCTTATCTGCTTCAAAGCAGTTTTAATTAAGCTTCATGGAATCACGGAACGTGTGGGGCACAACTGGGGCTAGTGAGGAAACATGATTCTTTGGATAGCCTAGATAAAAGCCGGGAAAGTTTATGATGTTTATCATAAAAGTTTCCTTACCAGTCGGCCACATAAAGCGAAGCGGCGCATGTTTAGGCTACGATGGCCGTTCCTTTAAATTCCTGTCATTTGATGCTTTATGCAATAACGTTTTAACAGAGGAAGAGCCGTAACCCTCTCTCTCTAATAGCTGATCCGGCAAAACTGAGTACAACGACACACTATAATTCTCTCGGAACATCGACGTCATGGGTAAGTATTGAAATGTTAAAAATTAAAATAGCAAAAAGCGAAATATCTAGGTTCAAAACGTCTAAAATCTAAATGTTAAATCGCTTAAGATATAACTGGAATTGGACGGCTTAGCCAGATAAAAGCCATTATCGTTCAGTTTTCCTCGATATTGCAATATATTGACGCAAGAGAAAAGCCATTATCCATGCATCTTTGCACAGCGATAAGATAGCCATCGTGCCAGCCACCAGTTGTGTTGAAACACAATACCAAACATTGCGCTAGAGCAGCCCGTACTACGAGTTTCGAATACTAGTAGTTTGCGCCGAACTGAGCTGCGACCCCTATACACAACTTCACAATCTCAGGATCGATTTTGCTCATAATAGGTTAATGATTATTTTTTATTGAAATAAACTATTGGCCTATAGAATTTCATAAAGATCGGATCAATGGTTCGCAAGTTAGCGGTATAGACACAAGCTCACAAACGTACTCAGGATAGCGAACGCAGTGTATTGTCGCGAACAGTTTGGAACTGTAAAATTCAAAATGCTATGTAGCATTTTACCGTTATGGGCAAGCGTGATGCTTACCATCAGACGAGAGACTTGCACGTCTCGACACACAGTTGCATCGACACAAAAAAAATGCGCATCACATAATCGAAGAACAACTGAGTAAAGTTTTCAGTCTCAATACTGCATTGCGTAAAATATATTATTAAATAATAAGTGCCTAACTAATCTATAGATAGCAATTAATTTAAAAAATAATAATGAACAATCTGAGTGTCAAATATAGCATGACACTCCGGATATAAAGATGAATCTAACGCAATTCGCAAAAGCGGTCAAACCATAAGGGCGGAATAAATCCACCCGAAAAACAAAACGCTCCTTCTGGGCAATCGGAAGGAAAATACTTCGAGAATATCATCAATTGTATTTAGTTTATTTTATCTATCTATACACATATAAAAGAACAAGCCCTTTTCTAAAAATCAACGGACTGACCAAACAAACGGCTTATGATAGAGACATGAAATTTAAATCCAATACTCCTCAAATAGTCTAGAACTCTGTAGGTGAACATTAAGAACGGATTTGCGAAATTCTACCTCTAAAGACGTATAATGAACCCCCAAAGTTTGTATGGTTTTTTTTTTTTAAATCCTAAGTCAATGAAACTTGGTTTCTGAACTGAGCATAAAAAGTAAAGAAGTAAGGCATGTTTGAGGATTTTTCGAAAATCAATCCCTAAAGAAGTGAATTGGGGTGTTTCATGTACCCTATACGAACGAAGACCTGTGGGCAAGGTAGTTTAATAGTATATTGAAGAAACGTGGTAGTGGTAATGTAGTAAGCTCTTTTTATGATGTTACGAAAACTGGCGGATGTTTTGCCCGAATACCGGCTTTATTATGGTCTTGTTAGTTTTTCCGCTGGTCCTGAATATCTTCTGCTGCCTGATTTACGTTACTCGCGTAACATAAATTAGGCATCATAGCCAGAGCTGTCTCCGGAATTGGCAGATTATTTGGTAAAATATGCAGCAAGCCTTAAAAAGAGTTAGTCTTATAAGTAGTTGCTATGATTGTTTCGAGCAATAAGGAGAATTCTGTGGTTTCGAGAAACTATCGTATGACGTATGATCGATTGCGTTATGAATTATTAAGTAACATTACCGAATAATCAAATCATAACATATTGTAAAAGGAAGTTCTAATTTTTGGATATGCCGGTGCGAGTAATACACATCGATATCAAAGTTAAAGTATAAATAATAGTTACCTAATATTAACTTACCTAATATTTAAGTATAGAAATGTAGTAAAACAATTTGTCATTTTTTTTTAATAGGAAAAAAGCGTTACCTCGTTTGCTATTAGAGAAATTAATAAATTATCTGCCTACTCAAATGATGGCATTTGACAACAATTTAAACATCTGTTATTATCCAACAATACACCGCTATTCGTCACTCCTATTGAATAAGCATCATTATCAGTAAATCTAAAACAGTAGAAACAACAAAAAGCTTGTGATATTACTGCACAGTTACCAGGCGCACAGACAATGGGCAGAGGTGCCTTCCTGTGTGTTGGGAACCACCAACAATGGCTATTGTAGCCTTACGTCGCTACCATTTCACTGGCTACTCTCACATACGTGTCGTCACAATGTACATTACACATGTGCATGTTTAATAGAGAGCTTAGCTAATAATAAGTATAGGTACTATTACCGGTGTATTACATTTAATACATGTATTCTCCCCTGCATAGCATACGGATATGAAACCTGGGCCGCTAGTCTCGACTTTTCGCTATGCAGTTTGCGACCGAATTCGGTCGCTATGACGCAAAATTCAACGCTATTTTTGCGTTTTTTCAGAACAATTAGTATTCGTTGTCGAATTTTGCGTCATAGCGACCGATTTCGGTTACAAAGTGCTGTAGCGAAAAGTCGAGACTAGCGCCCCTGGTCTCTTACTGAAAAACACAGAGAAAAACTAGTTAAATGAGAACGGGCAATGGAGAGGAGTATGCTGGGAATAAAATTAAGAGACAAAATTCCAAATGCAGTAATAAGACAAAAAACAAAAGTTGCCGACATACTCGTTCGCATTGACCATCAGAAATGGAGATGGACGGGACACATGTTGCGTTGTAAAGCGAACAAATGGAGTAAGATAACTACTTTATGGTACCCAAGATATGGTACTAGAAGACAGGGACGTCCCATACGAAGATGGGCTGACGGCATTAGACTAACCTTGGGGCCATACTGGACAAGAGTGGCAGAAGACCGCAGACAATGAAGAGAGTTGGAAGAGGCCTATGTCAAAAGGTACACCGAGTAGAAGGACATTTTATGATTTTTTTAATGAAATATAATGAAATACAAATGATGTATTACCAATGTTCGGAAAAAATGGCTATAAATAAATAAATAACTATTACCGGTGTGCATGTAGCAAATACCAAAATTGAGCCCCTTTGTCAACATCTCGAGGAGTAAAAGAAAGAACCTATAACCGTAAAGTTAAATTACGAACATGTGTAGACAGAAACCTTGAAAGGACGTGTTTTTTTTTGCTGTCCTGACTGTCTAATCATCAGTAACGCCCAGAACAATTGCTATTCGTGTTGCTATACTTTTTTTTGTAAAATTTTTGTCATTTTGTTAGCAATATTTGGTAATTTTAACTTTTGTTTTGCTGCGATGCCTGCATTCTTCATACACAGCCGGGGGTTTGTTTTTACGTTATTCGTGCTTGTATCCGAAACGAGGATATTCGCCGAAGAACCAAAGTCACCGATATAGCTCTCAGAGTTTGCAAGCTGAAGTGGCAATGGGCAGGCCACATCACTCGAAGAACCGATAACCGATGGGGAAGAAAGGTTCTTGAGTGGCGACCACGAACCGGAAGACGAAGCGTAGTCAGGCCTCCCACTAGGTGGACCGAAGACATTGTGAAAATCGCGGGCAACCGGTGGATGCAAGTGGCACATTGTCGGTCGGTGTGGCGGTCTATGTTCAGCAGTGGACGTCTTCTGGCTGATAATGTAATGTAAAGCCTGAGGCTTCTTTCTCTGGTACTTGTACATTTGTCCCCGTTCCGTGCGCTGTCAACTTTGCCCCGTCGATTGTCCTTATCTAGTGACCTGTGACGAGTTGTAGAACCGCTCTTACCGAGTTGCAATACTTCCTGCCGTGATGCAACCGTCGATATTACCTGATTTCTAATCTGCGGAGTCTGAACTTTTATCTCGCTATTACCGCGCCGAGTTTCAATGCGACTGTGATCGGTTTAGTCTCCAAAGCCTTCAGAGGCTAAGTTTTGAATCAACCGCATTGAATTTCAAACTCTACGCGGCACTACACTTCGATCAACACCCTGAAATATAGCAACTTATTCTCCATAGAATTCTCCTTATAAGTAAGGTCTGTCTTTGTTATTCCCTTTAATTCCACTGGAAACATCTTCCTTCATTCCAGAACAGAATACATTTTGCACTCTATTGCCGTTGTTTACCGAGAGAAGAAAGTGACCGATTATTTATCAACGAGGGTGTATAGTTTGACAAGACCTTACTATACACTATATTTGGGAATCGCGCCTTCATCAGAGTAATACATAGTGCTTTATACTACAATTGCAAAGAAAATAAAAGACAAAACAAATAGAAAATTCAAATAAATAAATAAATCATATGCACCAAACCCGCGCGCGTGCGTATTTCATTTCTTAATTCTTTTTTTAAAGCAAGTGGCCAGTATCATTTTACAGACTTGATGAAAACTTTTGTGATAAAAACTTTTTGTCTTTTGGCATTATTACAGAGCATATGGCACTAACAACAAAATTAAAAAAAAAATTGGATTTCCATATAATTTATCTACCCGTAGTACTTACACTTTTCCCGCCCGCGGGTATTATAAAAAAAAGGAATATGGTACTTTTCAAAAAGTTTGGTACCTAGAAAGTGTATTTAGTCTAGGTGGACTTCTTCAAAAGAAAAATCTCTTTTTAACAATACTGATACTCCAAAAAAGGGAAATATTATTATTGTATTTTTTTAATAAAATTATTACAAAGGTGGGGAAAGTGATTCACGAACTAATAAAAAGTATAGGATTTTAAAACGGGGAGCAAAAATCCACAATTTTTGTGGATGACTAGAATAATCAACGATCTTAGAAACAACCGGAGAGGGGGAAATCACCGAACAGACCGAGAAACAAAATTTTGAATTTGTGAAGCGTGTTATTCGGTGTTTTTTTTTAACTAATATAATTTTAGCACAGAGCTCGCATGCTACGAGCCATTGGAATTGACCTCGTGGAAAAGTGGAAGACCGAGATATTGGAAACGGTATTTTATTTTATTGAATACAAGCACGTGACCGCTAACTGTTCGAAAGCCCCTGAAAACTACATAGATGACATACAATCACATATTGTACGATGGTTTACTTTTGTGTGAAGACATTAAGACTGTGAACGTTCGTTGTTGTAACTTTGTGAGCTACACTAAACGTTGTGATGATATTCTCTTTGAGCTACACTGTTCTACACTGTTGCCGTTGGATAACTCAAGTCCGGTTATCCACACCACACACTACACTAACAGTGTAGACTGGAATCATCATCATCGTCCACAGCCTTCTTTATCCCTTTGCTAGGTAATATATGCTTCTCGCTATACTCTCTCTTGCAAGGCAGACCGAGGCAAATGGCACACCATTTGCCTCGGTCCTGTGCTAATCTGGCGTCGGTTTGGGTCATTTTCAAACAATGGAGCCGAACCTGATCCGTGTTTTTAACAATTGATTTCTTATTTTCTAGTAAGTACGCATAGACGTCAATGTCGTCGACCCACCTGCCCACCTCCCTCCGGACGATACACGCTCCGCTTTCCTTGCCTCGGCCACCACTCTGTCGCTACTCACAACCTGTCAAATTGGAGAAGTGTGCAGGTAGATGTCAAAAGAACACAGTGCGACCAACTTATGTGTAATAATAATAATAAATATGTGGGACATTTTTTTGCACACATGGTCATCTGACCCCAAACTAAGCAAAGCTTGTAATATGGCTGCCAGAGACTGATATACGTACATAGATATTTTTAAATACATACTTATATAGATATTAACACCCAGACATAGAACAAACACAAATATTCATCACATGAATTTTGTCCTAGATGGGAATCGAACCCACGCCCCCAAACACAGAAGGTAGGTTCACTACCAACTGAGCCACCGGGGCAGTCCCCGGTGGCCCCCGGGGGTCACCGGGGCGGGTAGAGAGTTAAGTAGGGGATTGCGATTGCATTTTCCGATCAAGACTGTTGAATTTCTTTGTTTTTTGTGATTTTACCTCCTCAGTAGTTATGTCCTACCGTGTTTTTATATAAGAACATCGATATAAATAGCTCATCGCAAATGCAACGACACTTAATTCCATCATATCGTCATATAAGTCACGAGTTATCGACAGGTCCGATAAGATACGATAGTTCTGCATGTTAGTAGCACAATTTCGATTGTTATGTTTGTTTACTAGAATTGTGTGACGATATCTTTATCTGCATGAAAAGTTTGACAGATTAATCTATCGGTTGCACTAGATAAGGACTTCGGAGATGTTGAACATGCAAGTAGCATGCGTCATTTGTCATGCAACAAGCTATACACTCAGCTGATGGAAAGCGTCTTAAGGTGCATCGTTTCGCTCAGCGCGCGAAATTCAAATTTTGTTGCGTTTATTATCTATTTAAGAAACAATCTATTTATTATCGCAAAATTAGTTTTCATGAACCAACGATGAGTAATTAAGCTGTAGTTGACAAAAAACGCAACAAAATTTGAATTTCGCGCGATCAGCGAAACGTTGCACCTTAAGTTATTGTCCGAGCGAAGCGAAGGTCTCAGATTCTGCAGGGGCAAAGCAGCGTTTGAAAGTTTGCTGTAGTACCGTTAATCAGATCCTTATGAATTTTTTTAAGCAATCAGTTCATGCAAATACAATTTTAATGTCGACTATAAGCAATATCAGTCAAGAGTTGTGAAGTTACAGTTACAGGGATGTCGCCTGCGAGGTCCTAGATTGAGGTGACATTTTCACACCTTGACATGTGTCAAAATGTTTTTTTTTCGCGAGTGACTGAGACATGTGTTGCACATGTGACACAATTCAGTGGGATATTGCATTGTAGTGCGGTACTAGCGGGCCCCGTGCGGTACACTACGGAACGTTGCTGTGCGGTACGGTGCGAAAAGATGCGGCACCGTGTAGCTATAGATACTACAAACAAGTAGAATAATCTATTGCTAAACAATTCTATTTTTATCTCTACCGATCGAGATTGGCCAATTTGTAGTGTAGTTGCATTGTTTTCCGAATTATTATCTTGTGACAGCTGTCAAGGCAGATAATAGGCTTGGAAGGGATTATTTTGCTGTGACATGTCCTTTCTCTTCGGTAAAAGTTGGGATTAGAGAAAGGAAGTTATCAGTATCATTGATCTTACTTTCAATTGTGCTTCTTGTGTTTCTGTCTTATTTTTATTTAAAATATTTTACTTTTATAATTTCCGTATAATGGACGGCAAACATCTTGAGCGAAAAGTGGCGTAGTGGGGGGAAAGTTAGCGCATGTACACGTACGTCGAAATCTCCCCGCGCCACCTTCGCTCCTTTAAAAAAGACGCAGAAGACGTCATTTTCCAAGATATTTAAAAAAAGACGCAGAAGACATCATTTTCCAAGATATTTGCCGGCTTGTATAGTACTCGTATACAGGGTTATAAGGAAAGGATATGCTAAGCCGAAAGGGGCTCATAGTACTCATGATTGTGAACAACTTTTAGCATGGGACCAACCCTGAAATCGAGAAAAAAATATCAGCAAAGAAGAAGTTCCAAAGAAAAATGTCAATGACATTTGATAAAATTTTTGGAACAGCTGATAATTTTTTCTCGATTTCAGGGTTGTTCCCATAGTAAAAGTTGTTACTGTGAGCCCTTTTTGGCTTAGCATACCCTTTCCTTATAAACCCGTATAACACATTGCTTATTTATAGTTTACTAGCTGCTACACGCAGTTTACTAGCTGCTACACGCAGTTTACTAGCTGCTACACGCGACTTCCTTCTCGTGGACCTACAAAAAAAAGTAGCCTATGTCCGTCTCCGATTCTTAAGCTATATATATGCAAAAAATCAGGTTGATCCGTTCAGCCGTTTAGCGGTGATAACGCGACAAACACCCAGACAGAGAGACAGAATTACATTCGAATTTATAATATTCGTTAGGATTTGTCTCACAAGCCAACAACAATAGTTCACGCGTAACACCACAGAAGAGATCTAGAGGTAAAACATATATATGTGACACATATACATGTGTCATAATATACATGTGTTAAAGTAGGATAAGTACTTGAAAATCTAAAATCCAAAAAAGTGGTTGTAAAGAATTTTATAATGAAAGTGGATCAAGTTTTAGCGGTTTCCCTCGTTCTTCCTCCGTTAGGAAACCCTACAACATGCCATAATGGTGCATTGGCCGTCCTATTCTGAAGAAATATGGGTATTTTCTTTTAGTACTTTTAAAATTGGGCAACACCTGTACCTACACAAACTACTTAGCCTTACTACACATAACAAACAGTCTGATTACTCAGAGGCAACTGAAGGCTTAAAGGCTCGCTGCCTTAATTCAGAAATCTCGTTCGCACATTTAAAAAAAAATTTAAAAAACAAAGATTGTTAGTTATCTTTGACAGTTTTTATAGCAATTTTCATGTAATTTTCTTAATTCTTTTTTTCGCAAAAAGTAACAGACTGGCAATGGATAATCCAAATGCTCAAGTCCACTACCCGGTAGCAGCATACCCAGCAAGGCGGTGGCAGGCGTATGTATAAAACGAATATCTCAAAGGTAAGCTGATAGAAAATCTACAGAAGAAAATAATTTCCATCACATCAGAATAGGCACCTCGACTTTCCCGCGTACTCGACCGGGCCGCCATGCCCGCACTGCGCGGATAATGCGCAGTCCGTTCACACTGTGACTACTACAGACAGAATAGATAATAATATATAACTACTAGCTGTTACCCGCGACTTCGTTCGCGTGGACCTACAAAAAAAAAGTAGCCTATGTCCGTCTCCGATCCTAAAACTATATCTATGCAAAAATTCAGGGCGATCAGTTTAATCGAGGACTATGACTGGGCGTCCACTGATCACTATCTAGGGGGCCACCGCGGGCCGTGTCTGTTTGGGGTCATATTTAAAAATTTACCTAAAAGTATGATATTAATATGTAATTTTTCATCATAGATCGTGTAACTTCTTTTAGTTAACAAACATGGTAAACAACAATTCGTCTCCTATATGGGGCAACCATTTCTCATTACAGGTATCCACTTCATCATTAATTAAATGGAGCAACATAATTTTATCTAGTCTAAACGCACGTACATATTGTAAATAATAAATTATTATGGAGCAATTAAAAACAATTGCCGACACAATTGATTGAAGTAAAAGAAACAATCATCAACTTTACTATATTTTCACGCTCACACCAAAAAAAAGAAGGTTTAATTAGACAGAGGCTGTTTTTTTTTAATCTGGTCCATGACCATGCTATTATCAGCTTATAAGCAGACACATTATATAGTTTTTGGAAATAATTACCAAGTCATTTCATGTTTTCCAATAGCGCAAGCGAGATAACTAACGACGCGATTAAGGGTTAATTTACCTTTAGATAGTATACTAATTTATAAATATCAAATATAAATAAGTCTACCTGCTTATCTACCTGCTTGTTACTTTTTCATAAGCAAATGACTGAACCAAACTTGATATTAGCAAAAAACTTCATGGGGCTTTTTAAATCCGGAAATGCGGAAAGCGTAACATTAGAAAGATTTAGATAACAAGAACATAAAATAAGCAATTTATTCGATCCTATTGATTCCTCGCTGTGGCTGTGGTTAGGCTTTGAATCGATTGTGGCTAGAAAATTATTCGCATTTTACTTAGCGGAACTTTATTGGAATTCTTAGACAAATGCAGAAAATTGGAATTGAGGTCGTCCAGCAATATTACAAGTCTATCTATCTTCTACTTGAGTTTTCTTTAGACGTGTGCATTTTACAGAATAGCTAATCCCGTCAAAAAATAAATGTACGAAAGTGTCAAGTGTCGTAACGCAATCCTTCCACCGTAAAAAGTTGTAAGATCTCATGTAGAGCCAAGTCAGTTTTTTAGTTAATATGAAGATTTGATATTTTATTTAAATTCAATAATTTTCATAGCTATGATTCTGTAACTAACTATATATCGTAATTAACTAGGTATTTTATGGTTGTATACGTATGATTCTAAGGGGTAAAAAAACACGGAATAATGACGAATAAATCTTTACAACATAATATTTCATAATTTCAAGTTTTATTCAATAACAATCCCTAGTCAAGCCTAGCCAGGATCAAATCCAAGTCTTGTCCCAGTAAAGTGACACAGACTTTAACTATTGGAGGCTTCTATAATTTTATTTTATTCTTTTAGGATAACTAACAGCTAGCGCGTTGGAAACGACACGAAAATACATGTTTGCCTTCACTCGTGGAATGGGTCGTATCACTCATATTATTAGCTATATTATTGCTATATTATTTTGTAAAATTATACAATATTGTGGTGACAACCATCTTCTTTTCACGTTGGTTCTAAGACCATCCTTTCATATTAATACTGATTTGCGTGTTTTGGAACCTTTTAGATAGAGTTTTGGCGGGAACGTGAAGAAGTCAGGTCGTGTCATTGTATTATTTTCCAAAACGTGTGTTATTTTGAGTGTTAATGTGTAAAAACGGTGGATTTTTTTGAAAAGAGATACTTCCTGATAGGTCCTATCAGGAACCTGATTCAGGGATCAGGGTTTGAACTGGATGTTGATAAAAATGGGACCAATCTGGAAGTATTTCCTTTCAAATTAAAAAATAATTTTCCAAACTGTCGAATGCTCTTGGTGCCATCTGTGAAATACTTGTGTCCTTCATCAAAATCGCCAATATCAAATTAGCGAATATATAGCGATTTGGTATTTTAATCAACAAATGACGCACTTGCATTCAGAAAGTATCATTTGGTAAAGTGAAACTGATTAAGAAGACCACAGACATCAGAATCACACAATGCTACACACAATTGAGTTCACTCAATTCAATTGCACAATGCAATTTTTCACAGGAGGCGCCAAGATAATCTCGATTATGATATAGTTAAGCGACTATGATGAAGCAAATTTAAACTAATAGTTCTGTTGAAGTCGTTTTTTTTTAATTTAAAATTATTTTGTATGGCTCCGCAGGGCGTGGTTCGAAATATCCATCTAAGAAGCTTGAAAGATAATCTTTTCCTTCACTGACTTCTACCTTTAGCGTCAAAATGTGGGAGTGAAAACACCGACATTTTGACGAAACTACATAAAATTGAATGTATTGTTTTGCGTGCAATCACTAGGCGGTTAGGTTAGGTACTAGACAATCATAATGAATAGTTGGCGTTCGACCTTGCGGTACACCCACTGTTCAGATTAAAAGCATTTTAATAAGCTCGTACTTCACGTATATGTTTCAGAACAAAATACCGCAAAAACATAGTACAATGCTGGCTCAAAGCCAATCCCGTGGTGTTGTACGTTCAGAAATACACGTCCATCTAAGAACTTTGTCGCT
Source organism: Apocheima hispidaria (assembly GCA_947579745.1). Lineage (NCBI taxonomy): Eukaryota > Metazoa > Arthropoda > Insecta > Lepidoptera > Geometridae > Apocheima > Apocheima hispidaria. The sequence continues at coordinate 14,324,390 of OX388146.1, forward strand.
TTGGATTTGGAAAACCACTTCTTCTGTAATGAAAAATTAGTAGCTCGTTTTTAATGAGCCAAGGAGCTAAAGTGTGACTTATGCATAGTGTTTCTGTACGTTACATGTGTGGGAATGTGAAATGCTACGATACGAGTAATGGTTTGTTTCTTTTCTAAATTACTTCCGAGACATATTCTCATACTACATGTTCTTTGTTAATTGTTTGTGTATGTCGGATGTTATGTGCATGTTCGTAAATTTCGTTTGCTTTTCTACCTTACGGTCTGGGAAATTGGGCTGGGCTACAGTGAATTTAAATTGTAATAAATAGAAATTGAAATATGTTTGATTATGTTTATGTAGTTAAGGCAGTTTATTTGTGAGCAACGAGACGAGTTCATTCACCTGACATGCCGTCATGCCTGACTATAATAGTTTCAGTGCCAAACATAGGTACTAGTTACAAAAGGTTATGTACTGCGCTTTTCACTAGCTATCACCTGTGAAATCTTATCATGTATTGTATTTTCACGGGACGCGCATTTAAAACATCAGAAATTATTAAAAGTATAAAGGGTAAGCACCCTTTATATTATTATACTCCTACATTATACTCAACACTTTTGTTTCATGACTTTTCAAAAATCCTAACTAATATTTAGATTCGAAAGTACCTCTGTCTCTCTGTCTGGGTATTTGTCGCGTTGTCACGGCTATACGGCTGAACGGATCGAGCTAAATATTTGCATAGATATAGCAAACGGGCAAACTTTTTTTTGTAGGTCCTCGCAAACGAAGTCGCGGGTAAAAGCTAGTCCTACATATATTAAAAAAAGTTCTTATGCATTCTGGTTCCCATTGCAGATGCTTGCTAAGTTTATGATTAGTTGGCGCTGTGTGTAAGTCCACCAATATTTATTTATTCTCGATTTTGGATTATTTATCAGAATTTTCAGTTTGTTTGCTCTTTTATTTTCTTCGTAATTATATTACTCGGAGGAAAGTGTGATTCTCAACTTGTGTGCAACCTAAAATACGGGTGTATTTTAGTTACGCCTCGTTGGTAATCGGTATCTTTGTCCCCCTCGGTCAAAAATTGACTATTATTTGGCATTATTACAGACTATACGACACAAATCCCAAAATTAATAAACCGCGCGTTAAAATATTTTTTTAATGGTAGTTTTAGGTAAATCGCATATCTACATGTATGCAGGAAAGTCTATAGTCTGATATTCCCTTTAAGAAACTCCAGAAGTCTAGGTAAAAATACCATAATGAACCAGAACGCATTGTTGACATTGGTTATAATTATCAGATGTGGGCGCCAACAGGTGTGTTGGCCAAATATATGTTTTTAATTTACGTCAGTGAAGTATAGTTTCTCAATTAGTTTAGGTATTCATGCTCACTTAAATTGCGAGATTTAATTAAATATTTAACGTAACAATATTGGTAAAATTGAGCTAATTAGTGCAGGACACGTTAAAAGAGAGAGCAGTGGGATAAAAAATGTTGTGAGCGATGATGATGATCAGGTAATTTACCATCTTATTAGATTATGGCTAGGAACTAAATCACTATGTCCCAATACGCAAACAGTTGTACTGTATCGCATTGCACAAAATTGCAATCACACAAACATTATTTCTTTGTGGCATTTCATTTCACATTTCATTTTACGGTCATGCGTCTTTTCATGCGTGTTATCGAGATTTTATTTTCAAAGGTCACAGTTTGAAAGTAATAATTAAGTTTATTGCGTCGTGCAGGCATTATAACTACATATTATAACGGAACGAGAAGTAAGAACACGCGAACTCGGCGATTATTTTAACATTAACTTTACGAAGAAAATCTTTGAAGCAGTCTTTATGTAAATTTATGGTGACCATTATTTAATCTGTTATAGTCAATGAACAACAATGATATTATGTGTACTAAAATATTATGGCGATAAGTAACCGGAGACCTTCAAAAACAGTTAACAAAGATATTTTTTTTTTTTTTTTTTTTTTAGCTGCTCTAGGATGTTTTGAATATTTTCGTAGAGACACAGCTATGCTAAAATATTTGAAAAGGACACATTGTTTTTTTTTAGTTTATATCCATCGATTATATTTTTTAGAAAATGATTAATGAAACCTTGTAGAGCCGCGCACTGATAACAACCTCAATGTTAGAAACTACATACGAACCCAAGACTTTTTAAGTTAGGCTCCTATGGTCTAGAAACTAATGATATGTCATAAAAGGAGATTACAAAATTATAATGGTTGCCTAGAAGAGATTGCTTTTAGCGATAAGGCCGCCACTTGTAGCACTAGCTTATAAGATAGTTCTGTACGGGTTTTATTATTATTTTAGTGTATACAATAAAGAGCTTCTATCTATCTATAATACAAAAAAAAAAACAAGTAGAAAGCTAATGACAGTATTTACAGTTAATAAACAACATAAACTTTTTATTTCCTAGGCTCAGACATGTTCATTTTATTCTTTGTCTCTAGCAAGTTATAGCTAAATAAGTAGCACGCAGACAAATTATGCTTCAAAATGAATATGCAAACACGATTCTTTTGAAGCTAGAGCTATAATAGAATTTGCCAGAGACTTAGCGAGATCATTATTTGCAACCATAGATCAATCACAAAAGAACCTTTCTGACGCTCGCAATATCCAAGAACAATACAGTTTTATTGCTCCAACCATAATCTTATTTCATTCTTCATCAGAGATTAATTCGACGATTTAGAAATCCAGGTTACTGTTAGTGCTGACGATTTGTTCGACTTTCTCCCGCTTTGGGAATGTTGTAACTGCACGTAAGAAGGGTAATCGTGATCCGTATGGCAATTCACTCGAGCATAAACGCCATATAAACGCCTTATATGAAGGGAATTGTGATTCCTAAAATACCCACTGCAAGATATAATATGCCTCTAATTATGACTAGAGGTGTGAGGTCAGGCAGAGCAAATTAATTCAGTAATCAGCCGCAATTTTATGCAGTCGTTAAAGTTTTGCAAAGAACATCTTCTCACGATTCGAAGCAAACGTGACTGTAGACATAAACAAGGCGGCCGCAGGTAAGGTAACTGTCACGTCTGCAACGCATCTGTCGCCACTCTTTTCACCCCTGTCTCTTAACTCGGACGAGTTTCAAATTGTTTCCAAATGTGTACAACTGGATTCGACCTCGTAAATCTTGTTTTCCGATAGTGGATTCGATTTCCGTTCATGGGCCAGGACAGCTGAGGAGCGGCGATGGCGCTGGCAAGAGCCCCGCTACTGACGACGGAGTCTGGGTTTTTTGCTGTGATAAATATTGGAGAGATCGCAGCGCGCGCGCCTCGCCCGGCTGCCGCCAGTCCATCGCCGCACCCCGCCGCGCGCGCGCGTTTTTGTCGGTGAAAGGCAGACATCGCAGCTCGCAGCCGACCCGGCCGCAGAACCGCACAACCGACCGTTATCGCCCTAAATGACCACCTAATGGACGAACGAAGAGGTAGCTCGTGCATGCTCGTAACTTAGTGTATCGCTTGTGGAGTGCAGTGTTGTGTTGATGTTGAAATGGAAGAGGTTCGCATATCGGATTGGCCCGAACCGCCGGGATCTCATGCATGGCTGCCCGCTTATGGCTTCCAGCATGAGCTGTTGGACAAGGATGACTATTTTGGCACCAACGGTGAGTGCCGCTTGCGTTCCTTTGTTGCCTTTCGACAAGCGGTTGTAGAAAATTGGAATCCGTTGAATGCGATGGCATCAAGTATTGTTGTGGCTTCAGATTGGAACTGTGTGGAATGTATGTTAAGCCGCTTCAGCATGTTTTATCCTTGTTTGTGTGTTGATGTGTTGCGATTTAACGGAGCCATCATAAGGGCAATTGCCACATCTCATGAACGTATGCACACGGGTTTCTTAAACTGGTTCTAGCATCGGGTTCGTTGAAAACATATCTCGACTTATGTACATCTTTCTTCAATCATCATTCAGAAGGAAAGTTGATCAATCTCCCTTTATAACAGTCTGAAAACAAACAATTAGATATACCTAATAAGTAGATACCAAACATAAAGTTCAATCACTGAACAGTCATAAACGGTAGGTTATTAACTTACAAGTGTCGTCATACCTCGGCTGACTCATAGTCTGCCTCATATCTCTACTATCTCAAAAAATCTACTCAGGGACTCTAGCAGTAGCTAATCTGCAGCAGGTAGGCTCAAAACAAAACGAAGATATCATATGTTCGAACAATAACGGAATTAAGTTAAGTAATCACTTATTGTTTGGCCCTATCCAGTTTGAATCAGATAATTAACTCGGTATTGTTACCGAAACTAATAATTACTTTGATGAAATAACATATTTAAGCAACAACAATGGACTGGAACTTGGTAAGGAGATAAATCCTCCTGATACGGCAACCTGAGATCACGCTCTAAAAATAAATGTGCAAGTTGACGTTCCGTCTATAAAAACGGAGAACAAGGTATCAAAATATGCTGGGAATGTAAATGAAGCGAAAGTTTCACCGCGAAAAAGTAAAAATGTAGATGGCCAAAACGGCTTACCTAATTTGGAAGACGCGTAAAATTTTACAATAGAGTAAGGAGGATGCCACATTAAATAATAGGTTTAATTGTGCCCATATTCTGGAAATATTAGTCACAAATCTTTTTTTTTTATATATATATATTAAACTTATAGTCGATCTATCTATATATATATAAAGGCGATATATGTATGTATGTTCCCTATGGACTCCAAAATGGCTGGACCAATTTTGATGAAATTATCGGACAATCTTCAGATTAGCCCAGCGGGTGATACTGTGTAGTTTGGTACCTATGCGAAGCCGAAGCGGGTTGCTAGTGCTATGTAACAGGGAATTTTTCTCACAAATCTCTAATGTTCAATGAAACAAAAATGGAAATCTTAGCACCATAATAAAAGCAATCAGCTATCTCTATTTATTATTCGGAGGAAATAGCTTCCATCATTCATTTTAATAATGCACACGTCACGTTTTTACTTCAATTTCTTCTTCTTGAGAAACTTTAGTGAAAGTATAAAATTAGTGATATTATTATAATACGCAAGGATATGTCAGGATATGAAACAACGCGAATTCCTAGTTTCAGTGTTCATGACAGAAGTTTCAATGAAACTAGATAGAATCTAAAATATGACAGAGGTTAATGCTCGTTTGGATGTTTTGAATAGCAATTAAAAAGAAACAGTAGCCGTTGACGTACAATTTCTGTTACCATTATTAGTGGAAACTTTATTGAAAATCTTTGTATACATGTACAACATACACGTGAGCTCAACGACCTTATTACGTATTCGAATAATAATCCATAAGCAATGAGATTAGTCTGACATCACAAGCAGCGTCTACTTTCCAAGCGAATTATTTAAGCCGTTCACAATCATTACGATAGGTCTCGACATATTTATCGCTCGCTTCTCATAAATTGTCAGATCAAGTTTGAGCAGTTGAGCAAATAAGTGATACCAAATTATATCAGAAGGCTGGTATTTAATAATATTTAAACTGGAATTACGGTCACTCGTTTTAGTATTTGGGCTTACGTTCAAACTGGTTCAATTACTTATTAGCTGCTAACTGGGTAACTTGATCTAGATAAAGGTATTAAATATTTTAACGAGGCATGTTACCGTAGCTGTTCTCTAAAAACTCTAGTATGAAATTGCAATCTAGTATGATCTACGTCATGGCAAGCAATGAGTAATTACTAGTATAATTTATAACGTAACTCTATCGTAAACTGATTTAGTTTCACAATTGCCGCGAAAACTTTCTTTAATCTACCTGACCATAATGTAAAACTGCAATAACTTCTGTAACGAAAAAAGCCTTTAAAAAGTAAAATCTATTAAATTTAAACTTGTCCACAAGAGCGATAATAACAACAGATGGGCTTTCATAACAATATTATAACGAGCTCCAACTAGAGACTTTTTATGGAAAAGTGCTTACGATCAGTGACCGGCGTTCGGCAGAGTGACGTTATACATTCCACTCCGTACTGAGTGCAGGGAAGCATGTGGTCAGACCGGTATCCAGACGGTAAAGGTCATTTCTTATCCGTAGGTGAATCGCATATACCTGTATCACCTTTTCTCCGAATAGGTACTCGTACGAGTATACATTCGAACGGGATAGAGGTCCCACCGGGTACTTTTTTGGGGCCTCTGTTGTTTAACGATCGTTTATCCCGGAGTTCAGTCTCAAAGTCTTGAAACGAGAGTATTCTTTATTGTGATGGTCTCATGTTTTCGCAAATTTATTTTATGCCTTTGTTTAGTGTTTAGTTAACGATTATACGTTCGTGGGTTGTGTGCTAAGTGTGCTAACTCAAGAATTGCAGTATTTAAAGTCTTATACATTTTTAAACGAATATACTGTAGCTATTCATGTACTGCTGCTGTATTGTATTATATGGTTACTTAATGTATTTTCTTTATTCTACGATCGGTTTCTTTTTGATTGTATTCTGCGACACTTTCTCTTTCCGATACCATTGTGATTACACTAATACAAAACAGCTGTATTTTCACTTTAACACGTGTGATTTACAATTCAACATGTCTGTTGTGCACCGTCTAAGTATAATATTTGATTTATCAATACAGTCACAATATTCACCGCGAGTTAGCTTTCGTCCAGCCTCTTCAATAACAGGGTCGCGTCGCGTGCCCATCTCGTGTGTAATGACAAACCGGTGCAAACACACATACCACATACCGTACATAACATGCAAAAATTTGGCATAAAATGATACTAAACTTTATGGTATTTAAACATTTTGCACGTGTTTAACATGTCGGACAGAAATATTGCGGAACATACATAAAAAAATGCAGTATTTTTGATTTTTGCAGTTGTTGACGATGGAAGGAAATTGCTTGTAATGATATTTTACAAAATAATTTATAAGTATAAAACGATTTCGAGATTTTTTTAATATTAAAAATGGGGTATGATCATTGAGTATATGTTCTGTGATCATAGTAAGAAAGAAAGAAAGAAAGAAAGAAAATAATTTTATTTTGCAACAACATTAACAGATAAGATAACAAACAGTAAGATCCCTAAAATTATGTACCTGGATTTCGTCCTGTAAAGACGTTCCTGAAAGACAAAAACTGTTTGTAAAGCTACATCAAAAATGTATCTCAAACACGTCTAGGTAGGAAGGTACCGATGCCAAGATTAATGTGATCCTTGAGCTGTCACTTCGTGACATTTTAGATAAGCCGTGGATCCAGATATCAGAGTCGTGGCTGATACATTGATGGCATGCTTTGACATTTCGTTTAAAATTTTATGGGCTGATCGTGCTAGAGGGAATCTTAGTATTAACTTCGTACTTTAGTTTTCTTTTTTAAGTCAAAGTATTCTATTGTGTAACAGATTAATCCAATGGGGTCAAAAATCAGTCTAAACTATAAGTTTAACTTCGCATCTTTCCCCAAATATAATTGGAAGAATCTGTGATATCATCGAATGAACTTTACTATTAACTATTAATTAGTGATTGAATCTAACCTACAAAGCTAGTTTTGTAATTACGCCAACAAGTTTAAGTGCAATTATAGTGTAAACAAACTTTATCGTTATTATAACGACCACTTAAAGAGATTAAGTACTTAAGTAAAATTAAAAGCTGTCTTAGGTAACTACTGCTTATTTGAAAGCTAGGAATTTCAACGTCTTATAAACCAATTGGCCAATTCGTTCAAATTGAATGTTCAAAATTAACTAGCGCTTTGGCACTTTGCGTGACAAACAGTTTCGTGTCAATTCTAAACGAAATTGGGACACCCGGTCACTATTATCACGAATTCACGAATAAACTTGTAAAACAATTTTAATTGTGTTTTTGGCGAGATATTTAATGTTTTATTTATCAAGTGTGACGGAATATCAGAGATAAGGCTTTTTGCTGACATGCAAGCAATGCATTTGCTATCTATTTGTAAGTAATCGGTCATGTAGCTCGCTCGTTAATATATCTTTACTATTATTATTTTATTACCGTTTATCATTCTGCCTTTATGTTATTAGAAATGCAACTGACTAACATATTCATCTACCTTAATTATAATATACCTAATTCTGATCGTCACGTAATCGGCTCGTGTTTCGTAACTTTCCAAAAATATGACATTATTAATGATTTGTCATATCAGCGTGATCAACTTGCTATTTTGGTCACGTTTGTTTTCATATTGATGTTGATGACGTAGGTTACAATGAAACCAACTTATCTATAGAGGTAGTTGAATAAACTAAAATTTTCCTCGCGAAGTATACGTTTTGTTCAGATTTTACGGTAGTGGCTCCGCCCTTCGAGTCTCTGATAAGTTTTTCGAGTAATCAAATATATACGTTGTTCAAGTAATTTTGTCAAAGTCCGCAAAAAATTAAAAAGTTGTTTATTTTTTTGGACATTTTAACGGGAAAATCCAAGATGGCGCGCATTGACGCGAACTACGACTGGTCTACATCTACATACCGTCGACTAGCACCAGGTGCATCACTGACTTTATTGTAAAAAAATGTGAGCAAATATAAATGAGTACTTTATCGACCTTGGCATTTATCTGCAATCTAGGGAAAGCATAATGGCGGTAGCGCACACGCAGAGAAAAAACCAATTACCTTTTTTGTAGAGTTCCATTGAGAAATATTTCTCACTGACATCGAATAGAAAACTGCGAGCGAATTAGCGTTGCTTAGCGTCTATAGATGTATTCATAATAAAGCCTACATCTGTAGTGTTATTCATAAACTTCATAGTACAGCTACGTACTAATGTAGGTAAGTAGGTATTATACGGTTGTGGCTAACGGTATTTAACAGAATTATTATCAAACATACTGTAAATTATATATAGAATATCCTATGTATATGCCTATGTCAAATTCTGGCTGATCTTTTTTGTTTTACTTGAAATTCTAATAATTTAAAATACTTAAACCAAGTACCTAGGTGTTCTTCACAAAACTGCTTATACTCGTAGCGCAGATAAGTTTTTGTTTTTATTACATGCTTTTTTATCAATCATCATTATTTAATTTTTAAAAATTAAATAATGATGATTGATAAAAAATATGTGTATTATTTAATTTTAATAAATAATGATGATTGATAAAAAAGCATGTAATATTTTTTTTTTTTTTTTTATAATTTAATTATTTTAATTATTTAATTTTAATAAAAATTAAATAATGATGTTTAATTTTAATAAAAATTAAATAATGATGTTTAATTTTAATAAAAATTAAATAATGATGATTGATAAAACAAAACAAAAAACACAACTAAAGTATGGACATGATACAGATTCTATATCATGTCCATACTTTAGTTGTGATTTTTGATGCACGACCAGATCTCTCTTCAACAACGGAGACAAGTACATAAACATACAAAAACAACAAACAATCATTCTTATTAGTCTCTATGAATGTTCTCCGCCCTAAGGTTGCACGGAAGAGATAGCTTTAAGCGATAAGGCCGCCAGTTGTAAACCTCTTTTTTCATATGTGTGTAAACTTTGGTGTGAACAAAAAAGAATTTATGTATCTAGTTAAGATAAATAGTACAGAAGAATTGACGTCAAAAGAAATCCTAATGATATGAATCATAAAGTGCGCTTGCGCAGAATGTGGAACCGGTAGTCATTTGGTGCACTTACGAACTCGCGAAGGCCTCACGGAGACTGGTAAGACCAACCGATTACTTGAACCTTAATTACTCAGTAAAACCTAGCAACTTATTATATTTTACTTATAAAATTGCTAAATTTGATACCCAAAAATTTGTCATACTAGCTGCGCCCGTGATTTCAACCGCGTGGAAAATCCATAGGCAAATTATATCATATATCCTGTACTTGTGTACTGTCACTTTCCGGCTCTTGAACTACCAAAAAAAAAGTCGTCGATCCGGTTGCTGCCTGCGGAAACAACAAACACACTTTCGGTTTTATAATTGTTTTAGTAGTAGACTTAGAGTAACTACCTATAGAAGGTAGGTTTCCAACCAACGCCTTCTCAAAATGCAAGCTACAAATTCGCTAGGTGCGCTGTGTTTATTTGTCTCGTCACGCACACAGACGCAAACATAATGTGGCCAGTTATAATGTTTCCCTCCTAAAAGTTGGGTAACACTGCCCAAACTAAGAGTGAGTTATTTGTTTTCACATTTTTTTTTATTGTAGACGTTTTAAGCAAGAAAATTAATGGCTTACCTGTGGAATGTCACACCAGAACTCTTATGCTGCTTTTCCGATTTTTTGTGTATTTGTTAACGATTTCATCGCGCAAATTGTCATTTAAAATATTTTTTGGGATCTTCCGCTATCACCTGACTCAGAGCACTGACGGTGCGAGCGTTGTACGGTGCCATTTATGGCACCAATTGAACGGCTTACATTTCGCGAATGTAAGTACTTGGTTTCTATAGGAAGTTATTTTAGGTAGTAGATTTTATTAAGTGATACCTACGGACGACTAATGAGTAACGGCTAGATAGAAAAAAGGTTTATTTCTACCGAATATACTTACCAATCAGTTCGATCGAAGAATATTTATTGAAACTTTTATAATTTGCAATGATTCCATCGTATCAGACGAAAGAACGAGACATTCGATTATTTCCAAACTATTCAATTTTTTATACAGCGCACAACATGAATCTTATACGGCCCACCTAACTCCAATTATTATAAGCTATGTATAGAAGCAAATAGCTTAAATAAGGAATAAATATAGAAGGGCAATTTCCCAAAAAAGAGAAGAAAATGTACCTTTAAGCGCGAGGTACGATCATTAATTACGTAGAGCAGGTATGTAATTATCCTTTTGAAGTCAATCTGGCACAAGGCCTGCTGGATCAAAAGCTTGTTACCTTCGCCCATCGCACCTACAATGTCATTGCATCCACGAATTGTGTCTGTGCTCTTTAGATTTTAATGAAATGCTATCTATTGTCACGCAGAATTTAAAACTATTTCGTTTTATTTGTATCTCTTGTTTGTACGAGGTATATTAAGGTCATTTGTTTAGGAAAATCAATACGCTTCTTATAAGAAAGCACCTTAGATTTTTTATAGTCGTATTTCAATGCATTTCAAATACTTATCAGAATACAAACTATCAGCTATACTATCTCTGAATACGCGTTTCTTTGGTGTGTATATGTATATTTTTATTGAAACGATTTGATTGATGAAGGGTTTAATCAGTTTATTTTTTGGTGTTTAAGGTTCCTTCCGTGCGCGTAGGTACCTTAGTACCTCTTGAGATGGCCTTCCCGCGTGGCATTAACATTGGTCGCTACAAGAAAAAAATTAAGGGCATCCTTAAAGAGTACACCGGCAATACTTCTGGTATTACAGTCGTCCATGGGCGAAGGTGACCACTTAGAATCAAGTTTTGGGGGTAAAAAGAATAAAAACATTCATACCTTACTCTAGATAATCCAATTTCCATTATTCCATTCAATATTTTTTAACCCATTTTGCTTTAGATCTCTTCTCCAAGATAAACTTAACGAGCTTAACTTTGCTTGCCCGTTCTCCTTGATTGATAACGTGATCTTTATATGCAATGGATCTTACATTCCCAAAACCTTCATCAAGAATTACCAGAATGCCTTCAATTATTTCTACTACTCTTCTAAAACGTTTAGATTTTCCACGCTCAATTAATAAAAACGCACAGACCACGTCATTTCAAGGCGGTGAACATAGGTAATGCCACGTCACTGACCTTGATATAGCAGACCTACTGGGCATACAAAGCGCCGAAGACAATTTCTAACAAATCACTCACATACAAATCATGTGAATTATTTTGTCAGATAGTCAAATAATTTTAAAGATATATTTTAGAAGTGAAATGCATACATTATCATCTTCGTCCACAGCCTTCTATATCCGTCGTTGGGAATAGGTTTCTCTCTGGCTGTGCGATCTGCTTCTGTCCCGCCCTATTGTCCAACCACAGTCCGATGATACAGATGAGTGATGATCACCACACTTTTGAAATGAAATGAAATTTATTATCAACAAACGTCTTAATAAATATTGTACAGAAATGATATTCGCTTATACTGGCTTGGTGTAGGTACGTGGAGTGCATTGTTACCCAAACTACGAAAAACCTGTGAGATGGCGTACCAATACCTTCCGCCGAACAGAGTAGGTGGGTCATATATGACTCCTAAAAATTATTACAAGATAATGTGAAATGCAAAATGTGAAGAGATGGATAGTGTGCAAATGAGTGAGTACTTGTATTGGTTAAAAGTATACCCTCAGCTTATGTTTTGATTAGGAAGGGGGTAGGCATATTCTAGAATTATGATAAAACTAATAGGACTATATCCTATTGTTTAAGCTTTGTTTAAGTAGCCAGTTTTGCAGGAGTGTCGAGACATAAGGTAAAAAAATAAGATTTTATTGATTTTGCTATACACGTGTATAGCGCCTACGTAGGCGCTACGGAAGTACAACTGCCTTGTAGCAAAAGTACTTGAAGGGCTCTGAGTAGCACTTTACATCTGTCTAAAACACACTTCACACTAAGACGAAAGTATCTATATGTCTGTCTCTGTCCCTTAAGTATTCATTCATAAGTTTGAAGTCACTAAGATGTTAGATAGTTATGTTTCTATTCCAAAAACTTTCCTTTATAGGCACATGAATTGTTAAATATTGTGTGTGCATTAGAACCGTAGAAATAGTTAGTCGAAGCGATCTTGATGAAATTTAAAGGTACATCATTAGGTTGAACAGAGATTACTTTTTCATAGGAAATGGTGGAAATTTGTATGCAAAATCACGAGGCGCAGCTAGTACTTATAGTATAATAAACTATCTAGCCAAGGCACCAATGTGTGTTTGCCAATTATCCGGCAATCACTAGTAAAATTAAACAATGTTGTCAATGATTTATAACCTGTAAATCCAAGATCATTCCAAGCCAAAATAGGTATTCGTTATATGATATATAAATACATATGTTTGTCAACTTTTCGCGGACGTGAAAAGTCGTGAGCGCAAACGAAACCAATTACTTTTTAATTTTTTATAACTATTGGACGAATAAGACAGTTCTATGTTATTTTCTAGTTTTATAGTATAAGATAGATTTATCTACTTCTTGTTTCTGTAATCGATGCAAGTTCATCCTTCTCAAGTCACAATCTTACAGTCAACGATAGCATTTACAGTTAGGTACGCAGGCAATGAACGCATTGCTTGGTTCTCTATAAGATAGATACTAAATAGCTGCACTTATGTTTAAGTACTTCTTGACAACTTAAAGACTGTGTCAAAGTAAGGAAATCTAGTGACTACGTCTATACTTTATATTTTTTCGTCAATTGTGTGAAATATATTACTGTGATAAAGGTTTTAAGCTATAATTGGGCTTGGTGGTCGTGAATTCGTGACCAGTCCGAACGAATGTGAGGTAGAAGTTAACAAGGTTAAGTATTTTGGAATTACCTCTCATTTGCCCAAGACTAGTGCGTATCATTTCATCTTTATGCCCAGGTACTAAAGTTTAAGGTAGATTGGTAATTTTGGCAATAGGTTTGTGTTTCCGGAAATTGGTGTTTGCTACCAGCGATGCGTTTCAACCAGGAAATCAATTAGCTTAGACTTACTCGAGAGGAAAATTTACTCTAGTTATATAGCTATTATTAATAGTTAGTAGGTACAACTTAAAAAACAGAATTAAAGAAAACTTAAAAGTAAGTACTAGATTAACACAATTAGGTCTATGACGTAAATATTATATCGTGTTTTTTCTAAAATGTTGACTCCACAAGCCTCCAAGAGTAATGTGATATATGTACCTATGTATCGGCTCATTCTCAATACATCCTTCATTGACCATGCGATAATAATAACGATTCGTTAAAAACAAATAGACGTTCACATTTCTAAACCGACTATTTGTCAAAACTCGAGAAAGTCGTATAGATGTTCACATTTACGAAAAAATAATCACAATTCGACAGATTTAAAATTACCTCTGTCTTTTAATTTTAATCTTTTTCACATTGTGAATTACACAGAAACAATACAAAAAGTGTTTGTTTCCCAAATTTTTAACATCTAAGTCTAGTGGAGTTTCTCTTTTAATATTAGCCCCGACGCAAACAAAAGGTTGTTAAATACGTTTAACGTGTGCATATGTATATCTGTCTGAGGCATCGTAGCTCCCAAACGGATGAACTGATCTTGATATAGTTTTAATTGTTTTAAAGGTATATCGAGTGTGTTCTTAGATAAAAGATTAAAGAAAATCAGCCTTCTCTCTTTTTATCTCTTCTTATGTCTTTTCTAGTTGTGTCGGGGGTTTTAGAAAAGATAGATGTAAATATTTTATTGTTCACACTACAAATTATATACATAGGAAAATAAAAACTACTTAAAACTACTGTAAGAACTGGCGGCCTCATCGCTAGGGATTACTTCCAGACTTTGCTTCCAGGCAACCTTAGCATGGAGAACTGGAAAAACTGAAAAGAGATGGAGAACTATGCGACTTGCAAAATAAATGGTAGCTACTGTTAAGTTTGGTTCGAAAAAAATGGTATCTAGACACAACATATATAGTCGGGCACCAATTTCATTTTCTACCTACTTTATGTCTTTGGACCAGAAATAATAATTAAGTTATTGTTATTATTAATTAAGAAATTATAGAGACCTTATCTTCAAAACTAATCTATCATTTTGTTTATTTTAATTAACAGTGTACGAGGGAAAGCAGGTTTATTAACTCCATCGTTATATTTTTATTTTGACTCGAGCTGGCCTTTTGTGAATTTTACGAGACTAATAAAAACTCTTTGAAAAACTTTAAAGCCAAACTGAGGTAGGCGTAGACGTGCCTATAATGTCTTGTTTGCTCTTATTTTACTTTTGAAAATAAGTGAAAGTGAAGGTATTATATAAAATAAAGATTACTTACATAGTTACTTGTTTTTACTTTGAGTGCATCAACTTTAATCGTCTTTATCTTGCGGATGTAAGCCTAATTAAACGGTACAGCCGTATCTTTCTCAGGCATTGTGGTATTTTCCTATAGATGTTTCAAGAACAATTACGAAGATTATTGTGTATCAATTTTCTTTAGAGTGTCTACACACGAAACGATTTGGTCGGTCCCGACATCGCTTGAAAGCGATAATACTTCGCATCACACTAATATTATAAATGCGAAAGTTTGTGTGTAAGTGTGCTTATATATATATAAGTTTCTGGGGAAGCGAAAGGGAGAAGCTATAACCTTAATAGTTTGTTTCTTTTGCTCCCGTGAAATTCAAATCTAGCTGTCCCTTTCACACGATGTCAGGTCGGGCCATGTGTAGACACCCTAACTGTTAGCTGAGACCACGTGACCAAGTCTTGATTTAAATTCACAAAATGCGAGTTAATGCCAATCTTGATTAGTCAATACTTGGTGGTCCTTCGGGTAATCGATTTCCTACCTCAGCTATTAATAAAGTGTATAATAGCAATAATAGATAGATAAAAAAAATTAGCAGTATTGATCAAGTGGGCCCAAAATTTGCAGTTAAAAACTCAAATCTGTAAATAACTAGCTGCTAACAGCGACGTCGTTCGCGTGGACCTACAAAAAAAAATAGTAGCTTATGTCCGTCTCCGACACTTAAGCTATATCTATGCAAAAATTCAAGTCGATCCGTTCAGCCGCCTAGCCGTGATAACGCGGCAAAAACCCAGACAGAGAGATAGATAGACAGAGAGGCAGGGAGACAGATAAACAGAGAGATATACTTTGCATCACACTAATATTATAAATGCGAAAGTTTGTGTGTAAGTGTGCTTGTTCCCGTTCAACTCTGTAACGGCTGAACGGATTTAAATGAAATATGGTATGGAGGTAGCTTATTCCCTGGAATAAGACATAGGCTACTTTTTATCCGGAATAATAACCGTTCCTGTAGAATAGCGGATGAAACCGCGGGGTGCAGCTAGTAGATTATAATATCTATGATTAGGTCTGAGATATGCCGTAGAGATGAGCTGGTTTTTACGATCAAGCAACACGACAGGCCGGAGCAAGGAGGCGTGAAAGAAACGGTATTTTCGTCACAATGGCTCGAATGTTTACAGTCTGCCTCATGGCAGCCTACTTTCCAGTAATTATGATAGTGGGTGGTATTGTTTGATACACAACTATAAGAAAATTTGCCAATAATTATTTTTTGCAAGAGAGTGGGAGTAGATAGGTCTAATTAATTATTAATTACATATTTCATTTCAAAAACCTCGATTAAGTGCTTCATAGGAGTAAACGAATGTGGGTACTTACCGGTGAAGGTCGGGGTTCTTAATTATTTTTTTATGGAAGTGGCCAAATAATGAAATTACATTATGTTTGCTACTTACTGTTAAGAACATAAACTTAGATTTCGACGTTGAAATCATCATGGATTCAGGTAACCCAGGGATAAGAAATAGCGTAGAAACGGAGCTGCTTGTGAGTGGCGTCGGAATGTTCACTTTACAGGTTTCTTACAGTGTTTGGCTATTTTTTTTTTAAATATTTTTTTTAATGTTAAGTGCTTACTTGGTGAGGATACGAGCATGTCGCTCACCTGATGTTAAGCGCCACGCTTGCCCATAACAGTTCAGTGCCACCCAGAATTTTGAACTTCAACAGTTCAAAACAATGCGCGGCAATGCACTGCGCTCTAATATCTAATTTTGCTCTACATCAAGAGTATTATAAGATTACTCGTCTAACAATCTAACTATAAAAATCTTGACAATTCAAATAAATAATACTATAATTCTATAAATTACATTAATGGTATCTTCTTATGTAATCTAATGTATTATTGACTGATCTAGCTGATCAATACTCACTTTATTGTATGCCTAAAAGGGTAGCTGTTGACACTGAAGTTAATATTTCGACCAACATTAAAACACAGCTGACAATAAATGTTTTTTTTTTTGTTTTTTTTTTTTAACTACCGTTTGTGTTACTACTAACAAGATTGCAGATTACTACAGTTTCGTCGTACAAACGATTTCATAGACAACATAACCGTGCAAACCTTCCCCACGCGTAATCACCTCGAATTTCTTTTGACAATGTAGATTCCCAAGCATTGTATTAAAAGCTTCGTGATTGCTCATATAAATAAACTTTAGCACCTTGTCACTATAACCATTCCCTACGTTTTAATTGAATTTGAATGAATTTTATTTCGACAAGGTGCATACTCGATCAGGTATTTTTTACACGCACGTTTCTCTAAGTTATGGTATTAATTTCTCTTGGTAACTATAATTCTTACGTAAGTTTCGTAATGAAGACATTTCGTGCTTTGCGTCGTGGGACTGAAGATGTAATGCTATGAGGAAAGACAGTAATGCCGTAGAATTGACGTAAATATTATGGTAGAGAAGGTTTTGTGGCAGATTTATAGTAGTACCTGTCAGATATTTTTTAAGTTAGTTAGTTTGAACACTATCGTTTAAATTGTTTATCTCGATTTTCCGAGCCACGAGTCATTTTAAGCTGTGAAACCTTCCTCTCCGTTTTTCTAAGTTGCGGTCGCATCAATAACCGTGGAGATAATATAAAACAAATTACCTCAATTACTCAGCCTACGACACAAAACAAACAGTTTGACTATCCAGAGACATCAATGACATTTTTTTTCTCTCATGTTTTGGCTCCACACGTTGTGTTAGTGTCAAGTATTGTAATATTTCAAGTGAAGTCAAATAATCCACAATTAAAATAAGACTCAGTCATAGTCTAAGTCAAGCAAAGTAAGTCACGGTCCAGTCCACGTCACGACCCAGTAAAGTGGCGGAGACTTTACTAGAAGTTTTTGTGGAGTTTTGAAAACAATACGAAGAGTCACATTTCACAACATTATACTATTCACCAACATTCGTGTATGTTCACGAACACTTAATGGATAAATATACACCATTTATACACATTAACACTAGAAATAACACAAGTTTTGGAAAGTAATACAATGACGCGACATGACTTCTTCACGTTCCCGCCAAAACTCCCTCGATGACATTTGCAGCATACTTGTATACAAAGTTGTATACAAAGTATACAACTCCGAGTGGCACTATACTTTTATGGGAAAGCTGTTGTGGATAAAAAGGAGTAAAATATTACTTGAGAAAGAGAGAGAGAGAAAATTCTGTGGATAAAACGTCATCGCCTGCGGAACTTTAACTTTTAACTAACCCAGATCTTTTTTTTTATCGACTTACTACACCTAACGTAGCCTCAATTTGAACCTTAACTCATAAATTAACTAGCTGTTTGGTGATTTTACAAGACTCCATGTAGGGAATTAGCGTGGGAGTGAATTGGTCGAATTACCAAAAACACACACACGGTAGGTACTAGTGATGTATTGTATGGAGTTGGAGTAAGACCTTCAACTTTTAACTAATGAGGTCGGAACATCTAACTTGGCTCTTAAAAACAACTGTATATACAGTAGGAAGTACGAAACGCGCCTTGACTTCACGTTCCCGCCAAAACTCGACATTCGTTTTTGGTTTCAACAGATATAATAATGTAATTTCTAGAAACAAAAAAAAAAACCTGCTTCATGAATCGAGACAACACATACATGTACAAACTTAAACTAAAAAGTAGAAAATCATCAAAACTTGCTGAAGGGAACCACAAAAAAACCAAAACGTCATCTGTGTGTATATTTTTTGTTTTTGTTGATATTTTCAAAAAGCGTTAAATTCTTTTCGATAAAATGTATATGGGACCACCTTTCAAGTATGACATACAAAACAAAAAAAAATAAAAAAATTTAATCCATAATTGGCGAAGTACTCGCGTAACAAACATACAACCGAATTGAGCGCCTACTTTTTTTGAAGTCGGTTAATAAACAAAATCAAGCACCGAGGTGCTTGGCGACTGATTTTCTACTTGATGGTGGTAGTTAGCCAGCCGAATACATGAACCTACCCTACAACAATGATATGGGCTCCTCAGGATGTTTTCCTTCACCGGTATTTCAAGATACCGAATAGTATAGTTAGTTGGGATACTATAGTATAGTATAGTATAGTATAGTATAGTATTAGTATAGTTAGTATACTTAGTTGGGATTTGAACCCACGCCCTGCGGCCTGCAATCCGAACGCGCTAATCACTGAGCTATCATCGCCTCGAAACAGCCAAATGCAGCTAAATGTTTGCAGGAAAATATTTGAAAAGTACTTAGCGTGCTTGTTTCTGTAATCTTCAGTCCAATTGTCAATAAGGTCCATTTTATGAGGCGTCCTCGCCCATGGAGGTTGTACCAAATCTTCCCACTTTTAATGAGTTCTGTAGTAAAATCAAGCAAAACGCTTACTAGTATTCTACTTACTCCTATTTCATCATCATCGTCAATATCGTCATCATCAGCCAGAAGACGTCAACTGCTGAACATAGGCCTCCACCCTTAAGCGACACACCGACCGACAACGTTCCACTTGCATCTACCGGTTGTCCGCAACTTTCACAATGTCGTCGGTCCACCTACTGGGAGGCCTGCCTACCCTGTGTCTTCCAGTTCGTGGTCGCCACTCAAGAACCTTTCTTCCCCATCGGTTATCGGTTCTTCGAGTCTTCGGCCTGCCCATTGCCACTTCAGCTTGCAAACTCTGTCAAAACACCAATGTGTGCTGCCAGTGATGACATATGGAACTGAAACGTGGTCCTTGACTACTGGCCTTTTGGAGACACTCAGAGTCACACAGCGGGCAATGGAGAGAGCTATGCTCATCGGAGTTTCTTTGCGCGATATAATCTGAAACGAGGATATTTGCCGAAGAACCAAAGTCACCGATGAGTTTGCAAGCCTATTTCATCATCTCAATGCAAAACTACCCACCTGTATGGTATCAATTTACCATCCAGTCGAACGCACTTTCTCCCGAGTAACGCAGCGTTCAAGCTTAACAAACGGTAGAGCTTACGCCAATCTTAATAGCACTCATTCGCTTTCTTATTTGGAATCTTAACGTATATTACCTTTCTGGCTAATATAAAAATATTTTAAAGTACATAAATGCTTACCGAATTCTATACCAACTGTAATTTCCAATATGAAATGCGTACCTATACAGGGTTATAAGGAAACGGTATGCTAACCCGAAAAGGGTTCATAGTACTCATCATTATGAACAACTTTTACTATGGAACCAACGAGAAAAAAAAAATCTGTTCCATAGAAAAATGGCAAAGACACTCGACAAAATGTATGGAACAGCTGTTTTATTTTTCTCGATTTCAGGGTTGGTCCCATAGTAAAAGTTGTTCACAATCATGAGTACTATGAGCCCGTTTCGGCTTAGCATACCCTTCCCTTATAACCCTGTATACGTAATCACATATAAATAAAAAATGTTGTTGTTTAATTCCTAATTTAAATATTCATACTACGCCCGCTATTACCGAATCTTCAGTGATCAGGGGCGCTAGTCTCGACTTTTCGCTACAGCACTTTGCGACCGAATTCGGTCGCTATGACGCAAAAATTCTACAACGAACACGAATTGTTCACGAAAAAACGCAAACAAAGCGTTGAATTTTGCATCATAGACACCGACTTCGGTCGCTATGACGCAAAAATTCGACAACGAACACTAATTGTTCTGAAAAACGCAAAAATAGCGTTGAATTTTGCGTCATAGCGACCGAATTCGGTTGCAAAGTGCATAGCGAAAAGTCGAGACTAGCGGCCCTGAGCGGCTATAAAGTTCGGCAGTCTCACATGAATCATAGATTGAGTAAGTAACAAGCGTTACAACTATTGTTTATTTATCAGCTTCGGCGGTGGGTTTTCTTATGCCAAAATAAATATTTATGAGGTAAAATTACTTTAACTGCACCGAGGGAACGTTTTGAAGGATCACATCTGTCAGTAGGTAAATTATATTTCTTATAGAAATTCGCGCAACTTTTCAGTTATATAATAATTCTTCATAAAAAGGTTCTATTACTTTTTGGCTCCACACGTTGTGTATTTAGCCAGTGTCAAGTATTGTAATAGTTCAAGTGATATTAAATAATTCACAATTAAAATAAGTCTCAGTCATAGTCTAAATCAAGCAAAGCATGTCACGGTCAATTCCAAGTCATGCCTCAGTAAAGTGGTGAAAACTTTACTAGAACCTTCTATGAAGTTTTGGAAACAACACGAAAAGTCACGTTTCACGACATTATACTCCAACACATATTCACCAACACTCATGCACGATCACGAACACTTAATGAATAAAAATCCACCATTTTTACACATTAACACTCGAAATAACACAAGTTTTGGAAAATAGTTTAATGACGCGACATGACTTCTTCACGTTCCCGCCAAAACTCCCATAAAAAGGTTATTGCTATAGTACGATCTGTTCCGAAACACTCACATAGGTACCTACCTACCTACCTACAACCTACATACAGCTATCCTATGAGTACGTACAAACCTTTTGCATTGATAAATCAACCAGACTAGCCGCGCTATGGAATTGTCTAGTTTTCCAAACGATCTTACAACTGCACTCATAATCCTAGTCATTCATCAAATAATGAAAAAAAGAAACAAAACAGAATTAATAAAATAAAATATTGTTGTGTGATGAAAGTAATAGTGATGTACTTGTGTAAAAATTAATAAAATCAGCGAAGTAAAATGGCATTACGAGTGCTGCTACTTTTTGTTGAAATAAAAATAGCGATGTGGTGAAAATATTTAGTTCATTCACTCATATCACATCAGTTCAGTGAACAGTGAACTATTTAATTAATTGACATTCTAAAGTCTATAGTAGAAGAAACTTTATGTTGATAAGTTGAAGTATACGTGCTTTTGTACAAAACATTTTCGAGAGCACTTTCATCTTTACTTTCATTAAAGTCAATGTCGCTATAAATCTTCACGAGCCTACTTTGAGACCAAAGAGATCAAAAGTACAATCTAGAGTTCTTTCAGGGTCTTTACACAATACCTACTACAGACAACGTTCTGTATTGTAGTTCTTGACATTGTGTTTATCTTTCATGTTCGTTTAATGTCACGAGAGCAAAAGAGAAACAAATAGAATGACAAACATCTCAGTAACAAAGTGAAGGGATCAAGGGATCAAGGCTCTGTTTTTGACAGATAATAGGAGATATAGAATTTGCAATGTTAAACTTTTTATATAAGACATTTTTACTATCACGTTCTACCATAGAAATTATGATTAATGATGATACTGTAAAGCTCGGCTTTAATCCACAGCACAGCACAGTATTAAGTCGTGAATTCGTGACACAAACCACGGTAACGACAGGCTAATACGAGTTTAAATAGATACCAATTAACTGATTACACATATTCACCTCGTGCTTATGTAGAATTGTAGACCATTTTGAGTTGGGCGTTATGCAGTATGTTCTAAGTTTTTGTATATGCCGTACTTAAGACAAAACTGCTTCCTAAGCCATTCAAAATGGGATTATTGTGATTATTGAGCGAGTAAGCGAAGCGAACAAAAGTTTCTGCTTCAAATGGCTAATTTTGCTTTATCTGTCTGTATGTTAGTACCGCGTAAAGGTCTTATTTTTCAACCTATATTGACGAAACTTGGTATACAGGTTCTACAATTTTATAGATTTTTGCCGACGGCGGTTTTTGATTGGAGGGGTATTTCCGCCATATGTACATGAAAATTCATATATCGCACATTCATATCTCCCTTATTTTTTGATCTGAGGTTTTCCGATTGACTGGTGAGTTTCGATAAAATGTGGTGATCAGGGTTGAGAGAGGTCAAGGGGAGAGATCAAGGGCAGTTGCTACGCCGTAGACGCAAAAGCAGCAATTTGAGTTCCACCTACGATCGACAACAATTTTTCTTTCCTGACTTAACGCCAGCTATGTTTACATGACTGTATTTTAATAATTTGTAAACAATGCCGGCTTTTCACATTTCGACCTTGACAAAGCGTTCTAGGTGAAACGCAAGGTACGTAACAAATGCAAATATCGCATAGAGTTCTTAGACTTTTTTACATAACAGTCCATTAGTGCTGGGCGTATCACAAACATATATCGCCTTGGTCTTGACACGTGGTCACAGATTGAATAATAGTGGAGCGGTCACTTGCCACGCATATTAATAGTCTCAAGTGATTCACATCACATCACTACACAGTTCAAGCAAAGCAACTAGTTATGAGCTCGCGAGATATGACAACAGACGCGCGTCTTCCGTCTATCAAAAGAATAATGTTCGAAAATTCCAAATTCGAATTCGAAAATCGAACGAAAATGGCGCGTGTTATGTGGGTGCAGTGATGTGAAAAATGGTAGGGATGTCGCGCAGGGTTAGATGTGAGTTATCGATGTTTAATTACAATTCTTTAAATTATTATGCCATAATAATATATATGCTTAATCGAGAGTATATTATTATATTCATTTTATTATATATTTGAAAATATAGGACTTCACTTTAGCATGTATTTGTTTTTTAGTTTAAACTATATCATTATATCATTTTATATGTCTTCTTTAAAATAAAATTGTATTAAAACTTTATGTGTGCGCATTGTATTAACCGGATGTCGGCCGTTTGGTCATAAGAATAGATAATCATGCGTAGTCCTTTGTTCCTTGACATCTTAAATTATAAACTTATTTAAGATCGCTCATATTATATTTATATATTAGTTAAAATTTAAAACTAAACTTAAAACACCTGTTATCTCACTTATCTACACGTTTTGTCTTATTTTATCATGACTTATATCTGAATGTAATAATAAGGCTTAAAGCATAATTATATATACCTTTTTGCGAATGATCTGTAATAAATATGTAATAATAATATATATAATAAGAATATTTTTCAGAAAAATCCCATATTTGTTGATTAACCCTAACATATTATTTAAAAATTATAAACTTTTGTTAAATTGTGTTTCTTATGAATAAAATTAAGAAATGATGAAGAAACTATGTCTAGGTATTATGTTTAGGTATTATAAGCTACCCATATTTTAGTAAAAGGTCAGCAAGCAACCATTAATAATCTTTTTAACAAATACTATTTCAATTTCTGCAAGCAAAAATCTCCAATAAACATGGAACAATCAGAAGTTCCAACGTAACCTATTTCTGGTATGATAGTATAGCTGTTTGAGAATGCGGCGTTGTGCATATCTGTTGTAGTACCTACTTACAATCGTAATGTCAGAAGTAAAGCTCTTATCTCACTCCACGCTATACTATAAATATGTACATTATACATTGAAACTATATTATCTAACGTGTGTTGACGCCGTTGATTTAAAAAAAATAAAAATGAGTTAAACTCACATGATCTGACAGCACAAAACTCACATTACTAAAATATTTGCATCACTTTTCAGTCAATGAGCCAGAAAAGGATGACAACAATTTAAGGTCACAAAATTAGTTTTGCGAAGTGTAGAAGAATTGACACCGACATCTCTTACATATTTTTACTTTTGTTTTTAATCCTTAGAACTGACGATAGAATCAAAGTAAGTGTCATCTCTTCATCAAAGTTATTAATGAATATAACAGTAGCGTTTTAATTTTATTCGGATCTCTTTCTTTGAGTCGCAGGATTTCACTCAATACATAGCAGTAAACATAACTACATAATTGACTAGGATTAGAATACAAATTGGCAAACCTAGTACCTGCTATATAAAATGCATCCAAGCCTTACAAATCCACTTAACAATCATAGTATGGCATCGCAGACAGTCGAAATCGCCACAATCAAAGTAATAACTAGCTGTGGCCGTCGGCATTCCACGCATACCTGTCCGTATCACGAGAGGCAACACAAACGGACCGGTTCCACATCCTTTGAGGCCAGCCTTTATTTGTTTGTTTTGTATTTGGATAAATTTACTCATGCAAGCCTTTTTGCAGCTAGACTACGTTCGTTCGGTTCATTGCGTTTAATTAAGAAATACAATACATGACTTTAAACTAACACATTGTGGGTTACTATAAGATATTCTGTGCGGACACGTGATGTTTTAAATAATATTGGTGTAGGTGGATATTATTCTATTATTTGTGTAAAGTATTCGATTGTTTTGATTGATAAAGTCTGTAAGTAAATAAATATGAAGTGCCTCTTCAAATGTCACGTACTACATGGAATTATTTTAATAGGTCAAATTCATACCCATTAGCTTACTAAGTGGAATTTACAATATTTTTACAATAATCTGTTTATCCGTTTTATATATCTCATACGAAATTAATCTAGCAAAAAATGTTTGGCGGGAAATTTCGCAACGAGTCATGGCAAAAAAAAATGATCTCATATTGAAACCAAAAGAAAGCGCTGTAATTTTAAAAAGTTGTAAGATTAGTTTAGTTCCGAATATCATACAGTAGAAATGGCGCCATATTGTTGTTCACTATGAATTTTAATAATAATTGTTTTCAAAGATCTTCTGTATTTTACCTAGAAACATTGAATTAATATTTTTTATGGTGGTCATACAAAGGTTTTGTTGACTTAGCTGGAAATTGACACCACTTAAGGAGCAACGTTTCGGTCAGCGCGCGAAATTAAAATTTTCTTGCGTTTTATGTCAATTACAGCTTAATTATTCATCGTAGGTTCATGAAAACTAATTTTGCGATAATAAATAGATTGTTTCAAGAAATTACACCAACCAAAAATTCAAGTTGAAAGCTAGTAGTATAAGTACATTTCCCACTAAACCAAAAACCAAGATGAAAATCAGCTTATTGAAATTTGTAGCTAAACCAATGTTATCTAGGTGATCATTTTACCCGTAATTTCTTAAAACAACTTATTTATTGGCGCAAAATTGGTTTCGATAAATCCACGATGAGTAATTAAGCTGTAATTGACAAAAAACGCAAGAAAATTTGAATTTCGCGCGATGAGCGAAACGATGCACCTTAATATTTCTGAACAATAATATAGCAATGCTCATTGAACCCGTCACAGTAATTATCTGTGCGTTTAAGTAACTGCTTAATTTGTTAAAAATGTGATTTTTCTATTTAGTGCACCTCTAAAAATCTTTTTTTGAGATAATTATTTTTTTAGTTCTGTCGTATAGTATTGCATGGCGGGTAAACATGGTTGCGTGACATTTTGTCGATAAAAAAATTATTGAAAATACCTCGTTTTACACATATTTTTAGCTGGCGCTCGAAACCCCTAGTGTATATTCAAGTGATTATTATACTAATAGTGAGGTAATATCAATATCTAGGATTCCATCGAACAGAATTTTGATTGATTTCCTATTGTAAATGTAATTAGCAATTATCTGGTTTTATGACTAGCGCGCACTACGGCCATCTCTTTTCATCTGCGCGCGGAAGTGTATAGCGCTATCCCTCTCTCGAAAAAGCCTCTTAATGCTTGTATTCTCGCTCTTCTCTTGTCAGTGACAAAAGCCAGTAACGTTTTTCGGAGAGACTAAGTTACATCTGTACCTAGAATTGGCCACTAAAGTTTCATCATCGTCATCATCAGCCGGAAGACATCCAGTGCTGAACTTAGGCCTCCCCCTTAGAGGACTACACCAAACGACAACCACTTGCATCCACCGGTTGGCCGCGACTTTCACGATGTCGTCGGTATGCCTAGTGGTAGCCTAGCCTGCCTACGCTGCGTTTTTCGGTTCGTGGTCGCCACTCAAAGTCCTTTCTTCTCCATCGGTTATTGGTTCTTCGAGAGATGTGGCCTGCGTATTGCCACTTCAGCTTACAAACTCTGAAAATTAAATAGGTGACTTTGGTTCTTCTGCGAATATCCGCATTCCGGATTTAATCGCGCAAAGAAACTGCGAGCACCACCACCACCACTAAAGTTCACTTAGGAGAAAACCGGACTCGCTATGTCTTTTTTTTCTACATTTGGAGCTACAACCCCTTAATGGTCTTGACTTTAGGTAAAGTATCGTAGAGGACCTCTACGATCTTTTTCATTTCGCTTTGTCTCTGGTTTCGCCAAAATATTTTCTTGCTTATACTCCTTAGATCTTCCTCAACATTATCTCCAGACTTTGTTTTTTTTTTTCGTCTCAGTAAGCCTTTGTTCTTTGTGAAAGATACCATCAACATCTACACAAATCTGTACAAGTGTTTAGAAGTTATGGTAGAATAAAGATTATTCATAAATCCAGAAAAATCAGCTCAAAAAAATACTTTTTTTTCCGTGAAATATAGGATTTTACTCGTAAGTTATTCTTTCATTCATAATATTTATGCTATAAGTATAGTATGCTATAAGTATAAGGCACAACATTACACATTTTCCTACGCACTGCATGCAATATGGAGTTTAAATCAATAAATAATTCAAGCGTCGATTTCTCAACGAATTCCTGAACGCAACTGCAACCGTCATCGACGACAGGCCGCGACTCGCGTTCGATTTTTAAATCAATTTGTTTTTTACCGAGTGGATAAAACAGCACTCGAATTAGAATAAGGATATCGATACGTCGGTACGATTTTTTATCGACGTGCAAAATAGATTCACTTAAACGATATTTTAATGGCTTATAATTAAATCTGAATATCTGATTGTTACAAAGACTTTTATCATGATTGATAAATAATGTAATGACGTTATTCTGTTCCATAGCCATATTAAAAGGTACTACCACAGATTGTTTCTAATAGATTCAATTTCTACTGTACAGCAACTACGACAAGGATAGACCGCACTTCATGATACAGTAACTTGAGCTCAATAAGGTGTCATTTGTGTATGACAGTTACCCCCGGTTTTTTCTACGCTTGTCAAACTCATGTCAACTAAACAAACCTTGGTTAAAGACAGCCAATTATGATTAGGTAACCAATGAGCGTTCAGTATTTGCTGCGTTAAGTTGACACGAGTTTAACAAACGTAAGGGAGAAACCGGGGGTACTGGTCTGTCACAGAACTATATGGCGCACCACACACCAAAGATACATACATATGTGTGCTATAAGATATTTTTTTGTGTTACGTGTCACATCTTTTGGACCAAAATGTGGTGTATTGTCTATTAGCGCACTCGTATAAATGTAGGTTTATGATAAATGTGTTTTCTTATGTAGAACATTTTATAATACTGGTGTGTGGGGCGCCTTAAACCACCAAGCACTTTTGTAGATTGTATTTAA
The DNA here is from genome assembly GCA_947579745.1 of Apocheima hispidaria. Classification (NCBI taxonomy): domain Eukaryota; kingdom Metazoa; phylum Arthropoda; class Insecta; order Lepidoptera; family Geometridae; genus Apocheima; species Apocheima hispidaria. The sequence continues at coordinate 14,352,657 of OX388146.1, forward strand.
AACAAGATTTGTAGATTTTGGCGCGAACGTGAAAAAAATCATGTCGCCACTTTGTATTATTTTCCAAAACTTGTGGTGATTTGTGAGTGTGGCAAAATCGTATTATAAAGTGTTGAAACGTGTATTTTCGTGTAGTTTCCGATACTTGGTAGAAACTTCCAGTAAAGCATCCACTACTATGGAGCGGACTATGATGTGGACTGGACCGTGACTGAAATTTTAACTAAAACTACTTAAACTCTTGTTCACCTAAATTTTGTCTTTTGTCCACCTCTACATTAGCATCACATTCTAAATATTTCGTCTACTAAATATGAACACAAACTATAAACCCGTGTAGGCGTAGTCAACCTTTAAAACGGCGTAATGGAGGTTTAGTTCCGGCACTTATTTAAAAAGAGAAATCTATACATCTCGGTAGCAATAAAAGATGATAAACGTGATTATCCAATGATTATCCAATAAACAAGCAATACATGCAAACAATTTTCAGGAACAGGCCATTAAAGGCTGCCGGATGTGAAGAAGTCTGACGATCATCATGTCCATGACTTTTAAAAGCACTCGAATTAACTTTATTCAGCAAGCTAAACTGAAAAAAAAAAAACGGTTGTGCGGGCTTTATTAATTATGTATATGAAAGGTTTTATATTGAGATATATATTTTCTTGGTTCTATCGTCTAGTATTGCTAAGAGGGTAAATATGGTGACACGACATTTTTTATGTCTTTTACGCCATCTTCACTTAAATGAACATGAAAATCAGGTTTGACAACGCTAAAAGCTAGTCAAGAATTAGTCATAACTAGTCACCAATATCACACAATTAGTCGCATCATAATTCCGAAGTTATAGTCGTGACGACGTGCCCAAACCAGTGCTTCAAGGGTTCCAGAGTTATAAGCTTTCTGAGGATTCTGGCTTGAAAATTTCACACCAGAATCCTCACCTCATATCTGCACGACGCTTCTGTGTTTAACTTTAAAATTGGTATCAATGACTAGTCAATAATAGTCGTCCCAAACTATATAAAAAAAAAGTTTTTAAACTACGTACATTTCTCGTTGGTCTATAGTAACTGTAATACGTTTATTTTCTCGCAACCATTGGAGACATTTCTCGGCCTTTTATTCGATCTCGCGCTGATCACTCCAAGGTGAATACAATTTGGATTCAATAGATTCACGTGATCGCCATCATTCGAGCATTGGAGCATACGATCTATCAAAAGATGTTTCCTACGTGTACACGTCGCTACACCATAACAGTAATACTTGTAGAAAACAAGGGGTTTTTCATTAAAATCGTGATTCAATGAGGGGGTGGACTGGAAACGCATCACGGACACGGTCAAACCCGACCACAAAGACCAAAATTATAACCATCATAATTATAATCGAACTTGTACAGTAATTTATTTTATCAAAAGAATAATAGCCACTCCCCTAACCATTTCTCATTTACGGGTCGTTACATGTTCGATTTTCCATTCCATCAAACTCATTAAATACAATGTTTTTTTGCCACAAATCATTTTATGATGTAGCGCTATTTCCCAAGCTAGGTTCATTTTATTATAAGCACTAGTTTATTGGCGGCTAGACTTATGCATTGTCTGAGTACCTACTTTTTGGGGGTATTTTGATTTATTAAGTAATAATATCTTCTTTCTCTTTTGCATAATCCAGTCATGTAGCTACTTTCTTAGTAGTCAAATCTTACATCCCTAAGGCCTCGCTACATGGCCTGACCTGACATCGTTTGAAAGAGATGGCTATATATAAGTTTCTGGGGGAGCGAAAGGGAGAAGCTATAACCTTAATAGTTTGTTTCTTTTGCTCCCGTGAAATTCAAATCTAGCTGTCCCTTTCACGTCATGTCAGGTCAGGCCATGTGTAGACACCCTTAAACATCTTATAATTTTCTCAACAAAATGTGTCTTATTGTCATCATAGGAATAATTTTTGTCTCTTATTTATTCGCTAATTTTGGACTCCTACAATTATATTCATATTACTTCTCTATACTTTTATATACACTATATTACTTCTCTATGGATTTTATTCCAATCTTCAAGCGACATTTAAAAAAGTCTGTTGATTATATCACGTGCGTTTACAGTTACTTTCGCAACAGATTACAGCTGTTAGTATTAAAGTATAGTTAGGTATTATTATTATAAATGTTGGCGATACCGCAGACTACCGTGACGGAGTAGCGGTCACAGCGGTAACTGTGACGTCGCCTGCCATAGATAAACAAAGAGATAACGGAGATAACTATCTAAGACCTCAGTTCCAGACGCAGCGCTGCAGTGACATTATCATTATTTTCTTTTCCTGCGAAAAAGATTTTGGCGTCGCAAGTCTTGTACATTGTTGCCTTGTCTTGTGCATTAAAATATTTTCAAGTTTTATTGTCAAAAAAGTCAAAGTCAAGCAAAATAACTCACGATGAAATCCAAGTCATGTCCTCCGTGTAACTAGGTGGAAACTTATAGAGCGTTTAACATAAAATTTTGACAGATTTTCCATACACGTCAAGTCATCAACCAGAAGACGTCAACTGCTGAACTGCTGCCTTGGTTGCCTTAGTTCCCACGCTTGGCAGGTTGGGGATCGCCAAACGCTCACCGTTTCCGAGGATGCTGCTGCCCGTTCTCCTGAAGTTCTGATCACAATGCTCATTAATAAACTATTAAATAGATTTTGATATTGAAAACTGCTTATCTAACTATTTTTAAAGACTAAAGACGTAATTACTGGGCATAAAGAAATTTAACATCTAAAATCTCATAGTGATGAGCGCAGTGCATTGCCGGTTCTGGTTTTGAACTGTTAAAGTTCAAAATTCTGGGTGGCACAGAATTGTTATGGGCAGGCGTAAACTTTAACATCAGGTGAGCGACCTGCTCGGCTAGTCACCACAAAAAAAAACGTACTAACCTTTTCGCACCTTTTCGCAATAGATCTTGTGAAAGAGAACGTTTGAACTAAAATGGTAAAGGAAGGCATCGTCTTAGTAAAGGCATCTCGACAGACAGCAGGTGCGTCGATAATTAACAGCAAATAGATTCTCTGCACGTGTCAAAATAATTGAAGAGATATTTTAATTAGGCTCATGATTGCATAAACTTACAGTCGTTAACGTTAGAATGATGCTATAAATTTTACGCAGATGCAATACGTACTTCAAAATTTGTTTTTTCCCAACAATTTTTTTGCTGCAATCGTATATAATTATAACACTTCAAATACACACTTGATACACATTGAAAACCAAAAATTCGTTCGTTAGGTACATTTATATAACACTGATTATGAGTACGTTAGTGTAGCTAATTTCGACGAAATAAAAAAATTGTTTGTTAACGTTACGTGGCTTCGATGCTTCTGCAGTACCATTTCAAAAACATAACCCACACTTAACCAAACAGAATAATTGACCGAGCAAAGCGAAGGTCCCTGAGTCTACGAGAACAAGCCGGATTTGCCATTCATGTCTGTATCTAAGTATATTTGTTCGACGATACGCAGTTAACAGATAACAGTTTGCAATTATTGTTGATCCGACCTGTAACTTTTGTAGGCAAGTAGATATAGAATTGTATTTCTATACAATTTTAAAGTTCGAATATGAGCAAAATTGTTCAAGGGGTTATGAAATTACCTAATTACAAGGGACCACCTTGCAAATTTTATCTTGTCAAGTTTTGAAAATGAAACAATCTTTTGTAAGTAGAAGAACCAAACCAAAACCAAACGAACCAATTACATATCCAATTATTTTGTGTAGTTTCTTTTAATCGCAGAAACAAAAATCTAATAATAATATTATCTACCTTATAGTAAGTAGGAATATATCTTATCGTTTGGTTGCATCCTCTAACGCCGATTGATGCTCAAATACAAGGCTTTAATACTTCGGTACTCTATTACTTAAATCTACACAATTATTTAAAAAATATAACTTGCATTTTTATGCTATCCATACTTTTTTTGTAATTTTTGCCATAGGATGAGCCAAGTATAACACTTGGGGCGATTTAATAAAAGAATATTGGGGAGATTTAATAAAAGAATATTAATTTATGTGGTGGGTTGAGCGGGTGAAACGCGTTTGGGACGACTCAAGAAATGGAATGAAACACGCTGGGGCGAAGACGGAACAAATAATTATGGTAGTTTGTTTTGCCATTAAAAAAAACATATCCTCCTTTATACCCATAAGATGAACGAGCCATTTTAGAATCCATTATGGTTCTTACACTAATTCAGGAATGCGTGTCGAAACAGCTCGAGAATGCAGTCTCACAAAAACAGAAGGTATTCGGTCTAAAGGGAAGCCATAAAAACTACTCTCCACTGACACAATTAAATAAATAAAAAACACTCATCTGGCGGATATTTCGTAAGTGCCGGTTTAGTTTCCAAATTAGATTTTGTTTCGTTGATAATGGTCGCGGACCGTGGTAAATATAGAGTTTGGACAAAAATTAACATTAAACCAAAACTAACGTGAAACGGGTGAATATAGCGTCGTTTATCTCATGTTTTGGTATTTTAACTATCCTCGTGGTTCCATTCTTTAGAATAACTATGACTAGCCTCGTGGCTCAGTTGATTTCCACTTTCTGAGTTGTAGGTTGTGGGTTGGTTCCCAACCCGGGACAAACATTTGTGTGATGAACGTGGATGTTTGTTCTTTGTCATAATGATGAATACTATGAGTTCTTTTAAGCGTAGGTAGGCCTCCCATTAGGTGGACCGATGGCAGTGTGACAGTCGTTGGCAACCGGTGGATGCAAGTGGCACATTGTCGGTCGGTGTGGCGCTCTAAGGGGGAGGTCTATGTTCAGCAGAGGACGTCATCTGGCTGATGATGATAATGATAGCTCTTTCCGGGTTAGCATACCCTTTTCTTAACAAAAGATACACACGTACATTTGTAAACATACATACAAATTCTGATTTGTTCCCGTAGACTCTGAGATCTTCGCTTCGTTCGGTCAAAAATGTTTGTAATGATAACTTTTTGCCCAGACGATAAATAAATAAACAGAACGTCATGAGGAAGTTATATAACTTGTCTAGTTTTCTAACCGTTCTTAGATCGTATTCCGCATAACTTTCAATGTAATATTTTACTAGCTGCACCCCGCGGTTTCACCCGCTATTCTACAGATATCGAATATTTTTTCCTGGATAAAAAGTAGCATATGTGTTAATCCGGAGTGTAAGCTTGGATTTGAATGAATTTCAAATCCGTTCAGCTGTTACAGAGTTGAACGGGACAAACACACCTACATACTTACACAAAAACTTTCGCATTTATAATATTAGTGTGATTATGGGTGTACAACGTGGTCGGAAATGCATGTTTATGTATGATCAATTCGAAGTAAAGTATGGCCGACAATCCAATATAGACTCTGAATGTGGATTGGATAAATGGAATTAGATTTTTTCACCTCGTAGTTACTAGTAGTTCGCGCCGAACTGAGACCTCGCGACCCCTATATTTTCACAACCCCTGGACCGATTCAGCTCATATTTGAACTTAATTTTTTTATTAAAATGAACTACTTGCCTACAAAATTTCATGAAGATCGGATCAACGGTTCGCAAGTTATCATCGGACAAATATACACACAAACATACAAACATACATACAAATGCCGATTTGTCCCAGTAATGTCTTAGACCTTCGCTTCACTCGGTCAAACAAAACTTGACTAAGTAGTTTAGTTTTTTTTAAACTTTTACTCTTATGCACTTAATTTTAATAAACATAATAAAACACATATACCTGCCCATCTTACAAATTTAATCAAACTAAGTTGGTAAGTTCTTGTTACGCAAATCTACAAAACAAAAAAAGGCACATACTAAAAGAGCGGGCTTCCCTGATTATCGCTATCTCTTTCGCACGTTATAAATTTTTTTTTAATATAAAAATTCCAAAAAAATAAAGGATTATCTTTAGAACATCATTGCCAATGTTTTAGAGCAATTTTCATGTGCTTATTCTTTAAAATTGTTTTTCCAATAACTCAAAAAAACATGTTGATAAAATGCGAACGAGATAGCCAGAATCAGGGAAGCCCACTTCCATCAATTAAAAAAGTGCTGTGTTGTTGTAGTAAACGCATTATCAACTGAGTCGTCATTAAACGTCACTACATAAGACACCGCTCCACATGACCACTAAGTGCAAGCGAGATAGACAGATTGAATGACAAGGATCTTGTATCACACTGGATAGAGTGATTGCTTTGGCAGCGTGTCCACTTTCTGTTGTGACGTTTAGTGAGTAGGGAAGTGAAAACTAGTGCAGAATCTATCGATAAAAATGTACACAGTGTACAAAACTAAGAATTTGTAAATTAAGAACACAATGTTTGCAAAAATATGTACTTTATTGAACATCGAAACTCGTAATTGCCATGTAAATAGTACGAATATATATAGTATATATAGTAACTATGAAAGTTAATAAGTATCTACACCGTCTCCTAGTTTCTTTTATTCTTCCTAGTTTTTTAATTGACAGCCCAGTCATAAAACTAGATTTTTCAAAATGTTTTCAACAAAGTCGAGAGTATTTAGGTGGCTCCCAGTTTTCGCGCCTCACAGCCTTTATCCACTGATTTCTGATTTCCGGACATTTTGGAAACCTATAACAAAATGTTTTATTTTAATTAATTGTTTAACCATGACACAACATTGGTACAAATTATCATACATTTCAAGCCGCGAAAGCTTCAAAAATATTAAAATTAATTATCGATAGAATACGTATCAAGCCGATTAAACGCGGAAAGGAATTAACGGTTCATGTTTCACTTAATGTAGTATATGTAGGATATTACAAGAATATTATTAGATAAATATCGACCAAATATCGACAAAGTTTGAAACGTGCAGTGGTACTTCACTAGCAGGAACACGTAAAACAATGCATTTATTTATCTTAAATTAATGCTTAAATTCATTACTAAATAACACTGCGTGATAGTTGTATGACTTCAAACATGTATATTCTTTAATTGAAACGAATATTTAGCTTTGATTCTGGTTATTTTAGGTAAAAAACGCTACAAAAGACTTACGTGTGAAATGATAATTCTGGATCTTTTACTCCCCCTTTCGTTGTTCTCGATGCACAATACACAGCACAACACGCCATAATGCCACTATGTATAACAATATTAAGTATTCACAGCGATATTTTGATCCAATTTGCTTTTTTAGTAAGACGGGTCGCAATGTTGTGACCGACTAGTCGGTCATAAAATGGACACAGAGTGCGAGGTTGCCAATCTTACAATAGCTCTCTCGCTTACTCTATGCGACGACCCGTGAAATAAAAAGAGAAACATGACAATGTGAACGTCGGAGCGGCAACGTCTCATGGGTCTGTCCAGTATGATGCTTCGTCTAAGTTGAATGATTTATGACCCGACAACTCAGATGACAATGCGTTTACTATAATCTATATATATAGTAGTAGTGCGCAGCGAACTGAGACCTCGCGATCCCTATATCTTCAAAACCCCTGGTCCTATACAGCTCATATTTTAACTTAAAAATTGTATTGAAATGAACTATTTGCCTACAAAATTTCATGAAATCGGATCAACGGTTCGCAAGTTATCATCGGACAAATACACACACAAACATACATACAAAAGCCGATTTGTCCCAGTAAACTCTGAGACCTTCGCTTCGCTCGGTCAAAAAATGAGCTCCTATTTTTCCTGGTCACGCTATCACTTAAGAAAGGCTGCACCGATTATGATGATTTCTTTTTTGTTGTGTACGTTATTGTGAGGACAAGGTTTTTATGAAGAGTTTAGCGAGGCCGAAGATCGAGCTTCGCGGGCATCAGCTAGTCATAGATAAAATACAAGTTTCATAATAGGTGATGATAGAAGACAGTACGTACGATTTGACAGTTGAGAATTAAAATTATACCAGCCTTTCCCTTTTAAAACGCGAAAAACACTTGCTGTTTTAAGTTTAGGATACACCAAAACGAACACCTAATTGTATACCTATGTAAGTACAGTAAAATACATAATATTTTAAGTACAGAACCATCAACTAGAAACTGCTCTTTGATCCTAATTGCAATTAGGGGCTCAGATTTGTAATAACACTGATTAGGAGTGGCTACAGTTAATTTCAGTGGTCCGGTCCATTTATTTATGATTTATTTCATCGACATCCGGCTGCTGATTGCCTTGGCAGCTGGTTTCTTAGAATGCAGACCACACCGGTAATGTGGTTACTACATACCTAGGTCGTATAATATTAAATGCTTAACAGCCTTAAGACTTGCATTTATTGTTCAGTTAGTATTGTTACGAGTCTGAATGCCTCCATATCCCCTTTCCATTTATAAATATGCAGAGCTACTGCTGGCCAGTCCTTCTGGAGCTAGTCAAGGTCGTCCCGCCTTCGCTTCCTTGTTCTGCCGTAGGTTCGATGTGATCCATTGGGTACTTACTTTTGCCCAAAGATCATCAAACATTCGGCGGACACGTCCAGCCCATCCTTCTTCAAATTAGCAACCTTTTCCATTACATCGGCTGTTTAAGAGTTGGAACCAATGATAATCATCGTAAAATAACATTGGTTGGAACGCAGTTTGCAATCAGTAGAAGGGGGAAAAGTGTCACTGAAAAAAATAGTTGCAGGCTATTTCTAGCTCTCTCTGCTTCAGCCTTTTAAACATCCCACTGCTGAGATCTTAGCCAACCCTCGAAGGGTGATTGGGCCATATCCACCACGCTGGCCCAGTGCGTGTTGGCGGATTCACATACACCATGGAATTTCTTCTCCGGAAATATGCAGGTTTCCTCATGATGTTTTCCTTCACTGAAAAGCCGTATATCTGTTCATAAGTTACAAAGAACTCATTGGTACGGGACCGCCCGGGTTCGAACACACGACCCCACGAATGTGAGGTGGGCGTGCTACCTGAGTTACCACGGCTAACAACGCCCCCGATCTTGCTCTCACGCGATTTGAAAGGTACTTACTCTTTACAAAAAAACGAACCCTTCGACGGACCTTCACTTGAAATATTACTACGATTGACACTGGCTAAATACACAACGTGTGGAGCCAAAACACAAGAGAGAAAAAATGCGTAGATACCCTTCTCTCGTAGGCCTTCAATCAAGATCGTTGATCTATCGTTGTTGGCGCTGTGCATGTGTGAAAAACGTCCACCAAATATATAAATATTTTGAATTTACCTATTTCACACCTGTACAAAACTATGTTTTTTTGTGATTAAACTAATTTAGTTATTATCAATGGAAATCTCACCCATGTTTTAAAACACCGGTTGCAGACCGTAACCGGATAGTCGGGATAGTTCTGTCATTCGCTTTTCAACACCATGCTTTAATTTCTATGGCGATGCTATAGCTGTCGCGTAGACACATTGATGGTATTTTTTATGTTTTAACATAAGCGAATGAATGTTAGAATATAATTTAAAAAAAATATTTTTTTTTTGTGAGAAGATTTTATTTTCAATAATTTTTTTTAGCGAACATTAACATTTTATTGCACCTGTAACGAAGTTGTTTTAGTTTTTAGTAGAGTAGATTTAGTAGTTTTCAAAGAAAGATTTGTATAGAAGAATTTGATTAAGTAATTATATAATTTATTTTTTGGTGATTTTTACCCGACTGCCCACGAAGTAGCCTATTGTTTTTAAAGTGTAGGGATATATGTATGTTAGTGTGTTCCAATATTACCTCCTGCCTGTAACCTATACAGCTGGACCGATATTGACGATTAAGGTATCGTTAAATTCCTCTTTTATATACTACTATCTGTTACACGTGAGTTCGTTCGCATGGACCCAAAATATATACAAGTCTGTGTCCGTCTCCGACCTTTAAGCTATTTATATGCAAAAATTCAGCTCGATCCGTTCAGCCGTTAAGCCGGAATGTTAGTTAGTATTATTATTTGTCTTTTTTTAAATTTATTTTTATAGTTTTATTATGTCCGAAGTGACGGCTACATTTTTCAGTCAAGTTTCAGGTCAGTCAATATTACTAGTTTCATACAACAATTAGGCCTAAAAATATAATTTTGTGTTTTTATTTATTTAGTCTATATATTTTTTGTGTACCGTATGAATCACAGGGCGAAGTGGTCTCGAAAAACCCTTCAAATACTTAAAAAAAAAAAGGTTTTGAATAATTTGTAATATCGCTCCTTAGAATTTCCGTTTCGATTAGAAAAGTCCCCCGGTAGGTTGACTTAATGACTTATTCAGCAAGAAAATTATCTTACATAATCTAAAAATTACCCGTTCATTTATTATTATACTTATTATACTTACCTAATTGAATTTCCTTCTTTGGAGTGAATGTCTCTATTGCTTGATCTAAATTGAGGTTACTGAACTTTTATTGATTACAAACCAAATTAAATTTGAATCTATTGCTTTAATTTAACCCACTTCGTCTACTTTGAACAATATAGTTTTGTTGTTTTTTACTTTGAACAATATAGTTTGTTACAGACTTGTTTTTTTATATTGACGTCAAAACAATTTGTAAAGATAATTTGTGTGAAAATTGGGTTGGTTATAATTTTGTTTCTCATGTAATTAACATTGTAACACAGTTACCAAGCGTTTACTGAAGCGATTAAAGTGGTTTTGGTGAACATGAACGGTTCTGTATGTTCCATATGTTCTATCTAAAGTAGTAGTAGTAAAGTAGTAGTAGTATATTATACTAGCTGCGCCCCGCGGTTTCACTCGCTATTCTACAGGATAATCCAGTGTATAAGCTACCTCCATACCAAATTTCATTCAAATCAGTTCAGCCGTTACAGAATTGAATGGGAACGAACACACTTACAAACTTACCTACTTACACGCTTATACATAAACTTTCGCATTTATAATATTAGTGTGATACATGTATGGAAAACCCTTTATCTGCGGATGGGGGATGACTGTTCTGAAAATTAAAATTATTATTCCGTAAATATCTTGTGATTTTCGATTCATTTTTTCTTTTCAAGTCTTTTTCAATGAAATTTGTACCTAAAATAACCGAAAACTTGACTTGTCATAGTGTTCCCCATACGCAGGTAGCAGGCAACCCATCCATTAACTATTCATGTAAGGGTGTGAGTATGTATGATTGTGTATTCCTATATATTTATATTACGTCCTGTACCTTTAACGGCTTGACCGATTCTGACGAGCGAGGTGTCGTTGGATTCCTCCTTACGTCCGGAGTTACACATGCTTCATATTGCAGTCAAATATTTTATTTATCTTTCAATAAGATCACTAAGCTTGTTGTCAGGTGTGATAAGCCCAGGTTATCCCCTACCCTATAGATTCTGCACGATATGTTGTATAGTCAGTCATCTTCATCATCATCAGTCAGAAGACGTCCACTACTGAACAACATCGACCGACCACGAGCCACTTGCTTCCACTGGTTGCCCACGACTTTCACAATGTCGCCGGTCCACCTTTATTTTACACTGTATAGGGTTATAATGAAAGGGTATATACTAAGTCGAAAGGGGCTCGTAGTACTCATGATTGTGAACAATTTTTACTATAGGACCAACCCCGAAAACGAAAAAAAAAACAGCTGTTCCATACATTTTGTCGAGTGTCATTGACATTTTTCTATGGAACAGCTGTTTTTTTGCTCGATTTCAAGGTTGGCCCCATAGTAAAAGTTGTTCATAATGAGTATTATGAGCCTTTTTCGGCTTAGCATACCCTTTCCTTATAACCCTGTATATAGGTATTATGGTTCCTCTACGTATGAAAAATATCAGGGTAAGAAGCTACCTACCCGATAGAAGTACGTGGTTACGCTTTGAGACTATGATTTGACCCCGCTCAGCCTTCGTCTCTACTTCAAATTCACAAGAGCTCTCTCGACCGTTACATTAGACAGAATACATCAACGATCGTGTACTACCTGTAAGTTGGGGTAATCGCGCATTGCGTAGACCACGACCTTAGCTTTAAACGGACCTCCTCGCCACATTTTAAAATAAGCAGTAGCCCCCTTATTAATAAACGCGGATAAACCATGGAGCAGTTCTTCTGTCTTTTTCAATCGAGTACTAATTTCGAAAAGAGCGAAAAGGACTTAACACGTGTAACTAATCCAAGAATAAACAAGCTGTATGCTGCTAACGTTAGGCATCATATTTCATTAACAACTCTACCATAACTATTTCGAAATTGTACCTTGCATGTTGATATAATAAGTAATTAACATTCCAAATGTAATCTTTACGACTCTGCATTATAACTAGTGTAGAACCCACACTAAAAAACCATGCCGATATTATAATTCAGAGGAATATAGCCGCAGTCGTGACAAATCAAAGTTATTAGGTTTAAAAATTAATACGTTCGTCTCAAGAAAAAAACTTCGACTGCGCCATTGAGAACTCCCTCAGTAGAAGTGTCGTCACAAAATGCACAAAAACGGATCAACGCCATCTACGGAACTTAAATTAGGCTCTGACTTTCTGTTTGGGTGTTTGTCGCGTTATCACGGCTAAACGGCTGAACGGATCTTGATAAAAAATTTGGAGTAACTGTATAGCGCAAAGATGGATACTTTTGCAGGTTTTTTTAGCGATATTATATCTATGCGGACGAAGTAACTACGCAACTACGAAGCATCTAGTAATAAATAATATAAACGTGAAAAATTCTGACTATAATGATTTTTTACTTGTAAACTCTGTAAGCATGAATATTTTTACCCAACTGCCCAAGAAGGAGGGTAATGCTTTTGGGATGTAAGTATACGATTATGTACGTATGTATGTTTCTGTATTCCTTTATTACCTACCTCCTGTAGTCTAGAACGTCCGTAATTACGTAGGCTACATTTTGCAGTCGAGTATTTTGTTTTTTCTTTTAATAATATAACTTGTTTCATATATATTTTTATCTTCTTGTTTATTCTTTTGTTTTTATTAGTATAAATACATAGTATAAAATAAAGTCGCTTTCAGCGTCTGCCTGTCTGCCTGTTTGTATATCCGCTAACTCCTCCTAAGCTACGCAACGAATTTTGATGCGGTTTTCACCATCAGTTAGACAATTTTTGACGGGAGGCTTTTATACAACTCTTTTTTTTCTAAATTACACCCGTGTGAAGTTGGTGCGGGTCGCTAGTTTATCTATAAGTAGACGTAAAAAAAATGGTGTAGAAAGAGATCGATCAGCTAAATTTTCAATGCCCTAATTTCGGCGAATTTCATCTGCACTTTGGAGCTTAATTATGCATTAACTTTATTTCCCGGAAAAAAGTGGTCAGAAACTATAGGATACAGTTGTACTCCACAGTTTTTTACACAGTTCTATACATACATATAGATAGTTAAAAAGATCGACTAGTGTACGACCACCCCAAGACAGGTGCTCGCTCCAGTACACGTCTGACCCCGCACTACACCTGGCGTGAATGCACTTACTGTGTCCGATGTATCTCGAATGCTTATGATGGAGACTTGGAACAGCCGAATACACTCATCGATGTAGATTTGAACAAAGCTAACTGTTTCCTAAAAAACTGTAGAAAAAAAAAAGTTTTGTAAACGGTGACCGTTCTGCGATCCGGACACTTAGCGCGGCGGCTTGGTGGCCACCATGCGTTCGGATTTTCTAAGGGAGCCCTTTGTTCAGCAGGTAAGGTCTTTGCTGATGATGAAGATGATCGGTTTAGTTAGTTTCGGGTGATAAATGTAAAGTTTAATAGATTACTTAGTTTAGGCATGTAGGGTAGATATAAATTCGTGCCAAGACACAAAATAAACGACAGCTTTTACCCGGCTTTTAAGGCCATGAAGGACGGTAAGTTTTTGGGGTGTACGTAAGTATGTATGTACCTACCTAAGTATGTATAGGACACTTTGCAGTCGGGTATTTTATTTTTCTTTTAATTTAATAATATAATTTTCCTAAAAAAAATCATATCTTACGTGCGTCCCATCTCCATTCATTCAGCCGGTGGCAGCCGATTCTAGGAGGTCGCGCCATTATTATATGGAAGCCAAATAATGTTCCGTGATAGTAGGTAGGTAAGTAGGTACTTACTAGAAAAAAACTCCAATTTATAAGACGTATAGGACGTATACAGGTAGGTATGATTAGGAATCACGATATTCAATGAGCTACTAGTTCTATTGTGACGTAAATAATTTTATAAATGACTAGCTGCGCCCCGCGATTTCACCCGCTATTCTACAGAAGCCGAATATTTTTCGGGATGGGATAGCCTGTGTTAATCCAAGGCATAAGCTACCTCCATACTAAATTTCTTACAATTCCGTTCAGCCGTAACAGAGTTGAACGGGAACAAACACACTTACATACTTACACACTGACACAAACTTTCGCATATATAATATCAGCTGCGACCCGCGGTTTCACCCGCAATTCTACAGGAACGGTTAAATTTTTCGGGATAAAAAGTACAACCGGGACCGGTACCGGGAACAAACAGACTTACACACTTACATACTTACCTACTTACACACAAACTTTCGCATTTATAATATTAATGTGATTAGTGTGATTGGCAGTGAGGTATAGCTCACTTGCCTAATGCCTAATTGTGATACTTACATTCTGGAATAGTCGGTTGAGCTAGGTCTTGCCTTGCACCAGTTGCGTTATTAATAATTACAGTGTTTGAAAATAAGTAACATTACTTCACACTATTGTTAGAATTTTATCAAGCGTAAAACTTAGATTTTACACATTGACGGAAATTGAGTGCTAGAGATACTCAGAGCGCCATCTGTTGTGAAGTAGCAGTACTAAAAATAACACGTACTAAACTTATTTACTTTACTTTTTGTTTGTTTTTTGCTTATTTTCAGCAATAACACTATTATTATTTTGTTACAGGCGACAACGGTAGCACTCATGCTTTGTACCTCGAAACCATAGTCGAGGAGACCAGCGATGATCTACGCTCGGAGCGCTCCTCGGCGGCGACATGGCTCTCCGACTCGGATGCAGACTCGGTCATTCATGTCCGTGGTGCTGCGGGTAAATATATTTTGTAATTGTCAAAACTCGTCTGACTTTAAATAACTAGTAGTTCGCGCCGAACTGAGACCTCGTGACCCCCTATATCTTCACAACCCCTGGACCGATTCGGCTCATATTCGAACTTAAAAATTGTATTAAAATGAACTACTTGCCTACAAAATTTCATGAAGATCAGATCAACGGTTCGCAAGTTATCATCGGACAAATATACACACATACATACAACATACAAATGCCAATTTGTCCTAGTAAACTCTGAGACCTTCGCTTCGCTCGGACAAAAAAGAAATCTGGAAAAAAAAATTTTGTCATGGCATTTTCTTGATATTATTTCATAGCGCCATCTAGTGTCGAGTAGTATCATTAGGTAATAAAGTTGTATCCATTGAAATTATTGAGTATTAGTCGAGATGGCGCTTTATTTGGAACAATATGAATACAATACCAAAAAAACCTGCCTACTAACATTTTTCAAAGAAAATATAGGTGGATTCAAAATTTACTGTCTTAAAAATTTACACGATTGATAAACAATTAACGCAGTATTTTGTTTGGACGAGCCAGTTTTATTGTTGATGTTCTACTTTCACAAGATTTTGGCAACTAGAATAATAGGGTAACTCAGATGTCTTGGACTCGATCCAAGTAATAAGTCGAGAAAATGAGCACATGCATACGAATTCAGCCGATGTCATTGTCATTGTCGGTGCCTGACCGGATCGACGTATCGCGCGTGCAGATCCAACCCTGAGCGTGGTGTCCGCCGGCAGGTTCCGAGTGCGACAGCGAGTCGGAGCGCGAGTGGGCGTGCCCGGCGAAGCGGCGGCGGCGCGAGCGCGCCACCTCGCCCGGCAGCACGGGCTCGCTGTCCCGCTCCTCCAGCCTGGCGCAATTTGAGTCGCTGGAGCGGTCGTGCGCCGCACCCGCTTCACCCAGCCTCTCGCCCGACTCGCTCGAGTCGCCGCCGGCCTCGCCCGCGCCGAGCCGCGCGCCGCCGCCGCGCACGCACCTCTCCGCCGAGAACCTCAGCGAGGACAGCGGCTACAGCGAGCGATCGCGCCGCCCGCCCCCGCCCTCGCACCGCCGCCCGCCCGAACTAGTGACGCGCCCGCCGACCGCCGCCGCCAGCGTGCCGTGCTTGGCCGCGTCACCCGCGCCCGAGCGCCGCCAGCCGCCACGCGCCGCGCGCGCTCTCTCCTTACCCGCCGAGCTGGACGTCTGCACCGAGCCGCGCCGACCTGCGACCGACCACCGCGCACGCTTTCGACAGACCTTCGAAGTTAGCGACTGTCTTACCGTCAGCGTCGCCGACCTCACCGCACTGGACTACCGGGGAGGAACGCGGCGACCGCGGCTGCCGCCGCCGCCGCCGCCTCCTCGCGCACCACCACCACCGCCCCCCGTCGCGGCGCCGGTCCGCGAGCCGAGCGCCGGCTCCGACTCCACGACGGAGTCGGAGCGCGCGTTCGCTCATGAGATGGAAACGACAGCGCGACAGCTCGACGAGTCGGCGCGGCGCGCGCTCGCTGGGGCAGGCGACTACGAGCGCGAGCTTTCCGTCCTAACGGCGCGCCGGCTACGCGACTCATGGGGCGCATGGGATGACGTACTCGACGAGCTGCGTCGCCGCATCGAACCTTCCTCGCCCTCGGCTTCACCGCCGCGCTCACCCTCGCCCGACCCTGTCAGAGAACCCACCTTCACATCTACACCCCTCCGATATCCGGACGCCAGAGTACGCTCTACCCCGGAACTGAGAGCGCGCGCGACGCCGCAGCGTGAAACACCGGAGGAGCTGCGTGCATCGCTACAACTGGTGGCACCGCCGCCGCCGAGCGCGCCACCCGCGCGCTCCGTATCGGCCGGCTCGAAGGGTGTCACGTTCTCGCCGGTGGTGGCGGAAGTATCGTGGCGCGAGGCGAGCGCGAGTACCGCCACCGACTCAACGCCGACGGATGACGCGAGCGACGCCGAGGTGGAGGAGGTCGCGGAAGGGGGGGACGCGGTGGCGCGCGCGCCGCTCGCAGAGTGCGCCTCCGCCATGACGGAAGCGGCCGCGCGCGCGCCGCGCAGCCGCATAGCCGGCTTCCTCTCGCGGTTCGCGAACTTCCGATTTTCAGGGCGCAAGGAAAAGAAGACACGGGGCGCAAGCGCGAGCCTCCGAACCGCGGCGGGCGGTGGCGCTCCGGCAGACGGAGCAGCGGGAGCGCGCGGGCCGGCCGCCGCGCCGCAGTATGTGCGCATCCCGCTGAAAGACGAGGGTGTGTCGCGGGCGGCGGCACCCCCTGTGGCGGGCGGCGTGGCGCACAAGCCGCCGCGGCCGCGCCCGCCGCCCGCACCCGCGCCCGGCGTGCTGGAGACCGACGTGGACACGCAGCGCACGGTGCTGCACGCGCGCTCGCTGCTCGCGCTCGCACCGCCGGACCAGCGAGCTCCACGACCGCACAAGTCCATGGAGTTCCTGCTCGACAAGGACAGCGCCCAGATTGTGCAGGTGAGTCGCCTTTCTTTCATTTCACCCTTCCCCGTAATTTGCCGGCGACACGGCAGCTGCCGGGTGTGATGTTTACAAACAGAGCGATCGATGCCGGGTAACAACCGGCACACGCGCCTCGGCCGCATCTATCCGTATTTGCAACAATTCTCACCTATAATCTGGTTCCGCGAAGCGACCGGTGGCGAAAGCGATAGCATCTGATCACGTCCGTCAGCTTCGTAATCGAGACCCGCCGTCGACCAGTCCCAGTCCCCTTCACGACATCTATTCATTGTCGCCGACAAAAATTTCATTCTCTAGTTAATAAGCGCAACGCACGACAGACGTGGAGTAATAAATCACCTCGGGTCGTATCCCCGGGTGGGACATTACGACACGGCCGTATTCACACGCAATACATTAGAGGATACAGGACGGAGGTGAAAGTGCGCCCGTCTGCATTCTGTCGGTAAGCATTGTGTTTATTCATATCACCACAGCTGTGGGCGTAACTCTAGTTTTATCTCCGACATGTCGCTAGCAGATAATCAATACGCGCGCCTGACCGGCCGAGGCATCAGCATTTCAGATTTAGGTCATTTTCAATACTGCCACCGGTATCAACCCCACTTTAGTTAAGATGTATTCTTTATTTCAACGAGAAAAGGCGTGTGTAACGTAAAACCGAATGATTAATAAGCTCCGGTAACCTCAGATTAGATAAAAAGGGGAACAAAGAACATTCTTCAATTGAAAGAATTTAATTGGACTCCGACTCTTCGGGCGGCGAGGCATACCAGCATACCATCCAAATGACAGGCAGGTTACAAACGTACCTAAAATAAGTAGTTTTTTTTGTCTATTATGCATCAAGTTTTATGTCAAGGGTGGGAAAATATATTTATGTGCCATTCAAGACAATTGTGATAAAAAAATGTCATTGGTGTTAAGTTTCTTATATGAATTTCAAAATCAAGAATAGGTACTATTTAAACTACCAAAGTAGTAAATAAATCTATTACTACAGTAAATAAAACTTTTTAGATATTTCAATTGAGTACTCTAATCAAGTCTAGGCAGCTCTATCTCTGTGAAAGATCACTATCATCACCGTTTTTCACTTTCAACACAGTTAGTATTTTTTAGTTAGTATTCTTGTGATAGTAGCGAAAACCACGCACAAACCGTTGCAAACAGGTATAAGCTTCTTCCCACGCCGCTGCAGTTATCTAACATAGATAATAGCAGTAGGTGCTATAATACACTTACACAGAGTAAAAGCTACTTTGTAGCACCGTGTAACACGAACCAGTGACCACGATCATTATAGTGTTCTAATATGTATATATTTTTTAAACTCCATTTTATAATCTAAGCTATCTTTATTGTTTCTTGATAAATACACAATGTAAAAGTATTCCGAGCTAAATCTGTCCATAGCATCAGCGCACTATGAGCCACCGCATTTGTAAAGTAGCGCAGTTTTAGCTTGGAAAACCCTCTTTTCAATTTGGATTGCTACAGATTAGTTCTAAAGGATTTGTAAACAAGCAACTAGGACTTGAGTATTGTAAATATTATCGCGACGATTTACTATCAGGTCTTTCTCTTCTTAAAAAAAAAAGGTTTTTTTTTTTTTTATAAAATTAGGACCCTTCTTTTCATACTGAGAAGCTACAGATTGGTACAAAAGAATTTGTGAACGAGTAAGAACGAAATTATTCTTTTAAATTCAAAGTTTCTTTGCTTTTGGCCTCAACCTGCCTGATGTTAAGCAAAGAAGTGATCTAAGACTTCGACTGATTTACTATCTGGACTCCCTTCTTTTTGTACTAGTAGTTCGCGCCGAACTGAGACGTCGTTATAATTCACAATTCTTGGACCAATTTTGCTCATATTTAAACTTATAAATTGGTATGAACTACTCGCCTACATAGACTTCATGGAGATTGGATCACTGGTTCGGACATTATATATATACAATATAAAAATAAACGTACATAAACTGCCGATTAGATTCGCAGACCTTTGCTTCGATCGGTCGATAAAATAACTGTTGGTTAGAATCCGTAACCTCGGGATTCTGACACGTTTGTTAACTTTGACAACAGATTAAGTCTATTGCTGTCTTTGTCATTTGGTTACTGCCAGATAACGTCAGCATTAGAATTAATCTGTTGTCAAAGTCAATAAACATTTCAGAATGCCGAGGTAAGGTCG
Organism: Apocheima hispidaria; assembly: GCA_947579745.1. Lineage (NCBI taxonomy): Eukaryota > Metazoa > Arthropoda > Insecta > Lepidoptera > Geometridae > Apocheima > Apocheima hispidaria. The sequence goes on from OX388146.1 coordinate 14,372,447, forward strand.
TTTTTAAATAAAGTATACAATATACATATATATTATCATTACTTAATTACCTACTTGCGGTCCCAGCATACCCATTCTTCTATATTCGATGTTAGCATGTTTTTATAAGCAGTTAACTATCGATCAGACAAGCAATCTTATTTGCTACTCTAGATTAATTAGAAACCCCAAGACGTAGAGGTTTGTTAGGTATATTAAAAGGCATTAATTATCCATGACACACTTACCGCAAACACCGCTGCAATACTCTACAGTATGATGTCACTTGTCATCGCTTTGAATTTTAATACCATAGTCGGTAATGTATTGTTTTCAAACTTGTTTCCTCACGTTACTGAACCGTCAAATTTAGCTATAGTTTTTACCTTATCAGCGGTTATAGTAGGATAAAATAACAAGTAAACATGGTAATTGGATCTGTTTTGTAACTGCAAAAACTTTGTATTTTTCCACTTATTCTTAAAGGTACAATTTTTAATATTTGCAGTCACGAAATCTAATATCTAACATTTCTGTCAAGACAATGCTATTTCTTACGTACTTGTCATCTAGAGTTTTTCTTTTATTTTGGAAATTCATCAGAATTCATTTTTTTTATAACGAACGAGGCAAGCGTTTGACCGCAATCTCACATGGAAAGCGACGATGTGGCCGAAGATGTAGCACGCTTGCCTAGGCACCTATTCACTTTTTACTTGAACAGATCCCCGGATTGTATCTGTTCGGAAAGACAGCCGCAGATAATGAGTTCCACACCTCTGCTGTTCTTACTAGGAAGGTGGATTGGAAACGCTTAGTGCGTTTGAACGGTATTTTCACCATAAGAGGTGTCCCTTTTTTGTGCATCTGGTGGTGTTTTAGTAGCACGGCGATGGCAGGATTAGTTCGTGCAGTTCTTATAGTTCTCGCAGTAGTATTCTGTAAAACACCGACAGGCTAGCCACTTCACGCCGGTGTGACAGGCTCTGTAGCCTGGATTTCACGAACAAGTCGTCATTAATGAGCCTCTTAGCACGCCTTTCGATAGATTCCAACGCTTCTAGCTGATACTTGGCAGACCCATGCCATAGGTGGCAGCAGTACAGTAAAAGCTGTTCTGGTGTAAATTCATAACTTCTACAACATTAGGGAAAACTTTTTAGACTTCTGCGTAGTTCTCATAATTATTTTTAGCACTCCTAGCGTAGCTTGGCTAGATGTTCGTAATCGATCACCAATTATAATAAACAGACAACTTCCATGACGGAGGCCTACAGGCGGCATAAAAACTTTATCTCAGGGCTAGCCTATACGATTTTATTTTTTCCAACTTTAAACTTGTTTACTTGTATACAAGGAAATACAAAACAAATTTTATTTAAATTTAACAAAACCAAAATAAAGAACTTATCTAGTAAACCGTTACCAGCAGGCATTGCCCCAAAAAGCTGGCCGAATGGAATGGCTGCGTCGAATTGTGAACAGTGAACAGTAAACTGAATGCTTCTGTTTAAAATTAATAATCTCTCGCTAGACGTTTGGGTCAAGCGCCTGATGCAGAAGGCAGCCATCCTTGACATGGCGCAAATTCTCAGGAGGATCCTAACTCTGCAGCCTTAGCCACCGGTAACTTGGGCCCGGCCTCGCTGCCGGCGGCACTCTATGTTTAAGTTTTTTAAAGTATTTTTGTTTTTATATTATTACTAGCTGTTACCCGTGGCTTCGTTCGCGTGGATCAATAAAAAAAAGTAGCTTATGTCCGTCTCCTATCCTTAATCTACGTCTATGCAAAAAACATTGCATAGATGTACAGAGTTACATTCGCATTTATAATATTAGTTAGGATTAGGATAGTAAAAAACCTAAATTTAAGAAAATTTTAATAATAACATGAACTAATAACAATAAATTATAATTTTTAATTCTAAATAGAAGTACCTATTCGGTTTACTGTATCATTTGTTTATTTTAATGAAACAGACATCACAACACAAGCATTGTTTTTAAGCACAACATGGCCGCAATCGTCAGCGTATTCCGCCACATGTGTTGCTTTTTTTTCGACTGGCACAGACTGCAACAGATAAACAGATGTGATCTCATAGTTTGACCTCTCTATGTGCCATTCGTAAGGGTCATTGACAATTTTAGAGAGCGCCTGAGAACTGTTAATGAGGTGGCATGGCCTTGTCCGAATTGGTCAACTTTGACACGGTGCGACCTTGCTTGATATAATGTTATAGCTTTCAATTGTAATTACCAAGTGTAGTTTGATGGATTTGTGCAAGATAAAACCAACCATTAAGTTTTTTTTTTGTTATAAAAAAACTGAAAATAACGACAAACCATTTTTCTTACGAATTCTTCAATTAAATACTAAAAAAACTATACTTCGTCAGTTTTGTACGTCATTCGTCACCGAAAAATTAAGATTTCAAATTCCAAATTCATGGCCCCATTATTTTTTTTTATTTTTTTTTTTATCTCCGTGCAGTATCATTGCAGAGAGATAAATTCGTAAATAAAATATTAAAACATTTGAAAGATTTTGAGTTCCAATCATGACTCGTGATTGGAGCTCTCCTTGGGTATTTAAAAAATCCTTCGCAAAATATCCTATTTTAAGAAAATTAACCTTGAAGAATGTTTATTTTAAGTCATATTCATCTTGACTCTTGATTAAAAAGTTGCTATCAACATTCTTCGATGTACTTGCAATAAAATTACATCATTTACTTCTACACAGTCTGAGCATAACATACCGATTACCCACGTTGACGGCAGGCACTATGAATCCTCCCTATTAATATCTTTGACGGCAGCTACGCTAAAGTTATTCATTGTTGATGCGCCAGTATTGAACTTATACGAGTACACAAATCTACCTGAAACACCTGGTTTCACCCGTTTAAACTATTCTATAGAAACCAAAGGTACGGCAAAATGCCATCAGTTCAAGGACGGTATTCCACGATGCCGTTACAAATCGCTTTTCTTCCACTTTACTGCTTGTAAACGACCTGTCCCGTAGTGCCTGTCTGCTGTAGCCAGCCTCCTCACTGCAAGAGCGCAGTCTACTTGGAACAGAGGAGGTTGGCGTTAAATTGACGATGTTTTTTGTGTCGTAAAGTTCATATTGGCTTCTCTGATTTTACAGATGACAAATGCTTCCTAAGTAAACTGTTCATCGCACGGGCCCTACATAATAGGGAGAATTCTGTGATCGCACGTAATATTGCATCAATAATACCGCTAGAGTGTAAATGTGGAATGAGCTGCCGGAGTGTTTTCCCCGAGTAGAGCCAATCTGGTTGTCTCAAAGCCGCGATTGGTTCGGTTTCTTCTGTAGAAGGGTGCTCCGCTGTAAATGGCATCGTAGTTCAATTGCAATTACATAAAGCAATTTTATGTTTTAATTTTATAAATTCATCAATTACATATCTATCATACATATCATATATACCATATCAATCATATAATATATAATATCATAGATACATATCTAGTATTCTTTATTTTTATTGATTCTAAATAGAATAGATACATTTAAAAAAAAAATACGATTTTGAATTTAAAAAAAGTTTCAATCCGAAATACGAAATATTCGTAACAACCTCTCTACCACAGAAGAGGATTTTTTTTTACCTCTACAATAGTACATTAATTCTTTCCATAAAGGTTTGCCTGTAAGTGATTGCTCTTAGAGATAAGACCGCCGGCTACGGCACTAGATTCTTGGTAAGTATACCCATGCTTATACTATTTATATTTTCCGGTCTGCATAATCAATTGGGCCAAATAGAACAAAGTGTTCAAAAATATAGTCCTCCGAATGATACGGATCTACTTTCTATGCAAAAATCCCTTGAAATTGTTGCTTTGTCTTGATGTGAAAGAACACAAGAACAACATACTGACAAACATCTACAATTCACAGCAATATTAGCGAGGAGGTAAACACTCTGCTCCCAGGGTCTATTACAACCGGTTGTCTCATGTATTACCTTGTAACTGTTGTAACGTTGTATGTTTTATGTAAACAAGTTTGAAGTGACCTTGTTGCACTGAGTTGCATACAAACAAGGTTTTTGTTTACGTGAGATCATCTCATCTTGGAAACTTTAGGTGTTTTTACAAGCCGGCGCAAAAAAATTACTTGATGATAAAGCATCTTATAAAACTAGCTGTGGCTCCGCGATTTTCTTGTAGTGCCTTTCCACTACTGCAGGTTGGTCGTCAGTTCAGCAAACTTTTTTTTGTCTTGACCCAAGCAGCTATGCTTGTAAGCGTCCTGATTTCCACAAGCTTAGACTTTTTTTTATCTCCTAACGCGTCGTTCGCGACTTTCTAGTTCTGTAATCTTCTGGGATAAAAAGTATATATTTATCCTCAAAAAGCAGCTTAGAGCAACACAGGCCTCCGGCCGAGCCGTTCGGGCCGGTACCGAGTTGCTCAATGGAAAGCAAAATATCTTGTATCCCAATTTCATTAAGAGCCGTTCACCCTTTGCCAAAGCTCATTTTACGACAATCTTGACATAACATTTTCTCATATTTTTAAGCAAAACTACTTACCCCCAAATACTGAAACGTTTATTAACTTTGACGACACATTAAGTCTATTGCTGTCTTTGTCATTTGCTTAGTGCCAGACAAAGGCAGTATTACAATTAATCTGTTGTCAAAGTTAACAAACGTTTCAGTATTCGGGGGTTAGTTAGTTAATCAAATCTAAACTAAAATAAACGAACTAAAACAGCTTTTAGATGTTTGGTATCGAGTAGGTTGTCAAAAAATCTGTCATCACTCCGTTGAATGGCCTAAGTTACCATTTGGCCGCGGTAAGCGTCAGCTCTTTGCTTACCTACTCTTGAGTTTGACAAACCGGACTAAAAATTGTTTGGTGATTTGTGCCACAAAAACTTCATCAAAATCACTTTAGCCATTTCACTGCAACTGGTATAGCTTATTTTATAATAGCCATGACACAAAATGTGTGGCATGCTGTAAACCAAATTCTAAAAGATTTTTTTAATTTTAAACTCGCTTCGGTCAGCGTTAATCCCATCAAGTTGATAATGTAATTGGAACCCTCTGTCCCGGGAGCGCGAATACCGTCTGTCCACAAAACCGGATTATAGAACCACGAGCTAGAATTATAGCTTCATCCCTACATCCATTTTATGTAGAGCTACATTCGATGGTTTTAAATGCGATTTACTAGGTGCCATTTAAATTTTCCCTGGGAATAATGTAATATATGTAATTACCCAGAGTCTATACAACTGGTTATATACCTATGTATAAAATTGTCGTGTCGCTGACTGACTGACAATGAACGCGAAGCCTAAACTAACGTGAAATTTTCAGGGTAGCTTCCTACTCGTATGATTAGTGTAGGGGAGTACAGCTAAAAGGTTTTTCGAAAACCCACCTTTAAGCGGCTGAAATTGAGCGCAGCTAGTTTTTTTTTTTTTAATCGAGACTCTTTTCAACGTCATTAGATACTTCACCTTTCCACAACTACTGTTGGCCAGCTGCTAAAGCGTCAGTGGGTGTGAAATTATCTTGAAGAATTCGAGAAAAATGTGTTACCGTCTAGGAATTAAGCCTCCATTCATGAATTAGCATATAAGTACCTACTTCAAGTACATCAGGTAAAAGCGACGCAGTAATTTAAAGATCTTGATTGACAACGTAAGTGCAATAGGTCAGACCGAAATGACACTTGAAAACTTTGGGGAATGTGAAGAAGTCATGTCGCGTCATTGTATTATTTGCCAAAACTTGTGTCATTTCGAGTATAAAAACGGTGGATTTTAATCATTAAATGTTTGTGCACGTGCACGAGTGTTTGCAGATAGTATAATGTCGTGAAACGTGACTTTGTCTGTTTCCAAATCTCCATACAAACCTCTAGTAAAGCCTTCACCGTTTTACTGGGACATCACTTGTAATATTAGAAAACTTGATACTGGCTTAATACACTAAATATGGAGCCAAAATATAAGAAAATATGACATTTGATTTGTGTTATGGAATTTTTAACTTAGGAGCCACTAAGCGGCTGTTTCCGAGGACCGTATCGCTCTTTAAAACTAGATGCTATTCCAAAAGAATAATTAATAGGTAAATTACTAATTTAAATAATAAATTTCATTTCATTTTTAAACACGACTAAACTTTTTATTAAACTAAAGTTTCATGTACTAACTCAACTGATGACAATATTTTCATTGTCAAGCCATTGTTATATATACACAGAGCTCGAAGCGGGCATCGTTCAAATTTGGCCAAAAATATTTAACTTTACCGCCAAACGGTCCACTCTTAATAAAGTATAGGGATACAGATATTTGATAAAGGGAATTAAGAAGATAAGTACTGAATGATAGAAATGAAGTGACTGGTAGATCAATCTCATTGTTGTGATTCGAACCACGCCCTGCTGTGTGCGATCCGAACGCGCTACTCACTGAGCCATCATCGCTACTATTTCGATTAGTCCCTACGCATAAAATCCCTGACACTAGGGCTAGCCACAGCGTACCCAACAAGCAAGCATCACCTCATACCCAGACTAGACCAAAATAGGTGGCAGCTACTCACTCACCGCCCGATATAAGTATTAAGTAATATCCGAGCTTTGACCGGATCTCCGGGCGCGGATTTGCGGTGCCCGGATGTAGCTAGTTAGGTAAATGCGATACTTCCGGCGTGCACCTTCAATGATATAATAGTGATAGGCAAGTCGAGTTTAGGGTTACCAGACGACTGAAACTTCCATAACATGATCCTCTGAGGGAAGAGTAGAGAAGAGGGGAGTTCGGAAAATAATCTTATTAACAAATAAGTTAAAAAAGCATGCAGAAAATAATTTACTGGACTAACAACATTTCAACAGGATTATTAACAGAGAAAACTAGGTGTTTTATTCAACTTCAAATAGGATTTATTTTTTCCGTATGTAATAAAAACTGCGAATGCATACATATGTATATATACTCTTCCTTTGGACGGTCTCAATGTTCCTGTCCTCAATAATTCGTCAGTACAATGAATTTCTTTGAGACCACGATCACAAAAAATGAAAAATATGAGAAAGAAGGACGCGTATTACATCTTTATAACCTTTTTTTCAGTCGAAAAGATACCTAAGTAAAGGTAAGAAAATTTAAATTAAATTAAATATCGTTTGTCACACGATATTTGGTTACATGAACGTTTGGGTTTCGCTTGAAAAAACTTTACGCAGAAAGCAGGAGTGCGAATAAAATAATTTATTTTGTGATATCTACTATCTCGAGTAAATAAACTGATACTTCACTTCCATCTGATAACGAACGGTTACCTGTAGGTAATTGTACCGATTGCTGAAGGACTTGACAGACGTGGAGAGAAAATATGAAGAAGTGTATATCTCTCTTTCTTTCTCGTTTGTAAATCGGCGGTCGGCGCCAATAAAGTTATTATTCGCGTGTTGCTCTAACTAATGTAGTTGGTCCTAGATACTTTTACTTTATAAGGAACGGTTTTTTTGCTTTTTTTTTTTCAAGATTTTCATCTTTTTTTTGTCTATGATTGTAATTTTTTTATCCAAAATCCAAATTAAAAATACATGAGAAATCCATTTAGTGTCTTCTAAGAGCTCTTGCTGGCTCTGTTAAAATTTCCACCCCGAATAACTCCTATTATGTAAAGCTGTGAAATCTAGACTTCAGGCTAACATTGTAAATAATGAAAGAGGCCTGAAAGCTTACAATATAATATTTTACAGAAAACATCTGTAAGCGTGAGTAATCGTTATTTGCAGCATTAGCACGCTTCCTTGTTGCAGAGCTCTGGATAGTGCCATGGAAGAATATATAATACGTCAATAGTCAGTGACTCACGAATGAATAACAGTTGGTTCTGTACTTACATAAATCTAAATAGAGTATTAAAACAATATTATGAATTATAAATGTAGCACTAGAATGAAGTAGCACAAACGATTGTATTTGCAAGCTAAAATTCCGATATTCTGGTATTAAAATTTTATAAAATATAAATAAATAAATATAAAATATAAATATAAAATTTTATAAAATTTATTTTCTAAAACTAATCAAATCGCGAAAGTTTAAAAGTGATCTCTAGTATTATGCATCGAAAACTGCCTTCGATAGTAAAGTAAGCTGACCCACATAAACCTACAACACGACAGCTAGCCCCGCTCCAGACTATCTGGCGCAGATTACCGGATGACCGGCTCGCTAGCCCGGATAACCGTGCTATATCTGGAAATGGGGCGCCCCTGTCTATCTACGCTTTGTTGAAAACCTTTTAGATTTACACGATTTTTTACTGTTCCTCTACGCTCACATTCATCTTCATCATCGTCAGCCAGGAGACGTGCACTGCTAAACATAGGCTTCCCCCTCAGAGCACCACACACGCCGTCAACGTACCACTTGCATCCACCGGTTGCCCGCGACTTTCACAATGTCGTCCGTCCTCCTAGTCGGCTTGCCTACGCTGCGTCTTCCGGTTCGTGGTCGCCACTCAAGAACCTTTCTTCCCCATCGACACACGTGCACATACGTTACTCTGTGTAAAATTTTATAGGGTTGGTAAATGATACGTGAATTATCATTATTTATCAGGTACGTAAGGCCTCCTATAGGGAGTGAAACTTACGATCTGCCTTTTTACTTACGAATAACTACTTAGCGCATACTTACATCTACATGTAATTGGTTAAAGTCTTTTGTGCAACTGAGTGAGCGAGACGAAACAAGCAAGTCGCTCGCATTTATTTTGATGGCCTATTCTACGCTTAAAAGTAAGCTAATGGGCAACAAAAATCTCTCCTGCCGTAAAATTAGTTAAATGCCATTATGCCACTGTCTACAGTTAAAAGATTTTGGTCTCTGTTGTGAACCCTACTCTGTGGTTTATTTTTTAATTTGTTAGGATCTCGAACAAGGGTTAATGGATGGCCTTTTAACTAGTTAAAGAGGGGCGTGTTGAACTTTTATTGATATTAATTTAGGGGAATGATGAATTTTGTTAGGTCATTGCTGTTAAAAGCGCCTAAGTGATACGAGTAAAAGCTTTGTTGGCGCGAGGTCCGAGGCTAAGTGTTTTAACATAAAATCTTAAGGGCCAACTTCCCTGATTCTCGCTATCTCGTTCGCACTATATCAAACTTTTTTTAATATAAACATTACAGAGAGTTTGTTTTAAATCTTTTAATGTCTTTAAAATAACATTGCCAATGTCTTACAGTAATTTTCATATTATATTTTTTTATATTCAAATTATTTCTTCTTTGTAATCTTTATATTAAAAAAGTTATATACTTAGTGCGAACGAGACAGCAAGAACAGGGAAGCCAGCCACGTGAAATAATGCTCTACTTTAGGCTTGCCTAGTGGTATTTCGTGTAGGTATATTGGAATTCTAGCTACACCTACCTACACCGCTACCTACCTATATCTACACCTACCTATATTTGGACCTATATTTTTAGTTCTCATTGTTTGTAAAGGTAAATAAATATCCGAAGAATACTGCTTTAGACTTTCGTGATTGTTTACTACATTACTATTAGCATAACTAAAAATCGTGGTAAATATCCCGTGAGTACTAATAGTACTGTATCCGAAGAATATCTTATACAGATTTGTATTGAGCTACCTTCTCGCAGATAGAAAATTTCTTCGTCCGAGTTGCGTGGCGGAATTTAGTGCGCCATATTGAGCAATGCTAACGGATGCACGTTTAATTTTGGACTAACACCGCATCAAACCATGCCCGAATGCTAAACAGTAAATACCACATTGATTCCATTTGAAATTCGAATCGAAACGCAACCGATAACTGACACTGGCCAAGTGTGTTTGAGAAAGGCGGACTTTGCACGTTCGAAAATTAAAAATCGTTTATTGAAGTTCTGGCTGCGTCGAGTAACAAAAGCAAAACAAATACACTCGCATATTATATTAAAATTGTTCTTTATTTATATTTCTTTAATCATCAGGCATGGCCGGTTATATTATTGTGAAACTTTCAATTTGAACATTTCATTTATTAAATATAATAATTATATAACCGTCTAGTGTTTTTAGCCAGTGTCACGGTAAAATGATTTCTTTAATTGATTTATTATAGATTCGCATTGATTTTAAAATACGACGAGAAGGATGACCAATTTACTTTACACTAGTGTATATTAAAGTGATTATTACACTTATAGCGAGGTAAAGATAATATAATATCTAGGATTGCAATAATATCTAGGATTGCATCGAACAGAATTTTGATTGATTTCCTGGTTTAGTTGTAATTAGCAATTATATGGATTTTACTAACATGTGCTAAAGCCAACTCTTTTCATCTACGGACGAATGCGAATCTTTCTCTCGAAATAGCCTCATGCAGAGTAACCTTTGCCCCCGACATCATTAGGCTTGAGAATGGCTGCAAAAGGATCGAGTTACGCTTATTATGTCAAATGTCACAGCGTGGGAGTAACATTTCTTAGTCGTAGGAATGTTGTAGGTAGGTAAGTGCTTTCTCGACAATTTGTGGTAATTTCAGTGTACATTGCCTAATAGGACGGAATAAGCATAAACCATTTTAGACCATTTAAGACGCCTCCCCCCAACAAGTCGTACTTTTCATGACTTATGATTATGACCACCACCTACCGTTTATGTAACGTGTAGCAAACAATTTTTACACAGGACAGGAAAGAAATACTAAAAACCACAATAGTTGCGTTTCTGCTTTTGGTTTATATAGAGTAGCCATTAAATCTAAGTCATTGTAAGCAATAATTAATGTTTTAATAAATTTCTATTTATTTTTCGTTTAGGAATGCTATAAGCGTGTCACGCGCGCGACCTCGTCTTGCGTTGCACTTGCAAGGCAAGCACTTTTTTGGACGTTTTGCGCTTTTTACATTATGCTCCTCGGTCATTGTGCGCCTTGGACCTAACACTCTTTGGACATTTTGCTCATTTGTTAATTTAAGACCGTTTGTAATTTTGCGCCTAAACGCGTTTTGTATGGAAAAGCAGATTTTTTCACCGTGAATCTTCAAAAGTTATTCCTTATCTTGTATAAAACATCCTAACAACCGCTCCCTAACCGATTAAAAAGCAACATGAATGTGTTTTTCGATATTCGAACCTTTAAGGCGTGCTAATTAACAAAACAAAAAAAAAAACAAAAATTATTTATTTTGACATTAATTAAGTTTTTACATCGAGTGTTGATCCATAGGCTCCCGAACTAGTCTAGGACTGTGTGTCAGGTGCCAGTGGCTTGCAATGTTCTACGCAACTATATAATAATATAATACCCAAAACAAGGCTGTGAAACTTCTATTTTCAAAGTCATTAATTGTACGATTTTATTACGTTATCTTCTTCAATAAAGATTGGATAATTGGCTATCAGAATCCGGAGTTGGGCTTGATTGGTGCAGTTTGCCCCATTTGCCCAGAATGTTATCGGAGCTCCGAAATGGGGGCGCAAGACGAATGTTAGTCGTTAAATTGAAGTAACGATCAATCGAACGTACGGGTATTGTTAAATACTTACTTTTTTTTTAATGCTTTACAATAGAGGTAACAGTGTTTTGACCCCAACGTGACATGTCACCGCTTTCTATTATTTTCACAATGTCTTCTTTTCGAGTGTTGTTGTGTATGTACCCAATAATGTGAAGGGGCCAATGAGGCGTTTTCTAAAAAAAAAAACCTAGTAATAGTACACAATAGATGGCGTTAGATGTAATTTGAACTTTTTCTATCACTGTCAAGACATGAAAGACAAAAAAATGTGTGTGCCTTTTTTTTCTCGTATTTTTTGGCTCCACATGTGTATTTACCCAATAACTAAAGACTTGAAAATATTATACAAACTATATTATAATCTAAACTTAAATAAACAAACTAAAACTACAAAGAAAAAAAAATTGGTGAAATATTTGACTTCACAACATTTAAGAAAAAAATAATAACAATAAATCTTTCGACAGAATTGACATTGACAGGTAAAGTTCAATGACTAATACGCCATCTAGTAAGTATTGTAAAACAATTTTGTATTTTTTTTTAAAACGCCTCTTTGTCTAAAGTGGTTAACCATGTCTTTTCGTGTTGTTTCCAAAACTCCTTAAAAGCTTCCAGTAAAGTTTCCACCCCTCTGAAGCATGGCTTGGGCTGGAACGTGACTGAAATTGTTGACTTACTATGACAGAGACTTATTTAAATATGTATTAAAAATTAACACAGGCTATGTGTAGAGCCACTATTAAAAAAAGTAGTGTGAAGTAGGTGTTGGTGTGAGGACCTTATGCTTTACCTTTTTGTTCGTGTAAAATCAGCTTTGTGTGTAAATATGTTAATGCTGTTTTTTTTTTCTGCTCGGTCTACTTATTTTCCAATACCTATCGCAAGGAGCATAATATAAAGTAAGTTCGCTAAAAATAGTCGTGAAAGCCCATCCGGAAATTGCATAACCGTACTTCGACAAAGTTGTAAAGTGTTTCCGACAGTAAAACTCAATAGAACTCTGGCACATTGCCAAAAGACGGCAAAAGAACCAGATGAACGAGATACTTTCAGGTTGGTGTTTATTTCGCAAAGCATAGGGCTCATTATAAAGTCAGCGTCCGCTCGTAGATACGCTCATCTGGTTCTGTCACCTAAATGGATGTCAAATCGCTGGCTATGCGCCCTCGGATGCACTTGAGATTCCAATTTTCCAGTTCGAGCATTTCGCTCAATTTGCTTGCTACGGTGAACATTTGTGTCTGTTTTGCTTACCTAATGGCTGGGAAAATGGGAACGTTTAAGGGCCACACAGTAACTGTTGTTTACTTTGAAGTACAATTCTTTTGACCAATAATTGTGCTTAACGGAGTTTTAACGCATACGTGGAAAAAACATGTGGCATTGGATTATTTTTCAAAACTCGTGTTTTTTAAGTACTACTAACTGACATGAATGACCAAGATAATATATTGTCGCAGTGCGAAATGTGATATGTACAAAGACAATTATATCTGCCTAGCTGTTACCTGCGATTTCGTTCGCGTGGACCAACAAAAAAAATAGCCTATATCCATCTCCTACCCTTAATCTATGCAATATATCTAATAATCTATCTATCTATTAATATATCTATGCATAAATTCTGGTCGATCCGTTCAGCCGTTTAGCCGTGATAACGCGACAAACATACAGAGAGACAGAGTTACTTTCGCATTTATAATATTAGTTAGTATTAGTATAGTATTGATAATTACAGTACTTTTATATCAATTGTCAGTACGTTATAGGTCTTATTCCCATATGGCATAGCATAGCCTCAATACGATATTGTCTCAATGCCTCCATGTGGGAGTTTGATTACGATAGCTCCTGCCAACGCTCCATCTTTTGCAATAACAATTTAAGCATAGTTATAATAGCTTCCTAAAGGCGATTGAAATGCTCATAGCATAGCAGAATACGGATGTTGCTAGTACTCGTATCTACGTCAAATTGTTATGGATGTCCGTCATTATGGATTCATGACATAGCATGAATTATGAAAACGATTAAAGATGACGTCCAATGCAATGATAATGGTGACCAGTTGGTTTATGCCGTAACCCTGAAAGCGATAGCGGAAGCGGGACCGCGCATAGTGCGACTAAGTTGGTAAAAGCGAGATGGCGTGCTCTCGCAATCAGAATCACGAACTTTTCAAAGAGGATAAGGCCGCTGATAATTATTAGCGAATATAATAATACTAGTAGTTCGCGGCGAACTGAGACCTCGCGACCCTTATAGCTTCACAACCCCTGGACCGATTCAGCTCGCATTCGAGCTTAAAAATTGTATTGAAATGAACTACTTGCCTACAAAATTTCATGAAGATCGGATCAACAGTTCGCAAGCTTACATCGGACAAATATACACACAAACATACATACAAATGCCGAATTGTCCCAGTAAACTCTGAGACCTTCGCTTCGTTCGACCACCACCTACCGTTTATGTAACGTGTAGCAAACAATTTTTACAAATGACAGGAGAGGAAAGGAATAATAAAGACCACAATAGTGCGTTTCTGTGGAGTAGAGCCAATAAATCTAAGTCGTTGTAAGCAATAATGAAGAGAGAGATGAGAGAGTGTCAAGGTAATTTATAACAACTTGTTAGTTCATTTCATTGAGATATGTATATCGTATCTACACCACGTTAGACTGAAACAGAAAAGGTAGCTCGTCGAGGGATACGGATCCCGTCACGGAGGAAATAATTATTTAAAAAAAATGTATTCATGAATAAATTTTCTGTCCTGGGCCCGTACCGTTTTAGGTTCAGCCGACAACACGGCGCGACCACGAACCGTATTACCGCGCGATAAGGTGTATGGTGGCGCAGCGTTCTCGGCTGAGCCTAACAATCATCGCAATAAGCACCTCACGGTACGGACCCTGGTATTGGTAACGACAAATTTACTTCCGCCAAATTTTACGCCTTGCGATTTTACCACGTTTTTCTTAAAAAAACGTATTCTGAATACTTTATAGCACGTATGAGCAAAGCACGGTCCGTGGGTCGGATGCGGCCCGCCGCGACTTTTGATTCACCCGCAGAACATATCTCTTTAAACTAAAACTACTACTTCTTCCGCTGGCTCGTCACATTGGTGTTGTTGTTGGTGTGGCAACCATTTTTAGTAAATAAATAATAAACAAAATGTCTACAAGAGCTATTGACCATGTTGCCAATTTATGAAAAAAGTTGTGCACGGTAGTCCACGGTTATAAAAAACAAACTATTGTTGTGTCAACACACAAACACATTTCGTCTCCCTATGGCCCGCGACTTTCCAAAGATTGTCCACGCCTGGTTTATAGATTCTGTTTAAACTATCTCCATAATAATACAAAGCTAACCTTATGCGTCCGTTGTCGGGTATACGTCGGAATGCGCGGTCGCGGCACTATTCAACTATTTCTGGACACGGAACTGTATGGATGCCTTCGCTGGAATCCACACTTCAGCCACTCTGTTGAGATTAGAGCTCGGCGAATACCAAGGCTGATAGTTGTTTAGACATAATGCAAATGGAGAAATGAAGTCGTGTAGCTCAGTGGGAGTACGCTCGCCTTATATTCGATGGGTCACGGGTTAGAACCCGGGTGGGCCGTTACCAATGAATTCTTTGGAACTTAGTTATAGTTTTACAGCTTTTTGGTGTATGTAGAGAGAAGTTCAGGAAAAAGGAGAACCTTCTCCATTTTAAGCTCGGATGTCCACTATCTTGCCCTATAAAGAAGAATGTCCGCTTGTTTCCCTTCTCTGAATGGACCATTTATTTGGACAGCACAGTGGCTACAGAAGTGTCTGCACATGTGAAACTGTTTTGATGTCCAGCAAAACGGATGTAGGAAGCTAGATGTGATACGTGACCCCAAAAGTTACAATAAGCTTACGTAAATACTAATGTCATTGCAAATTGTAAAAATATAGTATGAAGTCAAAAATTGCCTGGAAAAAGAGGACCTGTTACGATTCACGTCATTTGAGGCACTTTAGATACACAATAAGGCGTCACCCCACCCCTCTCACTAGCGATTTCCTAAGATTGCAAAAACATTTGACAGTTTTTGACAGCTCACGTACTAGCTTGGCTGGGATACAAAACATGGCCGGCGTGCCGCACGGCGGTTACAAATGACGTGAGTTTACAACGCTTTGTGGCCCATCTGCTATAGTAGAGAATCCTTGGTTAAATGACTTCGCCATCATCATCATAAGACGTCCACTGCTGAACATAGGTCACCTCCTTAGAGCGCCACACCGACCGACAACGGGCCACTTGCATCCACCGGTTGCCCGCGACTTTCAAAATGTCGGTCAACCTAGTGGGAGGCCTACCTACGCTGCGTCGTGAAATGACTTCGTAAAAGCAGTGAACTAGCAAATATACTGTATCTTATTGTTTCGACTGCTAATATGGCACTTCCTTTATGTTTTATTGCTGTAGATCTTGATGTTACTCCCACATAGTATCTTCCTATTTAATAGTATTCCAATTTCATTCCCTCTCGCTCATTCACACGCACGCAACCATATTAGCAGATTGCTAAAGAAAGCTCGTTCTAGTTTTATTGTACAGCGGTTCCTTTTGTCGGTAGCGCCTTGGGTATTCCACTGGACAAACATTTGAATAACGAGCTTATTGTGCTGAAAAGCTTTTCCAGCCGCTCCTTTATGTCTACGAAATAAGGCTTAAATTAGAACACTGAACATTGACGTGGTTACACTGCGCCGTTCCAGTGGTACCTATTATTTAATCCACGGTACAGGCTTTTATAAAAGCTCTACTATCTCCGACTCTATGTGCATGGAATAAAGATTAAAATGAATGAAAACCAGGTTCATAATGTTGAATAGAATGAGGCTTTGTAGGTAGTTCTAATGAGCGTGGGGCGCCAATTAGTTCTGTGAATTGTCTAATTTCTCCGATAACTCGAATCGAATGTGAAGTGTGGTTAGCAGCTGCAACTGCATTATACAAACTTGTTTTTTTATACAACTGAGTGATGAGTCTTATGAAACGAGCAAGTTGCTCGCCTGGTGGTAAGCATCACGCTCACCATCACGGTTCACATTAACGAGTATAAGTGCCTAGCTAAGCCTTTTGGCTTAACATAGCAGTTCTATCTAACCCTGTATAAGTATGACAATGAATAGAATTCGAAAGTTCGCTAATATTCAAGCACGTCTGCACTTACAATGAGTACGAACGGATTCAATTTATTAATATACTGCGACACGGCTCACAATAAACGTGGTCAAAAGTGGAAATACTTATTTTCTCCTTAGTGTTGCCTAAAGAGCGACACGAGCACACTGACTGTGTGTGTTATGAATTTACAAAGCTCATCTACAGATATACACCCAATAGATACCACATTATGTGATCGTTATTCCAACAAAAATGCACCAAAGTTGAAGGAAAGCTCTGGTTTCAGGGACTGATCAAGCGTTCTTATTGCCTTCTCAAGATAATGCTTACTCGCGCCAATGAACCAATAAGAGTGAATTTTTACATGTGTATTGATTGATTGTATTATTTATTGTATTGATTCCTAGTGCGCTTCGATCTTCGATAGATTACTTCTTTAGATTCTGCCTCATCGCAGCGAACTTATACATAGTCATTTTAAGCCGTGTCGTACTGTACCTACTCGTATTATGGCATACGAGAATGCAATATAAACGCCGCACCTCGGCATAAATCGTTTTCGAATTCCGATACTAAATCGACTCAAATCGATTGGCGTTCGATCATTAATCTAATGGCTGCAAATAGCCCGCCTCACAGGCAAGGTTGAGCTTTTGGCAAATGATGGCCAAACATTTACTTGGCCTAAAATAAGATTGGGATTTCGGAGTGAAGACAAAATAAACAAACTAGACATAAGTAAATACGTTACGAATTTCACGAGTATCTACAGTGATATAGAAAATGTTGAATATACACCATAAATTAAAACTTATTTTAATTCACGTTTTTTTTTTATTGTACTTGGTGACGAGACGAGCAAGTCGCTCACCTGATGTTTAGCTCCACGCCTGCATAGCAGCTCAGTGCTATCCAGAATTTTGAACTTCAATAGTCCAAAGCCATGAGGTATTGAGATAGAGTAGATGTTAAATCTCTTTATGCCTAGTAATTACGCTGGAAACATTGCCCTTCAATCCGGAACACAGTAATGTTTGCACACTACTGCTTGGCGGTTGAATAACTGGTAAGGGTGTGGTACTTCCTCAGGCGGACCCTGCAAGAGTCCTACCGCAAAAAAAAAATTAGTAACTCTGAAAAAAAAAAGCTGAGCGCAAACGCCTAAACGCATTTGGATTATTGCTAGTATTTTTTTGCAATGGATAGGTAGGATTTCCCAGCATGCTGGCGGTAAAATATTTTCTAATTGTATTTACCTAGAATATTGGTCTCTGATAAAAAAAAAAAACACAAATTTTCATATTTCTAATGCAAATGTATTTATTGCGGTCCAGAATCTTCGCTGCAAAACAAACATGTCGTGTTTGTTTTGCACTCAGCGAGCGCGCAGCGATAACTTAGCAAAATTAACTGACCTCATAATCTTCCTGGAAGACTGCCAGTTCCAGTAAACATCTGCAGTTATCTGTGGTCGGGAGCTAGGTACGAATATTAGGCTGCTTTTCCACAAGAGATGTGCTACGCTTTGTCAGCGACCGCATCTTCAAAGCACAGCTAACTCACGCAGCGCATCTTCACATCTCAACCGGTCCAATCTCTTAGCATTAGTGGTAACGGTCACATAATTTCACAATATTTCATAGCTTAGCTTTAATACATCTCTGGTGGAAAATTTGCCTTAAGGTTTGGTTATTAATTTTATGGTCCAAAAATTGAACGATGAAAGCTGAAAGTATACCAGACTTCATTATGAAATATATCCTACCTATTTACAGATTCAAGATCAAGATATCAAATCAATTTAAGATTTTAAAATTTTATTTTTTTATATTACTTATAGATTTTTTTAAGATTATGATATTGTATAATACTAGCTGCGCCCCGCGGTTACTCCAGCTATTCTACAGAAACCGGATATTTTTCCGGGATAAAATATGTGTAAAGTATGTGATAATCCAGGGTATATATAAGCTACCTTCATACCATGTTTCATTCAAATACGTTCATCCGTTGCAGAGTTGAACAAACATTCGCATTTATAATATTAGTGTGATGCTCTAGAGAAGAACCCGCGACCATCGCTTCACTCAGTCAAATAAAAAGCATAATTACCTATGTTAATTTCCCTGTTGCTAAATAAGTTAATAATTCTAACCCAAATTAATAAAACCACATCAACATTGAAGAATATTATTCCCGTTAACTTTCGTTTCATTGAGAGAGCAGATAAAGCTGGTACACACAATGGGTTCGTTATTCTACAATCCTCATCATGCAGTGAGATGAGTCAACCTAGTCGTCAAGCCTTCGTAAAAGAATGCGGGCGGTTAATGAAGATAAACTATACTCATAAATAGTCGCACTATTCAAATTTATGCATACAATTTTAATGAATTGAATGAATGATAATTTTAATGTTGTTTTTTTGGCGGGTGGATTTTTATCCATTAAGTGTTCGTGAACGTGCACGAGTGTTGGTGAATAGTATAATGTTGTGAGACGTGACCCTTCGTGTTTTTTCCAAAACTCCATAGAAACCCCTAGTAAAGTTTCCACCACTTTACTGGGGCATGACGTGGACTTGACCGTGACTTACTTTGCTTGACTTAAACTATGACAGACTTATTTTAATTGTGAAATATTTGACTTCACATGCAATATTACAATACTTGACACTGGCTAAATACACAACGTGTGGATCCAAAACATAAGAGAGTAAAGAGAGAAAAAAATGTTTTTTTTTTTAAATTTATGCAACAGGTTGGACTTTTATTTATTATTGTATTTGTTTAAGTTAATATATTTAGTGACTCTTGTTTCTACGTTGCACTACTGTTTTGAGCCTTTTGTGACTTCACTGAAAGGCTTCAACGGAAGATCAGCGCCGTTTGCTAAACAGCATCATTCTCAGTTGAGTGTTTTTGTGACACATACCATTGATTAGATATATGATATTGCGCACCTGCCTGCCCTTCAATATTATTAAAGTTACAGTTGTTGCAAAATAAAATTATTTTCTTTCTTTCTTTCATACTTATTAATGTTGTATGACATGCACAGAAAGTGCGGTATATTAAGTACTAAACGGTATATAAACTACAATTTTTGTTCATATCTTTATTATAGTGCTAGGCATTCAAGTACCTATTCCTTTGGGTAAACTCAAGGACTTCAATTTGCCTGCATCTGAAATTCTCCTACGGTTAATGTCGTTTCATACTGTGGTAGGTCTCCACTTAATATAACCCCTGAGTGTTATGGCAGGCCACATGAGTTAGGGCGCGTTCACACGTGCATGAGATATGAGTTTATTTATAGAGCACATACTCGAGACCGCAGTTTCCGTTGCTACTCAATTTTCCTCCAGTTTTAAATAAATAATTCTGAAAACTAGAGTTAATGTTGATAATAGCTTTTGTCCGTTTGATTTATATTATGAATAGGTATTTTTGGACACTGGAATATTTTTTGGGAAAGTGATGTCGATTCTGTTGTACTATGTTCTGAACTAAACTAAATTTGACAGCTCTTACATTGTTGCCATTCTTTTCTCCAATATTGAAATCGAATGAGACGCAGATAATTTAAGTCCTGTCAGATTAGTTTAGTTTAGAAGTGGTATAACAGAATCGATCATATTATGTCCATATACCATCCGCTTCAGTTTCCAAACTATTCGATAAATAAGTTTTTGTGGAAAAAAATATTTTTTTAGATAAGATTTTATAAAATATTTTATTGGTACTGTTAGCTGATCAAAATGAGTCCAAACACGATCAATCTAATGTTAGCTAATGAGGAGTTCCGCTTTCCACCTTCCGTCTCCATCATCAGATCAGTTCGATGCCATAATATATTATTGCCATCGGAACTTGACAGGCATGCAAAACTTCAACTCAATTGAACAAGGGGGAACTGGTCTAAAATTGAGTTGCATACATATAAACATAAACGCTTGTATAATAAAATATGTCAACAAATTATGAATAATTAAAAAACTTGAAACGCCTACCGTTATTTGTCGTGTTGTTATTTAATTTTTAACATATTTTGTAACAAGTAGACACATCCAAGTAGAGTGAAGACTTTTTTAGCCTAAACTCATACTGCAATTTCAGCACAATTTCAAATTCTGTGATAATAAATAAATAAATAAATATCTGGGACATTTTTGCACACACGGTCATCTGACCCCAAACTAAGCAAAGCTTGTATGTAATATGGCTGCCAGAAACTGATATACGTACATAGATATTTTTAAATACATACTTATATGTTCATCACATAAATGTTTGTCCTAGATGGGAATCGAACCCACGCCCCCAAACACAGTAGGTAGGTTCACTACCAACTGAGCCACTAGGGCAGGGCAATGAAATGAGTCTCAATATATTTTCTAAAAGTCACTTTTTAGTTTTGATCATACCTACTTACTCAAGAAACATCATGTTTAAACTGTACTGTACATTAGGGATGAACCGGTATCCCTAGAGTACTATAGGGATACGCATTCATTCCTATTGTTCTAGACGCAATATTGCAGCGAAAATCACTAGACATTTGTTGAAAATACAGTTTGAAGATTGACTTCCACAAAGTTACGGCTAATTCAATCAACTAACATCAAGTTTTACCAAAACAAACAAGCACCCAAGTCACATCACTGGTGTCGTAATGTACATTGTGTCATATCCCATTTTTGTGCACAAAATATAAAAGCTCAGTCACCGAAAATGGGTCACCGTGTGATAAAAATATACTAAATACATAAGCCCACGTTTATTACTTTACGGTGTTAACGTATATTATAAAGTATTTTGTAACTGTTATACAAGTAGAGGCCATTATTTACCTTACCGCTCTACAGACTTAGAATAGATACTTTGGTAAAACCTAGGCCACCCACGTTTTATAGATATCAAGATATAGGTCATGAAAGTGGTTACATAAATAGCAACTCTAGTTTATCGTCAGGCTAATAATAAATTGCACTTATCCTTATAATGGGAACGCGTGAGATCAGCAGAGCTTTTTTATTGAAGGCTATGGGTGTTATGTACGTAATTTTATGGAAATCGGAGATCATAAAGTTCTTTAGAAAATTGGGAATAACAGAGTATCTAATGCATAATTTAGATGAGAAAGGTAGCAAAAACAGCTTTGTGCCTCGTCACCAAATGAACCCATCTCACTTGACTTTGAAAATATAATTGCTATATAATTACCGCCATCTTGAAAGGTATGTAATTTTTTGTCAAAAAATAGTACTACTTAATTCATGTAGGAATAGGAACCTATCTATCCAAAGTCCTGAAAGGACAAAAAAAAACCTACCCATATATCGGCGTGTCCGGCGCTCATAACGTGCGGTCCGTGATTACGCTAAAGTAAGGAGGTTCTCATTGTTTTCAATACATAGGTATAACACAAAAATTCAGTTTTTTCAAACTTACTATTTTGGTATTGCTAAAATTTATTGCGGGTAATATAGGCAGTCACTTCTTTCAATTATCTCAACTTAATAAACTTTTTTTTAATCCTTAACCACTAGGCAAGGTTTAGAGGTTTTCTCTTTAGGATTCTGAAGAGAAAACTTAGTCAATGGTGCATTATAATGTGTTGTTATCTCCTATCACATTCTCCTATAGTAAATCCAACGGAAGTGCCCGTGACGTCATGCGGCAAGCAGCTGGGGATCTAATACTTTGGTATAATCACTGATAACGACGCGGGGGCTTACTGATAACAAAACATTGTATTAGTTGTAACAGAGTTTGAAACAGCGGTTATCAGAGTTTGAAAGTCCTTTTTCGCGTGAGACCTCTGCTACGTTTTGTAAAATATTTATTTCTTAAAGTAAAATAGTATGATCAAGATTTCTGCGTAAGTTATTTATAAAAAGCGTATTATACAAAAGTTTTTCGAGTAACTCATGGTGGTGTAGGTATCTTGAAACTAGGCTAGGCAAAACGGGGCGTGCTGTCTTGACTGTTACCAAATCAAATATCATTTATTTCAACCATTAGGACCATATAAAGAACGAAAAAGGATACGAAAAAGATACAATATTCTAAAAAATCATACATTATAGGTACCATTAATTGATCGTTAGTCAGTACATGAACCATACAGCAATGGTTACATGTACTTACAGTACTGTTATGCCCGTGTAAAATACCTAACAACAAAGAAAATGCTTACAATAACGTTATAAGAAATTCCAGTCCCGTGCGTCTCAGACGGTCAGTGCTGAAAATCAGCGCTGCGGAGAAATCCGCAGCATTATCGCTGAGCACTGACCTATTTTGTCGCACTGGACACTACAGCGACAACTGAACATAATTATATATTATTCTTTCCCTTCATTATAATTTATTTATTTTGTGAAGTACTAACTTCACAACTTTGTAACTTTCTAACTTTGTAGTGTTTTGTGCGTAAAATAAATGTTTTTCTTTCTTCTTTCTTTATTTCTAAATTGAAGCCAAATGGTAGCGGCCTACGATGCCGCCCAACGCCGCCCATGCAGTTGCAAATTATAGAACGTTACTCAGTAGTGTTTCGCAAAAAGCTACAACTGTGCTGAGTTGATTCACAATAACAGACTACTTGATATTTCGAAAGCAAAATCAGAAAAACTTTTATGACATCGTGGTTTTTTACTATTATTATCCAATTTATAGATTTGTAAGATCACCATTTCCATTATCAAGACCATTTGAACGAGCTTTTTTTTATTTATAAGACCTTTTTTTGTAACAATCGTTTATCTAGTGCTCGTTTATCTATATTTTTTCAAACTTAGTTTAAATCCCGCGGTGCCTGAAGACAAGGGTTTTCTACCAATGTGTGTTGCAAGTGATGACATAAGCTTAGGCAGGCCTCCCACTAGGTGGACCGACGACATTGTGTAAGTCGCGGGCAACCGGTGGATGCAAGTGGCACGTTGTCGATCGGTGTGGCGCTCTTAGGGGGAGGCCTAATTCTAGGCCTAGTTCACCAGTGGACTTCTTATGGCTGATGATGAAGTCTAAACTACAATATTGGTATGGAGGTATGGATGAATAGTAAAATGGATTAAATAAATGGTCTTTGCCTTTGTTCTGAAATATCTTTCTACTATATAATTAAAATATTTTTTTTTTTTAGAAAACCTCGTCCTTATTATTCTTTGTCTTGTTTCAGGTAAGCGCCCGTTGTTTCTTCGTGAGTAAATTTAAAATTCA
Organism: Apocheima hispidaria; assembly: GCA_947579745.1. Taxonomy (NCBI): domain Eukaryota; kingdom Metazoa; phylum Arthropoda; class Insecta; order Lepidoptera; family Geometridae; genus Apocheima; species Apocheima hispidaria. Next base: position 14,396,396 of record OX388146.1, read on the forward strand.
CCGAGTGTCATGTCGAGTCGAGTAAATTGAATTAGCTGCCGAGCTGTTTAATTTAATTAACTTGGCAGCTACTTAACATTCATGGAGGTATGTTTGCATGACACGTTGACACGGCTTTAGGTACATTGTATTCAGTACAGGGAATAAGGCATACTATTTACTAAAATTAAAAACCACTTACAGAAAAACATTCATAATTAAATCGCCTACACCTTTATTATGAAAGCTCCTGATTGTGATAGTGATCGTGCGCAAACGGGAGCGCGCATGATGCGAGTAAGTTGGAACGAACAGGGTGTCATGCTATCTCATTCGGAATCACGAACGAACTTCGTCCTCTCTCGCTCGCACATAAAATATCTCATTGTTTATTTTCCAAAAAGTGAAAAAAACACGTTATAGCTATCCGAAGCTTTAAAACTAAATAAATTTTCGTTTTAATAATAACAAATTTGGCGGACGATATGATAACAAACGGTTTTCAAAATATTATTAGTATAGGTAGACTAGTTTACGTTATTTAAGCACGGAAACGCTTTAAAAATACACGAAATAATTGAAGTATAATTATTTAATGTTAAACATGTATTTTAATTAGTAGCTGACAACTGAATGCATAAAACTAAGGCTTAGCTACTGGGTTCGGAGAATGAACCTGCCGTCGAAGCAGCTAGGTGCGGCGGTCGGATGCTAGCGCGTCGGCGTTTCCAGCGAAAAGTGCTTAGGGAACAATAAGGATATACCGTGCCCGACTAGTGCTGGTGACGTAACTATATAGGTAGTAAAAGTATTTTTCATGTTATGATAAACAAATATAACGTGTTTTTTACACTTTTTGGAAATACGCACTCACTGATTTTCTATCTAAAAAATGTGAAAATGCGCGAGCAAGACAACTGTATACGGGAATAAGAGTCTTGAGCAACGTCAACGTCTTTCGAGCGTCCTAGGATCTCTGACCATTGAGCGACATGGTACCGGCCCGATCGGCCGGAGGCCTGTGTTGCTCAATGCCTCTGACACTAGCGCTTGCCTTAGAGCAACACAGCAACACGGTACAAAGTTGCTCAACGGCACTTGCATTTTGGCAGCTTTCACGAACTAGCATACTTTAAAAAACTTTTGGAATTTTGGCTGCTTTTGTTTATTAACTAATTGACATGGTGAATTTTTCAAAAACGTCCAAAACGACCCGTTGTATAATACATTTCTGAATAACTGCAATATGGGGTTCTTCAACGTATCTGTGATGCCCTTGGTGTTACAGGTATCCATAGGCGACGGTGATTGCTTACCATCAGGTGGCACTTCTGCTTGTTTGCCACTTATTGCAGACTTTATTTTGTCGTTAGTAAAACATAGTAATAAACATGAGGAGTGTCTAAATAACTGTCTAATTAAATACAATAGGTATTAAAGTGGTACAACATGCACAAAATTTGAATTCCTTGTAAAATTACTGACTGTACGTATATGAAGTACAAGTACCTTTTAAATAAATAACTGTCATAATACGGTATGATTTAACGAATAATGTAGTTCGTGACTTGAAACGTGAATAATACTTAAAAAGGATATACTCGTGTATCATTATGTCGTGGACAGCAGTCGTTATTAAAGATAATTTTAAATCGTCCTTGTTATAGATATAATAGCCCACCTTTTTCGATGAAATATTTAATTTCTATACTGGGAAAAGTATATATATAAGTTCTATTCCTCAATTTCCTTCGAAAACTTTTAACATAGTTAAAAGTGTTACATAGTTTACATAGTTAAAAGTTTTGCCAACTTGAATGTTTTGGTTCCGCGTTATTTTCCATCAAAGTATTTTTTTGTCTAGCTGAATGTTCGATGCTTTATATACTGAATTCCTTTCAGTAGATTCTTAACTACACGAAGAAAGTTGTAAAGTTAATTCTTTGCCTTTATAAAGTTCTTCACAATAAAACAAAGTTCGGAAATCTGTTCAGGAGAGTTTGCGCTTCCAATAAGTTCAGAATTTAATCGAAAGGAACCTTGTACTCACTTGAGTTTTGTAAATTTTACTTAAAATTGACTTTTCTTTGATATAAAATTATTTCACTGATTTTATATCTCTGTATTTTGTAAATGACAAATGAAAACGACGACAGGAGATGCTAGACTTAATTTGATTCTAGACTAAATACATGATTTTAACAACAAAAAAATTGAAATGATGATGAGCATGCACAGGTTATTTCATGATTTTTTTAAAACCAATTTCAAAAACAAACAAATCTGTACCAACCCAAACAAACAAAACAAACCCCTCAGGACACCTGAAACGAGGTCACACACCTCGGTCTCCACATCCTGAAGTATTGCATCCCATTCATCGTTGCCATTAGCCATTCACACTAAAGAGACTATCAGAGAGACCCAACTCTGAAAAATGCTATATGAGACAAGAAAGTAGCCTAATAGTTGATACACCCAGGAAAGTATTTCCATACTAGGGTTTCTACATATTTATCTGTTGTGTTGTATTGCTAATCCGAATGTATATAATAATTTTATATTTTATGATAACAATTGTGAATATTTTTTAATTGTCTATTACATCGGGCGTCACCCGGCCCGCCTCAGCATTTGATTCGGCCCGCGGAACAATTTAGCAACCGCAACTTGCACTAACCGTTTAGAGCCATAATTAAAGAGAAAAATTATCCACAGTAGAAATTGCACAACCTATATAGCGAAGATATTCAACGTCATCTGTTATTCAAAACAAACTATTGTAGCGTTATATTCTCTTTGACAAACTGTTATTTTGCCAATAGACAAACAAATTTTACTATCAAAACTCAACAAAATACAAAAAATATTCATAAACGTTCGAACGTTTATTTACCGCTAATTTTAAAAGGTTGTTTACCTCTGGCTACTATAAGTTTTAAGAGTTTAAAGACTTCTGTGTCAAAGATGTTAAATGTAAAGCCTTTGGCTTTAGCTAACCCAAACCGATTCGTTCTAAACGAACGACGTTCTAGACGATTGTTGTAACAGTATGAATGTTTTTTGCAAACTTGTATCAAATGATATTTTATTCATTTTAGAAGTTGTACATCTGTCGCTTTCTGTAGCCAGTACATATGCTCCATACTCGCACTTGTTTACGACGTACACTGGCTTTCATTTCCAGCCCTTTCAAAGGACCTATTCAATGTGAAGCCTGGTGGCGTACGTTTGCAGAGACGCTCGATTAACCGACCAAACAAATGCATCTGACCGATAGCTAGGTAGAAAGATGGCAAATGGTTTTTGGGACTTTGACTCAAACGATTCTCTATATCTAGAGAATCGGATACTTCGTGTTCTATGACCTCCAACTTACGTAGTATTGCGGCGCTACAACCCTGTCGGACCTAGCCTCCTCTACAATTTTCTACAACTTTGCTCAATATGTCGCAGTCTGGGCCTTTCACCAAGATGTGAATTTTTCATTATTCTCAGGCCACATGTTCTGCTCAGCGCAGGGTTTTTCGATCTACTTCGGAGTCGGAATTGCTGTTGTCGAGTCGTTTTTAGAGAATCTATTGTCTCCGTCAAATTTTAATCTTCGGATCATGATCCCATAGTACTCTTTTGTTTATTTTTCAGCTTATTAAAAACTATAAAGTAGCACAAAAAAGCTGTAAAAAGAATGAGAGATTCAAATTCTCGTAAAAGCTCTCGTTTTATCAGTTCTATTTCGAAATCTTTATTGAGCCTACTATGTCTCTTTTCCATTCCGGTCGGATTCCGTTAAAATGTCTTAATAATTAAATCTTGCATCAGAGCTATGGGGAAGTCTGCCAAAGAATGCAGTTTGGATTTCATTAAAACAGGGCAGATTTTATTGTTCTGCATTTGTAGTTATAAATAACATGGAGCTTTTGTACAATTTGTGTTCAATAGAACATAAACTCTGGACGTTCACTTTTAAGTATTTTGTACCTATAAATATGCTTTAGTGATAGGACTCTTTTGCAGAAGTCGCCTGGGAATTATCACTCCTTTTCCAAATATTCAACCGGAAAGCAGTAGTGTGCAAATTATATTGTTTCGGATTGAAGGGCTCAATGTTTCCAGCGATTACCGGGTATAAAGAGATTTACGTATATCTCAAGGTGACAAGCGAAGCGTATTGCATTGCATTGAGCTTTGAACTCAAGTTCAATACAAAAATTATTTGTGGCACTCTGGTACTGAACTGCTATAGGCAAGCGTGACGCTCACTGCAAGCTTCACTCAGTTGCATAAAAAAATTAGTAAAGATTGTACTTGTTTTATATGTAGTTTTTTTTTTAAAAACGTTTTGGATTTTTTCGTCTTTTCTGTCAAGTCTTATTCTATTTCACTTAAATTGAGCTGTCTGCATACACCACTTCCGTGAGCTTCCATAGCGCCTAAAGATATTTCGGGAGTCGTCAGCTTCCAGGGGCTTGTTTATTTTGAACGTCTCCATCCAGCTTGATGGATGATGACATTATTGTTAATGAGCAAATGATTATGTTGCTTTAGTTTGGATGGTTTTGGAGTGAGGATTGCGGATGTTGTTATTAGAATTTAGATAGGCTGAAATAGTGTGAAGTTATTATAACATTACTCCACAGATAGTTTCCAAACACGTTTTTTGTAAAAGTGCACAATTATACCCTGTAAGTTGCCTAAAAATATCATTTAATCCTTAATAGGATTGTTAAGGACCACTGCCCCGGTGGCTCAATTGGTAGTGAACCTACCTTCTGTGTTTGGGGGCGTGGGTTCGATCCCCATCTAGGACAAACATTCATGTGATGAATATTTGTGTTTGTTCTATGTCTGGGTGTTAATATCTATATAAGTATGTATTTAAAAAATATCTATGTACGTATATCAGTCTCTGGCAGCCATATTACAAGCTTTGCTTAGTTTGGGGTCAGATGACCGTGTGTGCAAAAATGTCCCAGATAAATAAAAAAAATAAAAAAAACTATATGGTTCTTGATTTATTGGCAAAAGTGTGATATTGTTGTAGACCGGCTCTGAATATGAGTCTAACCTACTTTGATAAAAATGTGATTTTTCTATTTAGATTAAAATTTTATTTTGGGATATATGTTTTTCTTGTTCTGTTGTCTAGTATTCCATTGTGGAAAAATAAGATTACATGACATTTTCTCGATTAAAAAAACATTGAAAAGACTTCGATTTACACACATTTTTCGCTGGCATTAGGAGCATAAGGAGAATTCTGTGATTAGGAGTGTCGATATTCAAGTAATTATTACACGAATAGTGAAGTAATAATAATATCTAGGTTTGCGTGGAACAGAATTTCGATTGATTTCCTGGTTTATATGTAATAATTAGCAATTATCTGGTTTTTTGACAAGCGCGCGCTAAAGCCAGCTGTTTTCATCGCGCGCGAAAGTGTATAACGCAATCTTTCTCTCGAAATACAATATCTTAGCTCGTTTTTTAAATTCTACCTAGCCATTCAGTAATCTTAATTCTGAACCATACCAATCATTCGAGCTGTTATCCAATTGCTATCCGTCATCGTTAGAGCTATACACGGTCAATTTAATCCAATTCAGTAGAGGCCTGCACTAGATTGGCCACTGCCTCTTGTAGTCCTTGTGCCGGTCCGACAGACGGCAGGATGTGGGGACCTCATGACGAGATAAAAGTGTTCAGGTGCTCTCGATTACTTAGACTAGGTTCAAGGCTAGGTTGTTGCAACAGTTTTGGTAGAAGAAAATAAGGTCTTGGTTATAAAAAACCAATCAACCACCAAAGAACGGGCAGTAAACGGGTCCTCTTAGTAAACGGTGAGCATTCTGCGATCCTCTAGCCCCCTCCAAGCATGGGGAGGATTATGCCACCGCCTCCACTTATACGGGAGATACTCCGTCTTGCAATGGATGTCTAGCTAGCTGGAAGGTTACAAAACTTAATCGCATGGACGAGCATTGCTAGCGAGGGCTAACCCTCGCTAGCAATGCTATCTATATTACTCACTTTTTGTAGCGATAACGATTGTAGTGGTTGGCGCGTTTGGATTGCACGCAGCAGGGTGTCGTCTTATATCCATGACAATTAGCCTGAGCTACAGACGAAGGGAAAACATGGTGAGCCCAGCATAGCATGGTGGTAGGGTACTTTCTAGTACTCGGCTGGCTAGCTATCATTCTCAAATTACTAATCAATCGTTGAGTAACTATTGGATAGACAACCCAAGTTCCGGAATCAACACTTGAGAGCTTGTTCCTATTCTATCTCTGTTTACATCCTCGACCATTGTCAGTTTTGAATTGTTGTGTGACGTAGCTTCTATCAGATCTGTCTGCATTGTCGTCCTGTAGGATGAAAAGATTAACTAAGTGACTTTAGTCTATCAAAAAATTATTACGTTTGTTTGCGTCGCTTGCGCAAGGATGTGGGATCCCGGATCTCATATTCTCATACATCCTACGATTCATAAGATTACCGGGACCTGTTCATTCAGGATGAATCGTAGGATGCATGCAGGATGAGCCTCAGTATGTATGCAGGATGAAACGTTGAATGAATGCAGGACGAATCGTAAGATAAATGGATTGTGGTGATGGTTGTGCAAGGATTGAAGGTTTATGCTTTTATTCCTTGGTTTAGATATGACGTTTTTCCGTGTTCGCACTCTCACTGCGAAATAAATTAATAGAAACATTAACATGAAGTCACATACGCGTGCGACTGTGCGTGTGAGGTTTATTGAGACCGACGACCGACCTCATGCCACCTTACGCTGCAAGGTCCTCGCACATGGGATTCTGATCTTGTAGGTCTGTTCTGGTATTAGAACGTTTTTTTTTTCTTTTTTGTTTTGTCTTCTAACTTCTTATCTATTTAGCATTGGTTAAACCGTTGTACTTTAGTCAAGTAACTAGAACTTCAAAATATCATTGTTATTGGGATAGTTTCGCCTACTTTAAGCTTTATACAGCTTCAGCTCTTTAAGAAAATAATAAAATCTGTATAATGTATAGCTAAGAGTGTTTGGGCGTCGACTATGCTTTTAAAAACACATTTAATGAACGATTGACATCAAAGACATGTGTAGGTACCTACTAACTAGAAATAAACGTGTTCATTTATTTTCTCTTTGACGATGAATGGTCACCGTTCTTTTGATCCCAATTACATAACGACAATGGATTTTACGAGTGAAAGGTGTGGCGCAAAGTGGACAAATTGTCTAATGGTTGAGAGAGCTTCAGAAGAGACCATTCTGATTCTGAGAAATAGGAAAATGGTACCTTTTATAGGCCGGTTCTTCTCTCTAAGTTCTTATTTTAAGGAAAGTCATCCAATTCGGACTTTAAATACACGAATATACAAAGCCGGATAACGGCTTCGTATATTTGGAGTAGCATATTTCAGAATGAAATACTATAAGAGTACCTAACGTTTTATTTGCAATACTAACTTCCAGAGTATGATAATTCGGAGTTACAAGCTTTTAGAGTAGCCATAATTCGGAGTTCTGAATTTCTGAGTTCCTTAGGGCAGATATTGTAGTTTTATCGAAAATATTTGCTTTTTGATGGGTTTTTTTTTCGATTCACCGTTGCAGAATTAAATGCGAAGCTGCTACCAAAAACTTTAAAATATGTTTAAACTGTTCACTCAGCTCACGCACTGTTTTATTAGTGATGACCCCCTTATATTATAATTATTACTCTTTGGTCATGACATTTTACTGGAGTGATTAATTTTTATGACGCAGCTTTTTTTTACAAGGCTCTAGTTTCGTTGGTTTTAGCCGGCTAGGCTGTCGAGTTGGTCTAACCCCCTAAAGTTTAGTTCGCTAGCTTCGTTATTACTACAAATTAAACACTGTACATTATTTTAAAAAAAAACAACATAAAAAAAAAAATTGACAAAGAAAAAAATACCAACAGCTTAGCCTAGAAAACCCCGCCGTCTACAAGTTTTTTCAGTATTAATTTATTTTTTAAGTCTTCCAATCAAGGCAGGCAAGCTCGCGATAACAGCGCATGCAAGCTCGTAAAGTTGATGAAACATCACTCCTTCGGGTCGATGTCCTGATAAAGGGAATTCACGCTGGGTTCGTACTGCTGTTAATTTTGAACATATTGTGGAAATGCTGTTTACTTTACCGAGTTCATTGAAAGTGGTAATAGACACGGAGTGGGATAAATGAAATGGGTATTTCATTGCCAAAATAAGAGAGCTTTATAAAAAAAAGGTTTATTTGAAATTTGATATTTTTGATTAGGTTAGGTTGGAATTACGCTAAATATTTTTTAAAATGCTATATAATTATTTGACTGGTAAGGTTGCTTTTGTCCATGTTCTGATTAATGCCTAGGATGCCTATGGGTGGTTTGCCTAAATTTTTTTTTGCTATAGGTAATTTTTACTTTGAAAATTGACGTGGTTTTGACGCATTTTGTTTTAATAAAACGGGAATACTCACAGAAGAGAGAAGTAATTTTTTTTTCTCTTCTGTGGGAATACTTACGCTATATTTTGAGTCGGCTATTCTGACCATAGTTTCGATCACATTCGTTGATCTTTATCAAGGAATGCTAGCATTACGCGTGCGCGACTATGCGCGTCTTGCCTTGCAATAGGTATAGTTTTCATAAATAACAGTTACAGTAACAGTTTTCATAATAATTCTACACTTCACAGCAAGACTATAATTTAATCCCCGTTACATAAAAAAGATATAGTGGGGCTGATATGTGTGCATATTTTTAATTTTGTTCTTTTTTGTGTATCATATTATGATTGTTCTTTATTGTGTTCAATGTCTGTGGTATCATAAAAAAATGCGAATAAAATAATAATGATAAAAAAAATGGTATTACACAATGGCTAAAATAAAATAATGCAATTCGTCATAACGTAACGATGGAAAGTGCACTGAAACGTACCCTGGCACACTGCCAGCGCGTTCGTCTGAAATTAAGCCAGTTACACACGCTATAATTGGCATTTTGAGAAAAAAATGCATTTTGACTATATGTTCAATCTCAGATCAGAAAGCAAGGGAGATGAGGCAAGACAAGACTTTTTTTTTAAATGTAATTTGGTGACGAGACGAGCAAGTCGCTCACCTGATGTTAAGCTTCACGCTTGCTCATAACAGTTCAGTGGCACCCAGAATTTTGAACCTCAACAGTTCAAAACAATGCGTGGCAAAGCACTGCGCTCATCATCCTGAGATATTAGATGTTGAATGTCTGTGCCCAGTAATTACGCTGGAAACATTGCCCTTCAATCCGAAGCACAGTAATGTTTGCATACTACTGCTTGATGGTTGAATAACTGGCAAAGGTTTGGTACTTCCCCAGGCGGACTCTGCAGAAGAGCGAACAGGTGCGAACACATCTGGCATAAAACAGAAAAAATGCCTTTGTTTTTAGTCGAACTTACCTTGGGGATGCCCGTTGTTGTAAAGGTTGTTTGCAAAAATACTTAGCTGTGATGTCAATTATTGGAAATATGGCATCTCATTTCACACGTTAGTACTTATAAAATACTAGATTACTAGATAAAGCATATTTTTCAATGTTGTGGGCAAACTGGCTAGGATGTTCAGGAAAGTATCAATATTAATTTTTAATGAATATTGTCTCATTTATTTCTAAAATAAAATTGCTTTTGCCACTGGAGCAGAAATTAAAATCCCAACAAAAGCATGATAAAATATTTCGAAAATAAGCAATGTAGGTGTATGCACTCGTCCTAATGAAAATTGTTCAAGTCGTGTATAGAACAGACAGCGATGGAAATAAACTCACACTTCCACAATTCAATGTTCAAAGCTTTGCGAATAGCTGTTTTGTTTACAGTTGGTTATACTATTATTTATTCTGTGTATATTTCATGTTACTTTTGCGTATACTGTGGAATAGGATAAACATTGGCAGACGCGACTTTCTCGAGTTTCTATTGATATTGCGACTGGTATTATTCTATTGATATTATAACAACGGTTAGTTGCTGCTTGCTATCCTATAATGTAACTCTAGATAATTAAGATTTTTATTCTACTGACCAGAAAGACCAGAAATCATGTTTTAAATAAGTATGTAAGTCTATAGTCTGTAGTATATAGTTTGTCTATAGTGTTAACATATTGGCTAAATAACTATAGAAGGCCATAGAAACCCTTAGTGAAGTCTCCACCCCTTTACTGGGGTTTGTCTTGGACTTGACCGTGATTTACTACACTTGACTTAGACTATGGCTGAGTTTTAAATGTGAAGTACTTTTACTTCACTTAAAATATTACAAAACTTGTCACTGGCTAAATACACAATGTGTGAAGCCAACATTTAAGAAGAATTTTAGCAACGGTGCTCTAGATTTGGTTTTCAAATTTTTCAATATTTTCCGGAGATTACAAATACAGATTTGAAGGTTTGGAAAATGTTTCTTAGGGTGTCTACACATGGCCTGACCTGACATCGTGTGAAAGGGACAGCTAGATTTGAATTTCACGGGAGCAAAAGAAACAAAATATTAAGGTTATAGCTTCTCCCTTTCGCTCCCCCAGAAACTTATATATAGCCATCTCTTTCAAACGTTGTCAGATCAGGTCATGTAGCGAGGCCTTTAACACTTGAACTTGTTTATGCATGCGAGGTCTATAATCGATGTCACATTACCTCACGTGGAGATAACCTGCCCTAAGGTAAGCTCGCTTATTACGCCGTATTAGCTATGGGGTGGAAGTCGCATCATGAGGTCTTTCCACGGTCTTTCCGACCTCATCCACAAGTATAACTTTTCAACTTTCACGATTTGAACACATAATTTTAATACTTGCTTGTTTCGGTCATGTAACAATAGCCGTGGTCATGAGCTGACTGGACCACAAGTACCTGCGAATTACTGAACACAAGTACTGAATTGTTATGGGCAAGCTGTACTAGTCACCGAGTATTGTAAAAAAAAAAAAACGTAACACGTAATTATTAGTATTGCGGTACCAAAGTTTTATCATTCTAGGCAAATAAATACCAGAGTATAGTTGCAGATTTCGTAACAGCACGACTCCAGTTTCACGAGTCTAAATATCTTGAGTTGCCACACGAAATCACGCGGTTTACCGCATACTGCGTTTTAGGTGATTATTATCTAGCTAAGTAAGTAAAGAAAGCCTAGCACAGGCGCCGGGATAAAATTTAGTCCACCATATTTACCCCGCGAGAACGAGACGGATGTATCCATATTCTAGCTTTGTCACGTTGGCGCGAAGACAAAACGGGTGGATATAACTTTATCCCGGCGCCCGTGATAGGCCTGCTGGATATCTAGAACAGCCTCAGACATTTTATTTAGGTATATTTCATATATAACTCAAAGCGCGCACGAATTTTTGAACTTTGATCTAAACTTTTTGAAGGTAGTTAATTTTTTTGTTTTAATAAAACGGGAATACTCATGTTAAATTGAGTCGGTTATTTCGACTATAGTTTCGGTCGCATTCGGTGACCTTTACCAAGGAATGCTCAGAGAGACGCGCGCGACCTACAATAGTAGCAGTTGACCTCTAGAATTCCAGCCTATAGTAGAAAAAAGGTAATTTAACCCTAAAATAATCTAAGCGCGTTTAGTACCTACTAAATTTAATTACGTCGCCATCGCGTCTGCTGAACTTTTGGACAGGCTATGACAACATTTAGATAAAGGTCAGCAAAGGCAAAGTTCATTCCACCCCCTTTCAAACCCCCCCTTTGACTCCTCGTCTTGTCTTTGAAAGCTTTAGCCAACTCTAAAGCCACAGAATAAGATAAAGTTTAGCGATAGATATATTCCCAAGCTATATTTAGGACTTCAACATTTAAAGGCATCGCCAGGTTCATATTTTTCTCAGCTGTTGATATAGCTTTGTGCCGCACATCCATTCAAAGCCTTATCGACATGGTCAAATAATGTCCTCATTAGATATTTAGCCTCTTGGCTTATTCTGTCCTGCCTAAACCAAAGTCCTATGTTCCAAGCACTAACCATGTTTGCTATTTTGTTTTTGCTGGCATACAAGAGATGAGAGAGATGAGTTTTTTTTTAGCTCTTGACTAATTAAATTGTGGCACATGAACCACAACACATAATAGCTCAATGTTTATATTTATTTAATAAGTTTTAGCTTTTACGTTATATTAATCCGGTTATAAGTAACATACTTACTATAAGGAATAATTTCAATCCATCAATTTTATATAATTAGAAAAAGCAAAACAAAACACATGTACAACATGCTTATATATTCTAAGAAATGTAACGCTGCTAAGCTCTGTATTTTATTTACGAAGTCTGTAATTGGAACATGAAATACACAAAGATACAAGCATCTACATCACGGCCGTCTCTTCCACAGATAATAGAGATTTCCTGCCCGATCCCTGCACGGTTTCAAGTCGAGGAAGCTTTGGTCCTTTAATCCCGTATTAGGCCTCTGACCCTAATCCGGGTATAATGTTGGATGCTTAAGAAAAAGTCAAGTATTTGCATGGGTCTCTTTGAATTTGACTTCAGTAGGGTTTTTCGGGAACGGGACGGAAACAATTTGTAAGCAAATAATTCCCTACTTTTTGTTGAAAATAAGAAGTCTGACCTAAAGCCGTGGTTAGAAAAAGCAATGTAATATAAATCCAATCTTTTTATGCACTCTGAAGTCTAATACGGACTGTATTAGTAAGTAGAGAAACGCTTACATACTTACTAAAGTACCGTTTACTGAGCTAACTCGACTATTTTTTTGTTGTCCGGATACATCTAAACTTTAAGTAAGTACTTTAGGTATTAACATAAATAATCGCGTATGTAAAGCTTTGTTTGGATACAAGGTACGCGAAAACAACGCGAACACGAGGTTTTGGATACGAGAAATCCGTCAAACATACTCGTAATATCACAATAAAAAAAGAAAATAATAGGATCCTATATAAATAGGTAAATGGTATCGATTCTGTTGTGCCATTTTATAAACTAAACAGCTCTAAAATTGTTCCCATCCTTTTCTCTCACATTGAAATGAAAACGACGCAGATAATTTTAGTTGTGTCAGTTTAGTTTATTGAAAGGTACAACAGAATCGAAACCAGTACTAGAAAGAAAATAGCTGGCATAGAGGCAATTAGTAGCAAACATATTTATGCAAATTAATTATTATTAACGCAAAGGAAATAAATTCATAACTCTCAATCAATTCAAATCAGTCAAGCGACCTAGATCCTTAGATCACTTAGATTGAATGTAATTTTATACATAGTGTTATGTTATAAATAGCGTTGTTTACGCCTTCGAAAATCTCGTTCGCAATTTATCAAACGACAAGTCTAGCTAATTGCTCGTATCCATTCAAAAGGCAAGTATTTAAATCTAGAGCTGAGGGAAATAAAGGAAAATATAATGTAAAAACAAAAATTCGAATGATGTCTACTATGCCAGATTTCCTATAGAAAATTCGAATCTCTATAAGAGGAATTTCAAGAGACTTGTGTTATGTCACATGGTCACCACATGACCTCACCTAAAGTTTTATGTACACGTGAGGACAGTTCCCGCACTAGTGTGTGTTTTCCGAGTCAGCGCGACTGCAGCCTATGAGCACGCATGAGGCTTTTTAGACCTCATCCTCAAGGATAAAGTAAATGTCAAAAGTGAAATAATACAAAATATTTTTAAAAACAGTAGGTAAGAGTGGTATGGTTTTTTATTTATTTAATAAATACCAAGCCAACTTTTCGAAATATGACAGGTGCTGTTCAAATAAAAATTATCGAATGTTTCACGATTTCGCTTGCGGTCATCTCTAATTTATGTCTTTTGGACAGGGACGTGCTAAGAGCACGTGACAAAAGTGACAAATAGGCAGGGTATATCGTAGTACGTCGGTTTTGTTATGAACAATTTGTAGGTATACGCCTTTGTAATTAGTAGATTTCCATTATGGCTGTATCCGTTCAAGGATTTCTTTCTGCTATGTATTTTTAATAATTTCTAGCAAGGTTTATTGATTCGATTCATCATCATCCTCATCAGCCATAAGACTTCCACTGCTGAACATAAGCCTCCCCCGTAAAGCGCCACACCGACCGACAAAGTAAAGGACGTGACTTACGCATTTAGACAAGCTCCTAAGTTTGGTGCAACGCATTTTTCATTGTTATGTACCTACGTCCTAGACTTAAGGAGCTGTCAAAGTTTAGTGCAAACGGGCATAAGTATAGTAACAAATAGGTGTGCCACATCATGCTAAACACCGTACGACAAGGGCTAGACGAGCTCGTGCGGAGATGAGAACTAGAGCGGACCAATTACACACGAGAGTTTTAGGGCTGCCGCTGATGATAAGATAAGATAAACTTTTATTTTAAATAACTGTGGTAAGGGTAACAAAGGTCTTAAAATAATAAAATAAGTATCAACAGTAATTATCCTTCCGGACGTACAATAACATTTTAAAACGTAGCTACTTAACTAGCTAGGAACTAAGATTAAACATTGAGATCAGTGATGGCTTTAGGTAGTTAGGCGTACATTTTTCTTTTCACACTAGTTACGCTATGGATGATCCATTTTTTAAGTAATGGAGTAAGTAATAAAGTTCTTGTTAGGTAAAACATGCATGACAATTATGTAGATGTGCTAGCTCACTCTACACCAACTGACAAGGAGTAGATTGAAGCAGCCCAATTAGTTTCAATGATTAGTGTTTATGTATTCGAGCCATACTAAGAACCAATCAGACAGATGCAAAACATAGTCAAATTAACGTGAGAATTCCCATATTATTAAAATAAAATTTGTCCAATCCAGGTCAGTTTTCATAAGGTAAAACTATATACTTAATGTACTAAATATTGGCTAAAACAGTAAAAAAGATGTTTTTTTTTACTACTATCGACTTTTGCTAAGTCATTAAGTCACTATCATCTGTACATCCGCGCCGACAGAGAGAGAGTGTTTTTTTTAACCTGGTAGGGGAAGTAAGAAAATTTACATGGTTTCTAGCATATGTTTCTACGTGGTTTTCCACATATGGCCGGGATCGGGATTTATTAATATTTTATTTATAAAAAGCAGTTATATGTACAGGTTGCTTCGGTTGTTTCTCTCGCGGGCAGCTTCCCCACTTTTCACAAAACCACTTTTACGGCATTTTAGAAATACACGCAAAGACACGATTTACCCTTTTATACGATTTTCCCACATTCAAGCTTATTGATAACCATAACCACTTAAAAGATAATAGTCCAATATTATTTTAAAGTCCGATAATGTTGTTTGTTTATTTATTGAGATACGCCAACAGTGAACATATTTTACATTCTTATAATATATTTCTACGTGAGTGATATGATCATTGATCACCCTTTATAGGCATATACAATATTCGCCATAAATTGTGATTAGATAGGGAAATAAAATAATATAAACGGAATGTTAGTTAGAACATATAACATAAGATGTTGTAGTGGTCTCTAGAAGCCAGCAAAGTAGACATTTAAAAAAAAAAAATTTGGAAATAAATCATTATTATTAACACTCAAAAGAAACACAAGTTTTGGAAAGTAATACAAAGCGGTGACATGATTTTTTTCCACGTAGGAGGTCAGTGATACAGTAACAGCGTTGTTTTTTTAAAATATATTTTACAACATATGTATATTTTTATAACATATACCACGGAATCCGGGGTCCGTGCCATTTATCAAATTTTACAAACATTTAGAACTGAACATAAAAACTTTACAGCGTTGTTATCAAAAGTTGAATGACAATTTCATTCATAACGATCAATTGGTAGGTACTTAGTAGGCTGATAATATTTCACTACATCCATCAACTCGATACAATTATACGTGGTGACAGCCCTATCGTTCAGCCTGGACGGAGTTGCTAATTGTCGTCATTAACACATTATAGCACTCGTATCTCCTACTGTGCTACAGCTGTTTACTCTATGGTAGAATGCATTACATAAGTCTTATGCAGGGCTAGCATGCGCAGCGCGACAAATATTTTTTGTTATGCAAGAACAGGACACGGCTACGATTATGTATATGTTTGTCTCATTTTTCACGAGATGAAGAGTTAAGAAGATTTTGTCGCGGTGAGAATGCTAGCCCTGCTGGTCTTACAAGTGTGAACTACTACTGATACATAGCTGTTTCATATGACCAGGAACTCGTGGCAGATATATAAATAAAATATCTATTGATTTCATGAAATTGTTATTTTTGGAATACAACTATCGATGTAAATTATACTCCTTCACTAAGTAGCTCAATACTATTTCATATATTTAGTAAGTTTATGTACTATGTATAATACTAGTTGTTACCTGCGACATCGTTCGCCTGGACTTACAAAAAAATTTCCTATGTCCCGTATATGTAATCCGAATATTTTTCCTAAATTCCTATTTCCTATTTTTATAGAAAGTATCCTACTTTTTATCCCGGAAAAATATTGTGTTAATCCAGGGAATAAGCTACATCCGTACCAAATTTCATTCAAATCTGTTCAGCCGTTACAGAGTTGAACGGGAACAAACACTTACATACCTACACCCTTACACAAACTTTCGCATTTATGATATTACTGTGATTTCACCTAACCTATACCTTAGTCCTGAAATAGAAGGTTCTAGACCTAACTTCACATAATGGTGTGTTAACAATACCTACATACCTTTACTTTGCCTATTAAAGTTAAAGGTAGCCCCAAATGAGCTAATCGCGTGACATGTTGCTCCTTATTACACATTAATATAATGCTATAGGTTTTTTATTTGCCCCCATTATAAGAAACGATAATAAAAACGGATGGTGTTTTCATTACAAGTACTAATATGACACAAGACATAAATAACACATGCGTAAGAAAATGTGTTCTATTTTATTTACTGGAAACCGTGTTCAGTAATTTTAGTGGAGTATCATGTAACAGCATTATGCTCCTGAGTGGTCTCGTTACTTTTCCCCATTAAGACAACGAGAACTTAGTACTTATCTTCCCGGTTTCCCCTTCCCGTATACAGGGCGTATAATTAAAACATGTTACACCCTCAGCTTACACCCATGTCAGACGAAACAGCGGCACCTACCATTATTGTTCCCTTATTTGGGTCACGATCTACATTTCATTTTCCACGCAACGTGACTCCACGGCATCCCTTTCCTATCGCCACGGATTCCTCCCTCTTACTTGAAGTCTTTGCCTGTTGCAATAACTTATCAACTTCTTAAGTCCCATCCCCTGCCAATACCTTAGCAACACCACAAAAACTTATATTACTTCCATAAAAACGTAATATCGGGTCACGTGCCCGCGGGAGCCCATAAAAGCTAATTACAAGAAATTGCTTCTGGAGTCCCGATACAAGGCTGAATATGTCACGTAACAAAACCGAACACGCCCACCAAACAGCTGACCGACGTATCAGCACGGCACGTATCGATAACGTCGCTTTCCATCGCTCCTTTGTTCCCCAACTAGCGTCGTTAGCCGGCGCAACGACCGCATTGGACCTGTAACTCTGACAGTTCGAAAAAGATCGCCGAGGTGCGGATGATAACGTCAGTCAGACCTGTCAAGATTTTGTTGTCAACTGTTTAAAAAGATGAAAACAATGATGAAAAGTTGCGATATCGTGGAATGGATTGTGTAATTGTGAAAGTGGTGGTTGATAGTGAGGGTGTGTGCACGCGTGCGCCTTGGTCCCAAGGACACGCGCCGCGCCTCAGTCCGACTCCAGGCAGCGGACCGGGTGCGTGTCGCGGCGCCATGCCGAGTGCCGCAGTGGAGTGAGCAGCTGAACGCCGAGCCCGCATGCCCGACCCGGCACCAGCGCAGCCTCCTACCCGCCGAGCGACCCTAAGCTCGGTAGCCCCGCGGTCGCTCCGATTCAGCCTTGTAATTGAATTTACTCGTTCGATAAGCAACGTTTCTGATTTGATTGGCGAATGCTTTCCGCTTCGATATCGCAGCTTGCCCTTCGACTTCCTCTCGAAGCCTCCCGAGCGCTTGTCAGCTTTAATTGTTTTCCAACAAGTTGTATTTCGAGTGATAAGTTACGTAACGGATGACGAAGTCGCCGGGTGCATCAGGTTACGCTAGCACTATCGGCAGTCGTCTGTTGACTTTTGATGTGAGTGCGCGCGTTGACAGTGACCATGACTTGCTGGGAAAGTGTAGGACTGCTGGGCCCGTGCGCGCTTCTGTCCTCGTCTGACAATAGGGTGAGTTCTAACCGGCAACAAAAGGTCATTTTTGATCTACTCTTGTCAGGTTCGAGTTCGTATATTACACAAGACCGAAACCCTTTGATAGTAAGATTGAGGTGTCAAGGTCAACCAACCCTCCAGCACTTACATTTTTTTCGAGTCACTGAACCGTCCCGCTTACAATACTTTCATTACGAAACCTTATTCATTTAACGTGTTTTTAAATTCGTTTATCTAACATTTATAAGTATTAACAAACAAATTAGGAAAGATACGATAACTGCTCGAATGATAAAAGCATTTTGGCATAAACAGCCACTACACTCGGTCATCATTAATTCTTAATTGTTTCCGAAAACTTTTATAATTACTGTTGACTTTTGAACTAATGATTGTTTTTGTGGGAAAAATAAGATCTGGGGTCTCAGTTACGGTTAAATCGCAGGCCGAGTGGTGCTCGATAAAATGGTGTCAATAGTGCTACTGACGACAGAAGAAGTTCTCCAAAGAAATGGATTTTGGTACTGCTTGGACACAATATGGATCACGGAAGAGATGGAGCCTTTCGAGGAGGTTAAGCCTGAACACATTTATGTTAAACCACTCACAAGAGACGTTTACTACACTAAACACCCTGACATACCCAGGAGTGAATCGGAAGATGAAAACTCTTTAAGTTTGACCGGTTTCAAAATGAAACACGATGAATGGAAGACGAAGGTATGGATAAAGAGATTCGATGCAGAACGACGTATTTCGTGCAATTCTCGGTTCAGTGTGAGTGGAATGAGATTGACCAAGAGTAACACTACTTTGAATGAAACAAGACGAATTAAATCACCTGCCCTTGAAAATAAAAGCTTTCATAGCTCCGATAACAAATTCCACTCCACAAAAAAAGATGATAGAGTGCGAAATTTTTTTAAGCGATTATTCGAGAGTGTTCCACCGCCGCCGGTTGAAGATTTACAAGATAACATTCCGAAAGTTCTAGAACCACCAACTCCAGACAGCGAATTTAACGAGATCGAGCTACCGAACTACGCAGAATTTGTGAAAAGCAATTTACTTCCAACGAATAGCGAGTCAAGCTTAAGCCCAACCACATCTACTTTAAAGAAATCTAGACGAAGTGTCAGCTTTAACTTGAATACCGTTGATATTGAACATCCGTCTTGGTACGAATCTATTTTTGGCATATCAGATTTGATTACACAGTCCAAGGAAAGTCTGCAAGAAAATAGGCATGAAACAGATGTTGAACCGGATAAATCAATGAGCGGCGCTAGCAGCATAGATTGTTTCCCGTCGTGGTCTGAAATCGTGAACGAATGCGGGATCAATAATAGCTTAATACAGAGCAAAGAATCTCTTCATACTGTCGAAGAAATTATCAGCCACTCCCACCGTGCAAATGAAAAAATAGATGATATATCTCAAGAAGACCGCGATGGATACACCAAGTTTGCGATTCATAAAATTCATCAAACTTACAAATCCGGTAAAAGAGATTCGTCATCCTTGAGAGATTTGGACGCCGACATCGATGATTTGCAGAATAGAACTAACGTTTCTATTTTTACAGATTTGTATCGTTTTGTACCGAATAATGTAGATGAAATTCACGAATCGGTAAATAATGTGACTCCTGAGTGTACGGAACTGTAAAATTTGAATTTGTTTTAATAAAAATGTATTGACTGAATCCTTTCTTTATTTATAAGCGACTTGAATATTGTTTGCATAAGACCGTATAGATCAGGTCAGAGCTTTTCTTTTGATGCTTTTACTCTCTTTTAATTAACTTTTTAGAAAATAATAACGTTGTTTCTGTGTTGTTGCAGCCTCCAGAGAACGAGTTGCAAAAGAATTCAGATCGCGTGCTTTCAGAGCACGAGCTAAGAGTCCAGAGGTCATTGCAGAAGCTCAATGTGCCGGAATGGTAAGTCTAATATATTATTACTTCTAACAACATGATTTGCTTGCTTGGTGCCTGCAAGTCTTATCTATTTATTCTGAACTCTACAGTTTTTAATATATTCTGTACTCTCAAGTTTTAAATGATTTTCGAATATGCAAATTATGATCTCTTCCAAATATTTCATGGGTTGATACGCCAATCTAATACTTTCTTTGGCCCCAGTACTTAAAAAATTGCGCCATCTCTCGAAGTCTCTACTTATTACTTCACATGGTTATTTACTACGACGACTGCTCATAAGTCGGCATACGAGTGGGTTAAAACTGGGTAATAAGTCAATAAATTTGTGCACACCAATAAATTTGTAATACTATTAATAAAGTTCTTCTGACACGTTCTTCCGAAATAAGTTAGATTTCAATTCTGCTTTTTCAATTTATACATTTACTAGTATTTCGAACCAATTCATATTTCTTGTCAAAACAGCACATCCGATGTTTTTTTTTATTTTTTTTATTTTTTTTTTATTAGGGACTTTTAGACTTTCAAGTCTATGTCAGCCCCATCGTACCCTTATAAACTAGGCATAATTGTTTTAAATATTAAAACGCTATGGTATAATATGCCAACCAGGCAAACGAGTGGAGCTGGAATCATGTTGTTTTATGTAGAACACAGATGCGGTGCAGCCCTATCCATTTTACTATGAAACTAAGCAGTTTTTAAATATTGCTTCCCTGGCTTATATCAGGTGGGACGTAGGTTTAATCTCCGTCGTACGGTCTAGTTCACATACAAGGAATTCGTGTCAAGCCAGGCGAAAGGGTTTGATACTGTATCAGTATTTTGAAGCCTTGAGCGTAGATTTTTTATAGATAGCTGTTTTAATGCTTATATTTAAGTAGTTGTTACCCGCGACTTCGTTCGCATTGACACAAAAAAAGTATCCTATGTCCGTCTTTGTGATATACAGTAACTCCTTATCAAATTTTATTTATTTATTTAAGTATACATTGCCACATAATGCGTAATGGTGACATTTGGCAGAATGTACTAAATTGCACATTATACCCTGTTATAGGGTGTTGCAAACAGTATTGTTGCCTGCATACTAAAAAAGTAAAACCACCTATTAATAAATATAGAAATACAGAATAATACAGAAAACTATGAAGGTCCGTTCAGCCGTTTAGCCGTGATAACGCTACAAACATCCAGACGGAGAAATAAAAGTACTTCCTATAGTTCGCTAGATAGCGTTGATCAATTTTTGTGCATTTTTTGACGATTATTGTAATGTAGAGAGTTCTGAATCGCACAAGCGAAGTTTTTTCTTCGAGACGAACGTATGGTCCTGATATGACTGCGGCTATATTCCTCTGAATTATAATATTAGATATCTTGGCTAAGATAGACTTTATCTACTAGTGTTTTCAATAAACAACAGCTACTATTATAGAGGAAAGGGCTCACTTGGGACAGCCGTAGGGTCGAAAGACTCTTGGCGTATGAGGCGAAAGACGAAGTAGCAAAAGATTGCGAGGTTAGTTGGGCTGCCTTACGAAGGTTCCGAGTTTGATTCCCACCCTGGCAAATATTTAAATGTTGAATTTAAATTGTGTGTTCCTGACACATGGAAAACTATATTTTTTTTTTTTTTGTAGCCGTAGTACTATTTATCTTCGGAAACTCGATCGTGACGCCGGCAAAAACTTACACTAAATCTTGCGCTTGCAAGATGTGACGCTTTTTACCCGACTGCCCAAGAAGTATAGGTTGGTGTTTTTGCTAAGTATTTATGTAAGTGTGTATGTTTGTGTATTCCTATATTACGGCTTGACCGATTTTGACGAGTGAAATGTCGTTGGATTCCTCTTTACGTGTAGAGTGTCAAAGACTATATATTGCAGTCGGGTTGTTTAAAAAAAAACTTGTTGTTATTACTCTAGGCTAAATTTAGGTTGCAGCGACCCGAAATACGCCGTATATTTCGGGTCGCTGCGACCTACATTTAGTTTTAGAACAAATCTAGGATCACATCACGTAGATAGCTCTAGGAAAATCGCCCCGATTGAAAGCGACTTTTTTAATTTTGACTGAATCTTCTTTGAATCACGATGGTGTCGATTCTGTCGTACAATTTTCTAAACTAAACTAAATTTGATAACCTTAACATTTTTGACTTCTTTTTCGCACATATTGAAAAGAAAAGCGACACTGATAATTTTAGTTCTGTCAGATTGGTTCAGTCTGTTATACTATGATAGTAATAAAATTATCTGCCTCTTCTTTCATTTCAATATGGGAGAAAATGATGGCATCCGTGCTAGAGCTATATAAATCTAGTTAAGTAGAAAACAGCACAACAGAATGGACACAATTGTGATTCAAATTAAATTTAACATAGCTAACTTATCTGATAACCACATCTCCGTAAAGTAGCTCTACACAGGGTTGTAAGAAAGTGGTATCCTAAGCCGAAAAGGGCTCATAGTACTCATCATGAACAACTTTTACTATGGTACCAAACCCGATAGTTACCCGAAACCGATACCCCAAAAAACAGCTGTTCCATAGAAAAATGTCAATGACACTCGACATAATGTATGGAACAGCTACACAGGGTTGTAAGAAAGCGGTATCCTAAGCCGAAAAGGGCTCATAGTACTCATCATGAACAACTTTTACTATGGTACCAAACCCGATAGTTACCCGAAACCGATACCCCAAAAAACAGCTGTTCCATAGAAAAATGTCAATGACACTCGACATAATGTATGGAACAGCTACACAGGGTTGTAAGAAAGCGGTATCCTAAGCCGAAAAGGGCTCATAGTACTCATCATGAACAACTTTTACTATGGTACCAAACCCGATAGTTACCCGAAACCGATACCCCAAAAAACAGCTGTTCCATAGAAAAATGTCAATGACACTCGACATAATGTATGGAACAGCTGATTTTATTTGCTCGATTTCCGTGTTGCAAATGTTGGTCACAATCATGAGAACTATGAGCCCCTTTCGGCTTAGGATACCGTTTCCTTACAACCCTGTATATCTAGGCATATACCTACTTTAGCTGTCACCTAACCTAATGCAGCTATTAGCTTTGAGAAGTTAACCTCCCAAAGGCTATTATCTAATCTAATGGAAAGCCCTTTGTACGTCATCTGCCGCCAATCGACGTAATTGTGCTCATCTTACCGACTGTTTCCACATACATCAACATGCTAATCATGTACTTAGTACAGTTAATGACAAAAGCATAGGTACGAATAACATAGTTACAAGTTAGGGTTGGCATTGAATATTATTAAATTGATTTAGGTAATACAATTAAAATATAAACAAATCCAACCTCGGTATCTTTAATTGAATATTTCGTTTTTTTATGTTCCTCGGTGACTAGACGAGCAAGTCGCTCACCAGACGTTAAGCGTCACGCTTGCCCATAACAGTTCAGTGCCACCTAGAATTCTGAACTTCAACATTCAAAACTATGCGGCAATGCACTGCGCTCGTCACCCTGAGATGTTAGATGTAAAATCTCTGTATGCCCAGTAATTACGCTGGGAACATTGCCCTTCAATCCGGAACACAGTAATGCTTGCACACTACTGCTTGGCGGTTGAATAACTGGCAAACGTGTGGTACTTCCCCAGGCGGACTCTGAAAGAGAGCCCTACCACTACAATTAAAAGTTTAGTTCCGATCAGAAAACTTTTATGTCTTAGGCCCGTATTCAAAAACAACACTCAAGTCCCGTTTAAACTCTGATCACCTGATCATAAGGCAAATGATCACAAATCTCTGCTTGAGTACCGATTGACAACTGAGTGACGTTTTAGAATCAGACGCTTTTCAGGTAAACTACGTTCATAAAATCAGGACTCGAGTATAGCTCTAGGATAAAATCTCTGCTTAAAACTAGTTTTGAGTCGAGATTCATGACTGAGCATCGTTCTAGAATACGGGCCTTAGTGCCAAATGTTGCTCAACTTGTTGTAGATGAATTTCTTAGCTTAGCACTTAGCTTGATTCTCAGCATACTTTATTTTGAAGTCACTGGTAATTACTTTCCGTAAAGTCTACCTGCTTGGAATTTCCGACTCACCCCATTGTCATTAGCTATGTCGCTGAATGTACATATTGGCAACGTCTGCTTACGAGATACGCCAACCATCAGCTCTCACACCCACGTTAATGAACGTACTGACTCTGTTGTAATTAACTAGGTCCTAATTGATCCAGCTGCTCTGTGACTGGACTGACTGAACTGACTAATGTCGACGTAGGACATAATGATTGAAATAGACTAGGAAATAACAATCCTCCCTTTTTTACTGCTTACCATAGTATACAGTAGTTTGTAGATTTGGCTCCATAAGTGGATATAACTATGCCAAATTTCCAGAACGATACTTCAAAGAGCTGAGATGGCTTGAGTATGATTTGGGTAGAAATAAGAGCCAGCTTCTACCCAAATCATACTCAAGCCATCTCAGCTCTTTGAAGTATCGTTCTGGAAATTTGGCATAGTTTCTCCACTCCAGTTGCATAATAGAGAAACAATTTTACGTGACAAAAGTTCTGGCTCTTATTTCTATTCTGTAATACTTACAGAAAATGTACTGTTATTTATTCAGTGGCAGAGGGCAGTTCAACTGGGACGTAAGTCATTTAAGGTGAAGTAAATACTTCAAAAACGAATTACAATAATTCTGGCTTGATTCGAAAAGTTATCATGTAGGGAAGTGGCGAAGAGTTAGAGCTCTAGACAAAGACCACCCTAGGCTTTTGTAACAGGTCTAGCGCTTGACTAGTAATCCTACGTTTCCACATAGACGGAGCAGATAAATAAAAACAGAAAAATCACTCTACAGTCACATCACACCAATTTCCTGCCAATTGATTGGTTTAAATTTTACAACATCACCATGTACAGTCTGCGCGCGGGTTGATTGCTGTTGGGGCTCTTCAAAACCCTTCGAAAGCTTGGCATTCAACTAGCACAAGGCTCTAGATATCTCGCTCTATTCTAGAATATTCTAGAAAGGTAAAACTATGCTTATACGAAAGGAAAGACAACTTCGAAGTCCAACTATTCTAAGTATTCTTTGATAAATAACTTTTCTCAAAGCTCTGTGCTGGAATTTGTAAGGAAATGACACAGATTCCTGCCTTCGGAATGGAAGCTGTAAGTTTGAGATTTCGTTCGAAACTGGGTCAACTTAATTAACTAACTAGACAGAAACATGATAGTCTTTTCTCTTTGTTAACAAGTACAACTTGTGCTTATCGGTTCTCTATAAAATCTAAATTTAGCACAGTAACTGAGATAGCATTCATAGTGCCATTCTTAGTGTCGTGTAATGACAATTACCTGATTCAGTACAAGAAAGTCGCAGCACTTGGTAAATCCCGCATGACCATGTCGCACACTAAATCACGTAACTCGGTTTTCTGAAACGTTCGTTAACTTTGACAACAGATTAAGTCTATTGCTGTCTGTATAAATGACAAAGTTTGTTTAGTGCCAGACAAAGTTTGTTTAGTGCCTTTGTCTGGCACTAAACAAACTTTGTCATTTATACAGACAGCAATAGACTTAATCTGTTGTCAAAGTTAATTAACAAACGTTTCAGAAACCCGAGGATAGTCACTCAATAGCCACTTAAGTTCTTTTTTTTTTTTTTCATATTACGTAACACCCATAAATCACTCCATGCATTTTTATTAAGTTAGGAGCACAGATCACACTAGATACTGCATTACGAGATTCGTTGTTCCTACAAAAAGTCACCAAAGTTTGAGGAAGGCGCGGGTCGCGGGGTGTGCGACCAAGCGTATTCATTGGCTATCTCAAGGTTACGCCTACTCGCGCCTTACAATCAAACAATAGGATTTATTTCGTATATGAGTATTTAGACTGATGCGTGGTGCGTCCTGAATGCAGAATCTAGAGTGTGATCTGTGGTTGGGAGCCAATGTATTATACGAATCGAAGAGAGAAAAACATTACACGAAAAGTTCTATTTAATTAAATGAAGGCAAGATTTATTATTATTGCGTACTGCACTCAGTGATAGTTTAGCTTTCTATTTATTTATTTTTTACGCGATCCTTTTGTTCTGGATACCCTGCAAACAACTTTGTCCATTACAAATATACAATCTTAAAAGCTTACGAAGTTTACCTTGTTGTCTAAAAAATGTAATATCACAAAACGTTTTTACATATTTCTAATTGAATTTATTATGGATATTTCTAATGGAAAGACTGGGCATCAGAGGTCTTGCCCTGGAGATCTTCAGGGATTATCTTACTGATCGTTCTCAGTGTGTAAAAATTGACGGTAATATAAGCGATGATATGTCCTTAAGATTTGGAGTCCCCCAAGGAAGTATTTTAGGGCCAATCTTATTCATCATCTATGTGAATGATCTCTGTCATCTTAAAATACCAAACTGCAACATTTTTACATACGCAGATGACACTGCTTTAATAATACACGGAAAGACCTGGTGTGATGCCAAAAGACAAGCGGAATGCGCCGTAAGAATTATCCTGGACTGGCTTTCTTCTAATATTTTAACCCTCAACATAGCGAAAACTAAATATATAACTTTTTCACTTAGATCAGATTCCCAACCATGTCAAAATACTTTTTCGATCACTGCCCATAAATGCCAACATCTATTTCCTTCTGCCTGTGACTGTATTGAATTATCTAGAACAAACAATATTAAGTATCTTGGAGTTCAGATGGATAGTACCCTTAGCTGGAAACCTCAAATGGAAGATTTGTCAAATCGGGCTAGGCGCCTTATCTACATCTTCAAGAAACTTAGGTCATCTGCAAATCTTAACACGCTCAAACTTGTCTATTTCTCCCTCGCCCAATCTATTTTGTCCTACTGCAATACGGTCTGGGGTGGTGCCTGCGCGGAAACCCTCTTAAGGCTAGAGAGAGCGCAAAGAGCTATCCTTAAGGTAATGTCCAAAAAACCTATGAGATACCCAACTAAGTCCCTTTTCGAAGACGTCAAAGTTCTAACTGTAAGGCAGCTGTCTATTCTTTACGTCATAATGCGTAAGCATAGGCAACTGCCTTATGATAAAGACATCAGAAAGCGTAAAAGAATTTGTCCCATCTTACCTCATCGTACTAGTTCCGCCAGACGAAATTACGTTCACCTTGCTAATCATCTCTATAATGTCATAAACAAAGAACTTTATATTTATCCGCTTCCCCTTAAAAAAGTTAAACTAAAAGTTGAAGAATGGCTTAAAACCTTATCCTATGCTGAAACTGAAAAGCTATTGAATATTATTAGTTAACAGTTACGCTTTCTTCCCCTATACCATGCTCACACACTCACCCACTCACTCTCCCTCAGTTACACTCACACATTCACCCATGCATGCCATCTCCGCAAACTCGGACTCTTACGAGGACTTGAGTATTGCGGAGATGTTTTTACTCACTCTCTCACTCACACTCACGTGTACACACATTATTTTCACACACACAACAATAATTTAACGTTTTGCACACTTATTTTAGTTAATAAGTGTGCAAGTCTAAAGCTAATTTTTATTATTATTTTTGTTGTTTTAATTTAAAACAATTATAATTATTATTATTTCTGTAAACTTTCAAAAGTTGCTAGAATTATTCCAAGTCCATCTCTAAATTTAAATTCTTGTGAAAAATTGTAATCATTAAATTTATGACTCGATCAAAACACAACTATGTAGTACATATTGCGGAGGGCTCTGGCGCCAGTAGCACAGTTTCATTACTAGTACGGGTGCCAGCTAGTTCTTAGGCAAACAAAATTGTTGTTTAACGTCTACCAATAAATTATATGTCGATTTTATACTGTGCAAGCAAAATTGTATAGCCTTTAAGCCTTGGTCAATAAACGATTATTATTATATTATTATATTATTAATTTCCAGGTACAAAAACGCGCCAGCCCCTCGCGAGGGCTTCCTCCTCCGCAAGCGTCTGTCTGACGCGTCCGCGTCCGCGACCCGCTGGAGCGGCCTCAACTCCAAGACCACCTCCCTCGGCAGCCTCGGCGGTGCCAACGTGCAGCCACCACCTCCCCAACTCTCGCCCCACACGACTAGCTTCGGACGATGGTCCACCAGCCGGCTTAATTCCAACCAGGTGAGACTTGACACGATGGACTACATTTCTTGGCAGCCTGTGCCTGGGCGGCGACAAGGCGCAGCAGCGCTTATGTCACATGAATATCTCCGGACGATGGACCACTATTGAAACTTGACTCACTACCACGCGACGATAAGTAGCTAGCAAATCTGTCAAACACGGACCGCAAACCAACGAAAGAAAATAAGAGGAAAATATATTACTCTCGTGTTTGTTAGACAGTAGTCGACGCCAACCAAGTTGTTGTCTTGGGGGTTTTGGCGGGAAAGTGAAGAAGTCATGTCGCGTCATTGTATTATTTTTCAAAACTTGCCTAATTTCGAGTGTTAATGTGTAAAAATTGTGAATTTTTATCCATTAAGTGTTCGTAAACTGGACTTGACCGTGACTTACTTTGCTTGACTTAGACTATGACTGAGACTTATTTTAACTGTAAAATATTTGACTTTACTTAAAATATTACAATACTTGACACTGGCTAAGTACACACAACGTGTGGAGCCAAAACATAAGAGAACAAATTTTTGATACGTGTGTTATTTGTGTTTATAAGCAAAAGAAGCCATGGTAGGTCTTCGGATGGGTGTCAGCCTCTATAATCAAAGGTTTACACAGCCTTTACTACTAAATAAATAAATAAACACTAACGTGGTTTAGATGACACGTCCCGTTGTTTATCCTATTACAACAACCGCTACGCCGTGTCAGGCCTTCTCTATCTCTCTGCCTTTACACATACCACTGCTGGGATATCGGCCTATCTTTCTAAGGGTGAATGTGCCATATCCATATGGCCTAGTGCAGGTTAGCGGAATCTCATACGCCATCGAATTTCTTCTCCGGGAATATGCAGGCTTCCTCACGATGTTTTCCATCACCGAAAAGCTAGTGGTATATACGTCAGACCTTCAGGCGACCATAAATCTCTGATATCAGGATTAGCCGCTCGGCCTTTACGAAGCTACGTACTTTTTTTAGTCTAAAGCCATATCTTGATAATATTCTCTGCTTACAATAATTCTGCATAAATTTAATGCAGCTGCGAGTAATAAAATTGCCGGGATCTGCGCTCTAAAACACAAATCCATAGAAAGCGATACAGTTGTCACCGTTTTATATGGCTTCCTTTCAGCGTTGCGATTTCCCCAGTTCGTTCACCGATAGCCAGCCGTGTTATGTAAACGAGCCCATTGTTTTATTTCACGAAATGCCTTTTGAATTTTAATATCGATCAACCTGTCAACTGTAGCATGACTTTGCGATTATTGAAGCTTGATAGCTGAGGGAGGGAAGGCTGATAAATATTAATTGAAGGCCCTGATCGGTATCGCCGAGGGCTCGACAGGTTTCGCAATAGCGAAGTATTTAAAACTGGTTGTGCCGACTCTAATCGTTTCAAATCTATGTGTCTTTCGAAGTACGGACAGACTACGTTTTAAGCTCGTCTCGTCTATCAGCAATTCAGTAAAAGACAAAACCACGAGTGCTGGAATAATAATGGCACAAGTAGATTAACTCAGCTCAGTAGTTGGAGCGTTCAGATCGCATGCCGCAGGGCGTGTGTTCACATCCCCACAATGAGCTTGGAGCTACTGGTAAAGAAAAACATCACGAGGTAACCATCATCATCATCATCAGTCGGAAGAGGTCCACTGCTGAACATAGGAGGTACAGCCCTACAGTTAAAAATCTGTTATCATGCACCTATACAATATGTCCTGGCACCCTCACCTCGAGAACCAGCTCCCATTCCTGGCTAGGTGTGTTTACCATCTTCGATCAAGTGTCTCTAAACGTCAGGTGGTTTTTGGTCAAACGCTTAGCCTGTCGACCAACGATCAAACGATTAGACGATTTTTAAAAACCGCCTCGTTGTTGTCATCTTTTATTTGTAGACTACATTCAGGTTGTCTTCGGATTATTCCTCCTTCCCAGAATCGTACATCCTAACTCACATTATAAATTCGAATGTAACTCTGTCTCTCTGTCTGGGTGTTTGTCGCGTTTTCACGGCTAAACGGCTGAACGGATCCAGCTGAATCTTGCTGCTTTTTTCTTCTCGCGGGTAACAGATAGTTAGTAATATTACATAATACATAGTTGCATTATATCTTTTTAGAATCTTTAGAATTAATATCTTTTTATAGGTTCGTGGATAAAAAAAAGCGAAAAAACAATGCCCATCTACTTACAGGAATACAATGCATTGTTTTAAATACTTATTTATCTTTTTCCTGTGTCCAGACTTCACCGTGTTCGTCGACGCGCAGCAGCATCAGAGGAACTAGTCCTCTCTGTTCACCTTCAGCCAGGTCTTCGTTCAGCGCGCGGCAACCCTACCTAGGGTGGAGGAGTCAAGAACGTCTGAACAGCACGCCCAGAACTCCACATGAAAGGTAAGATTTTGGCAGTCCGGACTTAGCACAAAGCAAGACTAGACTGTAATAACCAACGCGCAGCGGATTCTTCAGGGGATGATAGAACGTTAGATTTTTGGAATGGCGGCGTCGACCATACAATATAACTCGCAACATACACTCGTATTCATGAATACGAGTGTGTGTGCCTTCTTTGTCTACACTGCTCTGACTCACTCTACCAATTTTAATAGTATAACTTCACAGTACGTCTATGGGCACAGCCAACAGATTCATGAGAGGTTACTGCTTTTTGCTTTGATTAGTTTAAAAAAATTACTGTCATACTGCGATTATTGAGGCGCTACGAACTGCTACGAGTTTGCTACGAGCAGCATTACTACTTTTTTTTTTATCTTACGACCAGCTTCACCCTACTTGTCAAAATACTGTCATCATTCTTAGAACCATGCGTGCTAGTTCCTAAATCTTCAGGTATTCTGGACTTATAGGCACGTAGAACTCAGGACAGAACTTATGGGAGTACTAACGTCACTAGTAAAAATTCTGGGTGGCACTAAAATGTTATGAGCAATCGTGACACTTACCATCAGGCGAGCGATTTGCTCGTCTCGTCATTCAGTTGCAGTAAAAAGGTACACATATTTTTGTCATAGTCCAAGATTAACAATTTTCAAAAAAAAACTGAACCAGGTCCTATAAAGAAATGTAGTAGATTTAAAAAAAGTTAATGATGATGATGATGATAAAATAAATATTTTTGGCTTCCAGACTAGCGTCATCGCTGCTCCAGCAGTCGGCATCATCCAAAGCCTCCGAGGAGATACAGACGTCGATAAAGGAAGTGACGTCGGCGATCGTCCACTACGTGTCGGGACTAGAACCCGCTAACGGTGACCTCGACACCACCCCTTCGCCACGGTCCAGTCAAAAACTGTACTGGCTGGAGAGCTCTTTTGTTGGTAAGTTAACGTCTGAGTGGACCTGTTGTCCGGGACGCTACCTTAGGTCCTCGGTGTTTGTCTCTTTATCGTTGAAAATATTGGTAATGCTTTATTTTTCCTTTATCAACGTCGTAGGCTTCGTGGAACCGTTTTTTTTTTGTTTCTCCTAGGAGGATTTTGGCGTCGCACGTCTTATGCATTTGCCAGTGTTAAGTATACATATATGTTTTCAAGTTTTGTCATATATTATCAAAGAAGTCATAGTCACAGTCAAAGGCGAGCAACGCAAGTCACCGTCAAGTCCAAGTCATGCCCCAGTAAAGTGGTAAAAACTTTACTAGAGCCTTCTATGTAGTTTTGGAAACAACATGAAAATTCACGTTTCACGACATTATACCATTCACCAATACTCGTGGATGTTCACAAACACTTAACGGGTAAAAATTCACCGTATTTACATATTAGCACTCGAAATAACAATATCCAATAACAAGTTTTGGAAAATAATAAAATGACGCGACATGAATTCTTCACGTTCCACTTTATTGTGATTTTTATAGAATGGCGGTTTAGTAGCAGTTCATAGACCATAGATCAAGTGACAGATGATGATGCTTCATCTAAGGACAGATGTATTGGTTTTTTTTTTTTTTTTTTGTCTTGTCAGTTTTGTTTAAGCAGTTGCTTAAACACCTGTCCTAGATATAAACTTAGATTAGAAATCGGCTTTCAAATAAAGCTGCCTGAACATACAGGTATTACCTACAAAGCATAGTCCGGCGTCACGGCTTCTAAAAAAGATGGATGAGGGCGCTGTTATTACGTTTGTAATAACAGCGCGAGTGAAGGGTCATTGGATTCCTCTTTATGTCTGGACCGGAGTAACATAGGCTACTTTTTGTAGTCGGGTATTATGTTTTTGTTTTTTAAGAATATTACTTGTAGTTGATGGGATGACGTTGTGCGTTTCAGGCACGAAGCCCCTCGACTCGCCGCAGACGCCGCTGGTGGTGTCAGAGGCGCTGCCACCGCCGCACCCGCGGCCGCCCTCCTCGCTGCGGCTCGAGCACCGCGCGGCGCCCGGTGAGCGAGCGTGAACCACGCACACTGCAGGCTCGATACACGATACCAAACACATTCCCTAACTGACGCGCTGATCGACGATGAACGAGGCGATTAGGTCATTTGTTAACTTGTCGGTACGACATCAGAGCTTGAAGTAGGGACACTATCGAAAAAGTATTTATAACGTTTATGCAATTTACTTGCAGATACATCCTATAGATACACCGCCCTCGAAATAACATGAAAAAAATATGCGCGATAAGAGAGCATTTCAAAGTCATTCAAATTACGAATGTATGTTACAAATACATTTTCAAAAGTTTCCGTTCTCACATATATGCGGCATTGGTAAAAAGTAGAACAAAGAATCAGTATATCAAAGAACATGTCCGTTTCTAGAAATCAAGGCACAAACCAAACCACTTTTGAAAGAGAAGTGAAATTTTAACCAATACAACTGAAATGGTCTATATGAATTTTGCAGATTTCCGTCCCTAAAGGGGTAAAATGGACTTTTTTCATGTTGTACTAAGCATAAAAAATAAAGAAGGGCATATTTCAGTTTTTTTTTTAAATATTATTGCTGATGCACCATTGACAAATAAATACCCCGCTAATGACGTACCGACTAGTTTGAGAAGGGCCTAAAACATTCATTTGATTTCACATTACCGAGGCTTCATTGCATTTGCATTTACGCATCGACATCAAACCTGCAGTGTCATTGTTATGTTACGTTTTAATACTCTTGTGCTGTTTATGTATTTTAGTTCTGTAAAATGGCAACTCTATCGGTTCCATTTGTGAATTTTATTATCTGTATATGTAATAGAGCTTAGACTGTGTGTAAGACTCAGGACCATTTTTGTGACATTCATTCTGCACTTTTTGAGTCAGACTTCTATACGTTTTTTGTAAAAGTGTTTTTAATTTGCAATGTTAAGCACTGGCTTGTAGTACGCTTTCGAGTGTATGTGAATCACGCAACACAGCTTTTTATATTTGACTATCGGTAGTTATTATTTTATTTAAATTGTTGCCTGTTCGAAAAATAAAATGGCAACTCATTCTACTTTCAAGTTATCTGTTTATGTGTAACGTAGGTGTATTAAATTGAGTTATATAGAATTTTATGGATTATAATTATTGTTAATTTCATTTATGCATTTCTATTAAAAAAAAGTGTGACAAAAATACTATAAATAAACATACCTTGTTGACTATTGAATTACCATTTATCAAACATATCAATGTTTTCATGTGAAAAATCTTTCATATCTATTAATTGAGTCAATAATTAAGATAAGTTTTCTAGAAGTAATTGCCATAACTTTTTAAAATCCCCCAGAACGATCCAGTTGACTCTAGTGCGAGTAGGTAATGTTTTTTTTTTTTGATGTACAGAATAAATTATTGTTTCGTGTGTAATTTTTTTTTAAACATTTTAGTATTTAGTTTTACTGCTAGTTTTAATTTAGTATCTGTACATACAATTTTATTTTGCTCTTATTTTATTGTAGGTGCTAAATGTAGTTTTGAAACGACGTTTTTTTTGTTTTGTTTAAATGTTAACATTAAAAGGTACGACAAAGCTTTAATATGTCACAAAACAATTCAAAGAGAGCATTTATTATTGCTTACCAATCACCTATTATTTTTATTTAATTATAGTATATTTTTTCTTATGGCAACAGTTATCAGAACCATAAAGTGTGGTGGTGAAAAGTGATAAACAGTCTGGAATCTAGAAACATTATAATTCCTTCTACTTAAATCACCTCGTAATTTATATTGAGGCATATTCATGCTTCTAAGTAAATTATACAGGTTCTGATTATGTTAGAAATAATCAAGATTGCGTTCAAAATTCGCACCGCCGAAAATTCGAAATTAAACGGAACGAATTTGTTTTGCCAATGCAGCAAATTTAAAAAAAAACTTCCACCTCTTTTGTCTATGACAAAATGTAATAGGACTTTTCAAGTTTTATTGCATTGAAAATGCATCTACTATACTTTTTCTGCAAACGATTTGTATTTACATGTACGTAGCTCTCTAGATTTTTACAAATATCCCGATTTACCATAGAAAACTACCTAAATTATATGTTATTTCTATATAAATGTAGGCATTATAATTGTATTAAGTTAGAGAATCTCGGTACCTTGATGTTATAAAACAAATTATTTTAATACTGTATCGAAGACTTGCAATTAATAAACCTTACTATTTCGTCGTATTTATCATTTCGAGAGTAATTGTAATCTACTTTAGTTACGTTTTAAATATAGCGATTAATAAAATATATTCATTTTTATTTTATATTTTGTTTTATTTTATTTTTGTGCTTATTTTAACGTCATCACGGTGCTTTTTGTCACTAACAAAAAATGTCCTTCAAATGGGCTCATCGTTGTTTATTTTTGTCTACCTACACCTATACCATAATGTTGTTTGCACCTATTTTTATTTAAAAAAAATACTGGTTTAATTCTAAGAAATACTTTGAAAAACAAATCTCACAGGAAATTAAACTAATTAGGTACACCATACAAGCTGAAATTAATAATACAGTTCAGTATCCACACAAAAAATAATTTCTATTTTTAACTGACTTCAAAAAAGGAGGAGGTTCGTAATTCGATTGTATTTTTCTACCTATATTAACATCTTAAATTACACGGACTATATAGTACAGTCCTGTAATTTTACAGCTAGCAACACTTGAGGTGAGTTTTGAATTTACATCTTACGTAACTGTATTTTTGTATTTGAAATATCATCGCATGTAAACTTTCTCCTAGCTTTTACTTAGCTTCCAACGTCTACTCACTTCGCTTCAAATCATAACGCAAACCCAGTATTCAAAACTTCACTTACTAAAAACATAATCTTACATATCTATAAAATAATGTCCAAAACGATGTGACCCCTGCGCTTACAGACTGGCAAGACTCCCAGAGGTCTCTAAATCTGGGCATAACGCGGCTGTCTCCTGGTTCTACGACCCTGGAAGACGTGTTGGACTCTCTCTTGGGTCTACCTTCTCAGCCAACGAGGATACCCACGCCTCAGCCTAGCCCGAGAAAATCTGGCAGCCCCTATTACTTGATGGGCGGAAAGGTAGATCAGTTATTGCTTGATATTTATGAAAATTTACTCTATATTATACGTGTTCTAGAAATAACAAAACATGTCTAAATAAGGAACATTAAATTAATTGATCAAAATAATTAAAATGACTCGTGTTTAAAAAAATAAAGTTATTTCCGTACCCACCTGCAAGACCTAGAAAACGGACTGGACCGATAATTAATAATACTTAGTATCAAGGTCCCTAAGTATACCTAGGTTCCTATCTAGTTATCCAGGGCTTAAATTGTCTTCTGGGAGAGTAAAAGAACTCACAAGGAAAAATGACGGTGACGTTTTTTATCCCACTTCTGAAACGGTGTAAGACTCGAGTCGAGACACAATGATCCCCTTCCGTTCCCAGAGTCCCCGCTACGAGCAGCTGGCCAGCAGTGGCCACAGCAGTGCCTCCCCCGCCTCCCGCTTCTACAGCACCCCCAGCGAGGGACGCAGTTCCGTCACCGACCCGAGCCCCGACCGTGACCGACCAGGTAGGAACGATATGTAAGTCAGGCCGTTCCAATTTTACTTATATACCTTATCACTACGTTCAGGGGCTGTAGCACGAACCACTATCGAAAAAGTACTGTATGTCTAACTTCTGTGGAATTAATAAATACGAATACTTTATCGCTATCCATTCGTACTGGGGCCCCTGGTCACTTTACCAATGTTTAGCATTGCTGCCCCAACTTCGTAACTCCATTGACTTAGTAAGTCATCAGGTTCGGAACAGTGTAAAGTGGCCTTTGATTAAGTCCACATCCTCAAAATATATTTTTTAAATACCACAACTCTACACTCTTCATAATCATGCACATTTTTCACAAACGTTACCAAGATTTTAAAAATATATTACGGACCCCAGTAGGTATTTTTTTAGTTTTGCACAAGGCAGCTTTTTATTACGAGCATGTCAACGAAAGCATGTTTGATGTTTTGATGCTTGTTTATGTTAAATTCTAAGATGGTTCTGAGTCATTTCATGTAATTCCAGGCTTATTATGTTCCACCGAGACGGTTTTTGTATTTATGTTGATGTTATATTTCAGGCAAGAGTTCAGTTGATAATCCAGTGATGCAAGAGTCGCGACGGGCGCGGTCGGCGCACGGCGAGCACTCGCGGCGTAGGAGCGAGCCCTACGTGCAGCAGAGCGGCTCGCTCGCCCGCCGCACCAGCCTCGACGCCGCAGCCCTACGGCCGGCCGACTCGCACCTCGCACACCACGACTCCAGGCTCTCTCTCGCTTCATTGCAGGCGGAAAACAGCACAGACGATGCGCTCGTCAAGTGCAAATATCCTAAATGCACATCCCGTGCGCCGCTACTAGATGCTAAAAGACATTACAAAACTTGCCACAACTGTACCACGATGTACTGTTCGAAAGAATGTCGAAGAGCGCACTGGGAGAAACACAGAAAAGTGTGTTTGCACTCTCGGGCCAGCGCACTCTGCAGACAGATCATATCGGCGGCTAAGGAAGACGCAGACGCACTGCACCAGATCAGCACGATGGCTCATAAAGGTTACCTCGCACTCGGCCGGGGCGTTGTCAAAGTGTTCTTCACGAGTCCTGAGGCTGCGGAGAAGTTCACCACTCACGGCTACCAGTACCTCAGCGAGCCGGAGTTCGTGAAGTGGAACGCGCTCCAGCCTAACGAAATGGGAGTAGAGCTGTACACCGAAGTGGTCAAGCTATGCAAGTCTTACAACCCTGAGACAAGGGTAATTTTATACGTGGCTGTGTGTATTATCAGTGAAGTGCCGACGAAAGGTGCAGTTAAATGGGAGAGACAGATGGTGTCGCGATGTGCGAAACTACGCCTCAGTAAAAGCGTATCAGCCGTCATAAAAGAGCAGAACCGAAGACGGCAGAGGCGAGACAGCAAAAGTGCGCCTGATGACCGAGAAACTTTGATACTGACGTCCAAGCTGGTCAATGCGGCTGATAAAAATGCTGCGACGACTCATAAATTTCGAGAAATATGCTTCCAGAACATATCGCAGCAGTTGGAGAATAGAGGAGTTAATCTGAAGAAGCATTTCCCGGAAGTGTATTCGAGGTTGGGGGCGTACGTGGACGGCACGAGCGGTAGGTTCATTCCGATGACCATTTATCCAAAGGATGTAGCCAGTGGGAAGTCATTCATGTGCATTATAATGCCCGACAACGACGTCGACTGCTGTTCTCCGTTAGATGGTAAAGTCACCACGGTAGATGTGGGCGTAGATCGGTCGCGGCACCAGCTCTCCACTCCCATGTGAGAATAAGGGTGTCCATACATGGCCTGACCAAACATCGTGTGAAAGGGACAGCTAGATTTTAATTTCACGGGAGCAAAAGAAGCAAACTATTAAGGTTATAGCTTCACCCTTTCGCTCCCCCAGAAACTTATATATAGCCATCTCTTTCAAACGATGTCAGGTCAAGCCATGTAGCGAGGCCTTAAGTAAATTTATGTAGACAAATAGCGGATGCTTGTGATTATTGGCGAATGTAAAATTTTACCTAAGTATTCCCTTGAATGCAGCAACACATTGAGCGAATCGTTAGCGTATGCGAAACCTTTCGGTGCCAATGCCAAGGTGCCATTTTATTTTTGTCGTTTTCTGAATCTCGATCTATTTTTTTAAAGACGAATTAAATTAGATGTTTGAATTAATTAAAAACCTATTAAACCAAAACCTAAAGTTATAATACCTACAATACATAATATCAATTTAGACATATGTACTTATCAATTTTTATATAGTATCTGGGTGTTTCTGCTAAACCTACTTATAAATTGTACTATTTAATTTAAGTATTGAAGTTAACTTTATCCAACATTATATTTTATTATAAACAATATATAAGTATCAATCAAAGTATTAAGTTTACTATTTTATATCTAAGCTTGATTGATCTAAGCATTATTTATAAATATGGGTGTTTCATCTATTTGACAATAGTTTATGATTAAAAATTATCGCAAAGCCAATTATGGCACAAAATGGTATAAGAATATAAAAGTATAATAATATTAAATTAATATGTATGTATTAATAAGATTTTTTAAAGAGAATGCTTTTAATATTCACGAAAGTATAATTTTTATACTAAAAATGTATGCTTAAAATTATGCGTATGAGCGATTAGTGAGAGGTACATTTAA
Organism: Apocheima hispidaria; assembly: GCA_947579745.1. NCBI lineage: Eukaryota > Metazoa > Arthropoda > Insecta > Lepidoptera > Geometridae > Apocheima > Apocheima hispidaria. The sequence goes on from OX388146.1 coordinate 14,435,422, forward strand.
ACTGTAAGTTATTAAAAGTTTTTAGTGTTTGTCCTACTTAGATAGAAAATCAACTTTTTAGTCAAGGATGTTTACGTTTGTTGTTACTTATAATAATTATGTGAATGGCCCTGTATGCTACTGGTATTCTACCAAGCAAGGTTTCTTTAATACTTACTTGACTAAATAATATCTCTTTCATACCTCCTTTCTTATTTTTTGGTCTAAAACAAGTCAGACTCCACACGGGTCTGATCTGATTTTTGTAAAGTGGACAGCTAGACAAATTTCAATGGAGTAAATAAAACAAGATATAGGTTGTTAATCTTTTACTCCCGTAGAATTCATGTCTAGCTATACTATTCGAATAAATCAGATCAGGCCGTGTGGACACACCTTAAAAGTAAAATGTAAAAAATAAGGGTGTCTATACATGGCCTGACCTGACTTCGTGTGAAAGGTACAGCTAGACTTGAATTTCACGGGAGCAAAAGAAAGAAACTTAAGGTTATAATATATAGATAGCTTTTCCCTTTCGCTCCCCCAGAAACTTATATATAGCCATCTCTTTCACACCATGTCAGGTCAGGCCATGTGTTATATACACTAAGTTATAACAAACCTAAGGGTAGCTAACACACCCGACAACCACCGCCCGGGAACTAACCAGTGGAAATAAGAGGAAAATATATTTCTCTCTCTTTCTCTCACGTTTGTTAGACGGCAACCAAGATGTTACGTGCAATTAGCACATTAAGATTTTTTGGTACAATAATATTTAATTTAGGTACTTACTTTACCTACTTAATAAAATAAAATAATCTACCCTATTTACTTATTTCCTACGTACATTCCATAATACTTGATTGTTGTGTGTGGCACAAATTTACAATTTTATACTATACAAAAGACGTGCCAATGTTATATCTCAATATCTAATGAAAAACAACATTCCAATAAACCTAGGCATTAAAATTCATTACATCGTTTAAAAAATACTAAATAAAAAAATCCATAAACATTTGATGACAGAAACCTGTAACATCTTTATAATGGTTGCTAATTTACCTAATATTTTTACAGAACATAATACAAAATTATTCTATTGACCATACAATGGGTCGTTTGTAAATGTATCCCCTAATAAGCTTATAAACGTTTTCTAGAAATCTATATATTGGTAATTTAGTCGTTTTTAACTACTCTACCTTTATGCCTGTAAAAATATGAATATTTCCTACATACAAAAATTATATTCATAATGTTGCCATATCAATTGTTTTTCTTAGTCTGGAATCCAGATTTTTTAACTAGTTGTTCCTTTATGTATTTCAAATAAACGACCCAGCTAAAAACTGTGTTTATTTCATAATGCCTATATATAAGAACTGGAGTCCACCAAAGCAAAGATGTGTCTATCTGTAATATCGTTTCAGTCGATTTTAACACTAATTACTTTCTTATCTGATTTGTTCGATTCCAGCTCTTATAGCACGTCCGAGCGCTCCTATTACGATTATACACCTACCTTATAGTAGGATTTATGACCAAACAAACATAACAAGATATTAAAGTCTGCAGACTATGGATACCGACTATGGATACTATGGACTATGCATACGGAAGGATATACATGATTTTCATAACACAAAAGAAACAAACAATGACCCTATTAGTTTTGTTTCTCTTACTCCCATGAAATACATGTATAGCTATCTCTTGCGCACAAATCAATACGTGTATACTGTATAGAGGCTGTGATGATAATATATATCATGATAATATTATAAATAAAATAATAATAAATAAATATTGGTGGACGTTTTTACACAGCGCCATCTAGCCCCAAACTAAGCATGCTTGTACTAAAGGAACCAGATAGCTGACAGAATACATATATACTTTTTGTAAATACATACATAGAATACATAGAAACACCCAGACAAAGAACAAACATCCATGTTCATCACACAAATATTTGTCCTGGGTGGGAATCGAACCCACAACCTATAGATCAGAAGGTGGAAATCTACCCACTGAGCGGCAAGGCTCGTCTATTATCAGATATGACTTGACAGCGCCCGTTTAAGGCCTCGCTACATGGCCTGACCTGACATCGTTTGAAAGAGATGGCTATATATAAGTTTCTGGGGGAGCAAAAGGGAGAAGCTATAACCTTAATAGTTTGTTTCTTTTGCTCCCGTGATGTTCAAATCTAGCTGTCCCTTTCACACGATGTCAGGTCAGGCCATGTATAGACACCCTTATTCCCCGTCCGTCGGTCATCTAATAAACATAAAAGTATGGGTCCTGATTTGATCATATCAAATGTCAGATCATGCTGTGTGTAAAGCCCTTTATAAACCATTAAAGGCCTCGCTACATGGCCTGACCTGACACCGTGTGAAAGAGATGGCTATATATATATACGTTTCTGGGGGAGTGATAAATCCTGATGAGAATGTACTTACGAAGTTCGAAAGGTAATAATACTCTGAACAAAGATTACTGTTTATACTCGGATATGACTCTGAAACAGAGGCGGCTTTACCTACGATGCAGGGTCAGGATCCAGAATCAATCCAGAATATTCTGAGGGTGCAGTGAATATTTTTACTTACATTTTTTTACTTAAAATATTCTTTGGTGCAGGGTGCACACGGGTGCAGTGTCGCAGGGAGCGCTAAGCATCACTCGCGACACCTCCATGCAAAGAATATTTTTACTGCCTCCATGCCTCCAAGTAGCATGCTTAGCTCGCGGCGCCGGCGAATAAAAAATTTAAAGTGGAAGCACCGAAATTTAATGACATGGGAGTTTTGGCGGGAATGTGAAGAAGTCATGTCGCTTCGTTCTATTATTTTCCAAAACTTGTGTTATATCAAGTGTTAATGTAATAAAATGGTGGATTTTTATCCATTGAGTGTTCGTGAACGTGCACGAGTGTTGGTGAATAGTATAATGTTGTGAAACGTGACTCTTCGTGTTGTTTCCAAAACTCCATAGAAACCTCTAGTACAGTCTCCACCATTTTACTGGGGCATGACGTGGACTTTACCGTGACTTACTTTGCTTGACTTAGACTATGACTGAGACTTACTTTAATTATTATTGTGAAATATTTGACATTACTTGAAATATTACAATACTTTACACTGGCTAAATACACAACGTGTGGAACCCAAACATAAGAGAAAAAAAATATATTTGTCAAGCAAACGTCGCGAAGTACGGGCGGCTGCTGATAAGTCCCGTCCTTTTATGTGTTTTGTAATCAAATTATTCAGTGCATAATTATCAAAAAGTACTTGAAAATTGCCAACCATGGTCCCTGCAAATGTTGTCTACGCAGCCGTGCCGATTTCTGTCGTAATCGCCTTGGGGTTACTGCGTAAATGGAGGTCTAGGAATTGGGGAAAATGTGTCGCGAATACTTGCCTCAGGGGCAAGACATTCCTAATCACCGGTGCCAACAGCGGCATAGGCTACGAGACGGCCAAAGCCCTGGTTAAGAGGAAGGCGCGAGTGATATTCGCCTGCAGGGACATCAATAAAGCCAAGGCAGCAATAGCTGATATTCGAAAGGAGCAACCAACAGGCGGCGAACTGGTAATTCTTACATATAAATGTTTATTTATTACCCGTTAATCACACAGATATGTACTAATTATGAACCTCTAACAAGGATTTTCTCTATCCAGCTAAATAGTTGGGAACAAGGACTATAGTACCCACTAGAGAAAGATAAAAAGGTCATGACATTGAACTTTGATTGCATTAAAACTTAATTAGATACTTGTAACCTTTGCCAGTACGGTTTCCACACACTCAATTACTTCAATAACTTTTTTATAGTTACTGTTAGTTTTAAGAACTAAAAGCTATTCTTTGCCTACAAAGCCATGAAATAACATTTAAATGCTTGTAAGGATTTTAAAGACCATGCCTTTTTTATTTTATTATTATGTAGAACTTAAATCTAAAAGAATACCTGTCAGTTTGTGTTGTCATGTTGTAATTTGAACTGCTCATGATATGGTTTAATAGCTATGTTAGATATTAAATAGTAATCGTTGTCATTATAGGCCAAGTTCGTAGTGTGCAAAATTGTGATTATATTTATTTTCAGAACATTTTGTTAAACTTCTCAAATTAATTTACTTGGTTGGCTATCTCATAAACTATTAAAATGCACTAAGTCAGTATAAATTGAAAAATAATTTCAGTTCATTTTTTTTTATAAATCCCTTCCAGTTTTTTTCTTAATTTTCTCAAACAAATTGTCATTTTTTTAGTACTTAAATATTATGGATTGAATATTCAACAAATGTGTGTATCTTAGGAAAGTGTTCTAAACTATGCCTACAGAACATTAGAGCAGTTTTTAGTGATACCAATATGGGTAATGCACATTTTTAAATGTCTTCCAATAAAAAGAGGTTGTCTAGTAGGATTGTTAAAAAAATATATATGTATCTGTTTCCTCAGAACTTCCTCATTTATATATTTCATATCTGCCGTGGAACTGATGAAAAAGAAAACAGATGGTCAACGAAACTCGGAAATTATATGTATTTCACGGGTGGCACCAAGAACATCTTGTTAGTGCATATTTTTTCAGACTATTTTGTTGATAAAGTCATTTTGTTTTTGTTACAATTATCAGTAAATAAAAAAGAGGTAAACAACCATGAACAAAGTAGGCAAGTAGGTTATTTATAGAGTTCAGATAGAAAGCATATGTAGTGAGTAGTCTTGCTAAATGGTATGATGTTTATTTGCTAAATCTATTACTGACATGGATGCTGCTCATCTAGCTGTTTATAGTATGACTGATGATGTCATCACTGATCGTGATAATTTTGCTATTGCAAATGTGTTTAATGAACATTTCGCTACTAAAATTATTTTTACTGATTTGCCAGACAATATTAAAATTTATAGTTTTAGAAATCTAAACTAGACCTTAGACGCCAATCCTAACTAATATTATAAATGCGAAAGTAACTGTCTCTGTCTGTCTGTCTCTCTGTCTGTCTGTCTCTCTGTCTGAGTGTTTGTTTATCGCTTTATCATGGTTAAATGCCTGAACGGATCAACCTGTTTTTTTGCATAGATATAGCTTAAGGGTCGGAGACGGACATAGGATACTTTTTTTATAGGTCCACGCGAACGAAGTCGCACGTAACAGCTAGTGTGAAATAAATCATGTCACAGCATTATATTATTTTTCAAGACTTACATTTTCAAGTGTTAATGTCTAATAAGCAAATAATAACAGATCCCCAAGCTGCATGCCGTCGGCAGTGAGGCAGGGCCCAAGCTACCGGTGGTTAGGGCTGCAGAGTGAGAAACCTCCTAACAATTCGCGACGTTTCAAGGATGACTGCCTTCTGCATCTGGCCCTTGATCCAACCATCTAACGAGAGCCTCTAGAGATGTATATTATTATTAAACTTAGTGGACATCTTGGCCGATGATGTGTATCTAAATAGTATTATGCAGAGAAAATATGTATTTTTTAGTTTTGTTTTAAGAAAACGGGAATACTCACGATACTTGAGTCAGCTTTCCAATAAATAGTTTCAATCACATTTGGTGATCTTTTTTTTTAATCTAACTTGTTTCCAAAACTCCGTAGTAGCTCTAGTCCGTGTACTCTATCTCCCCACCACTAAGTTTCTCTAAACACTTTCAGCAGTTTTTAGTGTAAACATTCAAGCTGTCACATTAACAGCAATAATGTAATTTAAGTATTTCTATATTTCGCAGATCCCTATGCAATTGGACTTAGCATCATTCGAGTCAATAGAAAAGTTTGTGGAGATAGTGAAGGCGGGCTTCCATAAAATTGATGTTTTAATCAACAATGCTGGAGTGGCGGTACCATTGAACAAAGATCTGAAGACTAAGGAAGGGTTTGAAATACACTTTGGGGTCAACCATCTAGGACACTTCTACTTGACGAGTTTGCTACTGGATCTGTTGAAAAGGGCTACACCCAGCAGGTAAGTTAATTACAAAGACTATGACTAAGGCTGTGTCTTAAAACTGAGACCAGAACCACGGAAGGGGCAGCAGCATCTTAGTAAACGGTCAGTGATCTCCGATCCCCAAGCTGGCTGACAAGCGTGAGGGTTCTGGCAGCATACCCTCTTACGGGGGATACCTTTGTTCAGCAGTGGAGGTCTTCTGGCTGACATTGGTGTTTTTGTGAAGATTGTGAGTCCGCAACACCCATAGACACTGGACTTTGCCACAAGGCCACTGACAAATAATTGTCAGTGGCCTTTACACTTCATTTTCAATCATTACTTGAGCGCACCGCACACCAAAAACATTTGTGTGCAGTAAGAAATTTGTGTTGTGTGGCACAATTTTATTTTTCATCACGTGTCGAGATGCAAAACCGCGTCTCATCACCGCCTCGCTGCTAAAAAATCGTGTGAAATAATTACTCTTACATAAGAACAAGGAAAAATAATAAAGGTACTTTGTGTAAGACGTCAAGATATTTATCTAGAGATATTGTACCGAACTTTGTATTTGTGTCCGAATTATGTTTGGTACTTAGTAGATTGGTGCTATTCATTCAAATATAGTGACCGAGTCGCATTGCAGTGTGCCTATACTATACGTGTAGGATGAGAGTGTGTGTGGCAAAGGGATCGGACTCATCGGAGCGAAGCTTGACGCCTGCTCGCTAGCGAGGATCGCCTTCGGCTGAGTTCACAAAGATCACAGATCACACCCTAGATTCAGGACGCTCGAAGCGCACCACGCATCAGTCTTAATACACTTATAAAAAAATACTCTAATTGGTTGATTGTTAGGCGCGAGTAGGCGTAACCTTAAAATAGCCAATGAGAACGCTTGGTCGCAGACCCCGCGACCCGCGCCTTCCTCAAACTTTGGTGACTTTTTGTGGAACAACAAATCTCGTAATGCGGTATTTAGGTTGATGTTAAACTTGTGCGCACCATGGAGTCCGTACCATTAGTAATGTACAATCTCCCGGTGATTAGGAAGTATAAGAAATGGTGTATAATTAATTATAATAAATACGGATCACTTGTCAAGTAATAAAATAATCTGGGTTGTTAATGTAAATGAGTTTGATAAGTGCAATTTATAGCACTGTTTTCCAATATCAGATAAATATCATGTTCAAATCGTCTAACTTTATTATTTGTATTTGTTACGATAACCTACCACAGTACCTAGTTAAACTGATTTTGGTCGAAGACTACTAGCTTAAAATAAAGAAATTAAAATTCACACCTTTTTTTTCCACCTCTGCCAAGACAAGTATTTTAATAATAATAATATCTCTGGGACATTTTTGCACACACGGTCATCTGACCCCAAACTAAGCAAAGCTTGTAATATGGCTGCCAGAGACTGATATACGTACATGGTTATTTTTAAATTCATACTTATATAGATATTAACACCCAGACATAGAACAAACATAAATAGTCATCACATGAATGTTTGTCCTAGATGGGAATCGAACCCACGCCCTCAAACACAGAAGGTAGGTTCACTACCAACTGAGCCACCGGGGTGTGTTTTCATCACACTCATCACATTTTCGTTTGGCAGTTCTTTGAATAAAGAAACTTATAGCACTTACAGACCCGCAGATTTGGTAAGCGCGTACCGCAATCTAACAAACGAGAGATAAAGGGAGAAAAATATTTTTTTCTCCGTGGTTCTTTGGCCGTTGTGTTATATTTTTTTTTTAAAGCTATATCACACATATGATGTCGATTTAGTTGTACCCTACGACTCCGTACACGGCTACAGTGTTAATTTCTATACTCAATATGAAATCCATTAGTATGGTTGCATTCCTCAGACATCGCTTTACTTCTGACAATGGCTCTTGTTAAAAGTGAAGATAAAGATCATTATCTAATGTCTACGATAGACAGATTGCTTTAATAAGGGCTGAAAGAAAAAAACTTTGCACGAATCCAATCATCACTTATTATTTTTACCTCCTTTCAGGATAGTTATAGTATCGTCCACCCTCCACGAGCGAGGCGCCATCAAGTTTGAAGACTTGAACCTCAAAACAGAAATAGAGGAGTTCAAGAAAGGCAGAGCGGGACGGCACAACCCCGGCTACTGTAACTCTAAGCTCATGAACGCGTACTTCATGCGAGGCCTAGCCGATCAACTGCGAAGCTCTGGCATCGATGTGAACGCTTGCTGCCCGGGGTTCTGCTACACGAATTTGTTCAGGTAAGCCAACAACTAGAGAAAATAACCCCCGAATACTGAAACGCTTGTTAACTTTGACAACAGATTAATTCTAATACTGGCTTTGTCTGGCACTAAGCAAAAAGACAAAGACAGCAATAAACTTAATCTGTCGTCAAAGTTAACAAACGTTTCAGTATTCGGGGGTAAGAGGAAAATATACTTCTCTGTCGTTTCTTAGACGGCGGTCGACGCCAACAAGGTCGTTAATATTAAAGTTCTTAAGATTTGTTTTGACACTCTGATAACGCTTTTCGCGACAAGGCTTCTGCTTGTTTGATGATACTCCTGCCTTAGTCTGTATCGTCTGCCTTATGTGTAAGAAATGAAATTTGAAAGATTAATTTAGATATCTGCTTTGGGTCCAGGTGGTAGTGTTTACTTTCTAGTACAAACAAAAAAAAAGTTAAAAAACCTGAATGTATAGTTTATTGTTATATATAACAATGCATTTGTTTATATCTATAAATAGACGTATAAACATTACAAACTGAGTCGTTTCATCATCAAATATAAACAGAACAAATCCTGGACTGACAGCAAAACATGATTTACTATGCAAACAACACGTTTGAACGTCTGAACATCTGAGCATGTTTAAAGATTAATTATCTAGGCAGTTAAAATTAGATATGTAACTGAAAATATAGAAAAAATGTGAATTTATTGTTTACTAGCTGTGTACAAAAAAAAAGTAGCTTAGTCCGTCTCCGACCCTAAGTTATATCTATGCAAAAATTCAGCTCGATCCGTTCATTCGTTTAGCCGTGATAACGCGACAAACACCCGGACAGATAGACGAAAGACAGAGTTACTTTAGAATTTCTAATATTAGTTAGGATAACATCATTTTGTTTTGATACTTAAAATAGGCAATGTCTTACCTTGGAGCTAACCAGGAGCTTACGCAATGATGCTTTGAGCCAAGCCCCTAATTCTAAATGGCCCTTGAATTGGTAGCGTTGCCATACATAGGTAGCATTCGAACTAAATTTAAAAATTCAATACACGTCATCTATATAAAGCCCGATGTATATATAAGACTGACATCACCCTAAAGGCCCTTCAAACTACGCCATAATTTATCGCATTACAGTTTGCCCACATCGAAACTGCCTCGCGCCACGATATTCCTAAAACAAGATATTATACACGATGCCTGCGTATATTTTTAAGGACACGTTCATACTACGATACGCTGTGATAAGGTGCATCGATATGAGTGCTTTCGCGTTGACGACATAGATAATTTGAATTGGCTCGATCAAAGTTCATTGTGCTGAAAAAATACACGAATACATGGGTGCAACCCTTCCACCGTTCTCTCGACTGTAGGACTTTATGATCATAACGAAATTCAAATTCTGAAATCGTCGTAACTTCAGTACCTATTTACAAGATGGAACTAAAGAAGAAACTAAAGTTTGTTTAGTTCACATATCAAATACAAATCCACACAATCGAAATTTTGTATTTGCCCCTGGCAGAAAAATCGCAATCTCATCATTGCCCGCACACTATTTCATTGTTGTATCTACAATGACAATTTGTACCTTGCTTAAATACCTACCTGGGGCGCTAGTCTCGACTTTTCGCTAACGAAAAAACGCAAACATAGCGTCGAATTTTGCGAAAATTCAACGCTATGTTTTCATTTTTTCGTTAGCAATTCGTGTTCAAAGTCGAATTTTTGCGGCATAGCGACCGAATTCGGTCGCAAAGTGCTGTAGCGAAAAGTCGAGACTAGCGCCCCTGAAACGGTAGGTTGGCAACCTGATAAACTTCGAAACACTGATAAAGTATTGCATCAGGTCAACATAGTATATACCTTGCTATTCATATAATTTCATTAATAAGGAAAACAAAGAAACAAATCAATGAGGTCAACGTTGGTCTAGATCTGGGTCATGTACAGAGGCCTTCAGCATCATTCATCAAATTTTGTATGGCGCACTTGAGGTGTGACGTCATTCCTCAATATACAATACAATTTAACAAGGGCAGCTCGTACCAGAGCGTCTATTCCCAGTTGCCACCAGTAGTGGCGAAGCTATCTCAGTAGTACAAGAATAGTACGTAGCTTACCTGCCATCACAGGCAGGATAGCTACGTACTGACTCACACAGAAAAATGTACGAAGTTATCGTTGTAAGTGTAGCTCGAAATTATACGCATACTAGATGTGCCCCGCGGTTTCACCCGCTATTCTTCAGAAACCGAATATTTTTCCGGTATAAAAAGTGTGTGTTATATGTTAATATGTGCCTATGTGTTAATCCAGGGCGTAAGCTACCTCCATACCAAATTTCATTCAAATCCTTTCAGCCGTTGCAGAGTTGAACAGGAACATACACACTTACGCTTCCACACAAACTTTCGCATCACTATTAGTGTGGTTTTAGCTCGAAATTAAAATGCTTATAATTTCCATAAAAATATTGTATGCGTTATAAATGTTTTTTTTTTAAATCATTTATATGGCCAGCTTTTTCACGAGATAATAAAAAATAATTGTTCAGCTAGCCTATTGTGACAACGTGTTTTGTCAACAGATTTTAATATTTCTATTGATTAACATGAATCACAAGTGATTGAGTATATAAATAACACAATTGAAGTGATTGGAAAGGATTATTTTTTGTTTTATATGTATATTTCTAATCCATGCAATACATAAAAGATATCGTGTCAGATCATCTGTCAGATAAGACGTCATCAAAATGTCGACCTTGTAGAAGTTATCATTCCTACTAATATTATAAATACGAAAATCTGTGGGCTTATCCCGCAACTCTGAAAGCGATAGCGATAGTGATAGTTTTATTTCAGATATATAGTATATATATATATATACTTATATTGTTTATAAACATATTATATAGTTTATTTTTTTTATAGTACCTATACAGGGCTATAAGGAAAGGGTATGCTAAGCCGCCGAAAAGGGCTCATAGTACTCGTCATTACGAACAACTTTTACTATGGGACCAAACCTGAAATAGAGAAAAAAATATCAGCTGTTCCATAGAAAAATGTCAATGACACTCGACAAAATGTATGGAACAGCTGATTTTTTTTCTGTTCCTAATCATGGGTACTATGAGCCCCTTTCGGCTTAGCATACCCATTCCTTATAACCCTGTATATACACATAATAATACGATTTGTTTCTACCTACTTAAGTAATATGTTTAGACCTTTTATTGGCTGTACTATATGTTTGTTTGGCTGGACCGCGCATAGTGCGACTAAGTTGGTACGAGCGGGATGGCATGCTCTCGCAATCGGAACACGAACGTTTCAAAGTTAGAGGATTAAAAAAAAAAAATATAAATAGAAGATAAACCCGCTGTTTGTTTGTTTGTTTCTCTTTCAAGTAGCAACAGAGAAAAGGTTCGATCAAATTTATTGCTTGGATGTTGTTTAATGGTCGGAGAGTGACAGGCTACTTTTTATCCCGAGAAAACGGTTACTAGAGAAGTGAAACCGGGTGGCGCAGCTAGTTATATTTAAAATGAAGTTATCATTGTGAATATACGATACAAAGTACTGTAAAGCGTGATGCAGCTCTCTCTTTCTATTCTATTGTTTTAGTAAATACTAGCTTTCTCGCACGGGTTCGCTAGCATAGGCTACAGTCATTTCAAAACTCCACCCATTTCACCTCTTCAGGGGTTGATTTTCGAAAAATCCTGAGACATGCCTTTCTTTATTTTTTATACTTAGTATACGAAACTAGTTTCATTGGTTTGGCGTGAAAAAATATTTGATTTCCATACAAACCCCCGAATACTGAAACGTTTCTTAACTTTGACGACATATTAAGTCTATTGCTGTCTTTGTGATTTGCTTAGTGCCAGACAAGGGCAGTATTAGAATTAATCTGTTGTCAAAGTTAACAAACGTTTCAGTATTCGGAGGTTACATTGGGAGTCCATTTTACCCCTTTAGAGGTGGAATTTCGCAAAATGCGTTCTTACTGTTCGCCTTGACCGTTTGAAGAGTATTGCTTCAAAAAATTTAGTATTAATTTTGTTAGTAAATTTTCAGGGACTCAATCAGGTGGTACCACTATATCCTGATGGCACCTATCTTCTTCCTATACATGCGGTCTGCCCAACAAGTCAGTATTAAATACCCTTTTGATTCACACATCACACTAATATTATAAATGCGAAAGTTTGTGTGTAAGTAAGTATTTAAGTAGGTAAGTATGTAAATGTGTTTGTTCCCGTTCAACTCTGTAATGGCTGGACGGATTTCAGCCAATTTCATCCAAATCCGTTCAGCCGTTACAGGGTTGAACGGGAACAAACACACACACAAACTTTCGAATTTATAATATTAGTGTTATCTATTACATTAGTAATAGTCGAGAGTGTCACTGGGAATAGTGATTCCCTTTGACACACATGGCGGTGTCTTTTTGGCGGTGCCACGGGGGACGGATGAATCAGGGGAGTCGGAGTCGGGTTCTTACTACTCTGTGTTAATACAGATACAGATTAATACAGATAATTACATCAAAAAGTAAATTGTTTGTTTACAATTTCTTTTTGTGCCAAGTGCGAGTTTTTCCAATTTCGTTCGATCTATTTGATCACATTAACTACGATTTATATGATGTACTATCTGCGCCCCGCGGTTTTACCCGCTATCCTACAGGAACGGTTAAATTTTTCAGGATAAAAAGTAGCCTATGTGTTATTCCAGGGAATAAGCTACCTCCATACCAAATTTCATTCAAATCCTTTCAGCCGGTACAGAGTTGGACGGGAACAAACACACTTACGTACTTAAACACAAACTTTCGCATTTATAATATTAGTGTGACTAGCAGTGCCATCTAGATGGTGCTGCTCTTATTCCATACAAATCATAGTTAAAGTTAACGCGATCTAATAGGTAAACTCAATTGTAAAAACTCGCACTCTAGCTGTCATGCAGGGCTAGCACGACAAAATCTTCTCTACCCGTCATGTCGTGAAAAATAAGACAAACGTATACATACAATCGTAGCCGTATCCCGTTCTTGTATAACAAACGATTTTGTCGCGGTGCGCATGCTAGCCCCCACTGGCTGGCTAGCTTTGGGTGCTAGCTAGCCACAGATCACACCCTATATTCCGCATTCAGCACACTCGAAGCGCACCACACATCAGTATAAATACACTTATAAGAATTTACTCTGATTGGTTGTTTGTTAGGCGCCAGTAGGCGTAACCTTGATATAGCCAAAGAGAACGCTTGGTCGCACTCTCCGCGACTCGCGCCTTCCTCAAACTTTGGTGACTTTTTGTATAGGAACAACGAATTTCGTAATGCGGTATCTAGTGTGATCTGTGTAACTAGCCAACCGATCACTAAGAAAGTACCCTGCTACGGCTTCCTTACGATGTTTTCCTAACCTTGTCTAACCTAAGGCTGCATCCGATCTGACTGCGCCAACCATTGAGCTGTCATCGCTACTAACAACTAAATGTAATGTTATGTAACATCATTCCAGGGATCGGAGACGGTAGTGTTCTGCGCCACAGACTACAGCATCGAGGGTAAGACGGGCAAGTTCTACCGGGACTGCGTCGAGTATACCTCCAAGTACAACTTCGATAAGGAAGTCGAGACCAAACTTTGGGAGGTGAGCTGAACACACGCACATCGTCATAAAGATAATAACCACTCGCCGACACTTGCGCCATTTTTTATTCAACTGAGTGACGAGCCGAGATTGTCGCTCGCCTGATGGTAAACGTAACGCTTGCCTGATGGTAAACGTAACGCTTGCCGATAACAGTTCTATGCCATTTATAATTTTGAACTTCGACAGTTCAAAAAATGGCTGCGCTTAATATTTAGCGGATATTTTAAACTATACTTGACGATCACAAAAACGAACGTCATCTTTAAAAATTATGCTTCTGCAATCTATATATATATAAATGAACCCCTATAACTTGAAAAAGGATGGACCGATGATGATTTATTTTTTGTTGTGTTTGTAATGTGAGGACAAGGTTTTCATGAACAGCTTAGCGAGGCTGAAGGCCGAGCTTCGCAGGCAATAGCTAGTTTTATCATAAAATTTGGTAAATTCACTAAATCTCTATCGCACGCGCGGGGAACGAAGCGACTGCAATACAATTTTCAAATGCATACTGCGCCAAAACCTCGCGTATTCGTTTTCCAAAAATATATCACGTCGCGGAATTTATGTTGCGCATTTAAGTAATTTTAAAGATTGCGTAGTCTTGCTACGTAGTTTGTTCCCGCATGGGATCACTTCATTGTTCGTCTGTCTGTCTGTCAAGACTCTTTTTCACATGAACGCGTAGAGGTATTAAGTTGAAATTAAAATCAAATACTGTACGGTCCCTTGGAGCTGTAAAAAAATCAATGTTCTAAAGAAGCAGTGGCGTAGCTTGCCATAGAAGGGCCCCGTATCAAAATTTGTTGAGGGGCCAAATGAAGGGTAACTATTTTTCAAAGAAACAACGTCGGGGCCCCTGTAGCCCGGGGGCCCCGTATCATTGATACGGCTGATACGGCGGTAGCTACGCCCCTGTAAAGAAGTCAACGCAATAAAAAGATACGGCAATTTATGCCACATACTTTGACACTCGCTAGTAAATCAAAACCTATAGGGTAATTCCCGTTGACCTAGAATCGTGAAATATGACAACAAGCGAGGTCTTACAGCACAAGAACATGAATTAATCTGAAAGTCATTAAATTGTAGTTACATGATAAAAAAATATTTTTTTTTTCGTTTACTCCATAATCGGAGAAATTACCGTGACGTAATCGTATATGATGTATGGGAGATATTTTTGTCTACTACAAAGTTAGTTTGTACGGAAGCCTCGGTGCGCGAGTCAGACACGCACTTGACCGGTTTTTATTTCTTCAAATGTATGGTTATACTAGCTGCGCCCCGCGGTTTCGCCCGCTATTCTACAGAAACCGAATATTTTCCGGGATAAAAAGTGAAAAAAAAAGCCTATGTATGTATTAATCCAGGGTGTAAGCTACCTCCATACCGAATTTCATTCAAATCCGTTCATCCGTTACAGAGTTGAACGGGAACTAACACACTTGTGTAGTGGTTGTTTAGTGGTAGGGCTCTCTTGCAGAGTCCGCATGGGGAAGTACCACACCTTTGCCAGTTATTCAACCGCCAAGCAGTAGTGTGCCAGCATTACTGTGTTCCGGATTGAAGGGCAATGTTTCCAGCGTAATTACTGGGCATACAGAGATTTAACATCTCAGGGTGACGAGCGCAGTGCATTGCCGCGCATAGTTTTGAACTGTTGAAAGTCAAAATTCTGGGTGGTACTGAACTGTTATGGGCAAGCGTGACGCTTAATGTGAGCGACTTGCTCGTCTAGTCACCGAGTAACATAAAAAAAAAATATACTTACATACTTACAAACTTTCGCATTTATACTATTAGTGTGATTATTCCAGGTAAGCCAGGACCTGGTGAAGGCGAGGAAGCCGCTCTGATTGCAGTGTCGGTCGCTGCTCACTCGAATAACAGAGGGACGGCCTTACCACTTTTGAACAAACAATTACATAAACAAGTGTTACTGAACTATTGAACGTTGTGGAGTGATTTACATAGTATGTGTTAATTAGCTGTTATATCCGAGCCGCGGTAGGAAACATTCTCACACCTGCTGTAACATTGCAAAAAGTTTACTGTCAATTCTGATCTTTTATGAGTTTCTTTGTTTAACGTTAGTGTAAAGGTACTATTCCGAAGCGAGCTGCCAACTGCAACTGCCGACAGCACTTGCAACGACTGCATGCAGTTGGCCGAAGCTGCTTGATTGGTTTGTATGTCATCATCATTTTCAGCCGTAATCGCCCACTGCTGAGCATAGGCCTCTCTTCTTGTACGCCACTCATCCCGGTCCTGTGCCAATCTTGTCCAGGTTCGACCCGCGATTTTCACATGTATGTATATCTGTTTGTATGTATATCTATTAAATTACTTCCCGAGGCCGCAACAGCAGCACGTGGAGACGGCGGCCGGGAATGCATGCAGTCGCTGCACGTGCTCTCGGCAATTGCAGTTGGCAGCTCGGTTCGGAATAGTACCTTAAATCTGATAGCCGATATCATCTGATATACTGCAGTGTTTTTTTTTTCTCCAACATGCTCGTCGTTTGACCACTGGTCGAAGATGAAACACAAAGCCACACAAATGGAAATTAGCTCTAAAGTTAGGCTGCCGGAAGACCGTAGATGTTTGCCGACGGATTTTCAAAACTTGAGGGTTCAACCACCATTTATTGTGTCCTCACGATTTTTTCCATCACCGGCAGCTTAAAGCTCATTGTTGGGATTTCAACCTTCGCCCTCAGGCGTGCGATCCGAACTCCTTAACCAATGAGCTATCATCGCTATAATTACAAGTATATTTAAAGAAAATATTTTCATTCAGCGCTTTACTATGTGTTTTCAATTCAATTCAATAGTTTTATTCCAGGCAACTTAAGCCTACCTAACTAAAATATATATTAATATAATTGATGATATTTTCATTCAGCGCTTTACTATGTGTTTTCAATTCAATTCAATAGTTTTATTCCAGGCAACTTAAGCCTACCTAACTAAAATATATATTAATATAATTGATGAACGAAATATTAGACTATTATAAATTATATATCAATACTAATAGTACTAATATCTAGCACGTCTGTCATCATCGATGTGCTGAAATTTGGCGGCACTCCCCGTATCGCCGGGTTCGCTTCACCGTCCTCGGTATCTCCGGTACTTCACTCCTGTGGGCCAAAAATCCTCTTTTGTGATGACTTCCAGGATGTTATTGGGAACTCGCCAAGTGGACACCATAACTTGACTCTTATGTTTGTATTTTTGTGTATGTGTCAGATCGTTTCTTAGCGCGACTCGGGTATGTTTAACGTAGAAGCAATATAAATGCACCAATCGTGAATAATTTAGTTACTTGTAAGCTATTCATTAAGATGAGTAATACTTTCGTTCTATTACAGAGCGACCAAATTATATGCAACTGTTTAACGTAATTTAGCCTTGTTTACATGTTTAGTTCTACAAAAATTACCTAGATGGCGCTGTACGGTTTTAACTAACTAAATCGTTTCAAGGCAGAGTGTAAATCTTGTTCTGGAATACGTTGGTGGCGCCATCCCTTAAATCGGCAGTTTTGGTCTTACTGTTAATACTACATGGGCAGCTAAGTCTGTAAATAGTCTACAATCCAATTCTCGTACATTTGAGAAAAACCGATGTTTACACTTTATTAATGATATCCGTGGTAGGATATATCAAGGTTGAAAAGTGGTAAGACGTTTTCGTCGATAATTTTCAGGTAGATGGTGCCTTAGTTTGGTAAAATTAGGGGTAGATTTTTAGTTGAGTTAAAGGTGTTGTGTGTGATTGTGGTAAATGCGAGGGCCGCCGCAGACGACGAGTCGCGGGAGCGCTGTCCTTTTCTCGAGGTACCTTTTTGAGTGACTCTGTAAAAGAGATATCTTTGGCGCGCGCTAGTCACAAAACCAGATAATTGCTAATTACATCTAAATCAGAAAATCAATCGAAATTCTGTTCCACGCAAATCAAGATATTGTTATTACCTCACTTTTAGTGCAATAATCTCTTGAATATACACAAGGGGTTCAGAGCGCCAGCGAAAAATGTGTGTAAATCGAGGTATCTTCAATGATTTATTTTATCGTTTAAATGTCGTGTAACCATTTTCCCATCTTGCAATATTAGATGACAGAACCAAAAAAAACATATATCCCAAAATAAGATTTTTAACGAAGGGGCGCGCGCCTAAAGAGAAAAATCACATTTTCATTAAAGTAGGCCGCTAATTGTCTCGTGTTTGATGCGCCTTACCCATATCTCAAAGAAGACTAACTAACTATGTAATATAGCGACTCTCCCCTCTCCAATATATCGTCGCCGCGCAGCTCCGCACTACTCTCGACACCAGTGTTGTTGTCCATACGGTAATTGCCGTATTATACGGCTTTTAGGCACGCTGCGCTTCAAATATACGGCATACGGCAGCAATTCCAAAGCCATATAATATTTGTATGAAATATACGGCAATCCACGAAAGAGTTATCAAAAACTGCCGTTACCAATTTTTCGCGTAACGTAACGCACCGAGTACCCGGAATTCACCGGAAACACTCTATGAATACGACAAAATTGAGATGTTGGACTAATAAGTTGTTTGTATTTATATCGTTTCACTGAGCTTAGAGCAGTGGGCTCACAGGAACTCTGAAAGCGATAGCGAGAGTTGCGCGAGCGGGACCGCGCATTGTGCGACTAAGTTGGTACGAGCGAGATGGCATGCTCTCGCAAACAGAATCACGAACGTTTCAAAGTTAGAGGATAACCCCGCAGGTGCTACGATTAATGAGCGGTGATACATTGATCAGAAAAATTAGAAAATCAAAGGGTGAAAATGTCGATGATGGAGAAGATAAGAGAAGTAGAAATACCATTTCCAAGTGAAAATGAGACATAACTTTTAACCACAATTCAAAATCTAGATGGAGACCAGTAAAAAAAGCTAAGAACCATAATCTGGTATACAAATTAATGAAAATGTAGAACATACGGTAATTTTTTTAATTTTTGTCCCAAATACGGCAATTTTGATGTCTAGATACGGCAGCCCCAAAATCGACTTGGAACAACACTGCTAGACACTTCCTTACTCGGCGCCAGCGTCACTGTTGCTAACACTCGCCGCGTAAACCGACTGCGCGTTCTACCCGCCCCGCCCCGCGCCGCCTCCTCGCGCGCCTGCACTAGCTCCACTTAAAAACGTACTTACATGCCTTAGCAATTTGAAATTATGAGTTTGTATCGAGTATCTGAGTAGTGCCCATGTGTGCCATTTAGTCCTGGTTGACTCGTCGCGGCGCGTCGGCTATGGTCGCCCTTATTTTTCGATATATTTTCGCATGCTAATGTAGCATTCTAGAATGTATGTACTTACAGTCTGTATTGGGCGGAAAAATTGGAATACCTTGGCAAGGATTTTATTATGCTCAAATTAGAATCTTATTTATAGACGTCAATTTGGTTGCACGATTTTTTAAAACTTATTTTGATAACACCAAAAATGATACTTATAAACTTTGGCGATTTGAACACATAATGAACCAAAACAAAAAAAAAAAGGTTTTTTTGAACCAAAATGTTGCCATCCTTTTCTCACGATGGTGCAAATAACTTTAGTGCTTTCAAATTAGCTAAGAATTTTAAGAGTCGACGTTATTACAAGTTATAGAAAAAATTGTGGGCTTATATCTTACCTTTATTAGAAACTAGCTACGTACAGTGATGGTTAACGGAAAATGTGTAATACAAATGAGGGGTGTTTTTGAACGCGAACATTTGTTAGGTATATGTATTTCAGATGTCAGATGTATTTAAATCACATAAGTAATGTGGTAGAATCATAATAATGGTTGCATAATTAATCAATTTTTTTAAAGATGTGTTGACTCTACTGTATTATTTTTAAGTGCGGACACCAAGACATATTGATTACACTGGTTTATTACACATTACAATGACGTAACGTGTGAAGTTAAATAAGGGCCAGGTCACACGATTACGCTGTGCCTTATCGATATGGCGATAAGGCGGACTGTTTTGTGTAGCATACCATGAGTTGTGCTACTTTTTGTTTTGCAACGCATCATCGTGTGACAGCTTTAAATCAAGTATACTATGAATTTTTCACGTGCAATTTTTTATTTTTCTCCTGGTGACGCACTTATTATTCGAATAGGAAGGTAACCTATGTATACTCGTTCCATGTTTTATATACTCATGTGTAGACTAGTTTCCAAAGACTATGTGATTTTCTATCGTATATTTATTATTATACTGTTCAATGGGAATATTTTTGTTTCATTTTTTTAACTAGTTGCTCGCGCCGAACTGAGACCTCGCGACCCCTATATCTTCACAACCCCTGGACTGACCCTTTGAAGTAACGAGATTACATAATCAGGTGCAAAAAATACTGCAGATAGAAAATAAAACTGAAATTACGTTTAATCGAATAAAATTTCGAAAATCTGTCTTAGTTACAAAAAAAAAAAACGCAAAATGACCCCCTGAAAAACCCTTCTGAAATCTGAATATTCAGCGGTAACTACAAATTTTCTTTTACAAATTAAAGATCCAGGCTAGTGGTTTATACGGCGAACCAGGTAGTTTTTTTATTTGGTTTCTATATTTCCGATAATCGGCAAAAAAGCAATGAAAAACTACAATTTACCGTTTTCTGATCAAGTATGATATGCGATTTTCAACTTTAAACCTTAGAATTTTGAGCGGGACAGTACTCATTACAAATCACGATCAGTCCTCGCCTTAAAATGGAAGCCGAAGTGTGTCTAATAATGTTGTCTAACCTCTGGAGACGGTCCGTATGTTTCCAGAGTTGACAACATCTGACAAGGTACGTAAATTTTGCTACAAAAAGGCAGAAGCGAATAATTGTGAATGCCATGTGAGTATTAATTTTGGCTAAGCGGTCTAAACATTGGAGAAATTTTTTGAATTTTTTCTTCTATAAAGAAAATATTCGTCCAGAATAGGAGAATAGTTGGTTACTATTTTTTTTTCAGGGGCCAAAAAATTTAATTTTTGAATTACCAATTCTTTTTCGGGATATGAATCTGAAATAAAAAGTTCACATTTTGAAAAATTTTGATCTAGGCCAAATGTCTGAAATTCCGATATCAAAAGGGAGAGGTCGTCAAGTAGTGTATTTGCATCACCACCCAAAGTCCCATCATCCAAATACCAAACATTAAGTTTTGATTGTAGGCGTTGGATGATGGGATGAATGGCGAGGCTGAAGACGGCAGGACCAAGAGGGTCTCCTTTCTGACAACCCGCAGCGGAAGTAATTTCGTTGCCATGATATGTTAATTTGGAAGTGGATCCATAGCATTGCCAAAGAAAACTGTATAAATTTGGAATTTTATCTTTTACTTGCGTTAGTAAGAAGAGACTTGCGTCTACCGAGTTAAAAGCATTCTTGACGTCCACCTTCAGCAGCAGAACGAACGAACAGAACGATAGGCTACGTATAGACTATACGTAGCCTATCGTTGTGCAAAATTTCGTGCATGTAACGTTTTTTTTGACATTAAAATAAACCCAACAAATAATTACATTGTGAAAATTAATTGTGATAGTGGCGCCTTCGCCTTCAATGGTATCGTTCAAGGTTTGTTCTAAATAGCATAAAGGCGTGTTTACTCGACACTATAACTTTCTTGCGGTGCCTCGCACTGGTGTTAAATAAATACAAGGTGATAGTAAGGAATTTGAATATTGTTGTCTAGTAAATAGTGTTCACACTTGGTATTTATTTTAAAAACACAAATTTGAAAAAACGCGCTTTTCGCAAATATATCAAAAGCGGCTGGACACACAAATTTTACATTACCTTAAAATCCTGAAATTCGACAGTTTTCCGCTAGGAGTAGGTATGCACGCGGCAGAGAAAGTTTTGGCGTCCGCGTCGTGTCTGAGATTTAAGGGACGTCGTCTCAGAAAAAAATAAGTTTTTTATGGCATTTTTATAAATACTGTGTGTACATAATTCGAAGTTTGAAATCGTGCATTTACAAATTTTGTTTCAGTGTTCAATAAGACTTACAAATAATTTCATTGACACACATATTTGCGATAGTGGCGCCGTTGCTATCAATGGGCGAGCTTCGCTTCGTTCAAGGTTAGTTGTAAATACCTTACGGGACTCGCTGGAAGTAAGAAAACAAAACTTTGTTGACATTTTTATTCTGTAATAATGTTAATTACAATCTTTCAAGGTCCTGCCCACTTTAAAACTATAACTAAATATCAACAGTGCCGTAAATGTATGTACATATATAAATTACTGTCGATTCGTCATAGATGACAAAAATAGGCTGTAAAATCACCTGACCCCCGAATACGGACACTTTTGTTTACTTTGTTTAATGTCATTTGCTTGGAATTAGACAAAGGCAGTATTAGAATTAATCTCGGGCCCCTCTTGCCCACAGGGCACTCTGGGCACATGCCCGGGGCCCCACGATCGATAGGGGGCCCCTTGTTTCTGCCAGATCATCAAACGATAACCGATATATAAATATTTTACTTTACATGAAATGTAAATCAAATCTTGACACTGGCACTACTCAACGTGTGGAGCCAAAATATAAGAGAGAGAAATTCCCCTGTATTTGTCTGTGGTCTGGTGTTAGAACCTTGCCTAACTACTTTCTTTGTCTATTATTACAAAATAGTGCAATATCCTAATGTGCCCACGGCCTCCAATAGGTTAAAGACGGCCCTGATTAATCTGTTGTCAAAGGTAACAAAGTTTCAGTATTCTGGGGTTAGACTGTAACGAAGAAATGGTGTGGTTCATCCCAGCTTAATACCAATCCTTGATTTAGGATGCATCTCCACCAGAGACGTGCGAGGTAAACCCATCCTTAAAGTCAAGTAAAGGATTACTTTATTTTCCTAGCTTGTATTTATCGTCGCACACATCTGATGGAACCCAAATTCGAAAAATTGCGATATTGTTAGTTCAATTAGATCCTTCAAAATCGACATCGTTTTGTACAAAAATATTAAAACTGGTGCATATGTCAGCAGTTGTCTTAAATTGAAAATTATTCTTGCTAGAAGTCGTGAAGGTACCAAGACGGAAGCGCTCGACTGCGCTTAGCCAACTTTATTTTATGTAATGAAAATATTGATCATAGCGGGGCTAGCATGGACACCGCGACAAAATCTTTTTGTTATGCGAGAACGGGACACGGCTACGATTATGTATACGTTTGTCTCATTTTTCAGGACATACAGAGTAGAGAAGATTTTGTCGCGGTGCGTGTGCTAGCACCGCAGGCCGAGCCTTCCACAACTTTTTGAACTCTATCTTCATTGAATAAACTTTAGATTGCCGTCGGCTGCCATCTCGGGTGAACCGTAATTTAACAATACGCGATCTCGCTCGCACAATCAACATTTGTGACTATATCAAATCACAGAGGGTGTTTTTTTTTAATGTGCTTGCAACATTATCTTCATTCACGTTTAGGTTAAATTTCCAAATCAGTTTAAGGATATTACACATTTCAATAACTGAGGTATAGAAAAAAACTATTAAAACTATAACATTATACTTTCTCAATGAAATTAATTAAATCTTGTATGGTTTAACGCATATTAAACGTTAAAACATTTATAAATTTCACCCTCACAAATTTTATACAATTAAAAAAATACGAGTGAGATAACGAAAATCGGTTTCCTGCTCTTAATAACATAAACTATTTTACAAAATACAAATTTGAAATATTTCTTAAACACCTACCCGTAACTAATGTCTTTTTAGAACTACGGTAACTAATACAGAAGCCAGGCACTTAGTGACGACGTTACTTCTAGAATAAAATATGAATATAGATATATCTGCATACATTTATATTAATCGAATAAGATCTACAAAGTACCAAACGCGAGACAAAATCGAGATTTTCAAGTATGAGTATGTATGGGGACGTTTGGTAGGGGGGCTGATCCTGACGGACATTCTTAGGTATAATTTGACTTTTGTGTTTTGTTTTGTTCGTGACATTACTTTTATTAAGATAATCTTGTTATTCCTTTAAGGGTTATTTATTATGTGTCAAGTTTTCGAAACAATAAATAACAAATAAGTATGAATAGTATTTTGGTATTATTTATTGGACGGCGCTACTTGAATACAAAGATCACACTAGATACCGCATTACGAGATTCGTTGCTCCTACAAAAAGTCGCCAAAGTTTGAGGAAGGCGCGGGTCGCGGGGATTGCGACCAAGCGTTCTCATTGGCTATCTCAAGGTTACGCCTACTCGCGCCTAACAATCAACTAATCAGAGTAATTTCTTATAAGTGTATTTAGACTGATGCGTGGTGCGCTTGGAGCGTCCTGAATACAGAATCTCGGGTGTGATCTGTGCTTGAATATGACAAGTAACTAAGGAGTTTTGGTGGGAACGTGAAGAAGTCGTGTCGCGTCATTGTATTACTATCCAAAACTTGTGTTTTTTTGTTATCCATTAAGTGCTCCTGATGGTGTACGAGTGTTGGTGAATAGTATAATGTTGTGAAACGTGACTCTTCGTTGTGTTTCCAAAACTCCATAGAAACCTCTATTAAAGTCTTCACCACTTTACTGGGGCACGACGTGGACTGTGACTTGTTTAATTGTGAAATATTTGACTTCACTTGAAGTATTAGAATACTTGGCGCTGGCTAAATAGACATTGTGTGGAGCCCTAGCGTAAAATTAATTTAAAATCAAAATACCCCAGCTACATGTATACGACCCTGCTATCATTTCGGTTGAGCCATCATTGTTAATTATTCCCACTTATGACAAGAAAAAAAAACACTGGCAGCTGATGTTTTTTTAAAACAAATTTAACACGTTAAATTCCGTAATACAATATAGTCTTTAAAAAAATACAATCACAACCAAAAACATTATTTAATTTAATAATATTAAAATTTATATAAATAGCCAGATTAAAGTGATACACAACTATATTAAAAAAAATCTTTAAAGACACGGCCACACCAAATCCAGTGGCATTCCATGTTGGGGCCAAGTACATTTTTACTAGTAATGCATGTAATTCTATGACCGACTGTATGCTTTAGGGTGGTTTATTTGTACAGGGTTATAAGGAAAGGTTATATTAAGCCGAAAGGAGCTCATAGTATTCATGATTGTGAACAACTTTGACTATGGAACTAACCCTGAAATTCCAACCCCCTGTTCCATACATTTTGTTGAGTGTCATTGACATTTTTCTATAGGAAAGCTGTTTTTCTTTCTTGATTTCAGGGTTAGTCCTATAGTAAAACCTGTTCATAATGATGAGTGCTATGAGCCCTTTTCGGCTTAGCATACCCTTTCCTTATAACCCTGTATATTGTTGAAGAGACTAGCAAGTCGCTCCCCTAAGCTGATGTTAAGCGTGACGCGTGCCACCCATAATTTTGAACTTCGACGGTTGAAAACCATGTCCGGCAATGCATTGTGCTTGGTCACCCTGAGATCTCCCTAGAACACTAAAATGTATGAAAAGTCAAGCACCCATAAAGCCACGTAACTATAATATAATTTTTAAACTACACTACAAATTATTTCAAAATTCTACATTAAAAGTGTTAAGAATCACAACAAACCTTATTTACATTTTAAATTAGGGCCGATTCTGTTATACGATTTTCAAAACTTATCTGATCACTCTACAATATACGAATCTCTTTTTAATTTCAAATTAAGAAAAAGACAATAATTTTAGAGCTGTTTCGAAGTAAATTTTTAAATAGTACTAGAATCAACGCAGATATTCACAAAATTTGGTTCTTATTATTGCACCTAGCTGTATAAATATACAACATAACTTTAGCAATAACTACGTACCTATTAGTACCTAAAAAATTCCCATCTGGAACGTAAATATTCTAGTCTACATAACATCAATATATATAATTAAATATAGCTGCAATAATTTATATATAATAAATCAGGGCCCGCAGCTTTATTGCGACGATCGTTAGGTTCAGCCGCCGACGCTGCGCTATCGTAAACCTTATCGCGCGACGATACGGTTCTCGCTCACGCAGCTTAAAAACGCCACGGTGCGGGCTCGGAGCACTTTATACCCCCGTTGGAGACAACAGCTTTACTTGCGCAAGAAATAGTACATCATATTTTCATTGTTTATAATAATAAATATAGTCTGCTTAGTAAGTAGGAGTGATTGTCTAAGAGCATTTGAAAACGTTTGGAGCGATCGCGGGCGAAGAGCGTTTGGCGCAAGTGTTTTTGTTTATAGTAATTATGCAAGTATCGTGTGTAACGGGTCTTTAGATTTTTCGTAAAGCCACGGCTACAACTGCCGTGGATCTGCGCGTAGTTGGCAACACTGGCGAGTTTCTGGCGCTGTGTAGAATAAGTGCTAATTCCATATGTCCTGTATCATTCTGTCACGGCATTATTGTGCAGCCAAGTGGTTAGCGCGTATTTTAACGTGCTAAAACTTTTTGATGCGTGGAATAAACAACCACTTAAGTTATAGCTTTCTGTTTCATTAGTAATGACGTTGCTGGCCACATCTGCGTGACATGCTTTTTGAAGTATTAATTACCGCGGTTATGTCGTAGTGATAAAGCCTGCCTCAAAGACCTCTCACTGTAGCCCGCGTTTGCGGCCTAGGTAGTGATCAGTTGACGCCCAATCGCCGGTCTCGATTTAACCGTTTCGGCCGCGGCGATTGGGCGTCTCGAGATTGCTGCCCTGGCCGCCTTAAAAGGCCGCGTCTGTGTGGGGATGTATGTACGACAAAGGCAAAATTGATATTTTCTATATATAATTATAGTACCTCGCTCTATATTATTGCATACCGTCTTCACCTGTAAGTATTGTGACATTAAGTTCTATTTTATTTGCGTACTTTTTTGACATTGTATTGGTATGCACAGTGTAAAACCTAAATAAATAAACGCATATTTAAACAATGATTTGAACCACAGAAGGACAGTCAATGATCAAAGCAAATAAATGCATACTTCTATACAATTCTATTGAACCATAATTTTCAGTACATACTATCAAATTATACGTGGAGAGGAATGACGGAGTTACCACCGTAATTACTGAAAATACTGACGGCAGAGCTATCCGTACAAAACTTTTACTTTCATAGATTGACCGACCGAGATTGAGAATCGTGTAAAATATCACTCTTCATTTTATATGTAAAAAGAGATATATCTGTTTCATTTAGAGTTATCTCTAATTTCGTTCAAAAGTATCGATACCGATATTGTAGAAGTTGCTGTTCATGTTAACATAGATGTAGACAAAATATTATATCAAATACCTATTTATGAATATACACCCATAGAGATTCATAGAGAAAAGTAAATGCTTAAAATAAGCAGCACCATGTATTCCCACTTTGTTATACAGCAGTGCAAGTGTTTATGACATCAGTGACTTGTGTCACAGTTCTTAGACTTCAATACGTAATTAAAAGTATGTATACTACATTTGTCACAAAAAAGAGATAGCGAATATAACATCTACAAGAGAAAAAGGGACACCGGAGTTTATCAGTCGTTCTCGAACCGTTTGACATTCCAACGTACGTCTCACAATCTTCACAGACTGAGATCGACTGAAGCAAAGTGAGAGCCGGCGCTCACTTTAAAGTCTTCAAAATTATCTTACTTGGGCCCGTCCATTCATTTACTTTGGCCGAAGGTTCTCCCAACGTCCGTTTTGTGCTAGTTTTTTTTGAAGACATATAGAAAACATGACGGCTATATCATCGCACTACAACAATGAAAAATAAAGATGGAATGCAATGTCGCGTGTTTTTTGCCAAAATAATAAATTATCAAGATGATTTTCCTCAAGTCATAAAATCTAACTACCCGAATTTAACAACCTCTTAAAAATATCTAGATAGTTCCTAATATCCTCAAGCATACATTTCTACATAGTATGAAATAGTCGCTTTCCGCGTCTGTCTGTCTGTATATCCGCTAACTCCTAAACCACGCAACGGATTTTGATGCGGTTTTCACCATTATTGTTATCACGGCAGGTTTATATAAATTTTTTTTAATTACACCCATCCCATGTGAAGGCGGCACGGGTCGCTAGTGAATTATAAGAACATAGTTGATCTATCTGCACTAAAATATCTTTATTTTAGTATTGTATTGGTGTCGTAATGTGACCAAAGCTTGCGTTTTTTTTTTAACTTACAGATACTTTGCTTGATTGTGATATCTCTAATATCTCCATAGCAATAACAAATACGCCCGTTCGTATTATCTGGTGATTAAAAAGCAATAAATCACATAATAATAAAATTATTGACGGATTTACATAATGTTCGCACACTACTGCTTGGCGTTTGAAACACGGGCTCTGCAGAAGAGCTCACACAACAAGTTACTAATAATAATTATTAATGAAAAAGCAGCTTGTCTTTCTGTCACCTTTTCATGGCTAAACGGCTGAACCTTGATAAAATTCGACGAGGAACTATTCGTCGAAGCCAATAAGAAATATAACTCACAGTGGCTAATCATCATCATTTTGATACGTCATTGAAACCACCAATCTGGTTACGTATTTAGTTAGACGAATATACTGATTTATAGTTAATTGATTTGTTAGGCTATAGTATACGTGGTAGTGTCAGAGTTCGGCGAATAGCAGCCACAGATTAAATGAACTTTTTTTTAGCCTTAACGGACAATCGTGAAGGTTCCACGCGTCGTCGGAACAACCTCCACTGCGGTTACCGCGTCGTCGTTTCACGGCTCGGTGAACCTCGAGCAGCACGTGGACCGTATGCTGGACGCCGAGTGGTTTCCGTGCAACGTGACCGCATCTGGGTGCTGGAACATGCCTAGTTCCTTCTCCGCGCGCAGGTCCACTTCTGCCCATCTGGAATTAAGGAACTATTCAATACATCAACTCGAAAAGTACTTACGAAGCTTGTAAAGGTTTTATGATTTCTCACAAATTCATTAAAAAAACTTTACACGAGCGTAAATTGGTTTTACAAACTCGTGATGATGGTTAGCCCTCGCGTACGTCTCGGGATTACATTCGTCTACTTCTACTCGTTTGTGAAAACCAACTTATTTTACATTACATTATCAGCCAGAAGACGTCCACTGCTGAACATAGGCCACCCCCTTAGACCGCCACACCGATCGACAATGTGCCACTTGCATCCACCGGTTGCCCACGACTTTCACAATGTCGTCGGTCCACCTAGTGGGAGGCCTGCCTACGCTTCGTCTTCCGGGTCGTGGTCGCCACTCAAGAACCTTTCTTCCCCATCGGTTATCGGTTCTTCGAGTGATGTGGCTGCTCATTGCCACTTCAACTTGCAAACTCGAGGGCTATATAGGTGACTTTGGTTCTTCGGCGAATATCGTCGTTTCGGATTTTATCGCGCAAAGAAACTCCGAGCATAGTTCTCTCCGTTGCCCGCTGTTAACGTATCAGAATGTACTATTTTACTGTCTACCTCATGTTTTATTGTCAAATCAAAGCTACCGACATAGCTCGGCAAGGTGAAGTTTAGTGTCCGTGGGCTTGTCACGTTTGTCGCACAACCGATAAACATTGAGTAGATGTGTTTTAGAATTACAATTACGTATCGGTTAAAGTGGCGTGAGTCGTCATTTTTATTTAAAATAGTCAGTTTTGTTTCTATCGTGTTTTATAATTGGAATTGAACGTTAGGTCGCCAACTAGCTTGATGGTAAGCGATGGACGGCCGAAAATAGAACATGTCTATCTAGAAGAAATCTATTCAAAAATATAAAACATATACCTATCAGAAAGACGCTGGATAAAGTGACGATATACAGAATAGTTGATGGTAGCGACTGAAAAAGTATTATTATTAATATTAAAATAAATAACCCGACTGCGTTATGTAGTATTACAGTAAATAAGACACTCCGGACCTAAAGATGAATGCGACGTTACCCCACTTGACCAAATCGGTCAAGCCGTTTAGGTTACAGGGAGGTTGGAAGGAAGGAACCCACAAATATGATGTAATAGCACTTGGTCCAATGCGCATATTGTCCAACTCACAGTTGGTAAACACGCATTTCGTCAAATACGCAGATAGTCCAATATTCATGGAAGATGTGCAGTCACACGCAAAAATACAAAACCATTCCAAGCTACAAATCAAATTATTATATTTCACATACCCAAAGATCAGGCTAAATGGCATGTGTTGGGAGAAGCATATACTGCTTAAGGCTTATGGCTCACTAGCTGCGCTCCGCGGTTGCACCCGCTATTCTACAGAAACCGAATATTTTTCCGAGATAAAAAGTATCCCATGTGTTAATCCAGAGTGTAAGCTACCATATTACATAGCAGATTTCATTCAAATCTGTTCAGCCGTTACAGAGTCTAACGGGAACAATAACAACGAACAATTTATAATATTAGTGTCATTGTGACGATTTTTATAGTTGTGTGGTGGTGTAGAATAAGATAAATATAGTCATAGTTGAGGTTCTAGGTCAGACAGCACTGACGTAATCATAGAAAAGATAAGGGGTGCCTTATTTTCCCGGTGGTGACGTAAGAACCGTCTGAACTGTGCGTCAGAGAGACAGAGAGGTCAATCTGAATGCAGAGGGACAATCTGAATGCTGGCACCACTTACACAACGCATCTGAATACGAACGCACACACGTGAAAGACTCCTATGCAGTTAAGGTTGCCTCCCGCTTCTAGTATGAACTTAGATAAAAAAAAAAAAAATTGTTTTTTTTTTTTAAATTAAATCAAGTGATATTTAACGAAAATTAAAATAAAAAAAACTTTACATAATATTTAAAAGGCGACCGATTTTGGATTAAAGTTTTTGGGAATCTTCAGATTAGCGCAGCGAGTGATCGACTCAACTGGCGCTTGACAAACATTTGCATCGTGCAAACAGAAGCTGGCGGGGGAGCACCTTTTCAAAACAAAACAGCTGAATCGATCTTGATGAAAATTGCCAAGAGAGTAGTATGCAACATAAGGACGGAGAGGAACTTTTTTTTTATTCGAAAATGCTCGATATGTAGTACAGCAGGCTGTCATCCATGAACATGTCAATATAAATTTTACTGCATTACTATCAGTACTCACGGGATATTTACCACGATTTTTATTTATTTTTAATAGTAAAGTAGTAAACCACCGCGAAAGTCTAAAACAATATTAATTTTCTTTAGCGCCGACGCCCGCTTAAATTACTGGACATAAAAGATTTGACCTCGTTAATGAACATTATGTCGCCTGGGGTCGTCGTAACGCCACCCGGGTAATCAAAGCAGCAAGTTAGGGCGTTCGTACACGAAGGCAATCAACAATGTATAGAATTCTAGGCAGGGCGGTACGGCTCTAGTAGCGCCGCCGCGCCGGTCGGTCATACTTCGCGTGCGTTGGATGTTCTTAGACAAACCAAACTGAACGTAATTAATACTTTATCTATCTATCGTTCTCAAAATCTATCGTCGAGCGTCGTCGATCGTCGCACACTGGAACCTCGACATACAAGGTTGTGCTCGAAATGCAAACATAAAATATGTCTAATTTTCTTTATCTTTGCTGCAGTGTAACTACGTTATGACAACGTAAATGATAACTAACCACTCCCAGGAGGGCTAGCATCCGCACCGCGACAAAATCTTTTTTATTATGCAAGAACAGTAACACGGCTACGATTATGTATACGTTTGTCTCATTTTTCACGACATGAAGAGCAGAGAAGATTTTGTCGCGGTGCGCATGCTAGCCCTGCAGGATACATTTATAGGCATAGTTCATATTTAAAAACACTTCGTTTTGAAAATCCTTATAGACGCAGCAACGTTTGCTGTACTAGCGCACGAACAAGCGTGGGGTCGCGCGCCGCGCCGAGTTGCGACGCCTTGTGTACGAACGATCTTACAGTTTCGGATAAGTAACTGGTGTTCAAATTGTGTTCGGAGTTTGAATCATAACAAGGCAGATGCAGGCGTCAATTTTAAGGGGAACTACCAATTAAAAACGGGAGTTCTCATTAATGAACTAAAAATAGAACGTCCTCGTTTAGAACACCCGGTACTTTTTATCCTAATACTAACTAATATTATAAATGCGAATGTAGCTCTGTCTCTCTCTTTCCGGGTGTTTGTCGCGTTATCGCGGATAAACGACTGAACGGATCTAGCTGTGTTTTTGCACAGATATACCTTAAGGGTAGGAGACAGACATGTCTACTTTTTTTATTGGTTTACGCGAAAGATGTCGCGGGTAACACCTAGTCTCAAAATAAAAGGGGAAATACTTTGAACATTGAGGACTAAACTGCGTTCGCGGTTTCCCCGTCAACGTCAAGGTTTAGTCTATTCAATTCGGTATACAATGGAATTGTATTGACAAAACGAATCTACTGGCTAGTATGCCAAACTAGTGTTGTTGTGTTGGAAAATGATGAATTGTTTCGGCTTGTATG
The DNA here is from genome assembly GCA_947579745.1 of Apocheima hispidaria. NCBI lineage: Eukaryota > Metazoa > Arthropoda > Insecta > Lepidoptera > Geometridae > Apocheima > Apocheima hispidaria. Next base: position 14,467,816 of record OX388146.1, read on the forward strand.
TCCATCGGAGGTATGCGGAAAACTACCAAAGTTATATCCGTAAAACGACCAGTGAACTTGTAGTCTAACCCCCGAATACTGAAACGTTTGTTAACTTTGACGACAGATTAAGTCTGTTGCTGCCTTTGTCATTTGCTTAGTGCCAGACAAAGGCAGCATTAGAATTAATCTGTTGTCAAACTTAACAATCATTTCAGTATTCGGGGGTAAATCTATTGCTTGTAATACGGCAGTTGCTTAGAAAAACAATTGTAACAGGGAGGCGAAAGTGTAATTTTAAATTTTTATCGATCTATTTATTTTCTCATTTTTTATCTATTTATTTATTTTTATCGATTTTTATGCCGGCTGTCACCAGCTGTATACAGGATATATCTAAAGTCAAAGTCCAGCGGGCAACATTCAGACGACCTGTATCGTATAATTATTATTATATCAAACTGTTTCAGGATCACCATTTATACAGGACTAGCTGTTACCTGTACTTCGTTCGTGTGGACGTAAAAAAAACCGTCCTATTTCCGTCTCCGACCCTTAAGCTATACCTATGTAAAATTTCAGCTTGATCCGGTCAGCCGTTTAGCCGTGATAAGGCGACAAACACCCAGACTTATAACATTAGTTAGGATGTCCGAGTATTGCCGGCTGAAGATTGAGTTTTTTGAATACCCGTCTCGAGCAGTCGTTTAAGGATGTCATTGTTATCGTTCTTCGTCGATGTCTCTATGTGACTATTTTGTCTTCAGTTCACTATTTAATTTGATCGTGTAACATCTAACTTTTCTGTAAAGGTTGCTGTAACATTACCTCTGTACTGCCATAGAGAACGCCTCGATGACGTTGTTATCGTTCTTCGCCGACGTTTCTATGTAGGTGGCTATCTTGTTGTCTTCGCACCACTGCTTCAGTTGATCGTGTGTCACCTCTCTGTCTTTTGACGATACGTCCGACTGAAAAGGAAAGACCTTTATTATGTTTCACTACTAACTAGCAGCTTCACTTGAAGGTGGAACTCCGATGTTGGGTCGTCGCTACTATTACGCATAGGCATGTGAATATCCACTGTTACGGTATATTTTCGATGCAGGTCGGAGACGTTACAGCGCGACTCGGATCGAGTTACTCGCGCATGAATTTTCTAACTTATTGTCAGATAATGAGGGTGGATAGTCGGTTGGGGCGATTTTGCAGCCTGCTCCCACTAGCCAGTTTCATTAGTGTTCGTTTGATCGATGACGATAAAAACAACAAGGTCATTTTAAAAAGAGCTAATCAATTTAAAAATAGTAGTCATAATGACGCAGATATTTTTTTATGTATGTAGTCATTTGAGTAGTAGAGTCATGAAATAGTAGCCACTGAAGTGGATCTGTTTGTGATTTGAACTGTGGTTTATGACCTAATAGGCTTTATTATAATAGTTACCTATGTATTTTACATGGAAAACAGCCGATTTGATATTTGTTTTAATGCTACCGTGTACCATGAGCAAGGCGCTAGCGTGATGGTCAGTGTCACGTTTACCCATAACAAGTCCGGGCCACCCAGAATATTGAACTTCAACAGTTTAAAATCCAGCGCAGCAATTCACTGATGAAACTTGGTACGTATACAGGTTCTACGATTTCATAGTTTTTTTTTTTGTCGTAGGCGATTTTTGTTTGGATAGGAATTTCCATTAAAAAGGTGGAGTTTGCTGTGGCACCATTTACCGGCCCATTTTGATAATATTTTGGCAGAAACTTTCGGTACCTACTCGATTGAAAACAAGAGCAAAATCGGTCAAGAGGTTGTCAAGATATTTCAAGGTCAAGGTCGTTGGTTCAGTGTCCCGAACTGAAATCCAATCATAATCGCCGACGACATTTTTTTAAATTAAATTGTTGAAATGAGGTTGTAAAAAAAAATTGTGCTCGCAAGGTCTACAGTTCGCAGAACTACTAGTGTAGTCCTGCGATACTAGATGGCGCTGCAGTCGAAATAACACGCGGTAGCGTTTCGTTTCTCAGATTCCCGTCAATTGATGAACGCGTTTTTTATTTGATGTTAAATTTCGAATTACATGCTCTGTAATTTCACTGGAGTTTTTGAAGTTCTAAACCGATTTATCGGTAAGGACGTATTAACTTTAATAAATTATTATTGCAAGGTTGATGTTAGTAAAAGAAATGAAGTACTTGTACGTCATTATCTCCTATACAGTGGCGGAATCTATGGCAATTTACTTGCAGGCGCAACCACCGTATTATGCAGGTTAATAGTGATCGAGCGGGATGCCATGCGATCACATTCACAAACATGATCATAAATACTAATAACATAAATATAATGTTTTGTTTGTTACAACGTCGAAATTACCGCGCGATAAGCTGTATGGTCGCGCTGCGTTCTCAGCTGACCCTAAAAATCATCTCCAAACGATTTTCAAAAAAGGAAATATATTTTTCTATCTTGTGCATGTCTATTTATGCCTAGAATTAGCTTCGAGTTTGTCTCTTGCCACTTTTTTGTTTCCAATACGAAAGTAACTACATCTGTACAAACAAGAAATTTCCACCAGTCCGTTACCATCTTTTAAACTTAACAAAAATGTGTAGAAACTATCTAGCATTACTATAAATAAGTATAGAATGTAAACACTCACCTTGTTCCCCACAATGATGAACGGGTATCGATCAATCCCGTTCTTGACCCCGGCATAGTGCAGGAACTCGTTCAGCCACAGCTTGATGTTGTTGAAGGAGCTGCGGTCGTCGATAGCGTATGCCAGGATGCAGATGTCAGAGCCGCGGTAGAACGGCGTCCGGAGGGATTTGAAGCGCTCTTGTCCTGCCGTGTCCCACACCTGCAGGGAAAAGTTTATTTTTATATGTTCAACATTACTACAAAGTATCGCGAATAAGGGGAATATAATAAACTAGCTGTTACCCGTGATTTCGTTCACGTGGAACAATCTAAAATAAAAGTAGCCTATGTTGTCTCTTACCCTTAAGCAATATCTTTGCAAAAATTCATATCGATCCGTTCAGCTGTTTAACTGTGATAAAGCGAGAAACACCCAGACAGACAGACAGAGACAGTTACATTCGCATTTATAATATTAGTTTTCTTTCTATAATTACTAACAAATAGCCAGAGTTACTTTGTAGTTCTAGCATTGGTGTGGTGTGACAAATAAAAAGATATATTCAAAGCTAGTTAAATGATTATAGAGTTGAAAGCAATCTTTATAGCTGCTTTAAAACCACCGATATCAAGAAATGTACCGATATCCAGAAGGACTAGTCTTCTGGTTTGGGTAGTCTGGCAGAGTGGGAAACACACAAAACACCTCAAGCGGGACATCAGTGCAGGTCTTATCACCCCCAATAAGAATCAGAAGCAGTGGTGTCAAAGTAGACCAGATGTACTAGGGATGGGATTTATGAATTGAACTGGTAATGGATGGGTCATGTGATGTTTTAATTGAAAGACGAGTCGCAACCTAGAGAAACAGTCAGCCAGAGATAAGATAGCCCAATGACCTAAGGCAGTGGCTAGGAAGATGAGGAAACTAGAAATACCCGTTGGACTTAATTATTACTTGGACTTACTGAATTGGACATCTTCATAATTAGCCCAACTTTATCTTCTGCTAGACATAGGTATCATGCTACGTACAACATCATTGCTGGTTTATAGAAACATATAAAAATACTAAAATAATTCGAAAACACCCTTTGGTTCTCTGGTAAATTAAATATCATTCCAGGTACACAGTACACAAAACACAAATAAAATGGTACACAAACATATTTTGTGGATTATATCAAGGAAGCAGACAATTTGTGAATCGCCTACATAGATTTAATAGTTATTCACAGATTATTCTACAAGGTTTTGTACACATGCAACATGATGTCATCAATGTAGAATCTAGTATGTACATTATAGCAATTATTTAGAGCAGTGTTTTCCAAACTTTGCAAGACCGTTACCCAATACCTATTTGAAAAATCAACTATGACCCCTAAAACTTTGTATTGCAGAAACATAGCCTCCTAAATTTAAATTTATTTAAGGGCAACAGTATAACTATTTTTTACGTTTCACCTAACTAGCGACATACCTAATAAAAATGTTATTTTGTGCATTTTAAAGAATTGTAATATTTTTTTTTTACACTACTGCTTGGCGGTTGGATAACAGGCAAAGGTACTCCTCCAGACGGACACTTTCTCCACTACAATTTATTAGTATTATTAGAAGACGCCTGCCCTGTGAGACCTGCTTTTGTATGTCAAAAGATAAAAAAAAAATTAAAGATTAAAAATTGACATTAAAAACTCTGTTTTAAGTAATCCTACTACTTACCTTACCTACATCTCTGTTCAAACAAACTTAATCCAGCCTAAAGATAAGATCGCCTTGAAATTTGAAGGTGAACTGAGATTAAATTCAGCATACAATCATGCAAATTTTGGAATTTAATAAAATGCCTAAATTACTGATAAAACTTGGCTTGATAGGGTAATTTAATTGGATTTAGAAATTGACTTTTTTTAATATTTGAAAGACTACTGTACCTTTTCAAACATTCAAACAGTGAGAATAAGCAGATATAATGGAAATAAATTATCAATAACACAAAATACAAATGACAAAATTCTTATAGCCTTGCTTGAAGAAAATAATTTAAGTACCTAGTTACAAAATACCATTGTTAAATAAGAAAATCTCTTTACCTGCAATGTATACTCCTTCCCGCCAACTTCTATTGTTTTATTCATAAACTCCACTCCAATTGTGTGAAAGCTGTGGTCATCAAAATGATTGGAAATGAACCTGCTCATCAAGCAAGACTTTCCAACACCACCATCTCCCAATATGACGATCTTGAGGAGGGTGTTCTTATTCGGTCCGCGACCGTAGCCGCGGTCGTTTTCATCCATCACGACGACTCACGATACTTGACGACTCATGATACTTGATGTAAAACTTCTTTTATTAGCGCAGCCTTGGATTTAAGGCTGATAATTAGTGAGTCATTTCAAAATTCACTTTGCAACTTTAACTGTTTAGTTCTTATTTAATTTAGCAGTAAATGTAACTGCAGATAAAATTGCTCATACTAACACAAAGGAAAATAAAGTATTGTTTGCTGTTAGCATCACGTCGCGATAAACTAAAATCGAAATGAAAACACGAAAACTTTGAGGAAACGCACGCACGCAACATTGACGCAACACGACAAAACAATAGTTAGTGACGTAACTGAATTACTGAACTTCGAAAAGTTAGTATCACATCGATAAATATAAGTCGATTATTAACTTAAAGCTTCGCTTGATCAGCTATGGCTTGTTGTCGAAATATTACGAACTATAAATCAGTCTTTTAAATTAAGCAATATAAAATCAGCTAACTATCGAACTGAACCTGACGATCTCATATCTTGACAATCTAGTGATCGGTTTTTGATCATATTTGAAATTCTTGTTTAGAATTGAGTACCCAATGCTTCTGCCAAATATTATCAAAATCAGCCGGTAAATGGCGGCGCCGCTTCTCCACCTTTTCCCCTCTAATCGAAATTGCTGATGACAAAAAAAATCTATGAAATTGTAGAACCTGGATACCTACGTCCTGTACGCGAGTACGAACATACGGACAGATGAAAGCAAAAATAATAGATAATAGAAAATATTGCATAAAGATTTTTCAATATCATCCTCAGTTCAATATCTCCTTAATGATAAAAATCCACCGTGTTTATCCATACACAAGTTTTGGAAAATAATACGATAACGCGAAATGACTTCCTCACTTTCCCATCAAAACTCCGTTCAACCGTTTATTGAAAAACATTATCGTTGGTTTAAGGTCGATCGATGATCGACTAAACTTTTTCAAATTATGATACAACCCTAAACTATAATGTCAAATGTCAAACAGACAGCTTTTGTGTTTTTATTACAGCGCCATCTATTCAACTGTTGATGAACAAAATTTTTTAACGACATCTGTCAAATTGTTTATGAAGCTGATTTTATATATTTTTTTGACTTTTTACAGTTTAATTAATCCGCCAGGTGTCGTGTCGCGCACCTTTTGTTTTGACGGCCGTCATCGGGAGTTGTCATGCACGTTCGCTCGCTCTCGCTCCGTCCGCTCGTTTGTCGGAGGCGTCGCGCTCGCGGTCGCGCCGCGCGCTCAACTTTATTATTCCGCTTTGTTTTGCGGAGGTGAGAGGACACTGTGTGTCGGCTGCCCGATTATTATGTTGTCTTGTAATTTTACAAGTTTTTGAGTGAACAAACATTAACAATTGATTGAAAAAGTGTATTCTTATTCGAACGAAGACTGTGTATGTGTTCATGCAGACGGAGATCTAGTTTTGCGCAATAGTTGGTGAGACTCGATGTCAATAAACTTGGAGTCATCGGTTTATGGGAAAGGTGTGCCGCGTCGTGGTACCTGTTCGCGACGGCGGGGGCCGAGGGCCGGCCGGGATGGCTGGAGCCATGTCGCGGTAGCGGAGGTGAGTTTACCGATGTGTTGTAAGTTAGAGTTGTTTGTTGGGCTTGGGGGCCGCGGCAAGGCTGAGCGCGCGGGGCGCGGGCGGGTGTCGCGAGCATTCACCTCTGACCCGCGCGCGGGGCGACGCTCAAGGTCGGTGCGCCGATGAAGGTCGCGCGTCACGTGACGCGGAGGGTGCGTACCCCACCCCCGCCCCGAACACATTACCTCCCCTAGAACTGTTGACACTCGCGCACAAAAGCGATTTCGGACAAATTGTCAGAGAACATTTTGCTTAAAATGTAAGCTGAGTCTAAATATTTGCACGATGCGTCGATTTGCCTCGGTAAAGTTGCAATTAAAACAGAATTAGTTTTTTATTCGAGGGACATCTCGAAATAGTACCTAAGAATATACCCAAATAGTTTTAAAAAAAATACAGAATGTAATTAAAGAAGTACGCTCCTGTCCATCTCCCCACTCGTAATGGGGAAGCCTTTATTTAGCAGTGGACGTCCTCTGGCTTATACGTTAAAAATATAAAAATGCACGAGCCAAACAACCTTGGACGGGACTAAGCCTTCGAAAACCAAATTCGATACATAAATACAAATCCTTATAACGGCTATACATACATGTTAGTATGCATATGTGACGAAATTGCGATTTGGTATGCGATTATAATAAAATGGCCGCGGAATGGTGCTCGTATGTGGTACGAATTTTATACGAGCTGAAGCTGACCTTCGTTGCTGGCACGTATTTGCTCATGTCCATAACTATAGGTGCGAGAATTGATATGTATAAAGAAGGTTTATTTTGTAGTCGCTTCAAATATAGGTATAGCTTCTCATTCAATAAAAATATATAACAGCTATTTGCCGTTCTTTCTGTTATTTAGGTAGTCTCGAATTATCATTTCTACAGTACTAAAATTATGTTATCATTTCTTTAATTTTAATTTGTGAGAAAATAATGGCAACTCTTTTAGATCTGATCCGTGACTATCCAATACACGCAACTAAGTATAAGAGGAGTTTTGGCGGGAACGTGAAGAAATCATGTCGCGTAATTTTATTATTTTCCAAAACTTGTGATATTTCGAGTGTTAATGTGTAAAAACAGTGAATTTTTACCCGTTAAGTGTTCGTGAACATGCACGAGTGTTGGTGAATGGATAATGTCGTGAAACGTGAATTTTCGTGTTGTTTCCAAAACTCCATACAAGGCTCTAGTAAAGTTTTCACCACTTTACTGGGTCTGGTGACTCGTGGTCGCCTTTGACTGTGACTATGAATTATTTGACAATATTCACCAAAACTTGAAAAAATATGAATATACTTGACACTGGCAAATGCATAAGACGTGCGACGCCATAATCCTCTTAGGAGGAAAGAGAAAAAAAAAAAAACTAAGTATAACTCACGAAGAGCACCTCACAGGGCGACGTGGTCGACAAAATAAAAAAAAAAAAATTTAAATAAATAAATTTAAAAGAAAATGAAATGAAGAACACCTAAGAGAGGACTCCATACCTAACTACCAACGTTTTATTTGGTTTTAATGTCGTTACCATAGTACCTTTCTATATTATATTTCACTTTATTTTTTCTTATGCGTTTTTGTATATAACTATCTACACTTGTATCGTTGTTTCGTCTACAGATCTTGTTTTGCGAATGAGCGCTGGCCTTGCAAGTATATATAAATTAGAACTAAAATAACTGCATCTTTGCAATCTCTTTCCTCGTTCGACTTAGATTCATATCTCGGTGGTGTTTCTTCTAACCGACTTCCAAAAAAAAGGAGAAGATTCTCAAGTCGACAGATATTTTATTTTTGTTTGTTACCTCAGAACTCGCGTCATTTATGAACCGATTTGGAAAATCCTTTTTTATTTTGAAAAGAGATACTACCAGATTTTATCAAATTTTATATTTGTTTCATTTTTATCAAAATCTAGTTCTGATAATGGGATCCATGAGGAATTGAGGTAAATCCTCAAAAATTAAAGGCATATAACGATTTTGGTTTTTTCATCTACAAGTCAAGCATTTGCATTCATAAAGTATCATTTGGTGAAGTGGATGATGAAGAAGACCACAATCGCGTCATCATTCCCTTTACGTCTTTGTCTTTACCATCACTCTATCTCTATTTCTCCGGTTCTTTTGATTCGCTCTCAAAAGAACCGACGAAATCGGGAGCGGTAGAAAAGACGAAAACCATGACGAGCAGCAGGACGAGTAACGTGGTTACAGTACTACTAAAGGGGCCCTTATTCTCTATCGCACATGAGATAACTTGTCAATAACGCGTGACGTACCAATCGTACCAAGACGTGAAGAATCGCGCGTTTAAGAAAATTAGAGAATACCGTTTCATGCGACTAACACGGTGTTAGCTTAACATGGCGCGTAACAAGCTAGTTATGGCAATAGATAATAAGTACACACAGCACACGGACTAGCGCGTAAATCAATCGAGCCATCGGAAATCCACAATGATAAGTATTTCACCTGTTGCAAGGTAATCTCGATTATGATAGTTCAGCTGCTATGATAAAGCAAATTTAAAGCAATGGTTCTGTTGAAGTCGGTTTTTTATTTATTTTAAATTATTAAGTATTTGTACTTAGTTACTTTCGTCATACGTTTTTCTATTTTAACTCACTGTATCTTTTCTTCTTCCTTTCTATCATTAATAGATAGATAGCTGGCATCAAAATTGGCTTTCAGTATACAAAGCACAGAGCACCGTCATATCCAAATAATATATTATAATCAAAGCAAAGAATATATAATGGTATCCCAATAAGTTCTTCGTGATGACCGCCAAACATCAGCATGACAAGAACGCACGCCGCGACAAAATTGTATCCACTCCTTTTATCCCGCAATAAGGAGACAAGAGATAGAGAAATATATTCTTATTTTCCCTTGGTCCGGTGTCCGTAGGCTTCAGGTGTGTAAAACTTGATAACTCAATCGTAATTTACATTATAATAAAAACTTTTTGCAACCTAACCACTGTCGGAACGCACGATATTGAATAAGTAATACTATAATTTCACTCTCTGCTGCTTCTCTAGCAACTGATATCAACAATGACGTGTTCATCTCATTATTTTATTTTTATGTAAGTATAGGTAAATAGATACACATATTTTGGGTTACTATCCAACATTTTTTTTATTACATTACAGTTTGTATAATTAATAAGAAAATGATTGATATCTGTTTTGTGTAACATAAATAAAGAAACCGACCGAAATAAAACAATACAACCGAAACAAAATGGCGACCACGAAGTGGAAGACGCACCGTAGGCAGGCGTCCCACTAGGTGGACTGTCGACATTGTGAAAGAGATTGTCAACCGGTCGATGCAAGTGGCAAGTTGTCGTTCGGTGTGACGCTGTCAGAGGGAGGCCTATGTTCAGCAGTGGTCGTCTTATGGCCGATGATAATGAAATAAATAAATGTCAATCGTTTAAAGATTGAAACGTATGGATAATCTGTATGGTATGGTTAATTTATCTAAAAGAATCATTGTTACTATCTATTCTTATTTTCTCTTTTTATCAAAATGGAAGTAAACGCACCAGAAAGGGGCTTGAAAACTTACTTAATCAAGAAATTAGAATGCAAATGCAACCAACATTTTAGAAAAACTTGAATTAGAAATCAAGATATCTACGCTTTGAAACTTGTCTGTCGAGAACAAAACGAAAACTATAAAACTATTATTAATTTTGTGTAGCCACGGTTTGGGTTCGTGTTTCGTGATTGCGTCTCAAATATCGGGCCTCACAATTTTATGTTCTCGACAAAAAAGTTGCATATTTAATTCAAACTCGATCGCTGCTATGAAGTCGTTATGATTATAATAGAGATCATATTATTAGACACAATTTTGTTGGTAGCAATTTATTTTAAAAGTTTGCTCGATAATTTTTGTCTGGTGTGTTAAAATTGTGCGGTGTGGTCATGTGTTGCTGATAGCAAAGTTGTTGACATTAATTATGTGCTAATGTGTGTTTTTGCGGAAAAAAACACCTCATCAACAGTGTATTGATAAAAAAGACAAAGGTTCAAACTAAACTTTTGAATAAAGTTCAACAATTTAACAACGAATGGGCAGATTGGTATCCTGGTAAAAAACCGATACCGGCACACACCGATACACAGGGATTTGGATGTGTTGTCAACCTGGAAAGGTGTTTATCTATACTATATACCCATTTTAAATAATCCATGTCCTAGCTCTACGGAAAGATATTGGGAAGAAGGCCATTGTTAAAAGGCTGTAAAGGATTCAGACAGACAGACGGACATGACGAACTTATAGGGGTTCGTTGTAGTACTACGAAACCCTAAAAATTACACTGAAATTTGCACCAACTTCGTGCAACATTGGCGTTCTTACTTATCGGGGCTTAATTTCGTTTTAAGTTTTAATTCAACCTTGCCGAAGATAATAATCGTTGATAAAACTATAAAGAATTATTAAAACTCAACTTTCATACGAAACAAGCACTTAGAAAGCATGAAAGTCCTTAGAAGCTGTACTACCTTGAACGGAGCGACACACCTTCAGATGCTAATGATTTCGACATAATATGAATCGTGGGTGGTAACCGCATTTGCGATAATATTTTAACATTGTTTTGCTGTAATGCGAAATACGACCTACAGACAAACTTCAGAATTTGTATTCGATTTCAATTAATTACATATAAGTCATTTGAACTAGATTTGAATAGGAACTTTAAAGAAGGTGTAGCTGTAATACATGTATGTATACATGGGATAAAAAAATATATTTCGCCATTTCAATTCAATTCATCTTACAGGAAACTGCGAGAAACCAAGAACTAGTAAAATAAGCGAAAAACTATTTACCTTTAATAACTAATAATTATATACATATTTACAATAATAGTCTTTATAATAATAATAATATTTATAAATAATAATATTTATAAATAATAATAATCTTTATAGTTTTATCCAGAGCCGAACTGACCCGACACTACACCGAGGACATCCCAGACATCAGCCTGCACGAGATTAGAATAGCTCTCGAGCAGCTTAAAAACAACAAGGCGCCGGGTGATGACGGAATAACCACTGAGCTTCTGAGAGCGGGTGGAAAACCGGTACTTTTAGTCCTCCAGAAGTTATTTAATTCCGTCATACTCGAGGGAACTACGCCAGAAGCATGGCACAGGAGTGTGGTGGTGCTGTTCTTCAAAAAAGGTGATAACACCTTACTGAAGAATTATAGGCCCATCTCGCTCCTGAGCCATGTTTACAAGCTGTTTTCGAGAGTTATTACGAACCGTCTCGAACGCAGGTTTGATGACTTCCAGCCTCCCGAACAAGCCGGGTTCCGTAAAGGTTTTAGCACCATGGACCACATACACACGCTCCGCCAGATTATACAGAAGACCGAAGAGTATAATCGGCCATTATGCCTGGCGTTTGTGGACTATGAAAAAGCCTTCGATTCCATCGAGACCTGGGCGGTATTGCAGTCCCTTCAGCGATGTCATATTGACTATAGGTATATCGAGGTGATGAAGTGTTTGTATAGAAACGCCACCATGTCAATCCGATTGCAGGACGAGAGCACGAAGCCAATCCAATTGCAGAAAGGCGTGAGACAGGGAGATGTTATATCTCCAAAACTGTTCACGACCGCATTGGAGGACGTTTTCAAGCTCTTGGACTGGAACGGATTCGGCATCAACATTAATGGCGAATACATCACTCACCTTCGTTTTGCCGATGATATAGTAATCATGGCAGAGTCGCTAGAGGACCTCAATATTATGCTCAACGACCTCAGTAGCGTTTCCCAACAGGTGGGTCTTAAAATGAACATGGACAAGACGAAAATCATGTCGAATGCCCATGTTGCACCCGTACCGGTAGTCGTTGGGAACGATGCGCTCGAAGTAGTTGACCATTATAATTACCTTGGACAGACTGTCCAGTTAGGTAAGTCCAACTTCGACAAAGAGGTCGCCCGAAGAATCCAACTCGGATGGGCAGCGTTCGGAAAATTACGTGATATCTTCTCGTCCAAAATCCCGCAGTGCCTGAAGACGAAGGTCTTCAATCAATGTGTGTTGCCAGTGATGACATATGGAACTGAAACGTGGTCCTTGACTACTGGCCTTTTGGAAAAACTCAGAGTCGCACAGCGGGCAATGGAGAGAGCTATGCTCGGAGTTTCTTTGCGCGATAAAATCCGGAACGAGGATATTCGTCGAAGAACCAAAGTTGCCGACATAGCTTTCAGAGTTTGCAAGCTGAAGTGGCAATGGGCGGGCCATATCACTCGAGGAACCGATAACCGGTGGGGAAGAAAGGTTCTTGAGTGGCGACCACGAACCGGAAGACGCAGCGTAGGTAGGCCTCCCACTAGGTGGACCGACGACATTGTGAAAGTCGTGGGCAACCGGTGGATGCAAGTGGGCCGTTGTCGGTCGGTGTGGCGCTCTAAGGGGGAGGCCTATGTTCAGCAGTGGACGTCTTATGGCTGATGATTATGATGATGATGATGATTACAATAAAATATAACCTACCTACTTACCTACTTAAAATTAAAACAAATTATAAAGAAAAATAAATAAATACAAAAAAACCTAATCTACAAGCCCCTTGGTGGAGGGAAGTGTGGCCAGAAAGCTGGCAGCATTGCCACGCTGGATGGCAATGCTGAGTTTTTGCCCAAAATAGGCCCAAGCATTCCGGTCACTCGTCACCTCCACCAAACGTTTGGCCAGGTCCCTATATAGTTCGTGAGCGGCCGGCCCCCATAGACCTAAAGTCTCAACCCCAAACGGCACAAATATGTACGACCGGTCTAAATAACTATAAATATATCTAACATATCCCCACAGAATTCTCCTTATAAATAAGGTCCATATCCCTAATGTTTTTTTCTTTCCTTCTGAGAGGATAAGTCAGAGTATCCTCCCGTGTGGAGAGGATTTTGGCGTCGCACTTTTTTTTTTTTTTAGTTTTATTATAAATATCGTCCAGAAAGCCGTAGTCACTGTCAAAGTAAGACGGATAAGTCCAATTCTAATCCCAGTAAAGTAAAAGTAGTTGAAAGTACAGTACAGTACAGTAAAGTGGTTGATACTTACTAAGGATTCTATTGAGTTTTGAAAACAACACGAAAATATAATACCTAATACGGTAAACACGGTGTACAGTATTACGCAATTTGCTAACTTGAATTAATCATATAAATGCTTAGTAGTGCTTTCAATCGCTACGATATTTTCCCATGATGGTTTTGTTTTACGCGTTTATTCATTTTGTAATAAAAAGAAGAAAACTGACCGTTCCAGTGTCTATGAGCTAACACCATTATAGCAGGCAACAAAAATAAAATTGTTATTATTACGATTAGATGTTATAAATTAAAACATAATAGACTTATTACTATTACTTCTTATTATTTTTTCTAGAGCTTGATATTTTATTTTTACTATAGCCGCCAAGGTCGTCTTGCCGCGACTAGACATAATATATGATTACATATACTTTACCTATACTTTACGTAGTATTATATACCTTCTTTGTCCCCGAACAAAGACAAAACAACCAATTTTTCCGTTTGGCAAATCACGTCTTGTACATTCAGCCAGTCTGGTAGCTTTTGTGCGCGAGCGTACTCTCACTACTTTCACGTTTGAGTGTGTGCGTGGCGCTGGCGGCGTGCAAGGGTGTGTGCGTGTCGGCTGATGACCTTGCTATCAGGCGGAAGCGCGCGGCCGTATGACTCAGCGCGCGTCTGCACCAGCGGAGCAGGGACCTTCAAACCGACTGTTCTCAGTCTTACCACCATTCGATCTTCAATCCTAGATCCTAGGATACTAAGTAGGTATACGATCGCTTGCTGATTTGCAATCTCAACAACGATTTGTAGTGTTTGTTTCAGCCAGTGTTTTCGCAATAGGTAGGCACTATATAGCTAAATTCGATCTAGGTCCAATCCATTGCAAGTGCAACGATTTTGTAATCTGTGTCTTTACCTACAAATTCTACAGTGTAATACTACGTTTCTCTATGCAATAGTCTATGGTAGGTACGTACAATAGGAAGACTTAAAAAAAAGTCCTTGTTTTCAAGTTGTAGTTACTGATTAGGTATTGAAACCTCAAGTGCCCTCAACCTTCCTGTATATTCGGATCTTATAAATTCAAATTTTAACCTCAAGTTCGGAATTCAAATTACCTGTTTTTTAGCCGACTGCCCAAGAAGGAAGGTACTGTTTTTGGAGTGTATGTAAGTATGTATGTGAGTAGGTATGTAAGTATAGTTTTTTTTTGTGTTCCTAATACCTGCTGTAGCCTAGATGGATTGGCTTACTCCAAAAATCCCCTTAGACAATCCCCTGGGAAGGATATTTTTTTTGAATTTCTTGTCCATTAATCCCCTTAGCATCTCATTTGAGATGGCGAAGGGGATTATTGGCCAAAAAAACACAGAAAACAGAAATCCCTTTAGCCATTTATTTAATTTTGGTGAAGGGGATTATTGAACAACAAGTCTAGAAATTTAATTTTGGTGAAGGGGATTATTGTACAACAAGTCTAGAAATCCCCTTAACCATTTATTTAATTTTGGTGACGGGGATTATTGGACAACAAGTCTAGAAATCCCCTTAACCATTTATTTTGTTTCTGCGGCAGTCGATTATTTTGACGAGTAAGGTATCGTTGGATTCCTCATTACGTACGGCCTACGGACTCCGGAGTGATATACATAAACATATACACCTGCCTACCTTGGATACATTTAGGCATTGTTATCAGATAAACGTAAACGTCTGGCATTTTGGTTTTATTTCCTTGTTCTGTCTGCAACAAAAATAATTTTAACAAAAAAACCGACTGCAACAAAATACCCTGAAAAAAATGCACTATCGCTGTTGTTCGATGTTCTTAGCGCCAATCGTGAAATACCTAATTATCTTTGAGATAATTATGAGCAAATAATAATAATATTTTTTATTACCAGAAAACTTACATTATACATTTAGATGTTACCAGCGATCCCCAAACTAGGTGAGAATGCCTGTATTTTGGGGTTCAGAGCACGAGTTGTGTAAGAGAAGTTAACGAATATGAATTTATTACAATGGTGTTTCAAGTAGAAAAGATTACGCTACAATTTTGAAAAGTGAATTTTACAATATAATTAAAACAACTTAAAAAAACTAAGGGTTTATGTGTGTATGTGATGTATAGTACGTTTAATAAAAAATAATTGGGAACATCCTCATTTTTTGGACGTTTTGAAAATAAGAACTTTTTGCATCCACTTAGAATCCTCGCTACGTATTGAGGAAGGTATGAACTATGCAGTTTTGCAATTGCATCTTTCAGTGTTAGATGTCCTACCGGAACAGCTACTTTTGGAATGACAACTACTTTTCTTCGTCGTCTTTTCGACGCAAATAAAGCCAATAGAAAGGAAGATATTGCGAATTTAAAAAAATAAATAAAATAATACGTACCTACTAGCATAGTTTTCTACGGTGTAGATAACAGAAAAAAACATCGAAATCGGATAATATTTAGGGGTAGGTTCTATTCGTAAGCATCTGCATTCGGAATATAAAAACTAGACTCATAGTTTCGAATGCTGGGTATACCAACCTCTCAGGATACTAGTTTCTGCCTTTACCGCATCGATAATCAACCATTCACGATGACATTAAATGCCTGTACGGTAGGCATAAAAAGTAGCTAAGAATCTCACGGGTTGTACCTACGTAATGCCATTCACATTTGCGTAGTAGAGCGCATCCCTAGCGGTAGTGATGTGACACCGTTCCCGCCACAACCGGATCGCATCGATACTCTCAACTCGATAACCGTTACTCGACACGATGTCGACACATGGCTTTTATGATTTTTATGCTAATTAGTATAAATAAATATTGCCTTCCGAGATTGTGTTTAACTGATTTTAAATCTGATAGTTGTTAGTGAATTTGTGTAATGAAAAAAAAGCTTAGTTAATACTTACATTTATTCTTTTTTGACGCTGCTTTCTGAATTTGAATACTCTTTAACCGACTTCTATAACAAAGGAGGAAGTTCTGAAGTCGACTGTTTTTTTTTAAACATCACATAGGTTACTATGAATTGTTATAATCATTGTGTGGATTATAATTATAATTATTTAATAAGCAAAGTAAGTAGGTACCTACTATAACATCGCTATATATGTACGCACTTATTTCTGGTGTGAACAATAAAAGGTTGCCTATCTATCAATATAGGAACATAGGGGTACATTCGTGCTAAAGCTGTCTCACTCGTACATTTGCAAGTTTTTGTTGATATAGAGTGTGAATTGCTGAAAATTGTGCGTTGTATCTATGATCTTTTTCTCCAAGAAATATTCTAAAGAAAGTTTCTTTAAAACAATGAAAAAGATACATAACATTATACTATTCTGAAATTCACACTAAGTTATTTTACATTCTTTAAGAATATGCACGAGGGAGACGCGACTAAAGGCCTTAAGACTAGACAGTTATTGACAAAATAATAATTAAAAGTCAACAATAAATCTTTGCTCAGTAATATTATTGGAGCATCAGCCTTGGGAGGCCAACAAAATGTTCTCGTGTATAATGTAAAGTCCGCCTCAATATTTGTCGCCTCTGAACACACTCGTAGTTTCAAAATGCGCCGCAGCGGCGTAATAATCACGCTTGCCAGCACGATGTAGCTACTTGATATAAATCGTTGGGAAAGCACCATCCTGGAATTTTAATCCTGGAAATGAGAAGTTGTTGGGCTTAAACTGTTGGAATGGTGAATAAGCTCATATGTTCATTTTTTTGCTATTTACGTTAGAAAACGTAACCAATACCGCTAAAAATATTTTATTTAAATACTTAATTAAACAGTTTCCAACATACCGGCTGCGTGCGTTCATCCGCTCAGTAAGCGTTGACCCCGCGGTAATGCGTGCTCGTTGCGACAGCAAAAGTAAGAGGCAGTCTGCATGGCCGTTCAGCTAACCTCTTGTTCTTAGTCGTTGAGGAAAAACAACACTGATATTATAAATACCTCAGTAACTATGTCTTTGTGACTTTACATTATGACACTTTTTTTGACGAGAGGGAATCTTCACAAGATACCCGACTGCTTTGTGGTGCAGCTGGGCTATCTGGAAAACACAATAAATACCCAGATGGCCTTCTTTATTGCTTGACCGAGGGCTCCGGGATCTCCAAGGGAACGCTCCGGAGCCTTCAACATCGCCTTTAGCTCCTCCCGGGACAGCTACGAGCTGTTCTGAGACGCCTCCGACAACGTCAGCCACTAGACGCTGTCGTCCTTCTCGGGCTCGTTTAGGTAGATGGTTAGATCCCAAACTTTCTGCCAGTGGTTCTCCTTTTAGTAGGCTCATACTATAGATAGGTGATAAAGATGCCGTATTCTAGTGCCCCGGAATCAGGACAAACCTTTTAACGCCTAAACTTAAGAAAGACCTAACGAGACCACGAATTGCGCCATTACGATGGCTAAATTGTTATCTAACCGAAACAAAAAATAAAAGTAAATAATTATTACGAAAATTCGAGAACAAAAAGAAGACGACTAAACGGCAGAATTCGTCTAGATAAATGGCATGAAATTAAAATAACGAGGAAAAATCCAGGTAAATTTAAGAAAGCTGGAAAACCGTGGTTTGTACTAAAGAGAGTACAGTAATGCTAGACAAAAATCTTAGGCCAGGAGCCAAAACAAAGATGGTGAAACACGTTTTATTTGAAGAAATATTAAATGAAACAACTCGTTAATGTGATGAAAATAAAGATTATAGTGGTAACTAAACGGCTGAACCGACATGATATATTTATAACAGTGAGCTTAAAATGAATTACATTGTGACGTTAAAGACTGATGCTAATGCCCTCGTATAAAACAAAATCACGAGATGTCGATAATTAATATTCGTAGCATATTATAGACACCCAAAAATACTAATTTACGTCCAGCCGTGCAATTTGTACGTAATGGAGTCATGCCAGTTCTATTTATCTAAAGGACACTGATGGCCAATCTACTTAACCTATTAGATATGAACGTAAAACAAGCTTCACATTGTGTCATCGATTTTACTACATAGAAATCCAAGGTTAATATCAATTTGTTAGCTGTCTACTTTAACAGCTGGGAAATGATGAATCACAAAAAATATAAGAAAGACTACATTTTGTCACTCACTAAATACCTAATTTAAACTGATTCTAAGAAACAAGACAATGACTCGACTGCAGTTAGGCAGTTAGATATTTTCAAAATTATCAAAAAACCACAGAAAGTTCGATAACGAGCCAAATCAGATCACCGATTTCAGATTCGCAGAATCGATTCAAAAGCTCGGAACAAAGGCGACCTTTTCCCGTAATCTGTTAAGCGAGACTTTCTCCGATACACGAGTTCCCACGAGGCCCCGAAAGGAGGTCCGAGCCAAAATCATGATACATCCTTGCCTGCAGGTTTCGAAATGAAATGATTCCGCGAAACCATTACTGGGTGACTCACGAGGCGCGGGGTTCGTCTGGAACAGGTCTTGGCGCTGTGAGCGTAAGCAGAGAGGGGCGCATGCCCCTTTTTGGACTGTAATCTACATAAAAAAATTACCGTCAATGAAATATAAATAGCTGCCTTAATCACGCACCCAACTTCGACTTATGTATTCAAGTGAAAGGCCTCATTGAGACTCTATTTTCGTTCTCATTTCCTTCATCACTGTCTATTTTCTGTCTTTTTATGTAGCTTCTGTCTTCTATTTATTGTTTCATCTTTCTTTTATTAGTATTTTGCACAATTTTTCATTTATATTTTTGTTTATATTATTTGATCTATTTCACCTTATCATCTCAAAACTAGCCGTTGCTAAAAATAGGTAACCGTTGGAAAATTATTTGCCCCTTGTCGCAACCTGGCTACGTCCTCACCTTGGTTCCAAGCTTAGCTACCTACCTCATTTTGACTCACCGCACGGTGTTTTTGTGGTGTCGCGCCGACTTGGCCCGATTGAATTGTATGTCGATTTTAGTTTTAAAAGGCATTGTTTGTTCACATGCTTATACCTCAGATACCTTCATTGTTGGCAGAGCTTTAAATTACAGCTTTTTCCGTTCAATAACAAAAAAAAAAACTACAATCAAAACATAGTTAAACCATAAGCCAGTCAAAACAAAGTAATAAGAATGTCCATGTCCAGAAAAGTTATTACCATAAACTTATACACGTTTTTATTTATAAAATGTAGGAATATTCACATATACATATACATATACATATACATACATATATATACTTACATTTGCATTATATATAATTATTATAATATATATAATGTAAATGTAAGTATCGCTATTTATAAAGACTTAATTGTTTTTATTTATAAAGACGTGACTGCACGGCAACGCAATTTCCGGAGATTTTTTTATATATCTGCGCAGGCGTTTGCCAATTAAGTCGTTTTTAATTTGGGTACCGGAAAACTCAGCCATAGTGACGGTTAGACCGGTTGGACTAGAACTAGAAGCATATTTGTTGCGAAGGATATTTTTTACATTCACAAGCACCGATTTGGCCTTCTTCTGGCGATTGTGAGTGAACATGTGAATTGAAAGTCACTAGTTCAACAGGTGATATTTACTAATCTTGCATTGGTATCACTTTATCATTAAAATAAAATAATATCATTATAATATCGTTGATATGCTAGTCAGCATTTTTATCGACTAGTTTTGATGCGTCGCAGCGCACCACTACCATACGACTAGTGCTTGCTACAAATGTCATCAAAAATGTATCACTTGCTCAATGTTACTGCTTATTCGATTTGCTGCATTTATTTGCGTGGAAACGCGTCACTATTAACTATTAGGCTGTTAGTGATTGCGCAAACACCGAATTTTGCATCATTTGATCAATAAAATGATGTCAAGGTTGAATTTTGATGCAGCATGCAGTTTTTGAAATTTGCTTATTTCTAAGTTAGCTCATGCCCGAAATCAATCATTCTTTTTTACCTTAAGAAGATGTTTAGCGACCTGGTACAATATGAGAAACAAATGAAAACCACCATAGAAGGAAAGGGAGGGACCGGGAAAACCAAGGAGAACGTTCATATACCAGATAAAACAGAAGGTAAATTTTATATCGTATCTATATAAAAGGTAGCGAAACAGCTGGCAGAAGACCGCGAAGAATGGTACAGTTGGTACATAATTACTCCACCGACAAGAGAATTTGAATTCGTGATGAATGAATGATTGACCTTAGCTCGGGCACCAAACAATAAATTGTAGTTAGTCTTTCCTTACTTATGCCGTACGCCATATATACCATTTTTTTTGTCAATATATATTATTTGCTGCACCTTATAAGGAAATAACCAAACACCTGTCTTAATAACCACGGTAATTTTTTTGCGCATTAAAATTGATATATTATAATACGTATTGACATGTCTGTCCGTTTTCCGCTAATATAAGAAACGTGGTTTTCCTGAGAAGTTTCAGCCGGCGCGGAATGTTACTGCGACTGCAATTTAATCTGTACTGTCGACACATTTACTCCCTCCCTTTTCCACATGTCTGTTGCTGAGACCCGAGAGTGCAGTGGTAACTGGTAGTGGTGGGTGGATACCGGTATCGTGCCCTCGATGCGTTCGATTCCGCGTTGCGACTTGCGAAACGGCAGGGCTCCGATAAACCCTAATGCCCCTGTCAGATAAAGCTGTCAAATGCTAATGAGCCGTTTTCCTTTTTGACATTTCATTCATTTTCTTTCATCGCAAATAGATGGCGTGACAATCGTTAAACAACATCCGTCAAAGTTGAAGGAATCTCTGTCAATGGAGGATATTGTTTAAAGATTGCCGCGCCATCTATTTTCGATGAAAGAAACGGGCATGAATTGTCAAAAAAGAGAACGGCTCCTTGCTTTTAGAAAGTAGGAGTTTTTATATTCAATTAAAAGGGCCCAGAGGATCGGAAAAAGGCATTAAAGTTGATTTGATTCACAATGAATATCATCACTACGTTTAAGAGACGGGATAGACAGATTACAGATTACATAGAGAAAAATGAAAAAAACAACGATTATATGAAATAGCCGCCATTATTTCTAATACACGTCTCATGCATAGTTAACTCTCTTTTTTACTAGGCACTTGCGGACTGCCTCTGGACTCCAATATTGGGCCCCATTTTATGAAAATATATATATTAGCAAGTATGCACTGCATATTCCGAATTCTTTACCAGAAGTTATACTTAATTTTGCGAACTGAAATGACAAATAAGGATAAGCGATGAACAAGCATTGAAAAGTAATTTATGATTTGTTTGAAAAATAAATTGAAGTCCACGAAGTGCGCTTCGTGGACTTGCACAAAATAGACCCTAGGCCTAGTAGTCCAGTTTTTGGACTAGTGCCCACGTAAGATTCATTTTTAACATAGTTTTACTCTTAGGTTTCCAAGTTTTGTTCACGTTAAACTTTTGAACGAATCACCAAGGTCGTTACAAGCATTCACCGGCCGAAGTTTCGAAGTTTTTTATAACTCAACTGTCAGCTGGTAAAACCAAGCAATTTCAATTAAATATCAAGTTACTTAACACTGTAACTGTTTCAATGCAGCTTTTAAATAACGGAACAAAATACCATTGCGAGCAATTCCCTTTCGCGACATTTATATGCTGTAAGATAATTACATTCTTCGAGACATGATTCATACTATTGACGAAGGGAGAATTTTGAAGGTCAATTTTTTTTATCTAAATAACCACTGAACTTATCACGCTTTTTTAACGAGGCTCTAGACATTATTTAGCAGAGCATTAGCATTAATCAGAGCATTATTATTATTCAGCAGAGCATTAGAGCATTATTATTATTCAGGAGCAGCATAGCATTATTCAGCAGAGCATTATTGAAGAGTTCCTAAGAAACTGCATACCAATATACTCACCTGTTTTCCCATAAAGTCCCCTTCTCTATCATTAGACTACCATTGCATTTTTATCTGAGCTCGGCTATGGACATCATTATGACTATAGCTACCTCCCAGGATATTCGAAATTCTATGAATATTAAGAAAGTTTATTGATTGCGGTAATCGGAGAACTTTGAAACGAATTATCATTGCTCACCAAATTTTGTGACCTAACGTCGTCAATTAGACCTTTTCTACCTCTATAGATACAAAAATTGGCAGTAGAGGATAAATTACCTTTTCATCGTAGTCTGATCGTTGTCTAAAAACCTTACCTAGGTTATTTCAGTGCTGGCCCCAGCGAAATAATAACTATTTTGCTGGTTGGCCCTTCTCTTAATTAATTCAATATTTTGATCCACTAGGTATATCAGTAGCAGCGACTATTCGAAGTCAATATTGCAGTGGCATTTAAATGGCGTTCCAATCTGCGGTATTTGTAGACCTAGTAGGAATTCGTTGTGTCACGTTGCTCCTGATTTATTGCCAAACTATCACTGACTAGCGAAAAAGAACAATCTATATATACATATATATACTAGCTACGCCCCGCTATTCTACTGGAACGGTTGATTTTTTTGGGATAAAAAGCAGCCTGTGTGTTATTCCAGGGAATGAGCTACCTTCATACCAAATTTGATCAAAATCCATTAGCCGTTACAGAGTTGAACGGGAAAAAACACACTTACATACTTACACACAAACTTTCGCATTTACAATATTAGTGTGATACTCACAACACAAAGTCGGGATTACACCATTTATAGTCAAGAACGGCTGGGCTAATTTTAATGATCTTCGATTCGTTAGATTTGTCTCTTCCCCGAATAGCAGAATAACTATTAAAACATCAGGAAACTTAACAAGGTATGAAGAGTGGCTGAAGGCTGAGCATGCATCGCGTACGAAGTCCCGGGGACCAGCTAATTAATAATACTACGATGGCGATTTTATTTATCAGATTATGTGGTCAGCGTATCAGCTGGAATGGCTATATTTTGCGAGGTTCTTATTTTTTTCGCGAATTCCATGATAAAATATTTTCTACGTTCGTGCTCATGATGCACTTTACCCTTCCTTGCTAAATTTAAGAGAGAAAATTGAGTGCTACACGATTATACATAAAAAGGTAACAAAAGAAATATTATTAAAAGAAACCGACTGCAAAAGGTAGCCTGTGTCACTCCAGAGGTAAAGAGGAATCAAAGTCGGTGAAGCCGTTTGGCTACAGAAGGTACTATAGGAACAAACAGACATACTTACATTCCATACTTATATACACCCCAAAAACATTACCCTCTTTCTTGAGCAGTACGGTAAAAAGGCAAAGAGAGCTGAGCTTACTTTCGCATTTACAAACGACCGATGTGACGTGGTTCGACTTTTGACATGTGATTCCTTTGCTCTCCAGCTGCGCAACCACCATTAAATAAAATGTGTCACACCATCAAAATATTTATATCTGATGCATGAAACAATTTCAAAATAATCTTACCTCGAAATAATTGTGTCACAATTGTTTAAACCACGTGGCTCTTATTCACGACATCGGAATGAACTAAAAATAACAGAAAAGCCGTCGATCAGCAGAATGCGAGAATGACTCACAGGCTAAGGCTTCAAGCGAGCGTCAAGTATGGCCATAGATTCTACACCAGTTACTGGTTTTGGCGGCTTTGAAATGGCTTTGTGAGGCGGTTCATTACTCAAGGTTAATGCACAGAAAGGTTATATTTATTTTGTGATTATAGAGACCTTACCAACTGAATTTACTTGGACTATATTCATAACACCATACATGTTAGGTTTTTGACAACCGATCATTATTGACTCTAATACCATAATAATATCGATACACCTGGCCCAGTTCTATCTGCGGTATCTCATTCAGGATAATCAGATCACGTTTTTTTTTAACTTCATTTGATTGTCACTAGAATAGTGTTGGGGCTTTTGACCTCATCTTCGATGTTTTTAAGTAATATTCATTGTGAAACTAGTTTGTGCGTACCTACATTAACATATTAATTGATTAAGCAATCACGTCTGTTTATAGTAGCATCTTTTCAAAAGTTTAGTTCTTGTACTAAGTGTTGATTGTTATGTGGCTTGGTATTACGCAAAGTGCACGTAGTTTTCATCAATGCTCCAGCACTTCCGCAACAGTAGCGAGAGCGACTACCACTATCTCTGTCGATCTACACTACAAACACTGTCCACTTTGTCATTCTAATCTGTCATTGCACACATTAGGGTTCTACCTATTACTATAAAGATTAAATTAAATTACTGCAATTCGCTCGCTACTGTAACTGATTTATGCGTTAACTAGTCAAACGGCTAAAATATGCATTAAATCAACTACCTTAACAGCCATTACGGCCGAAATAGAATGCCGAGGCCGACCAGTGCAGTTCAGAGACGGGAACGACACGTAAAGACGAACCTTGGCCGATTGGGTGACAGTAGACGACATTCGTTAATAACTTTTAACGGGATCGTTAATGAAGTTGGACCGTGACAATGTTTACGAGAGACCTAATTCTGAATTGGCCGTTGACGCAAAAGCTGTTAATGTAAAGGTCGAATCGTGAAATGTAAAATATATTATTTTATCGTATAGTTATTTTTTTGTAGTGATTGACGGCGTTTTGACACAGTTTTAGCGAAATAAAAACAACAAATGTTGTCAACATGACACTTCTTATCAGCTTATAAAATAATTCAATAAAGGAGTCACGGAAAATATAAAACGCTAGGAAGTATTGAAATTAAGGTGTGCTGGCACTTGGCTGGCACCAATATTTGAACAGGATTTATCGCCTAACAACGGTGTTAAAGATAATAAACTGATTTCTAGGCAAGTTGTTACTAAATTAAGTATTAACTAATGCTATCGCAATGTAGATATTGCAGTAAACGTTGTACACCTTGGGATTGAGAGCAAAGCCTGGGGCGTAGAGACGAGAAATAGGTTTGTATTGCAACCGATATATTTATGAGCGCGATGTACTTTAACGTGTCATTTGTGACTTAGGAAATAGAACATGGATTATGTATCTATTGAGAAATAATCCCAACCATTCACCAAGAATTCTTCGAAATTTTATTTCTGGTGATTCACGGCTTGTTAATTGATTTCTTGAATAAATAGCAATTGGTCAGCTTTCACTTTATTTTGATTATTTTTATTGTAATGAATTAGCGTGAAATGCTGCTTCTATCATTCGTAGACAAGAATTTATGTAGGAAAGAATATTATTTCAAACTGTTTAGGTACATCCCTATTTTATTTTCCTCATTCTGTAATTAGTGATGTGTCTAAAAATAATCTTGATATTGTGAACTCTACGACAAAGATAGATCATAAAAACAATGATTTTGAGTTTGATTTTGAATCTTTTCTCGAATCGAAAGAGAAATGCTGTTGTTCGTTGCTTGCAATTCATTTAAACCCTAGAAAAGCGGCTGTAAATCATTTATGCATTGCAAGTTACTATTGCATTGCCTCGTTAGCTACCCGATACAATAAGTTTGTCTTAGTTATTTATGGTATGACTAGTTCATTACGCTTTGTGGTGAAATTTACTGTTGATTCAAATTTAACTTGATATCGTATTAATTATCAGATTTAGTCAAATATCGATAGATTATTATTGATAGCTTAGCGTAATTGAAGTTTGTATAATTATTGTTTATATTATTATTTATTTTTTCTTCTGTTAATTTTTCAATCATTTCTCAGCAATTCCTTGGAATAAATTGTCAAGTATAAGTTGATTACGCTGATATTTGCACTCTTAGTTTATACAGATGCCTGTCTGGCGATGTTACTGCAAAAATATACACAAGATCGTTTCTTGTCAAGTTTATGATAAAAACTGTTACAGTTTAGGAAATGTTTCGCTGAATCTAAAGCTATTATTATACAATTCAGGGGATAATTCGACAAAAATATAGCTCTATACACTTTCGCGTTCAGATGAAATGAGATGGCTTTAGCGCTCGCTAATCAAAAAATCTGAGAATTGAGAATTGCCAGTTACAACTAAACCAATAAATCAATCAAAATTCCGTTCTATGCTATCTTAGATATTATTGCTATCTCACTTTTAAAGTAATAATCACTTGAATATGCACTAAAGGTTCAAAGAGCTAGCGAAAATTGTGTGTCTTTGAATGTCTTTGAATATTAACTTAATTTATATTATTATTATTATTATTAAACTTCTGTTGTCAATTATTAATGTAATGTAATGTGACGTGTAACTGGGTGTCAATAAATGATTTGATTTGATTTGTTTTTTTAACGAGAAAATTGTCATGTAATCATGTTTTCCTTCTTAGCTGTAGTACAGAACATAATAATATTGCTGTAGTAGGCAACAGAACCGAAAAAACATATATCTCAAAATAAGATCTCTTATCTACATAACTGATCGGGTGCACGGAGTAGAAAACTCACGTTTTTAAAATCAATCGCAATCGCAACAAACAAATTCGCGTTTTGAAATATCAATTTTTCGTAAGGCACAGCTGTCGACTTCAAATCTCTTTTAGCAAACATGAAACGACTTCATTGAGCTAAACTCCTTAAAGCTACTATCTCGGCTTGAGTTACGGATGAGTACAGACAGTCTGCAAACTAGTCACACCTGTTGGCATGGTACCAGCGCGGGGTGCACGAACGATGGCCAGACTATACATTAGTGCCATTCACCTCTGTTACTTTCTTCTATGACTAAGGCTGCTGGGGCAAGGCCATTGCTTGCTTCAAAATGGTTGCTAAGAACTAGTATTTGTTTGTGGAAGATCTTCTTGCGGATTTGGATATTCATGAAATGGTCACCAATATTGTCTTCACTTCCGTAAATTATGCAGGTAGAGTTTAAGTCAGTTATGTAAGATACTGAAAATAGTAACTATTTCAAAGAATCTAAATCTTTTGAGTATCGATGTCTTATTTCCCTCATGGTGATTCTCAGTGGGAGCCAGTGGTGCTGGCGTAGTACCATCAAACAATCGAGAACCGTTTTCCTAAAAGGAAGTCTTGGAGGGGATGATCGGGCGGGTGTTGGTGCTAGGCTGGCGAGTCGGGTCCTTTTGCTTCAGTTTTTAAAAGAGTAAGATGTATATTTAAATATTATAATATATAAAGAAAATATACATAAAAATAGATAAAGACAATAAGATCAAATATTTAAGGTAATTGATAATGAAGATATTATATTTCTATTTAAATTGACGAGTTTTGTGTTTACATATGTCTTTACACTCGTCAGTACTAACAGTAGATTGATGGAATTTGGACTCATTTTGATCAGCTTACAATACCATTTTGTAAAAGCTTTTCTTGAAACATTTTTTTTTCCACAAAAACGTATTAATCTAATTCTGGAATACTTTCGGTAAATGAGTATATTATTCGGAATATAGCTTCGATCCCGTTCGCTGATTTCTTTCAAGGAGTTTTATAATCGTAAGATCGCGCTCCCTGACATTACAAATTAATTATATAGATAAATAATGTTAGTTACTTGAGTACATAGTACGAACTGCATTCCTTACTTCAGACTACACTTTTATACTTAGACGAAGCATTAAATCCATGCATTTATAGCTGGTTAGCTGGCTACTCTAGTATTACATTTATATGTATCTGTAACTGTGACTACACTTTTTTGTACGACAATGACATTAGAAACAATTCCAATAAGAAAATAATATAAACCTACTTCGAAAAGGATTTCACTTTCTTCTTTGCTTTTCGAGTATCCGAGCAATTGCTTTTTTCACCCCCGAATACTGAAACGTTTGGTAACTTTGACAACAGATTAATTCTAATACTGCCTTTGTCTGGCACTAAGCAGATAACTAAGACAGCAATAGACTTAATTTGTCGTCAAAGTTAACAAACGTTTCAGTATTCGGGGGTGAAAGAAGCAATTGCTCGGATACTCAGTATTTCAAGAAAGTAAATTAGGTGTTTTAGTCTAAGTAAAATTTTCCTAGCTGAAAACCTCAAATAGCACAAATATGGTTGGTAATTCAGACAGCACAAAAATATGGTTCAAACCAACCATATTTGTGTACAATGTAAATGTTAGTGCCGATTGGAGTCGAAACTTTAGGTACGCAGGGGCAGGCCGCTCTCGTGTTATAATATATGTATAAGCCAAACGTTTGGTATTTGGTCGAGCCGACAGGTGACCGGAATACTGGCGCCTATTTAAGTAAAAACCTCACCATTGCCATGCAGCTTGACAATGCGGCCAGTATTCTAGCCAATTTTTCTTCCACCGAGGGCTAGTAGATTCGTTTTATTTTCAAGTGTGTAAATTTGATAGTTGATAAATTATAACCTAAATGAAAAAATAAAATAAAAGGCCAAAGTGGCATCTGAACAACTTTTGAATAAATAGAATGCATTGTTAGTTGTGGTTTATTGCGGCTATTTTAAATGTATATTTTATAATGTCTTTATTCTTCGTATCCTAAGTCCAAACTGCATTCATCAATGCTCCCAGCATCTAACTGTTGAATGAATCGCGGAGTTCTTTATCCGAGGCCCGTGATATCGCAGGCAGAGTGTTCACCTCGTCTATTTTTGTTACGGCGTGGGTGACAGGGTGCGTCGTACTCTAGGGGTTACACGACCTTTCTTCGCACGGGT
Source organism: Apocheima hispidaria (assembly GCA_947579745.1). Classification (NCBI taxonomy): domain Eukaryota; kingdom Metazoa; phylum Arthropoda; class Insecta; order Lepidoptera; family Geometridae; genus Apocheima; species Apocheima hispidaria. The sequence goes on from OX388146.1 coordinate 14,497,056, forward strand.
CAAGGATGTAGGACCTGTGTAACGTTAGTTGACACCTCATTTTATTTTCAATATATTTGACGCGGCGGCAATTGTTGAAATGAAAATAGAAGTCTGGAAGTAAGATTTCCCTAATTAAAGATTGTTTTACCTAAAGCAGATTATTATGTCGGCGTTAAAAGATTTCTAAGAATTGGCTGGCAGGTTCGTCGAAGTTATACAGGATTTTATTGTTTTTTTTTTTTATTGAAAAAATGACGAAATAATACTTTTGTTATTAAAACAAAGTTTACCTGTATTCGATAGTACAATATTATCAAATTGCATGACTCCACGTTTACGTCACACTGATAGTGCTGTGACCTTAAGATAATTATCGGTCGACGCCTCGTCTCTGTGCCTTATCGATAACGTAGAATAACATCGCAAGGACATCACTGGTGTAGCGAGTGTACCGATACCTAATTTTCGAAAGCAATGCGTTGCTGTGAAATGTTTTATAATATGATAATCGTTTCCAATAATGTGTCAATAATACAAGAAGGTCAAATCAGTCGAACTGTACAATTTGTGCAAATAAGGCTTGGAAACGAAATACGTTACATTGTAAGTACTTATTTGCTATTGAAATGATTAGTTTGAGATTAATTTTGAGGTAAGCTATAGAATTCTTAATTCAGATTGTTAATCTCTTTACTCCACCCTAAACCACGTTTGTTTCTACAAAATTTGTAATTGCATTTTCGATTCGGCTCTAACGATACCTACTGATGCGAGATGAAATCTAACTCCTCCTAAAACGAAACCTAACTCTTGCTGTTCCGGTTGGAACTCAATCGCATCGTTATGATTAGTAAACTGGAATAGCGTTTTTTTTTTTCCTATCGAATGATACGTCATCTTTTGCACACTTTTTTTTAATAACCAAGTTTAGTGTAGGTGCGTGGAATATCACCACATTGCGATCGATAAATACGAAGTAGACAAAGCAATTCCTCGGTGTATTGTACAAAACGACCGTTCGGCCTTGTCTAGGCCGCGCTGACGTACTGCGTGCGGATGAACCGACTCCTTTTATTAGGACAATAAATTCGATACCGGTCTCGCTCACGTACTTAGCTTTGGTACATTACAGAAAGAGATAAACAGATTTACATATAATTCGAGTGAATCTTAAAGCTTGGACTCACTGTCGTTATGGCTTAGTAAAGTTTTTATGAGCTTAGGTGTTTATTGCAATTGTTCTTTGTGTCGTTGCTTTTAGTTATCATTTTATACTAAAGAATTAAAATAAATGATAGCATTTATCAAAGATATTTGTATAATCTGTGACGTTATACGTTATAATATGTGGTAATATGTAATGTAAATAAATACTTATTTCAATTATTATTTCAAATTGAATTCACAGAAAGGCAGCATTTTATATACATATTTCTTTAAAGATTTCATTATTATGGATTATATTATTGAATATAATTCTGCAGTATTTCAGTTAAAATAAAAACAAAATACAAATACAGTTTTGTTGGGCTAACTTAATTGTACGCCAGTCGCCAATTTCAAAAAGCTTGTATTCTGACTCATTATATTGCTCAACGTCAACTGCATTCTACGTTGTGTAATTGGCAATTAATTGCGTTGCCAAGGCGACCGCAGTGAGCTGTCCGCCCGTCTGATAGCGTACAACATGAAGAAACTAGTACGTCTGCTGTGGTCGATCGTCTGGGGGCAAGAGGGTTATTGGTCGCTAATGGATGGGCCAGACATTGTCGTCTCATCTAACCTTGTTACCAATGCTAATAAGCCGTTGTAATGACATTTAACGGCATGTATTGTTTTAAATTTCGAACGCTTTGTATATATTCATTTGAAAGTGGTAAGTGACTGCAGGTACCACAACAACTCATTACACATAATCAAGATTATCGTCATTTTATTAACCGACTTCCAAAAAAAAGGAGAAGGTTCTCAAGTCGACTGTTTTTTTTTTATTGGATGATCAAAACGTCTAAGTAGCAAATCAACGTCCAACTAGCTTAATTTTCCAATTAGTATTTTCAAACGTTGTAAGTTTAGTTTGTAATTAATTTAGTAACTCATCACATTAATCATATCGATGTTTTCTTAACATTTTGACGTTGTAAATATAGCTAGTTGTAACATCCATCGTGCATCCATCACGCATCGAGTTTATCGCTTCGACTCAGTATTGGGAACGGACCAGCCTGCTTGCGCGAAAGGCGAAATGCTCGCGGCCACAACCGGCTCCGTGAAGGCCGATCGACGCCACTCCCCCCACTCCGCTCCCAGTCGTGCTTGTGACTGTGCCTTATCGATAAATGACTTGAATAATCTCTGTGCAGAATTATACGTCATTTCTTCGTAATTTTTACATCAACCAAAAGAATATGAATAACCTAGTTATAAAGTTACAACACTCAAAATACTTAATATTTTACTATTTTTTATATTTGTAAATGGCCTAATTAAATTCGACACGGAAGTTAAACCATAGCAAATAACTAAAGATGAATGATAGTGTGCATGAATAGGCTGACGTTATCGCGCGACCGAGCTTCGCCCTCGTACTCGATGCCAATGACACGAGGGTCGGAGTATCGATAAATAATAACGCGCGTATCGCCAGCACTGGGCGGTCGGGGCACGCAAGGCCGCGCGGCGCGACGCCCGCCTCGCCGCCGCGCCGCACGTCCGCGTCTACACAACACAAACACGCGTTTACGAAATGACATGACACTCTTTCCGATGTATTATAATTCGGAGTTGGAACTGGCCGGTTTTTTTTTAACGAATCTTTTTTTCTTGTTTTTAAGTTTTTTGCGGTTATATGTTTTAGTTATTTAGGTAGGTAGTACTACATTTGCCAAAAATGTTACTTATAAAATTTCTACTGTAACTAATTTAAGTTTTTTTTTTACATTTTGTAATTGTAATAAAATGTACTTATCAAAAATTATCATCACATTTGTGTCATAACGGATTCAGATTCAGTAGGTAGGTTGTCAAAATCGTACGAATAATGTAATACTGACAAAAGAGCTTTTTAGGTAGGTACTGCTCATTTCTACTCATTTCCTAGTGCCTACGGGTTCTGTTGTTTCCTACATGTCTTACAAACGATTGTTTCTATTGCAGGTTACCCAAGATGATGGTCCTATCATCAAGCTGTAACTCCGAACGAAGTTCGACGCCACTGTACAAACAAAGGATCCATGGATCAAAAATTTCTATTACCGCAAGACTGACGTCACTTGCCTTAGATAGCGACTCAAGATGATCATCACTAAATTTTATATAAAAAAAACTTTTGATAAAAACTATGCTTAAAACTAAAGAAACAAAGAAACTACTTTTTTTAAACATTTTCGCGCGTGGTTTGTGAATGAATAGTGGTGTAATAGTGAGGTGACAAAGTCGATAGTGAGTTGTCGATAATCGATAGAATCGATTGGACTCGTAGTGATGGTGTGATGTGAAGAGGATGAATGCCATAAGCAGCGAGGCCGACACGGTGAAGGTGGAAGGTGGACACGTGTCTGTCACCACCATCAGCATGTCGGGCTGCCCGGAGACTAGCAATGGTAAGCACCATTTTTACTGTTTAGGTTTAAGTTTTCAGTCCAAGGCGTAAAATGTCCACAGCTCACCAAGACCAAAGTGCTAAACGTCCATAGCGCTAAACGTCCAAAACTCCAATTATGCTGCTAAATTAACTATAATAATAAATATTACAGTTTATTTTGGTGAATCAAAACAGTAAAAAATTTAATAAAATAGAAAATTATTATGTTATAATATGAAATCATATTTTTTAACTTAATTCAATCTAATTTTTTTACTATTTATGTGTTGATTTTTTTGTAGTGGGTTTTTCTTAAATTTGTAAGTTTTATCTTTTTAAGTAGCAGTATTCTGTGAATTTAAATGAAACAGTTATATCATGACAGTTAATTTAGCAGTGTAACTGAAATTTTGGACGTTACGCTCTTTGGTCTTTGTGAGCTTTGTACATTTTGCGCCTTGGTCATTGTGCGTCTTGGACTTAACACTCTTTGTTCCTTTGCTCTTTTGACAATTTGAGGCCGTTTGTCATTTTGCGTACCCCTTAGTTGGGAGTTGAGACTTGAATTAATTTAATTTAATTTTATCGCTTCACTGACGCTATTTTATTACCCTTTTTCTAGGTTCCTAACCTTGACATGAAAAAACATACTCAACAATTTAATAGCGAATATATTATTATTTTCCACTCGTAAAACCAACCGGTGTTCAATGCAAATTAATTGTGTACTATTAATTCCACTAAAAATCATTATGGAAAAAACCTAGCAGTTGTCAGGTAAGAGTGTCTACACACGAAACGATTTGGTCGGTCCCGACATCGCTTGAAAGAGATGGCTATATATAAGTTTCTGGGGAAGCGAAAGGGAGAAGCTATAACCTTAATAGTTTGTTTTCGCGATGAAGCGAAGCGATTTCATCGCTTGAAAGAGATGGCTATATATAAGTTTCTGGGGAAGCGAAAGGGAGAAGCTATAACCTTAATAGTTTGTGTCTTTTGCTCCCGGGGATTTCTAATCTAGCTGTCCGTTTCACACGATGTCAGATCGGGCCATGTGTAGACACCCTAAATTTTCCTTGATATAAAATAAATAGCGCTTCACATTCAATCGAAGAATAGACAACAGGGTAGATGTACCTTTCCACAGGTGTCCCTTTCCCACAGAAAAGAATGATGGAAAATTTAGGACTCATGAAGAAAAAGGACAAAGTTATTACTTCTGTCTCGTAGCGTATGCTCAGTTTTTTCAACGGTCCGATATTATTTCTAAATCCTCATGGGTGCTTGCTATTGTTACTGCATCCTGATTGGTCGATTGTTTGATATGCCTATTTGATGTTTTGTCTCATGTGCGGCCTTGCTAGCCGACATTCTATACATAGCTATACTTTTTCTAAGCATTAATTGCTTCATGTAAGCTTCCTACTAGGTTTCCATGTGTGCCAACACACACAAAAAGACGGACACCCAGACCACAGCAAACTCATTTTAAGCCTATTTAAATTCATGTGTCACATATCTACCCGACCGAGAATCGAAACCGGGACCTTCCGCTTATAAGGCAGCACTTTATCAACTGAGCCAGGAGGGTCGTCTGAAAGAGTATGTTTTCCTTTTACTTTCTTGCGTTGGTCCTTTGTAGCAAATCTCCGTGTCTGTTTTAGAGCTTATAACCCTGAGGCACAGATCACACTAGATACCGGATTACGAGATTCGTTGTTCCTACAATAAGTCACCAAAGTTTGAGGAAGGCGCGGGTCGCGGGGAGTGTGACCAAGCATTCTCATTGGTTACGCCTACTCGCGCCTAACAATCAACCAATCAGAGTAATTTCTTATAAGTGTATATTTAGACTGATGCGTGGTGCGCTTCGAGCGTCCTAAGTGCTGAATCTAGGGTGTGATCTGTGCCCTGCGGCAACATCGTGTTTCGTGCGCTTCTCCTCGCGAGGAACTCGGCCACGCACTGCTCTACTCGCGTCTCCTCGCGCTATTTATCCCTTTTACGGCTTTGCAATCGCTCTATCTCTATCTATCTCGCCGGTCCTTTGACTCATAAAATACCGACAAAATAAGCGGCGGGCAAGGCAAGGCAGCATGACGGGCGGCAGCAAATTATACCAACAACAATTTTATATTTATGTTATGAATTATGTCCAAGTCCTCTGTACTATGTCCCGTAGCTTGAGGGCTAACAGAACGCAGATTAGCAACAGGCTAGTAGGTAGTGTAGGTACTCTACCTAGGTAGGTACAGTCGGCGACAGAATAGTGTTTTCCCGTAAACGCACAAGGCCGACCTTCGCATCGCTTGAAGATAACTGAATCAACAACCGCACAGGGGTCAACGGCCTCCACCTATCATCACTTTTATATTATGTACCTAGGTTTACTACGCTAGTGAATTATTATCTCAATGCCACCGGACGATTTATTGAAATAGACTTGCAATAAACAAAGGAAGGTCTTATTCAAGATTTTGTAAGATTGTAAGGATTTTGTAATTTTGTATACCACATAATTGCATGCTGCGCCAAGGCGGTGCGCCAGTATCGAGGCAGTAGGCTTCGACCATAATGAATAGACGGGCCCAAGTAAGAGAATTTTGAAGACTGAGCGCCGGCACTCACCTTGCTTCCGCGTTTTCAGTCTGTGAAAAGTGCGGGACGTACCTTCATCAATACATGCGATCCAAATATCCGCAAAAATATGCTTTGATATTATTATCCTTATCTCTTTTTTGTGTGAAATGTACTTACATACTTTTAACTACGTAATGAAGCTTCGATTGTTTTTACTTGTTATTTTTAAGGAAGTTGTGTGGTCAGGGCCCGTCCATTGATTTTACTTTGCTCGAAGGCAGATACGGAACTTGTCGTGATACAGAACTCGGTGCTTGTCGTTCGACAAAATGACATACAAAGACGTGCGACCTTAGACCGGTTAAGGACAGTCAACGCTCCCGGTAGTTCAGATGAGAAGTCAGCTATATTTTTCTCACTACGTTTGAGTACGGATTTTCCTTCAACACTGTGCCTTTTTCAACTAAAATGTTGAAGCACAATAGATGCACAGCTTGCCAAGTTCAGATCCTGCAGTTCAGAGTGTGAAGGATGGTTAGTCTGCTATTTCGTTCACATTACATTTGTGTACGGATTTTATTCAAGACTGCCTTTTTCAATTAAAACGTTTAAGCACATAGATGCACAGCTTGCCAAGTTCAGATCCTGCAGTTCAGAGTGTGAAGGATGGTTAGTCTGCTATTTCGTTCACATTACATTAGAGTACGGATTTATTCAAGACTGCCTTTTTCAATTAAAATGTTGAAGCACATAGATGCACAACTTGCGAAGTTCAGAACCTGTAGTTCAGACTCTTATGGATAGTTAGTCTGCTATGTCTTTCTTTTGAGTACAGATTTTATTCAAGACTGCCTTTTTCAATTAAAACGTTAAAGCAGATTGATGCACAACTTGCCAAGTTCATAGCCTGCAGTTCAGAATATGAAGGATAGTTCCCACAAGTACACCCGATTACTTCAAACGTTGAACTAATGGGAATTTTTTGTCCCAGTATATCATGATTGTTTCCTCACAGTGAAGTCCTTTTTGCGATGATTTTTAGGTTCAGCCGCTGGCTGTTAGGTTCAAGGTTCGCGGCGGCGGCGGCGTGGGCAGCTCAAAGATAGATAAAAGAATATATTGATATCTTCGAGCTCCAATATCTCAGAAACGCGACACCTTAGGATACTATAGTTTTCAACATATTTGTTTATATTGGAGTCCCTAATCGGTCTATTTAGGTTTTATCAGCGCTCTCTTGGCATCTCTTGGCTTGCTTGTTGGTGTCGTCGGTTCTATAGTACAATGGTATCGCTTGTTATCTCTTTATCTACTATGACCAAACGTAATCATATAGTATGATGGAGACTCTCCGAGTCAACAAAATAATCACATAGAAATGTTTACGCTGATCGATGTCTCGTGGCCTCTTAGCACTCCGCACGTCCGCCGTGATCATTCTCAAAATCTTTTTGTCGTTTTGTAAATTTTGTAAATACTAAAACATAGCATTGTTGCTTATTCCAGGTCAGTTCTCGTATAGTTCGAGCGGAGTGCGCATCAGCGTGTCTTCGGAACCGCACGACGAAGACTCGACTGATGCTGAGATCTCCAAGATCGACTTTACACAGCATCAATACGAGGTCAGTATTATGATTAGAATATAGATATTATGCTTAGAATAATAACTAAAACTTATTAAAATAAAATCAGTGTAACAACTGAGTGCCGAGTGCGAGTTTTTGTAATTGCGTTTACCTATTTGATCGCGTTTACGTTAACTATAATTTGTATGAAGTAAGAGCTGATCCATCTAGATAGGGTTGCCATCCGTCCGGGTTTCTCCTAGTTTAGAGGGCATCAGGGGAGCGTCCGGGTGGGGCTTCATTTGTAGTCCGGGCCTAAAAATTTAGCCTTGGGCCGCCCGCGACACACGCACTGGGCCCGCACGCCGCGATCAACCGACGAACCGACTCGCTAAATACACCGTCCCCTCGCCCCTCCCGTCGTAGTTTAAAAAAACCTGTTGACATGTCCGGGTTCTAAAATCCGGGGTTTTCACGCGACTTGTCCTGGTTGCCAAATTTTAGAAATGGCAACCCTACATCTAGATGACGCTAGAAGGCGCTACTCTTATTTCATACAAATTATAGTTAACGTTAACGCGATCGAGTAAGTAAACTCATTAGGAAAAACTCGCACTAGGCACTCCTGTTCTCGTATTCACAACTAATAATACGACGTTTACGAGAGTGAGTGAAATAGAAAATTACTTTTTTATTATTTCGGAATGTCACCAGTCCGACTCCTCTTCTCCGTCTAATTAAAAACGAAAGTTCCTTTAGAACATTTCATTAATTTCTAAATAATTGCTTCCACTCTTTATTAGCTATTATATTAGCACTATTTATTATTTTATTAGCTCAATGCTTAAACTGTAAGTATCTTGTGGTTGTATTTGTATATTGTGGCCTAGTACATAGAGCTCAAAGTTGGTATTTAATTGCCTAATTTTTCTGTCTTAGCCCTTATCACGATTCACTTGATATGTTAAGAAACTTGACACTGGCTAAATACACTACGTGTGCAACGAACATTAAAGAGATAAACATAATTCATTAAAATAAAGAATGTAAAGTTTTCTACTTAATTATATTATAGTGTCACAGAATAAAACAAAGCAAAATAAGGTAAGGTAAGATCGTCTTCAAAACAAAGACTTAAGAGACAACTATGAGCATGAGCATTATTCCCTTCCTGATCCTAAAGAGAATATCATCACTACGTTTAAGAGACGGGAGTTCCATATAGAAAAATAAAAAAGGCGATTGTATGAAACATATACCAGAACTGAATACCGATAGAGATAGTGCGATAGATTCAAGCCACCGATAGAGCAAGACAGTGATAGCCGCCATTTTTTTTCGTAAACTTTCATACATGATCAAGTCTCTTTTTTTAAGGCAGTTGCGTCGGAAAGCCTGATCCATTCACTCTTCCAGAACCTTCTTGTTTTATAACCTTCTTCCTCGGTTCCAGGTGAACATGCGCAACAAGAAGATGCGTTCTTGCAGCGGCGGGCAGTTCGAGCCGTCCAACGACCGCGAGCGGCCCATGTCCTGGGAAGGCGAGCTCTCTGACTCCGAAATGGTTATCGACACTAGCGTTAATAATGGTAATCTTACTGCTTGACTATGCTACAATCACAAATTACCTCCTATAGAAATAGCATCAAGATTGTTTTCCAACAAAACGCTACAAAGATAGGGGAATGCGCGGTTTGCGGAGACTGAGACCGGGCGTTTCCATTGGCTTTTTCGAGATTACGCTTACTGGCGCCCAGCAATGAACTGATGAGAGCAAATTTTGAAAGTGTATTTGCATCGATGCGCTTTGATCGTCCTAAACGGGGAATCTATAGGTAATTAATAATGCTTAGCTGAAAAGTTTTAAATCAATTTTAAATAAATGTTATTCACATGTGTATTGAAGTGTATTGACATCTATCATTGACAGAAAAGAAGAAGTCATTTTTTTTTTCTCTTCTGTGATATTAGCCGCCCTCGCCACCGATTGCACGATGCATGATGAAAATTTATATGCAATAAACGACGTAAAGTTTTTTCCCTTATCGTAGCGAATAAGTTAGCTTGGGTTTCTATTTCAAGTTATGCAGAAATTGTGACGATCATGTCGCAATTCGAAACACCTACCGACATCTTACGTCCTTATCAGTTAATACTAATACATATCGGGTTGCTCATCTTTCATAAGCCTTGGAACTCTTTTAGAGATCATTTATAAAAATGAACCCCTATTTTTCCTGGCCACGCTGTAACTTGAGAAAGACTGGACCGATTTTGATGATTTCATTTTTTTGTGTTCGTAATTGTGAGGACAAAATTTGTATGTAGAGCTCTGCGGGCATCACCTAGTATAAATAAAAGCAACCAATATCACAGAAAAAAAATCTTAACGTACGTTTGTTTTCTTTCCAGATGAGAACAGCAACTCTCTAGACCTTCAATCGTCCCGCGACTCGATCGACACCCTCCGCAACGTGACCATCAAGACAGAACCTCTCAAGAACGAGGTCTTCCAGAGTCTAGACGACCAGAGAGTACTGGATCTGAAATATACAGCTCCTTTACAGGCGCACCAGAGAAGCCTCAGCATGAACAGGGTAAGTAAAATAAATAAATAAATAAAATATAGCAATAAAGTATAGGTTTAGGTTTAATAAACATTTATTCTCATAAAGATAAAATTATCACTTACATGAGAATCAGTTACATAGAAAAATTATATTGTAAGTCGTTCTAGTTAAGGTAGGTACAAAATTAACGCATTGTTAGATAAATAGATATATAGAATAGTTAGTTCATTAATAAACATTTATTATATGATGAGCAGGAGGAGAATAAAGCAATCCGCCCTAGAGACGGGAATCTGAGACTGGCCTCTGTCGAAAGCCTTCCATCCATTCCATTCACAGATCTGTATCACATTCTAAAACTATGTATGCCTAGTTGCGTTACATTAAATGAATTTCAATATACCAACACTAGTGGAGTGGGTATTAAATTTGGTAAAATATGTGCACAGATCACACCCTAGATTTTGCATTCAGGACGCTCGAAGCGCACCACATCAGTCTAAAAACACTTATAAGAAATTAGTCTGTGAATTAGTGTTGACCAAACGTGGCATACGTCTTTTTTTCAGATACCAGTGCTAACGGACAACACATTGCTCTCTCTCCCCCGAAGACCATCGTCCCCGACGAGCAGCGCCAAGTCCCTGGCGCTCTCCGACCAGGGATCCACTCCGATGGCGCAGACTTCCATTGGAGAGGTCCAGAACTTGACCATTAAGAAGGAGACAATATCAGGTAGCATAGCACTCTATCTCTCATTCCCGAAGCAGCTCAGTAAGGGTCATCTTTTTTTTTTTTCTCCTACGTGGATTTTGCGTCGCACGTCCTATGCATTTGCCAGTGTCAAGTATACATATATATTTTCAAGTTTTGTTAAAAATTATCAAACAAGTCATAGTCACAGTCTAAGTCAAGCAAAGAAAGTCGCGGTCAAGTCCAAGTCATGCCCCAGTAAAATGGTGAAAACTTTACTAGAGCCTTCTAAGGAGTTTTGGAAACAACATGAAAATTCACGTTTCACGATATTATACCATTCACTAACACTCGTGCATGTTCACAAACACTTAACGGGTAAAAATTCACCGTTTTTACACATTAACACTCGAAATAACACAAGTTTTGGAAAATAATAAAATGACGCGACATGAATTCTTCACGTTCCCGCCAAAACTCCAGGGTCACTGTTTGTGGCATAAAAACTTACAAGGAATTGAAAGATCTCAAAAGTGAGGATATGCCCATCCGAGCAATTGCGACCAATGTATAGTGTAAGACTAAGATGAAAAACAAGCGCCACCTGTCGTAATCTCTACTCACTCTACTATTACCTGGCATCCTTCTTTTTCTTTGTTCTTTGAGATATAAAATTAGGATCATTCTCTTTAGATCCAGTGCTCAGATCCATATCTACACAGACTTTTTATTATTTTTAGGTCCCATTTTGGAATCATGGATTTATCGAGAACTTTTTTCCATCTGAACATTTTTTTTTTTTTACCTCTGTAGATCCATTGGTAGATCCTCGATGGATCTATTCTTTACTAGCGTCGCATCGCTTTCAAGTACGACACCGCTCACCATCGAAGTCTTCGTGCGACTGTTTTCACACTGTTGTTAAAAATACCCGACTGCAAAATGTAGTCTATGTCCATGGACGTAAAGAGGAATCCAACGCCTCACTCGTCAAAATCGAGCAAGCCTTTAGGCTACAAGAGGTAATATAGGAACACAAACATACTTACACACACCCTTAAACCATCACCCTTCTTGGGCAGTCGGGTAAAAAGTGACTTTATTCGGTCCTTACGAAGATAGATTGATTGTCTTTGGGAATAAATTGGAGTATACTTTTGCTCAGCAGTTGTGAACTTGTGTTCAATTAAAAAATACTAAAAGTTATTTCTATATTTACAGAATTAAAATGCGAGCCTTCAGTGGGCATGGACAAGCTGTTGGGCGCTCTGCACGGATCCCCGCTGCTGGGGCGGCTACCCCGAGTCCAGTCGAGCGCCAGCACTGACTCCGCAGTGCATTCCATGTACACGCATAGGTAATATACATTTGACCAGGTTTCATTGCTATGAACCTGAATCAAACTATTACCTGGTGGTGGTCATCGTTTGTTTCAGACACAGAATACATAGCGCAGCGAATAATGTCGCCGACTGCAGAAACGTAGCATGCAATGAAACATTACAATGTGTCGTATGTTACATTGTATCAACTAGGCCGCGCATCTACTACGCTACTGTCACGCGCTGTACTGCGCGCCCCTTTGTGTTCGTCCGAAATAACGACAAGTCGCAGATAGTTCCGTGAGCGACTTCGTGTTCGTGTTCGTGTCCGTGTTCGTAGCGTACTCATGAAACGCACGGTTTTTTCTTTTTTCTCTTTTCTCCTAAGAGGATTATGGCGTCGCACGTCTTATGCATTTGCCAGTGTCAAGTATACTCATATTTTTTCAAGTTTTGGTGAATATTGTCAAATAAGTCATAGTCACAGTCAAAGGCGAGCAAAGCAAGTCACGGTCAAGTCCAAGTCATGCCCCAGTAAAGTGGTGAAAACTTTACTAGAGCTTTCTATAGAGTTTTGGAAACAACACGAAAATTCACGTTTCACGATATTATACCATTCACCAACACTCGTGCATGTTCACGAACACTTAACGGGTAAAAATTCACTGTTTTTACACATTAACACTCGAAATAACACAAGTTTTGGAAAATAATAAAATGACGCGACATGATTTCTTCACGTTCACGCCAAAACTCAATGCACGGTTCGCGCGCGCAACTCGTGCAGATTGAGAATTTATTTCAAAGAGTGTTACCTTGCATGATGCATTGCAGCGATGTGGACGGCAAATTCTTTCATTTCGTGTTAAATTTCACCAATCGATACCCGGCATTAGGCTCACTCCGAGATGACTTTAAATAAGTAGACTCTCGCTACATCGCAATAAAGTTTATTTCAGCACGCACTTTCCGTGTTACCTTATTGAATTCGACATCTTGGACATCTTCGACATTATGAGTATTTAAATTCCAGTGTGTACAGCAGTCCGTCAGCGAGTCCGCGCGCGTCCCGCCACTATACACCGTCTCTCTCTCGCAACAACAGCGACGCATCGCACTCTTCCTGTTACTCGTACAGCTCGGAGTTTTCACCCACACATTCTCCCGTCCAGGTGAGCTTAGAGTGTACATTCGTATTTTATAATGGAATAAGCTGCGTCTCTTTCTCGCAACAACAGCAAAGCATCGCCCTCTTTTTGTTACTCTTACACCTCAGAAGTCTCATTGAGGAATTAATTTTTGCCCTGGCAGTTATTAAGTTTTTTTCTCTCTCTTATGTTTTGGCTCCACACGTTGTATATATAGCCAGCCAGTGTCAAGTATTGTAATATTACAAGTGCAGTCGATTAAATAACTCTTAGTCAAGTTAAGTAAGTCACGGTCAAGTCCACTTCATGCCCCAGTAAAGTGGTGAAGACTTTACTAGAGGTTTATATGCAGTTTTGGAAAATAATACAATGACGCGACATGACTTCTTCACGTTCCCGCCAAAACTCCCTAAGTTTTGTTTATAATCAGTAAACAAGCGAAATATCTCGCGAGTGGCCGAGTGAATTTGAGTAAGGTTACTCAACTGATTGCTGAGAAGTGTGGTAGCAACTCTAGTTCGTAGAACATTGTAACTCAATTGGCTAGTCACAATTATAACAGTTTTGTCTCGCGGTTCCAGAGTCGTCACCCGCACGTGGTGTACCGTGAGGCGACGGCCGTGTACCCCGCCTCACCAGCTCACGATGAGGACACGGAGACGGATGACAGGCTCCATCATCACCAGGGTATCAGCAGGCAGCAGCTCATCAACAGGTCAGTCGAAAATGGAAAAAAGTCGATTAAGAACAGTTCCCTATAGAAAAAGTGTTGGACGTTGCTCGAAGCAGAGAACACAGGCTACAAGAAAACTTATGAAAAACTGATTATTTAAGGAAACCTATCTATAAATATTGTGTACTATGTACCATTGTATAAAAACCTCTGAGAGACTGAGAAGTGAACCGTAGTGAACTTATAAGAGTTCATAAAAATTTTTTGGAGGTCGGTTAAAAAAGATAAATATTTATCCGTGACAAAACACAGATGCTTAAAATAAAAATATTAAATTAAATAGATATACAAAATAAGAACAAACAAACGTGAGTGCCAATAAATTTGCCACGAAACCGTATAACAGTTGTAAACAACCAGCGCTGGTTTTCTCTTGAGACAGGCAGGTGACGTCACGCGGTACAATACTAAATGCCCGTACAAGTGCAGTACCATGATTAAGTAGCACTCTTTACACAAAAAACAACTTATATTTCCTTTGTTTCCACAGCCCGTGTCCAATATGCGGTGACAAAATCAGCGGGTTCCACTACGGCATATTCTCGTGCGAATCGTGCAAGGGGTTCTTCAAGCGCACCGTCCAGAACCGCAAGAACTACATGTGTTTGAGAGGAGGGAACTGCCCCGTCACAGTGGCCACCAGGAAGAAATGCCCCGCGTGCCGGTTCGACAAGTGCCTTGGATGTGGGATGAAGCTAGAAGGTAACATTTTTGGGCTTAGTCTACCGTCGTGCCTTCATAACTGTGTTTCATGACCAGCTACAAAAATAGTTTTTTTTTTTTTAAATTAAATAATGGCTGTTTAATTTTTGCCGCCTTTACAACCTCTACTCTTGTTTGACCACTCTTCGAATTGTTGACACATTATGTGCACTTTCTCAACGGAAAATGTCGCCAAGCTTGCGAGCTGTCTGTCTCAGCGTATCTTTCCCCATTTTCTTAATGGGTTTTCACCACAGAAAAGCAAAAAAATAATAATTGGTTTTCACAATGATAACGTGTTATTCTTTTGCGTAGCGGTCCATTTTTAATAATCATAGGTTTCAGGGTTGCCACATTCACGAAAAAAAAAAAGAAACAAAATTTAAATATTGCACTCTTATTGAGACACACGTTATAAAACTAAACTAGACCAGACTGAAGGTGGAACAACTATTTCATTAGCTATTTCTTGTCCTGTACAGCGATACGAGAAGACCGGACGCGAGGCGGCAGGTCGACGTATCAGTGTTCATATCCTTTGTCCGGCGCCGCGTCCACGGGCTCTCTCCTGTCGGCGCACGTTCCAACCACGTTACGGCATGCCTCCAGTCTCACTTGTGTAAGTCATTGTATAAATGTAAGACGCTGCGTCCTAGGGTTCGCTCTTGTCGACCCGATAATGTATGGCCAGGAGAGCATGACCGATAATTAGTGTACTGGGCTTCCAATTATCAGGTCGTACAATGCGTGCCGTCAATTATCACCACGTGCCAATAAAGCACGACCAGGAATGTACAGCCGATAATGTACAGCCCTGAGAAAGGTTCACTTTTTATCAGGTCGTATTTTATCGTGTCGTTAAATATGGGTCGTGCATTATCGGCACGGGTCGATAATGTACAGCATGATAAAAGACAATCCAGCCCGTGTTTGCTGTAAGACTCTGCTCCTATTGTTCGATGTGTCTATGATCTCTTTCGATGCCATGCTTCGTTTGGACTTGTTGTTTATTTTTAATCTGTGCCTTATTTAGACACAGATTAAAAATAAACAACATTAACCTAATGTCATGGGACAAAGCTTAGCAGGTTTTCCGGGCTTTTATAAAAAACGAATTTCTGTTGTCCAAAAAAAAAAAAATCCTTAACCTACTGTAGTCCTTATATTTTTAATCTGTCTCATTTTTAATATCACGTTCAAACGAAGCACAAAATCGTCAGAATTCATAGACATATATACAGGAAGCCGTCTTTTATCATAGAAGCCGTCTTTTATCAGTTTGTACATTATCGGGGTGTGCATTATCAGTGTCCATTATGTACGGCATGATATTGTATTATTGTATTGCACAGCCTAATAATCGATGTACATACAATATTAGGCTGTAAATTATCGGCTGTGCATTATAGGCCCGTGCCGATAATGTACGGCATGATATATCACATCCCAATAATGCACAGCTTGATATTCAGCGTACCAGTACACCAATTATCATGACGTGCACTACGGGCTGTATATTATAGGGTCGTCAATTATCGGCTCGTGCATTATTGTCTTCCGTCTCAGTGACCGTGTAGGTACTTATTTTCCACTAGCTGAAAGATTCGTATGTTGCAGGTAAACGGCCCAGGGTCATACAGTAGCAGAGGGGAATCGAGTAACAGTCGACTCACACCTGACATACCGCCATTATTGCAAGTTAGTATGCACATATAATAAGTCGTGGTAGCTCAGTGGGAACAGGCTCGCCTCACATTCGAGGTGTCGTGGGTTCGAACCCGACGGGCCCGTAACAACAAGTTCTTTGCAACTTACGTACGGATATACCACTGGCTTTTCGGTGATGGAAGAAATCGTCAATAACCCTGTATATTTCCGGAGAAGAAATTCGATGGCGTATGTGAATCCGCCAACCCGCACTGCGCCAGCGAGGTGGATATGGACCAGTCACCCTTCGAGGGTAGGCCGATATCCCAGCAGTGGGATGTTTAAAGGCAGATGCACAAATAAAAAAATGGGCGGAGTTTATTAAAAAACAATTGACCTTTCTTTCTTCTCTTTCGTTTGTTAAAATAAAAACTAGGAAAAATATTTAAATTAACTATACTTTAAATAAAATAGTACAACCGACTTCAATCAATAATTTTAAAACATCATCGCATACTGGCGTGATCAAGTGATCAGCTAACTCCAAACCAACGTTCCTAACGTCACCGTTTCTGGAGTGCGTCTTTTGCGTGGAGCTTTAAACAAAAATATTAATATTTCAATACCAAATCTAATAATTTTTTCAGGAAATAATGGACGTGGAACACCTATGGCAGTACAACGAGTCAGAACTGAACCGAATCGGCAAAACAACGAGCGGCAGTCCATCCGCCAACCCTCTCCTAGCCGCCAGCGGGATCACGGCACAGAACTCCAGCCCCGACTTCCTGGCAGACCTCTGCAATATAGCCGACCACAGATTATACAAGATCGTCAAATGGTGCAAAAGTCTGCCGCTATTCAAGAACATCTCTGTAAGTATCTAGCCGACAGCAAGATCTCCCGACAAGACTTTAGCCCTGGCTTCCTAGTACTGCAATGTAGAGTGGACTGTAGAATTTTCCGCTATTTAAAAACATTATTACGTATTCAAGAACTCAACCGACTTGGCAAGTCTATTTATTGTTTACGAGTCAGAACTCAACCAATTCAGCAAGACAACCGGTGTGATAGCCTCACGGCAATAGACACACGACTTTACAGCGCACGCTTTTTTTGTATGGATGACTATGCTTTTGGCCTCTGCCGGCTTCTACAGTTTACCGGAATTTGGCAAATTACAGAGCGCGTCGCTTTCGCGAATTCTATTACGTTGCTTTTAAATACGCCCATAAAATTAAAACATATCAAAAAAATATTTAAACAATTAAAATAATCAACAAGAATTAATTAATTAATTAACCCCTAGACAGTGACCTAAATGCGGTGTTTTATTTGAAGATATTTTAGATTTAATTTATTTAAGTATTTATTTTAATTTTGTTTCTAGTTTTCGTTTTATTTTCTATATTTAAGTTTAGATTATAATATATTATAGTTTGATTAAATAACTAGAATTAGGTGTCAAGTTAAGTTGAAATCAGTTGCCTCTAGACATAGAGAAATATATTTTTTCGTCTAGGTAAGCGTTTTGTATATGTATCGTAGACCGTTCACCGCGCGGGCGAGGTATGGTCGAATACAAGCAAAAACATAATAAGTGGTTTAAAACTGTTTGGACTTTTGTCATTAAAAAAAACGTGAAATAATTTTAATTTCATTTCCAATAATTATCTTAAAATTAATCTACTCCATATCTCGCCACGGTTCCACGTTTTTAGTGAATCGTTCTTGCATGCCATTGAGTTTATACACCATATCCCAGAACGCAGTCCTATTGTGGAATGGTGTTACTTTGTTTGTCAGTGTCGAAGTGATCTCTAAGTAGTTCAGTTTTCCTTTCGCTACTGGTTTCCATTTCACCGGAAGCAGAGCTGTCTTCTCTGGCGTTGGATTCCTGCAAACCAAAAATTATATCAAGTGGCCTAGTATTCATTTCGTCGCTAACCCTTTAAAAACTATATATACTCTAACAGTATTTAACTTAAATTTATAAAAAAACATTTATTATACCGTGACTGCAAGCCATATGTATTACTGTAATTAATAACTGTAATGTGTGTTGTTGTGTATCACAAAAATAAAAAATAAAAATATTACACGTACCCGTATTTCACGAAGTTTGTCCACAGAGTAGTCATATAGTCAACAACGAGCTGAGATTCTTCAAAAAACTCTTCCACATATGGTGTATCGAACAGGTATCCCAACACGTCCCCTTGCGTAGCTCCGTCCATTGAAATATTGTAAATACTCTTCGCAAAATTTCGCTTTCCTACATACGAAAATACACTGTAATATATCACATTTGCTTCATCCTCGAAATACTTATCTATCATCCTCTTGGTTGGATAATTATAGTGAAGATCAGAAGCAAAATCGACAATATGCTGCTTCACCCTCTCCCCAATTCTTTCGCCTCTTAAATAGAAATGATGAACATTATTTTCCATTTTTCTCAATTCATCCTCATCAAGACCGAAATGTTTTTCGAGTTCATCGTAAAATAAATCTCGATATTCTTGTCGTTCTAGATTTCGATGAGCATATTCACGTAGCATTTCGTTATTACTATGACTTATCAAGACAGGGACTGTCCTAATGTTTTGACTTGTTATTTTACTTGTTATGAATGCATTGTCCTGCTGCTTTTCTATACATGGGCCATAATCGAGGTGCAACTTCATAGAATTTGCTATGACCGATTTCATATTTTGTTTACTAAGATAATGTAGTGCTTCGGTTTCATCTTCGCCTTCGAAATCAAATTCTTCTGCTAATTCTATGATAGTCGAGTCTTCATCATCTTCTCTATCTCTTATGAATATTCCACTATCTATAATAGCTTTTTGGAAAAGTTTTTCTTTGCCATACAACAGATGTAAATTAACACTTTCCCCGCCACTGCCCACTCCAGCAATCGTAACCTTTTTAGGATCTCCTCCAAAATGAGCTATGTTATCTTTAATCCATCTCAGTGCTAATATTTGGTCTTTAAGTCCTTGGTTACAAATTTTTGCTGTACCTGAACACAGGAAACCAAATGGGCCTAGTCTGTAGTTGACTGTTACCAGTACAATACCATGTTTCATTAAATACTTTGGTCCGTATAAACACGTCCTACTAAAACCGGAAATGTAATCTCCTCCGTGTATAAAAACTAGCACAGGGTGGCGGTTCTTGGTTTTGGTAAATTTTGGAGTGTAGACGTTGACGCGTAAACAGTCTAATGTCCCAGTTATGACTTTGTCAAACTCTTCGAATTGTGGGCATATGGCTGAATCGTTGTCTGCTAGGAAAACTTTACTGAACTTCTGTTGGGGGATGGCTGGCTGAAAACAAAATATAAAACATATTTTTTTGTGGAAGATTCCTGGTGGAAATTTGTAGAGCGATCACTCTCGCCTCCTCGCACTGGTTGACCACCTTTAGGTATTTATGATGAAAGCTACGCTTTGCTGTGCATGCTAAAATAACTTTATTGCTACGTAGCGACAGTCTATTTATTTAAAAATTATTTCGGATGTCTTTTTTACTTGTACTTGAAAGAAAGAAAGAAAAACATTTATTTTACGCACAAAACACTACAACACCAACTTCACAAAATAAATTGATACTTGTACTATTGTTTATTCTGTGGTACGAGTAAAAAATGTTTACATTGAAATGTCTCGCCATCTTAGTGTAACAAAAGTTAAATTTTCTAACCACTAAAAATGCTATGATCTTGTTCAGAATTTGCTATAGCTTCATGTCAAAGTGTCGAATAATAAAACGCAATTTCTAAGAAGCACTTACCCCGAAGACATTTGACATATTAACTTGAGCATATGGAATACCCAAATACATGTCATACTCGCCATCAGATGCGTGCAGACCTTGAAATGTTCCTACATTTGTCTTCACCACTGGTTCACTAAAATCCGTAAGCAATGCATATGTTAAAAAACCTATAGCCACGATACCGATTGTCAGAGGAATCACGAGAAATACGATCTTGTAAGACAGTAACATTGTAATGTGCAAAAATGTAGTTTTGTGTCGCGTCGCGATGATTGGAATGACTCGGAAACACTTGTGCAAATGATTGTATGTAAATTTTGCGTCGTTTCTCTAAAGTTATGTAAAGTTATCTTTCACGGTTTGTTAAGGCTAGGTTTTTACTCAGGCCTTGCTTGTTTAATTTCGCATTAAAACGAAAAATAACAGAACAAGCATATTTTTGTTATTCTTATTTGACCGTGCGAAGCGATGGTCTCAGAGTTTACTGGGACAAATCGGCATTTGTATGTATGTTTGTATGTATATTTGTCCGATGATAACTTGCGAACCGTTGATCCGATCTTCATAAAATTTTGTAGGCAAGTAGTTCATTTCAATACAATTTTTAAGTTCGAATATGAGCTGAATCGGTTCAGGGGTTGTGAAGATATAGGGGTCGCGAAGCTATTTTATCCATCGAACATTCCATTGTCAGAAAATTTAACCTTGAAATATTTTTTTCTCTTATGTTTTGGCTTCACATGTTGTGTATTTAGCCAATGTCATGTATTGTAATGTAGTATTGTGTAATAATGTAATATTTCAAGTGAAGTTTAATATTTCACAATTCAAATAAGTCTCAGTCATAGTCTAAGTAAGTCACGGTCAAGTCCACGTTCTGCCCCAGTAAAGTGGTGGAGACTTTATTAGAGGCTCATGGAGTTTTAGAAACAACACGAAGAGTCACGTTTCACAACGTTATACTATTCATCAACACTCGTGCACGTTCACGAACACTAATGAATAGAAATGCACCATTTTTACACAACACTCGAAATAACACAAGTTTTGGAAAATAATATAATCACGACATCACGACTTCTTCACGTTCCCGCCAAAACCAATTCCATTTGAGGGATGAAATGGAATCGGTCTTTTAAAGTGACAATTTTGAAAGAACAAAAAAATCATAATTTTATATTAATGGCTGTAATTTTAGTCCCCACATGTAAAGTGGGGATTAAAAAAAGCCTGTAAAGTTCGCATTTATAATATTAATGTGATATCCTACCTCAAGGTCTACCGGCCGAAGCGACTGGAAACCAACCAAAAAGAACCAATACCGTTGGTCTTTACAGTTTAGTATCTCCTTCCTCAAAGGCTTTGTCGCTCTACTTGTAGGATAAATTTAGTGATTAGCCTAAGATTTGTATTTTCCCTTACAGATAGACGACCAGATATGCCTACTGATCAACAGCTGGTGCGAGCTGCTGGTGCTGTCGTGCTGCTACCGCGGCGTGAGCACGCCGGGCGAGGTGCGCGTCGGCGGCGGACGCGGGATCACGCTGCAACAGAGCGCCAAGTGAGTACTTCTATTAGCCGCCACTCTTCACCAGAGCCGGTCAACAGCTAGGCCTGCCGGTGTCTCCCAGCGCCCAGAACGATAGAGCCCAGTGTATTGCCGCACATGGTTTAAACTATGACGTTCAAACTTCTGGTTGGTACTGAACTTTTATGGGCAAGCGTGACTCTTCATCAGGCAAGCGACCATAAAAAATGAGTAAGCGACCAAATTATAGTTGAATCAAACTGTTGTGTTGTCCCATAGGCTGGGGTTGACGCCGTGCATAGAGCGCATGCTGAGCTTCACTGACCACCTGCGTCGGCTGCGGGTGGACCGCTACGAGTACGTCGCGCTTAAAGTAATCGTACTCCTCACGTCAGGTAACTGTCAGTCTTACCGACAATATCTTTTTATATTAGCTAAAATATGTTTAACAAAAAAATACTAACTTCAACAGAATACTCTAAAAAAAATGCACTATCCAGTTGTTCTTAGCGCTATCCGTGAAATACGTATCATCGAGGATCGACGCCACCTGTGGTCTACTTCATCAGTTCCACTTCGCCAAATGATACTTTCTTAATGCCTTATATTTTTCTTAATTGCTATTGATGACGTTTGACGATGGTAAACCCTAGCTGGCAGCTCGGGCTTACAAACTTACTCTTTTGTTATTACAAGACTAACCCCCAAATACTGAAACGTTTGTTAACTTTGACGACAGATTAAGTCTATTGCTGTCTTTGTCATTTGCTTAGTGTCAGACAAAAGCAGTATTAGAATTAATCTGTTTTTAAAGTTAACAAACGTTTCAATATTCGGGGGTAAGCAGGCTATTGCCTGCTCACCTGCTCTGATTTTTATGTGCCTACTGTTATTTTCGTCACCAGATGCGCCTGAGCTGCGTGAAGCGGAGAAAGTGCGCGCATCGCAGGAAAAAGCGCTGGCAGCGCTCCAAGCTTACATCGCGGCTCACTCTCCCCAGACGCCGGCCAAGTTCGGAGAACTGCTGCTGCGTATCCCGGAGCTGCAGCGGACTTGCCAGGTGAGAATGTAACACTAGCTGCGCTCGGGTACTTTCTACTCTGCTGGCTGGCTACCATACTCAAGTTGAATATATGTCGACGGTGAGTTCCCAATCCAGGCTAGAAGTGTTTACTAGAAATTTGTTTGCTAGAACTGCTTAACCCATGCTTAACCTGATAAAAGAAGAAGAAATGATCGTTCTTCATTTTAATATCATCTTTATTTTGGCTGGCAGCGCGGCAATGAGTTCTGGAGACATAATTTCTTGACTGTTAATTTTTAACCGATATCCAAAAAAAGAAGGAGGTTCTCAATTCGATTGTTTTTTGTTTGTTCACTCGTAAGCTCATAACTCCGTCATTTATAAACCGATTTGGAAAATGTTTTTTTTATTTGAAAGGATTCCAGATTGGTCCCATTTTTATTAAAATCTAGTTCTGATAATGGGGTCCATGAGGAATTTAGGGAACTCCTCTAATATTATAGGCAAACATATAGCGATTTTGGTTTTTCATCAACAAGTCAAGCATTTGTATTCAGAAAGTATCATTTCGTGAAGTGGAAGTGATAGAGACCACAGATGCCCATCGGAACACTTCGATGATAAAATTATTTCACTGGTGGCGCCAAGACCATTCGATAGCTTGGAAAATTCTTTTTTTTATATCTCGATAGTGACTTTTTTTAGATTATTTTCTTAAAGTCTGTTTTTTTGTTAAAGTTATTATTTTACCCCATTATTTTTATTTGTCAAAGTACTGTCAAACGACATAAAATAACTTGAAGGGAGTTTTGGCGGGAACGTGAAGAAATCATGTCGCGTCATTTTATTATTTTCCAAAACTTGTGTTATTTCGAGTGTTAATGTGTAAAAACAGTGAATTTTTACCCGTTAAGTGTTCGTGAACATGCACGAGTGTTGGTGAATGGTATAATGTCGTGAAACGTGAATTTTCGTGTTGTTTCCAAAACTCCATAGAAGGCTCTAGTAAAGTTTTCACCACTTTACTGGGGCATGACTTGGACTTGACCGTGACTTGCTTTGCTCGCCTTTGACTGTGACTTTGACTTATTTGACAATATTCACCAAAACTTGAAAAAAATATGAAGTATACTTGACACTGGCAAATGCATAAGACGTGCGACGCTATAATCTTCTTAGGAGGAAAGGAAAAAAAAATGACGAAAAATTGCCTAGGGCTCGACTAATCTTTAGCTCCTATTATTAGTTACAGAAAGTTAAAATTGTTACCAACAGGAGAAAAAAGTAATGGGGATTGTTCTTTATAACCGGAGTGTCTATGTGGCGCTAGAGCCGCGTTCTTTGTTTTAATTTTAAAAAAAAAACTCGTTTAGTTATTATTTGACAAAAAATCATACCCATTATATCTCTGAAAAGTAAGAATACAATCAATTATTTTAATGCACATAGATAGTGTGACAGCGTATTAAATCATCACGTGATTATTCGTTTTATCAGTGATGTTGGAAAGCCGCAATTTTTTGAATGTGGTAATTAATGTTGTAGGTACAGATAAAATGCACTTGCTTCAATCACAAAAATATCGAATGTGATAACACTTTCAAGCTTATTTTATTTAATTTATATATTTTGGATAATGTCCTATAACATCAGGAGAACAAACGTTTTATTACACATTTTTTGTAAAAAGGTCTGCGTTTTCTACTAACTACCCTTAGATAAAAAAAACTGCGAAAAAATCATGTGTCAAATCACGTCTGTCATCCAAATCTAACACAACATATGGAGACAACTGAGTTCTACACTCTCCGTCTCCCACAGTTACGATGACGGAGACAAAGAATGTAAATCTAGAATCGAATCGTTTCCGAATGGGTTCTGAATACGAGGCCTAATATCAATAACCTGTGAAAATTTTAGTTTCTTCATATGATTACATCTAACACAGATCACACTAGATACCGCATTACAAGATTTGTTGTTCCTACAAAAAGTCACCAAAGTTTGAGGAAGGCGCGGGTTGCGGGGAGTGCGACCAAGCGTTCTCATTGGCTATCTCAGGGTTACGCCTACTCGCGCCTAACAATCAACCAATGGGAGTAATTTCGTATAAGTGTATTTAGACTGATGCGTGGTGCGCTTCGAGTGTCCTGAATGCAGAATCTGATCTGAGTGTGATCTGTGACATCTAACCTTGATTTTGTACAGATTAATAAATAAACTCTTTTGTTTTGGACCAGAAGTTACAGACAGAGGACAGTGATTCAAAAGTGTGTAACTGGCGCTAAGAGCGAACTCTACTAGGCAATCTTAGGATGGAGATTTATAGAACATTTATTTATAGAAGTGCACAGAATGAATTATTGGATTTCGTCATGCCTTCTGCATGACGAAATCCAATAATTTTGCGGCAAAACTTGTAGATGATTGGCACAATACAGGGTATACATTGGCAAAAGAGGGAGGAGAATTATGGTCAGCAGAGGAATTAATAAGCTGCCAAAAATGGTAGAAGTACACAAATAGAGAATGTACCGTATTAACTCAACCGTACATTCTACTAATAATACTTTTTGAAAAAGACGGATAATCAAGATCCGTTGCAATCAGATAAAGATAAAAGACGGTTTCTGACATTGGGAAGGTATTCGTACATACTTGTGTCCACATTATTTTAACCTGCTCCATTTTGTTTCAGTTTTTCATGCAAGTCGGCAAAGAAATGCTCAATCCTGCTAACAAGAGTAAAGACGGCGATGGGCCCAGCTTCAACCTATTAATGGAACTCCTCAGAGGCGATCACTGATCAACACGATCAAGAATAGAAGAGATATAGCATAAGTTCTAAAAACTTGGAGATAAAGTCTCAAAATCGGGAGATGAGACTTCAAAAATCGTGCGAAAAAGCCTTAATAATTTGGAAGAAATATTCCAAGATCAAGAGAAAACCACATTCTTCTATTAGTTAAAGTTTTCGGAGGATATCGTAACATATTCACATGGAAAAAAAGTCCTAAATATTTAGCAATTATGTCCTAAGATTTAGGAGGTCCTAAAAAAATTGATCATCAGGACATGCGGAGGAAAGATTTTTATAAAGGGGTCACGAAATAAAAATATTTATTTATATATCCTGTAAAATCTGAGGAAAATGTATGATAAGGTCCGAGCAAAGGTCGTAAAGTTATTTTTAATAGACCTTTTGTTTAGGAAATTAGTTCTTATGAAGGAGCTTATGTCTTTTATAAGCTTCAACTAATTAAGCAACAAGAATGAATAAAAAGAATATCGAAAGACTAACACAAAGTAGATTTTGATTACAGAAATTAAAACACCTTCAAATAGCTACCGTAAGTATGCGCTTCGCATTTTTTGTCTCTTCAACCTGGATTACGAGAAGTGTTTGGAAAAAATCTTTCCTAAATGGTTTTGTGGTTGGCTTTAGCATTAACCAGCACACGATATAGTTTTAAAAAGAGAATTAGAGGGGTAGGCTTAAGCTGTATCAAGTATGTGGGTAGGGTACCTCATGAGGGTACCCCTGAAGGTTAAAGACATGAGTGTCAAACGACTTTGCTCAATGTGTGTTGCTATGAATGTGTGCTAATGACATCTATTCTGTTGTACTATGCACTTAAATGCGGTCACGGTCACAGCTCATCTTTAAAAAAAAACATTTTAAACTAAAAAAAAAAAACAGAAATAGAAGAAAAAAACAGTTAGAATATCTTTGCCAATGTTTTAAAGCAATTTTCATGTTAAGTATAAATATTTTAATATTGGCGAAGAATGAAAAAACACGATAAATATTTTTTTTGGTGGAAAATGTTGGAACTTAACTTTTATCGATATCTGAGAAAAAAATAAAGTAATTGTCCAATTTTATTTAAAGTTACGTACTCGTCTGTAACGATACCACTTTTTTTTTTTTTTTTTTTCATTTATTTTTTTCAATTTACGAATGTTATTTGCTTGATGCACATTTTTTCTAAGCGGGTCTTAGTATCATATAATATACTTAATGTAAGTAGTTTATATTCAAATTAAATCATTAAGAATATGTTTTGGCCTTAGGGATAAAAAGACTGCTTTTATATAATGATATAATAACTAAATTTGCGTGACAGACAATCCACACTTGTGCCAATTTTGAATTTTTACACTAAAATGCATTTATCCTACTTGATCAGACGATGGACACATCGCTGTACTTGTCGTTATGAACAGTTTTTATTATGGGTTTCACCCAAGACAAGATTCTAATACTGCCTTTGTCTGGCACTAAGCCAATGACAAAGGCAGCAATAGACTTAATCTGTCGTCAAAGTTAACAAGCGTTTCAGTATTCGGGGGTTAGGGTTGGTTCCATATTTGAAAAAAATATCATCATTAATCAATGCTGACTACTTTAGCGCCTAATTTCTCGTAACTTTGAGCCTCTTACACATGAAAGTATATTTTTTTTCGAGTTTCGCATAGACTATGTATGCGCATGCAGTAAACTAAAAATCATAAATGTTTTAGAAAAAGTATTTTTTTAAATTAGGTGCTACTTTAATACCCTGATGGCGGTGTGAAGTGCTCGCGCATAAGTTCACAGCGGTCGGTAAGTTTGAAACGGGCTACATAATAGAATATATCCGACTTCTAACAGAATATCATGAGTGTCACCTACTTTAATAATAATTGAGAATGTAATCATAATTATTCATTTTATATTAATATTATTGACTAATAATCATTATTTTGACATTGAGCTCATTATCATATCTCCAAGATCTTACCGATTAGGTTATTTTTTAATTATCACCTTTTTTTAATTTTACGTTTCGGTAATAAGTAGGTATGAAGTATTTAGAATACTAGAATTATAAAGTTATATATAATTACTGTTCGACTGATGGTTATAGTGAATTACCTGTCAATGTAAAAAGGGGTTCGAACATTTTTGTATGGAAGTTGGCATATCCACCCGCCGCAGTTTTTTTTTGTTATTGAATTTTCCGTGCATCATAGAAGTAGTATATATGGGTACAAAGCAAAATAAATAACAAAAAACAACTGTTCCATAGAAAAATGTCCATGACACACGACAAACTGTATGGAACAGCTGTTTTTTTTTCGCGATTTCTGGGTTGGTCCCTTAGTAAAAGTTGTTCATATATACGAGTACATACATACCTTTCAATATTTTTGCACATTTCTGTGACACGTCTATATAAAAAAGTAGACAAGAAATGAGCACTGCCAGAATGTTTTTATTTATTGACCATTATCCCCGACGTACACCCTCGTCTAGGCAAGATGCCCCGAGACCGTATAGTTCGAGCAATTTACGAAGGCACGCGCATTTTCACATGCTTTTATTCCAGCTCGGAAAACGTACAATTTCTTTGTAAAATAGATCTAAAGTGGACCAAAGTTGGACAGGAAAATGTTGGGTAATCTGCCGTTAACTCGGCGCATGCCTAAATTTTTCATACAACTTTGTACTGCCAGAACTTAGAAAGAACAAAATGAAAAAAAAAAATGGTCCGTTTTCTTTCGCGTTTTTTTGCGAATGTTTATTTGTTCTATGATTTATGAGCTGAGTTGAGACCTTATGTTCACCTACATTGCGCACAACCGCATAACAATACACTGCTAAAACGCGTGTCTGCAGTATACAATAAGCCGAGCTGTCTCGCCGAGAGTGTACAATCGTCGTTAAACCGAGCGAGAAAACAACTAATGATTAGATAACTTTTTTATTTTATTCAATTCTTTCAACATTTTAGCGTCGACTAAATATTTTAGTTGTATGATATTATATATTTTTTTGACAGAATTTAAGATTGCACTAAACCTTGTAGATATTACTCCAACTCTAGTTTACAAACATGATATTTCTTTTAATTATAGGTACTTAATTATTTTGTTCTGTATTCCAAAAACTCCTGATGCTCCTTGAATCATTTGTAAAGATCTAGTCGGGCCTATGATAATAATGATATTAATCCTAAACCCAACAGATTAAAAAAAATTACTTCTGTTAATGATACTTAACTAGCGATCCGCCCCGGTTTCGCACGGATGTAATTTAGAAAATATATATATACAATATTTTTTTAAATTATATGTAAATTTTCCGTGAAAAATTATCAAACTCATGGTGAAAATCGCATCAAAATCCGTTGCGTGGCTTAGCCTTAAGGTTTTCAGTTAGGACAACAGAACGGAGTTAGCGGATATACAGTCAGAGGGACAGACGCGGAAAGCGACTTTATTTTGTACTATGTAGAGATTATACAGGTTCCCAAAACCTGTGGCAAGGGTCAAAATAATTATGTAAGTAAGAACAGCGTTTGTATCGATTTTTATAGCTATACATTTAAAATGTAATTGTATTTTATATACCTGTACATACAGTAATCATTGCCATTTCGATAATATATTTAGTTACTTAAATATTGTAAAATTGATGTTAAATACTTGTGCAGCTTTCGTATGTAGTTAACTGTAGTTAGATTACCATAACTGGAGGTGAAACCTTTCAGTGTAGATAATTTATATATTTTTATATACATGTATATTAACATAATATATTTTGCGAGCATGAAAATAACAGTTTTGATATAGAAAACTGATTTAGAGCGTATTATTATGGAAAATTTAAGAATTCAATTTTTTTAGGGACTTGATAATACCAAGCGCCGGGCGTGCGGACGGGGAGCTGTTAGACAAAAATAGACGGCACTCTCTGGAACTAAATACAACAAGCGCCAGCCGCTGTCATAGAGCGCCATGCAAGTTTGTATTACAGCGCTCCGACCGCGCCCGTGTCGCTTACTATATCAAGTCCTATAAACTCAATATAGTCATCATGGTATTGATAATGCTGTCGTAGTTGCTTGATGGCTATTTCTATTGTGAAAGTATGTCTAAAGTAGTATATAAGGTAGATTGGTATTTTTGTTGTCAAATATGACTTTAGCTAAGTTCTCTATTCCGCATTTGATGGATTTAATTTGTATTTTTTTGTTATTCTTGATATACACATATCAAACAGCCACGACACTCGGTAAATGCTACCATGCGCAGTGGCAAACAACCACCTGAAAAACTGCGTTAGTTTGGCTTGCCCAGGACCCGTACCGTGACATGCTTAGCGCGATGATTGTTAGGCTTAGCCGCCAAAGCCGCGCGAATCGTATGCGGTTCCGAAGCGTTGGCGGCTAAATCATCGCGTTAAGGACAGGCCCAGGGGCGCTAGTCTCGACTTTTCGCTATGCACTTTGCGACCGAATTCGGTCGCTATGACGCAAAATTCAACGCTATTTTTGCGTTTTTCAGAACAATTAGTGTTCGTTGTCGAATTTTTGCGTCATAGCGACCGAAGTCGGTGTCTATGACGCAAAATTCAACGCTTTGGTAAGTATGTAAGTGTGTTTGTTCCCGTTCAACTCTGTAACGGCTGAACGGATTTGGATGAAATTTGGTATGGATGTAGGTTATTCTCTGGATTAACACATAGGCTAAAAAATTGAATAGTTCCTGTAGGATAGCGGGAGAAACCGCGGGGGCGCAGTTAGTGATGGTATAAAAACGTAATTTAAGGTGGTGTTACACTACGTGACCAGCCTTCCTGAAATAAGTTATAGTAGAAATAAGTAATAAGCTTTCTGAAGCCCGAATACTGAAACGCTTGTTAACTTTGACGACAGATTAAATCTATTGCTGGCTTTGTCATTTGCTTAGTGCCAGACAAAGGCAGCATTAGAATTAATCTGTTGTCAAAGTTAGCAAGCGTTTCAGTATACGGGGGTGAGAAACGTGACTGTTTGATGTGTGACACCAAATTTTTTGTTTTGTTATTTTTTTTTGTTGGTGCAATACTTAGCATACACTACAATGTTTTGAAAATTTCGTTGTACTTTTGGTATTCATGTATATGTTATGCTAGTATTAGCCCGTATTTCTTTGGCGCTGATCTTATTGACAGCCAAGAACCAGTCACTCACTGCCTATAATTATGATAAAAAGCAAGATATTGCTCTGAGCATTAGCGTTGCAATATTTATTAAAAATATTCTTTTTTCTAAGGAAGTTTTAGATTGTTAGACTTTATTGGTAGATATTTTTAGACATTTTTGCCTGTAGTTGTACTGTGTAATGTTGCTACATTCGGCTGCAATTTTGATAATTTATCTAACATAATTCTTACCCTGCTGCCACATTATGTTTCTCGCGCTGCCGCGAATATTCGCGAGGAGGCCACACGCTGTTCTACTCGCGCTCTCGCGCTATTCATCCCTTTTACGTCTTTGGGCTTGAAATGGCTCTGTCTCTATCTATCTCGCCAGTCCTTTGGCGAGGGCTAAAAAAATCGATAAAATCGGAGCGGCGGGCGAGGAGCATGACGAACGGCAGGACGAGTAACGTGACTATACTACGTCTCTGCCTGCTTCCCTCGCTACTTTCCTCGCCATTCGTCGAGTATGTGGCCGCAGCATTAATCATCATCATCAGCCATAAGACGTCCACTGCTGAACATAGGCCTCCCTCTTAGAGCGCCACACCGACCGACAACGGGCCACTTGCATTTACCGGTTGCCCGCGACATTCACAATGTCGTCGGTCCACCTAGTGGGAGGCCTACCTACGCTGCGTCTTCCGGTTCAGCATTAATAATAAGTAGGAATTTATATTGGTCCAGGTAATGATAAATTGATTATTCACTTTTTGCTAAATCGTATGACCAAACTTAAAAGTATTTAGTCTGAGCAAACAGATAATATCATTGTAACATTAAAAGGGCACAAGTACTTCAGAATCTTAGTTATAAGGTCGCAGAGCTCATTAACGTATATTAATATAAAATAACATTGAAGAAATGTTTTAAAATCAACGTGCCACAGTTTAATTTTAAATTGAGATTTTTATGTGATTTCGTATTTCGCATTCTAATATTGCCAATACGTTTCAATGATTTTTGTATGATGTGGCATCTAGCGTAAACTCTTTACTGAACTGATAAATATAAGATATTAGTATATAAGTTTATATTTTTATATATTCAGTAAAGTAATTTAGTAAGGATGTGTTGCGAGATGAGGTAGCGACTGGGTTCTAATTTTTATATTAAAAATTACTCGGAACAAGAATGGTATGACGTCCACGTATTTATACGTTTTGTTATTTTTTTTATTACTTGTAAGTATTGTAGTGATATTGAATTCTTTTTATTTTGTAGAATTATGAAAAGATTTTTTTGATATATATAAAGAAAAAAATAAACTCAATTTTGATTTATAAAATGCATTTTATTCATTTTACTCACTAAATAAAAATTAAAGTCGGTAAAGAGGCTGTTCTCCAAAGTTTTAAAAAAAAAACTTATTCCTTACACGTTCGCGCGACAGATCGTTCTTAGGTGATCGAGTGTCCCCCACACACTTGACACTCCCCAGTGTGGTTTTCGAGATGGGATAACGCCCAGCGGGGCTGACACGCGCACCGCGACAAAGTTTTCTCTGCTGTTCTTGTCGTGAAAAATGAGACAAACGTATACATAATAATTATAATCGTAGCCGCGTCCAGGGGGCGTACCGTCAACTTTTAACTTGCGGGCCAGTTGCGATGCAGTCCAGTTTAAGTGCCTAAACTGACTCGCTAGTTTTCGTACCGTGAGCTCAATTAAACACGATCGCATTTGCATCGCTACCTCTTGAAAGAATGAACGAAAATTGTCTCTGGCTCCAGTAATGAAACGCTAAAATTAGACAAAGACAACGCTATACAAACGTATTTCTGGCTCTCGTAAAAAAAATGCGTTCTGAAATTCAAAGGTGTTAGCCCTTTCCGGAAAGTAGCGTTTTTTGTGATTAGCTATAGTATCAGCGTGTTATAAGACAACTCATGTTGAATTTTATAACAAAGTACAAAACTAATGCAATCATGCAATATTTATTGTGCCTTGTCCTTGAATAATTTTAATTTCTAAGAAATAATATCAATCCGAGTTGTGAGAAACAACGATTTACAAGTTTCTGAACGCATTCATCTAAATTGAAATATATTTGACATTGAGGTTTCTTCTTTAAGGTATACATAAGGTAACGACCCCAGTGGTGGGCGACCCCCCTAGTAATGGACAGAAAAACAATCAAAGTACAAAAATTAGGATAAAAATTTAAATTTTGCGTTCTGTCATCACTTGACCTTAAACTACAACTATTTGACTTCCGTTATATGAGATTTCAATTCATTCGGCCATTTTGTTTGCAAATAGCGAATATGATTGTGTGCTCGAGCGGTGCCTTCGTTAAAAATCCTTTTTTCTTGCATCAATCGCTAAGACAGTAAGTGCACAATGTTTTAATGTGCTAGCATTTGGTATGCTTAAATTAAAAAAATGCATTATTTCATGTTATCGTTGGTTTATTTGAAAGATTTTTGTGGTGTTGGATTAAAGTCTGTGTTTCAAATTATGCATATTTGAGTCGGTGACCATTATTGGATTTTATTTTCCTTGTTTTCCCATTACGGATAATGTCGAAACTAATATTTTTTCAGTGTTATAGTTTAATTTAATTTTCTAAATGAGCTTTCTTTCCTGTTAATTTATATTGCAATTTCTCCTTCCAGTAATGGACATAGGTGTGCATTAATAGGAGTTTCTTTTAATCTAGTCATAAACATTAATGATTGCTTCATTAAAAAAAAGCTTATTAAAGCGAACTGGAAGACGCAGCGCAGGCAGCTAGGTGGACCGACGATATCGTGAAAGTCGCAGGATGCAAGTGGCAAGTTGTCAGTTGGTGTGGCGGTCTAAGAGGGGAGGCCTTTGTTCAGCAGTGGACATCTTCCGGCTGATGATGATGATAAAACGTTTACTCGTATTTTGAAATACCAACTTTTGTGATAACTGATACTTTATTATATTTTAAGGAAGCATAAACTTTTCGATTAGGCACTTGATTTATGAAAAATATATAAGTGTAATTTGTAATCATTGCCTGCATAAAATAAATTTATATATATAATAATTTCTACTAAACGTATAATAACTTCTAAATAAAATAAAAAGGAAACAAATACTTTGTTTTCTTTACGTATAACTAATTACAAATATGTCCATTACTGGGGGTCGAACATTGGGACCAGTTCAAAAATGGTAGTCCATAACTAGGCCTTGTTCATAATTGGGTGTCCATGACTAAATTTTTCTTTTGACAATTTTAAGTAAGTTTATTTGATTGACGTAAATATTAGGCAAAGTATTTATAAGGAGAATTCTGTGATATTAGGTAATATTTATAACAAACACAAGACTTTAACTAATTCCATATATTTCCTGATAATATTAGTGAATTTCCTGATATTATTAGTGGTTGTGAAGATATAGAGGTCGCGAGGTCTCAGTTCGCCGCGAACTACTCACTAGTAGTTAGTGACTGAGACCTCGTAGTAGTTCGCGGCGAACTGAGACCTCGCGACCTCTATATCTTCACAACCGCTCGACCGATTCAGCTCATATTCGAACTTAAAAATTGTATTGATTGCCTACAAAATTTCATGAAAATCGGATCAACGGTTCGCAAGTTATCATCGGACAAATATACACACAAACCAATATAAGGAGAATTCTGTGACACAAACATATATACAAATGCCGAATTGTCCCAGTAAACTCTGAGACCTTCGCTTCGCTCAGTCAATTACATGACGAGAAATTTTGATAAAACACGATATGTTGTCCTTAAAGTGTCCAACATTGGGGTCGTTTCTGTGGGTCGTTACCTTAGTGTATTTAGCCCATTTGGCAACTGTGAGGTTTTAGTTAAATATTTCAAGTGATTATTATATCATAATGAAAACAAGTCTCAGTCACCGTCCAAAGTCATTAAGTATTCGTGAATGTGCACGAGTGTTGATGAATAGTATAATATTGTGAAACGTGACTCTTCGTGTTGTTTCCAACCATTACATTGTAAAGTGAGCGCTTACTTACTTCTCAATAGTTTTTATTTACACGATAATTGAGTATTACGGCAGAGGACACCACTTTATAAACAATATTTACAATCCACAAACGACTAAGAAGATCCAAATGATAAATCGGTCGAAAAAAGGTTTTGAAATAGTAACTTATACTGAATCGCTAATTTGACAATTCAGCGAGACAATTATCGATTCAACTAAGAGGTCACGGTACCAATTAAATGAACGAAAACACGCTTAGCGATGATGTTTAGGTTGTCACCGGTTAAATATGGCGGCAACCTAAACTGAATCGAATAACAGACCTCACGGTACGAATTTGGCTAACGATTCAGTTTAGAGCCTATTCTGAACCGCAATAAGAGCTCACGGTACGCCCCCTGTTCTTGCATAAAGATTTTGTCGCGGTGCGCATGCTAGCCCTGCAGCTCAGTAATTTCATTTCGCTATCGCTACCTACAAATTTTCAATGGCCGATGTTATTATTTCTTTTACTGTATCAGTTACATACAAAAAGGTCAAACAGCAATATTAGCCTACAAACTGCCGTCTGCCTACAAACTGCTATGCACTGCCTACAAACTGCTATGAAGTTTGGCAGAATTCGAAAAAATGATATGTATGTTTGTTTATGGACAAAAAAAAAACAAATAAACCTAACCCACACTTAAAAAATACTTACCTACACGTAAAAATTCAACACAAATTATTAAAATAATTGTATTTGACAAAATGAGATTTCAAATTCGCGATTGATACTAAACTGGCTGGGTATGGAAAGAAAGTGTAGAATTTCAGGGTTTGAAAGGAGTAGATATTTAGTACGTGAGGTATGGTAATGGGTACGTGTATGGTAATTTCAAATGATTCTCGCTATCTTGTTCGCACTTTAATATAAAAATTACAGATAGAAAAAAATACATGGAATATCTTTAGAATACCATTGCCAGTGTTTTCTAGCAACTTTTGTTTTTATTGTGTTTTTTATTTTGGCGAAGGAAAAAAAAAATAGCCGAAAAAAATAATATTTTCCTAGATAAAACAAATTGCTTTATCTAGATTAATAATTATATTTCTGATTCTTTTAATCTGATTCTTGGAAATAGCGTATCTGAAAACAAATCTTAGGTGATACTATATAGTAAGTACTTATCACCCCGGTTCATCTACGCTCTATCTCACATAGCATGGTGCGGTTGACACATGAGTTCTTACTGAATTGCGGCCACCCCACAACACAATGAAGTGTGTGACTAGTTCGTACCTTTATATTTTTATAAAGGTCTTCCATCGGCACAATGCAGTCTGAGTTCATTGTTCTGTGGGGTAAATATTTTTTTCCTTTATGAAGAAATTCTCTAAAGAAATCCTTTACACCTTTAGATATAAATTATTCACACTTCATTGTGCGTTAGGTTTGCCGCGATTCAGGTAAAATCCGCCATTTTATGTGTAGACCTTACCTTCTTGGTTTTAGTCAATTTTTCTGGCATAGGTCCACGACTGGAAGTTGAACAATGAACCAGCACACCGGCAGGGCTAGCGCACTGCGACAAAATCTTCTCTACGCTTTTCGTTATGAAAGAACAGGACACGGCTACGATTATGTATACGTTTGTCTCATTTTTCACGACATGAAGAGTAGAGAAGGATTTGTTGCGGTGCGCATGCAAGCCCCGCTGGAAAGGTAGAGTATTCAAATTAACTGATCACAAAGACGCAGCACTGCCGCAACAAACTGTATGTGAATTGAAAACCGATCTGAGAAGTTCGTTATTTAATTTATAGCTATAATTCATTTCCATAAATTATGCGATAGTTTAGGTAAACAGGCTCTATATACTTTTGTAACAATCGGTGCGTAGTAAAGTAGGTCTCAGTAGGTGTGTAAACCATTTCTAAGCACAAATACGCCCAAAAGAACCAATGGAAAATCTGGTGAATATAGACATGCATAAGTCATTTTGATGACGGGAATAATTCAGATGTTAAGATTGTTGCGGAGCGCCAAGATTCACAAATCCCTGTGTGTAAATCATGGAAGGAAGTAAGTTAACATATAATCTACTTGAGAACTTTTTTGTATTTCCCTGAGAGATACAATTTAGGGCTTTTGACGGTCAGAATTAATAGGAAAAGGACTTCTAGGGCTAGCATGCTTCATCTTCGGCCACATCGTCGGTTACCAACAGACGAGTTGGTGGCAAAAGAAGTTGAGAAAAAAAAGATGGCAAGAAAAGTTGAGTTGAAAGCGCAACTACGCGTACCTAATAAAAAAAAAACAATTTGACTTGGTCTACTGATTAATAGACAAACAAATCGTAGCAATAATTTATTATTAGGAATCGATAAGGCTGATAAGGTATAGGTATTTTGTTCCGCATGTTAAACGATATTAATTCGCTTGGTTACTACATATAGAACGTATTTTTGCAGTATGCAAAGAGCAAGATTTAAAAGATCGATCATCATGCATTTGTGATTATCTTAATTACATTTATCTTTGTAAAATATCTTTGTTTGAAGAAGAAATCGTTTATAAATAGGTTGGTGTTGCTTGGCGGCAGCGATCTCTCCCAAAATGTTGAGGATTGTAGTCGCGTTGTGTTTGGTTGGTGCTGCGGTCTGCGGACCTCCTGTCTCCAGGAGCAGGAGTGAGATCGAGAAGTTCCGCGACTTCTTGGAGAGCACCAGAACTAGTAATTAACTATTTTTACCTGTGTCTGTATTGTATTGTCTTCCCCCGTCCAATATCTCGACGGCTTTTGTCATCGAAGGAAAGAAAAGCATAGCTTAATCGACCTCTTTTAAAGTTACACGACATTCTATTATTACGAAGGCAAGAAATCCAACTCACACGCCTTGTTCCACAGAAAATGGCGTCGTAGTTGGGCAGCGCATGAACCCCGAGGCCAGTGCGTGGGAGAACAGCGGCAAGTACCAGGGAGACATCCTACTGGATGATGAACAGGTCGAGTCCATGGTGGAGCAGTTCGCGCAAGGAAGGAACGCTTACATCTGGCCTGGAACCCTCTGGCCATCCAGGACCATTGTCTACGAGTTCGCTCCTGGAGTTTTCGGTAAGCTTCATGATAATTACTTACTTCAACATTGGTTGATAATCTGTTGTCTCGTGGACTACATTTTCTGATTGTAATCATTATTATTATGATATTTCTATTCGGTATGATGATGACTCATCTATCAATGGTTAAAAAACACAAATTACTCGTAGATCCCCTTTACTAGATCTTTTTTTGCGACAAAAACGCACAAAAGTTGGAAAAAAGCGCGGGTGCGGGAACTGTGACCAAGCGTCCCCATTGGCTGTATCGTGGCAAACTTTATTAATAAAAACTATATTTAAAAAAAAAAAACGAGATGCTGCCTAATTCCTGAGAGCGGGATCTATATGGAGCAATGATTTGTTCATTTGGAATAATTTCATAGGTCGTCGTTATCGACAACAATTTTGCATCAAAGGAACACTTTTAATCCTTTTTCTGATTAATGTGTTTCAGACCAAGCTCAAAGGGACTACATCCTGTACACCATGCGAGTACTTGAGGAGCGTACCTGCATCAGGTTCCGCCCCAGGAACTGGGGAGAATTCAACCACGTGCTCATCACTGTAAGTGTAGCACTTTTAGCATAGCTCGACTAGGTGTTCGAAGCGGGACATTTTTCGGTGATTATCGGCGCTACCGTGAGACGGATGACTCGCGAAATATTAGGTCCCGGTTGTTAGTCCTATTACAACAACCACTAAGCCACTTAGGCAGTGTAAAAACTCTGACAGCAGGGATAGCGACTCAGCTTATATGAACTTCCTCGCTGTAACTAGTATCTACTTTACCAGTCATGCAGGGCATTTATCGTCGTTTCTAGAAGTTAGTGAAAGCTTGACAACAACATTGTAATTGGTACACCCTTTTGTGCTTGGACAGGTCCTCCAGGATCCTTGAGGAGCCACAAGGGATCGTTATTGAATTTATCTCCATTTCAATAAAGCTTACCAAGAATCCTTAGGTTGCTAAATTTGCTAATGCAGTCTTCCTTGATTCTCGCATTCTCGTAGGCGAAAAATATATTTTTATTTTCAAGATTTTTTCCTTTTTCACCAAAATAAAAAGTTATAACATGAAAATTCTTATAAAAGATTGGAAATGGTATTCTAAAGATATTCCGTGATCTTTTATTGACCGAGTGAGCGAAGCGAACGAAAGGTCTCTGTTTTAACTGCCAAAATTTGCTTTCATCTGTCCGTATGTTGATACTCGCTGATATTATAAATTGAAATTTGTAGTCGTCGGCGATTTTTGATTGGTGGGGTATTTCCCCCAAAAAGGGGAAAGTTTACTGATTTTAATAATACTTGGCATAACCATTCAGTAATCGATTCTAAACAACAGTTTTAAATATGAGCAAAATCGGTGAAGAGGCTGTCAAGATAAAAGAAGAATATGTATAGAAGGTTGGTCGTGAGTTTTCAGTTCGGTACATCGAACTGGGAACTCACGACCTTATATCTTGATTTATGCCAAATATTATCTAAACCGACCGGTAGATAGCGCCGCAGCAAACTTTCCCTAGTTTGGGAGGAAATACCCCACCTATCAAAAATCGCCGACAAAAAATTCTATGAAATTGTAGAATTAATATTGTGCAAAAAAGTTTGTTATCCAAGATAACACTTGAGATACGTATTTAACTGTAAAAGCTTTGTTAAATCCTATATGATATATTTTCTACATTACTGATCTTTACTGTAAGTTAGTACTGTAAGTTCTGCTAGACAGGCTGGTAGTGGTATTAGTATAGCGTCTCGTGCTAAGATATTTTCTGTTGCTATAAGTTTTCAGGAACGCCTTGAATCCGATAAAAAATAAAATAATAAATTGCTCTATTTAGACACCGTATTACGAGGTTTTTGTTCCGGAATTTGGAATAAAGTGCGGGTTGAGACCACGCACTCCCATTGGTTAGCTCAAGGATAAGCCTACTCGCGCCTAGTAATGAAAAAATTAGACTGGATTTTTATAGGCCACCGATGCGTGGTGCGCTTCGGTCCTCATGAGTGCGAAATCTAGAAAGAAGCAAGCTATTGGATCCACAGACCTTTAACTAATATGCATGTGAAAAGCCTTTCCCATTTAACGCTAGCACTTTCCAGGGTCACTCCGACGGATGCTACGCCAGCGTGGGCTACTGGGCCCAGCGTGGCGAACACACTATCAATCTGGCGCGCGACGTGCCCGGCCGCGGCTGCTTCAACCCGGTCGTGATCATCCACGAGTGGCTTCACGTCATCGGCTTCTTCCATATGCAGTCCACTCATGACCGTGACTGGTATGTCAGGATCAACTGGGAGAACATCTATAGAGGTAAGTTTTAGGATTATTCGAGCTTTAAAACATTAACGATAACACTGATTTATGCTGTGAGAATCAGAATAGTTTTTCCTGTGAAAAAGCTTAAATTACTGATTTGATGATAAAGAGAGAGATTTTAACTCTTTTTACCGAACCTTGCCCTGGTTCTTTTTTATGCAACTGATTGCGCCTTTGCCAATAACAGTTAGTTCCACCAAGAATTTTGAACTTCAACATTTCAAAACCATGTGCGGCAATTTAGGGCGTTCCTCATCCTCATTCTGAGATACGAATATTTATTACACTTTAAATCTCTGCCCAGTAATTTCAATGGAAACACACCCGTGAAATTAAGGCAGGGTTAAAAAAACATGCTTTGCATTTTCAAAGTCGACTCCATGTACCACGGAAAAATAGAAAAGAATTTACTGCCCGGGGTTTGGAGGTCGGCGCCCACTTTTACGGCCTTTTTTTGTTATGTGACCAATTGTTCAGGGTTCTGCTCCACATTTTGCGTCTCCACGTTTTAACCCTTGCTCTATCCAGCATCGTTTGACTTTAAAATGGAATATTTATTTACAGGTATGGAGTACAACTTCGATCGTTACGACACGAACATCGTAAGCAACCTGGGCCTGCCCTATGAATACGACAGTTGCATGCACTACGGGGCGCATGCCTTCACCATTAACGGAAGGACCACCATTGACGCTCTCAGGGTAAGCACTAGACTACTCTACTATTTTGTATGTATAAAAAAAGTCGCAGAAAGGAGGCACGCCAAAGCCAAAGTCGGCTATGAATGGCCATGATACCGTCAACCTTTCGGTAGGAGCGGTATCCTGTAATAAAGAAGAGTGTCAAATAAATTTCATTAACACACATTAATTTACACTGTCACACAATTTTTTTGGTTCCACATGTGTATTTAGCCAATAACTAAAAACTTAAAAATATTATATAAACTATATTAGTATATTATAATCTAAATTTAAATAAACAAATAAAAACTACAAAGAAAAAAATATTACAATACTTGACACTGGCTAAATACACAACGTGTGGAGCAAAAATTTAAGATAAAAAAACAACAAATCTTTCGACAGTATTGACAATGACAGGTAAAGTTCTATGACTATTACGCCATCTAGTAAGTATTGTAAAACAATTTTTATTTTTTTGGAAAACGCCTTATTGCCACCCTAGATATTATTATTTCTAGAATAGTTCCTAGACGTCTGTCCTAACTTTAAACTAACATTTTCTTCAGCCGCACACCGGCGTGATGGGCCAGACGGACTACGTGACCGGCTACGACTTCTGGCGAGTAGACCGGCACTACGGGTGCGCGGCGTGGCGCAAGGTCGAGGACTACGAACCCTTCCACTTCGAACAACCTCAGCCTAAGCCCGCTAACGAGGAATAAGGAGACGACGACCGTTTCCCATCCTGGATAGCGAAATTGTACCTGTGCTAGTTGTGATCTAAGAAATAAATCTTTCGGTTCAATTACTATTTGATCAGTTTCTCCTTATCTTTTATTTAGCATCCTCCTGTTGATGTGGTTTGTATGTATCTACTTACCTAGTAGGAACAGGCTACTATGTAGAAGGACATCCTATGCATAGAGGATCTCTCTATGAATCCCCACGACAGAACCTCAAGGGCAGAATTCAGATAAGCCCAGGACGTCTGAGATTTAGATAGCTAGAGTATGCGAAACTAAGGAACGCAGCGTAGGATCACAAGAAGTTCAAACTTCTATTATGACCATGATAAAATGATTTTTCTATTATTTATTTATTTATTTATTTGAGATACGCCAACAGTGAACATATTTTACATTCTTACGTGAGTGGGAACATATAAAACTACTATATGACTTCTATGAAGAGGTAGCTTACAACGATTATTATCACACTAATATTATAAATGCGAAAGTTTGTGTTAAGTAGGTAAGTATGTAAGTGTGTTTGTTCCCGTTCAACTCTGTAACGGCAGAATGTTGTTATAATAATTATAGCTATTTTTTTTTAAATTAATTTTGTGTGACATTAATTATTATAGAATTTAAATAAAAAATGACAATATACTGTTTTAGACTTTCGTGGTGGTTTGCAACATTACTATTAGTACTCACGGGATATTTACCACGGTTATTATTTTTGTTGAGTTCCCGATATTTCGGCACAGTTGCATGCGCCATTTTGTCTGCTCCTAAATTTCGTAAGTTTTTTATCATCCACCCGCATTTACAGTCTACCCGTGAACATGGCGCATGCAACTGTGCCGAAATATCGGGAACTCAACAAAAATAATAACCGTGGCTAATATCCCGTGAGTACTAATAGTAATGACAATATATAATAATATTTTATGCTGGTGGAACTAGATTGATTATTATTGACATGTGACTAATATTGACAATAATAAGCTGAGGCCCCACCTCAGCCGGCATCATGCTGAGATGGGGCCGGTTTGTGACAAAAATAAAACAAAATAGGTGTTTGTTGTTTTTTAATTGTAATTTTTATTTATCTTTTAAGTTTTGTTTATATTTTGTTTTGTTTTTGTGGCAAATAAACCATTGTCTATTGTCTAATAATTAAGTATTATTGTGTTGAATAATATTTAAAATGTATTGACTGTACAATGTTGTAGAAAGACTTGCCTAATGTGACAATTCAGTTATGAGGCCAATAAATATTTCTATTTCTATAGGTACGTATAATTATGTATGAGAAGATAGACCCACCTACATAACGGTAAAATATGGTTCTATCGATTAAGTAATATACTTAGTAACATTACGACCTACCAAATCAAACAGCACCTTATCCAAATAAAGGCTGTTTGATAAGCTGGTTAAGCAAACAATTTGTGTCATTACTATGATAAGAATCAAGGAAAACTAAATACAGTATGTAAGTAGCGACAGTCCTTACAAGAATACCTATACATTAAAAGCTTATCGGACTCGTAAACTCGTTCCTATCGTCTGTCTTCTTATTTTTGATGGTTCAAAAACAATAAATCATAATATAAGTAGAGTCAAAGGACGCACTTTGGCTTCTTTGCCAAAGAAGCCAAAGTTTGAGAAGTTCTGACATATTGAAGATGCATCTATGCGTGATATGTGCGCTATTTGTAGCACAACGATTAGGCTCTTTAATAACAAACAATTAATAGGTAAAAAGTATAAAAAAGTCAAAGTGCCAATAAAGTTATTGTGTCGTACATTGATATATATATATATATATATATAGTTTTTTTTTTTAGTAAAAGTTGTTTTCCGCGTCTGTCCCTCTGTCTGTCTGTACATCCGCTATCTCCTAAACCACGCAACGGATTTTGATGCGGTTTTCACAATTCCTTACTATTTTTACAATTTCTTACTTTTTCACATATATCGTC
The DNA here is from genome assembly GCA_947579745.1 of Apocheima hispidaria. Classification (NCBI taxonomy): domain Eukaryota; kingdom Metazoa; phylum Arthropoda; class Insecta; order Lepidoptera; family Geometridae; genus Apocheima; species Apocheima hispidaria. The sequence goes on from OX388146.1 coordinate 14,540,684, forward strand.
ATCATATATTTCTCCAAATTACACCCCTGCGAAGCCGGGGCGGGTCGCTAGTATCCATATAAAATCAACGAACCAAACTTATCTCGAATAAAGAATGGATAAATCCATCAAAAGTTGTTCCCTGGATCACAAAATTTAAAATGTTTGTACTGGTTTTGATTTTTTATTCATGATTCACCGCCGGTCAACAAGTATTGACGCATGTTGGCGGCCCAAGCGCACACGATCCCGTCGACAAAGCTCCCCTGCCCAATCAGCGCTCTCGAAGAAATCTCCACTGCGTGCTGTTTCGTGACGCGTTCTTTTGCCCCGAATGACTCTACCAATATTACCAGTATACAAAATTGTTAGCTGTAGCAATGGAGGTCCAGCCCACGTGTTTCGTATCAGGAGCCTTAGCAGCAGCTCTGCGCGTATCGAAATGTGCTGGCGCTGCACCACTTCACTTCGTGAAACAAGGGAATGGCTGGCGCGTCAGCCTGTCCAACAGATGTTCTATACTTGGAAAAATCTTTATAAGTTTTTATTGTGAGTTAATCAGTATAGTGTCAATATAGTGTCAGTATAATGTCAATTATTTTTACCCGACTGCCCAAGAAGGATGGTAATGTGTAAGGGGTTAATGTAAGTATGTTTCTGTGTTGTTTGACATCCTGTATCCTAAACGGCTAGACTGATTTTGACAAGCGTGGTGTTGTTAGATTCCTCTTTACGTCTGTGTGATATAGGCTACATTTTGCAGTCGGGTATTTTCTTTTTTCTTTTAATGAAATTACTTGTTAGAAAAAAAGGCAATATTACTGTCCTAAAAGTATCGGGGTAGTATGGTAATATATACAGGGTGTAAGGGACGCTTCCGAAGTCGAAACGCATTATTATGCCATAGTTGACAAACGTGCAACTTGCCGCCCGATAATAAGCGATCACCGTCGCCTATAGATACGTGTAAACCTATGTATCTAAACACAGTTTTAGACATTCGCAGTTGTTTACACTTACTGGATATTTTGTACGTGTGTTGTCGGGACTTACAATCGAGTTCTAGTACCAGTGGTACCCGCAGCAAAAGAGTGAGAAAGGGGGTAGATCAGTTTCTGCTTCTAAATTTCGAACCTTCTAACGAGTTTTTTTTTTTAAAAAGGCTCCCCTCATTCCTATTTCGCCAGTACGACTCCTGAAAAATATCAGGAACTATAGAGGGTTATAAGGAAAAGGGTATGCTGAGCCGAAAGGGATTTCGGGGTTGGTCCCATAGTAAAACTTGTTCATAATGATGAGCCTTAAAAGATGATGAAGAGATGATTCCTTAAAAGCCTGTAGAATTCAGCTGCACGCCAATAGAACTCTAATTTAATGTTGATCTACTGGACAATGGTCTGCTGGGTTTTAGTGATTCTGTCTCAGGCATAAATCCCACGCGTCTGAGAGTCTAAACTAGTTTCCTATCTCTTCAACTTATATTAAATGCCAAACACCCAAGAACATAGAGTTCGAACTTTAGAGTTCTAACAGCCGCTGCTGCTGTTACTCTTTCCAGCTCTCTTTGTCTCATGGGTCTCCATTGTCGCGATGGAACTTGGCCCACACGCAGGCCGCTACGCATGGAGAGCGGTTTTTTTCCTGGCGATAACGCTGGTCTGCACGGTGGTGTATGAAGCACCGCGACGAATGCGGTGCCTGATATCTTGCTTGAATCAGATCGAAAAGGTGGGTATGATTCGTAAATACCTTAATGTGAGAGCGAGAGAGAACGAAAATCTGTCTCCTGACCTAAAAAAATCTTTTGCAGATACGTTCAGAGCTGAAAATCCAGTGGCTAGCACCGTGGACACGGAAGCAGAGAGCATTGTTCATGTTTTGGGCGGTAGTCAGCATAACAATCAACATAATTAATTCAGTGCTGCTTATTATTCAAACAAAGAAGGCTGAAGTCTTAAGTACGTCATTATATATTATATATAGATATACCTACAACTCTTAATACTTCACACTGGCAATGATATACTCGAACCCTACCATATAAGACGATTGTTATAAGTTATAGGTATCCTTTGACTTTTTTTTGAAAATATGACTTACTTTGCTTGTCTGAAATATTATACTTCTCTTAAATATTACAAACCTTGACGATAACTAAATAAAAATGTGTGGAGCTAAACCAAGTTTTGGAAAAATACCGCTCTTATTATAGAGAGAAGTTAAATTACGAGTATATATTAATAAATTACCTTGATTTGCCCCTGCCTAGATTTGAAGATGAACACATCTAATCCTGTTGATGTTGAACCTAAGTTCTTTGACGTGTCTCCATCACAAACGTAGGTTCAACAGGCAACTTAGGTTTTTGTAATCGATGTTCTTTTAACACATAACACAAACTAAAGAACGGTCTTACAGAACCTACACGAGCCTGGAACTTTCAATGATTAACAGGGAAGAATCTCAAGCAAAATGTCAATCCATGTATTGTATGGCATTTGATAATCAACAGGGACTGGGGTGATAATCACTAAATTGATGTAATTATTAACTGCTATTATTTAGTTAGTTGATTCATTATTTTTTTATATCCACACTACGCTATGTGGCTTAGGAGTCAAGTGCTGGTACAAGCACATATACACGGAGTACGGTTTAAAATGCGCTCACAGTGCAGAAACCACAAACACTGATATCGATCGGTTTAAATTGTTAGTACGCTAATAGTGCGCCATCAAATTCAAGCTTCTTTTTTTGTCTTCAGAGAAGACTGTGGCCTACACATTAAATCCTTTTTTTTCGATAAAAAAAGAGAATGGCGGAATTAACAGATATCAATTTGAATTTGACGTTAGCGCACACCGTGCACTACCCCATGATGTATATGGCTGACAGGAACCAATAAATGCGCACCATAAACCAACTTTTTGCACGCTGACAGTGGTAACATACAAGATCCATGGTGGTAACTATGTGAGCATTTTAAACCGTACTTTCTTTAAGACGTTCCCATTTTAAAATTGTTAATGGCTGTTAATAACGTATTCATTTATCTGGTAGCAATGCTATCATAGACATATTCTAGCAGTTTTTCTATGCCTTACAGATTCTCTAGTGTAACACAAACTCAAAAACAAATTTTAAACAAACGTTTTATTAACTGTACTGGAAAGAAAAGTATTATTAACCTGCAACTGTTTGTTTAAAAATTTTTTTTTAGAAAGTCCGGTTGCCTAGCCTTAATGGTCTTTAGTAAAAAAAAATCTCTTGCAGACTGGCTGAATACGTTATCTATTTTGAAGTTAGCTATGGACTATGTCATCTGGGCGGGCATAACACAGTTCGTGCTCGTCACAATGCAAGTGCAGAGCTGTTTCCGAGCTGTTAAGGATTTTCTCAGGAACCTGCAGTCAGGTACTGGCTTTCTTGGGGCTCGCTCTCCCGTCGGGACCAGTTTGACCAACATATCCATAAAAATAGCATACTTTTATATTTATGTTGCCGAGGGACGACACGAGCAAATAGCTCGCCTGATGGTAAGCGTCACTGTATGAGCCTTTTAACATCCTACTGCTGGGATATGGGCCTACCCTCGAAGGATGATTAGGCCATATCCACCACGCTGGCGAAGTGCGGGTTGGCGATGTTTCCATTCACTGAAAAGGCCGTACGTAATTTCCATAGAACCCGCGAATCCAAGTCTATAAGGCAAGCGTGCTTTCAATGAGCTACCAAGACTTCTACGTCACGCTTGCCCTTAACAGTTTGCCCTCGTTTCGTTTTGTTATAAGAATAAGAATTATTGTATTGCAATATTGTTGGTCTAAATTTCCAATTATAACTTATATTACAGACATAGAGCAAACAGAATTCGTCGAAAGAAGTCCTTATAAGGCAAAAAATACGTTTAAGCGTGATGATAATAACGTCAATATATTCAAATCCAGAAAAATAGACTTAGGTAAGTGTATAATTTAATATGTAATGTATCTGTTCACAGACGCATTACATATTGTTAAATAGCCAACCAGCTCTCGTAAGCAGCTTCCCTACATCATATCTAACAACTTTTGTTCTATTGTTTCGTATTGAAGGGTACCTACTATTTCCATCGTAATTACATAGTCACAGATTCAGCATCTTAAATATCTAGGCGAAGAACACAGTGCATTGCCGCGCAGGATTTTGAACTGTTCAAGTTCAAAATGTATTTGTATCCCTGAACTGTAACGGGCTAGCGTGACGCATCGTGAGCGTGACTTACAAGCCTCGTCACTCAGCTGCGTAAAAAAAAAGGTTTAGCTCTCTTGCTCCTCCAAAGTCCTGGCCAAAGATGCTACTCAAGTGACTGGTGGTGGTACACAATTTCAGCTGTTCAAGCATTTTCTTCTCAAGTAAGAAGACTAAACGGCAAGGATTATATTATTATACACAGCCCAAGGCGTTTAATTTATATTGTTTGTTTTCTTTTAGACGTCTGGTCATGGCCTCCATACGAGGCCATCCGTGTTGCATGCTCAGCGTACACGCGCGCATGCGACATGGTGCGCAGCGTGGATAGCGTGTTCGGTTCTATGCTGATCTTACTTTTGGGCCTCTTTTGGATGCTTCTCATTTCCGAGCCTTACAACTTCATCTTCGCTGTTACCAGTAAGTATGCTGCTTCGAGTCGTTTGCTCCTTCACTTATTGCAGCCGATGAATGTGCGCCTCCCACTTTATGCTAATGGTTGTGGGTCACTTGTGGGTAGAGATTTACTTTTACTAATCCGCGGAGTCGCCTAAATCGGATGCGTTAATATTTAGGAGTTGCTTAGGGCAAAAATACGTTTTAACCAAACTTCGGGTGATTACTAGTGAGGTTAGGCGTCACCCACAGATGAATAGAACGTGGCGTCACCTAAATTTAAGGCACTGAATCGGGGGTACCTTAATGATAGTCAGACAAATGACTTGACACTGGCTAAATACACAACGTGTGGAGCCAAAAACAAAAAAAAAAAAATGATAACTGTCAAAAATGTAGGCATTCTTAGCCTAATGAGGCGTTTTCCAAAAAAAAAGAAATCCTGGTAATAAAAGTACCCAATAGATGGCGTTAGATGTACCTTGAGGTTTTTCTGTCACTGTCAAGACATGAAAGACAAAAAAAAATGTATGTATGCCTTTTTTTTCCCCCGTGTTTTTTGGCTCCACATTTGTATTTAGACAATTTCAAGTAATGTAACTATGTATTTGATTTCATTTGAAATATTACAATAGTTGACACTGGCTAAATACACAAGGTGTGAAGCCAAAATTTACGATTTAAAAAATAAACATATAATATTTCGACAGAAATGACAATGACAGGTAAAACGGTAGGTCTATTACGCCATCTAGTAAGTATTTTAGAACTATTTTTTTTTTTGAAAACGCCTCATTTACACCCTATTAAACTTGGATTGGTTGAAACTGAAGATTACGCTTAGGACTTTGCTTAGATTAGAATTTCCTTAATTAGGCGTCGCCTTGTTCGTGATTAGTGAAAGCGGGCAGCATATGACGAAATACCTATATATAATAACAGGACGTCGCACAGTTGCCCTGCAATTTTTTTTTGTGCTTGTAAGTTGTAAGCAATTAAGGCCTCGCTACTTGGCCCGATCTGACATCGTTTGAAAGAGATGGCTATATATAAGTTTCTGGGGGAACGAAAGGGAGAAGCTATAACCTCATTAGTTTGTTGAAAAACAAAAAATTAGGTTGCAAACGGTTTACTAAGAAAAATAGTTACATGATTACGAACAGTTTTAAAGGGATTTATAGATTTTTAACGGGTCCTTGAGAACCGTTGGTCTAATCCTCGTGAAATTTTGTAACCAAGTACTTAGTTAATTTCAATAAAAAATTGAGTTTAAATACGTTTTTTTTATTTTTTTATTATAATTTATTTATTTCTTAATAATTAAACATACATAACATATTTTGTTTTTTTTTTTTTTCGTTGGTGCTCTTGTGAAATTGCAGGGTTAATATCATAGGGTTATTATCATTATATTTTATTTGAATTCTAAATTCTCAAAATTTAGCTAGCAGTGCGCGTGTGGCTCGAAGGACCAAATTATTATATTAATTTTATCGTTTAGCAGGTAATAAACTCGATTTCCTGAGTCCCGCTGCTCTTATAGTCTACGCACCGTTGCAGTTGAGTTTGTGCATCTACCACTTGGTCATCCTGGTGATAATCATCGAGCCCTGCCATAAAACTCATGTGGAGGTAGGCATTTGTTGTACGTATCTGTGTATCTGTCAAGATACACAGATATGTACATGTATCTTGACAGCTACATAATAAAAAGAAGAAAAAAAACAGTTTCTGTAGACTAGCAGGTGAAACCGCGGGTGCAGCTAGTATGTGTATACGACTAGCTGCACCCCGCGGTTTCACCCGCTATTTCTTCCGGGATAAAAAGTAGCCCATGTGTTAATCCAGGATGTAAGATACCTCCATTCCAAATTTCATTCAAATTTCGTTCAGCCGTTACAGAGTTGAATGGGAACAAACACACTTACATACTTACACACAAACTTTCGCATTTATAATATTATTGTGATATAAGTTCAAAACTAAAACCCGCCTAAGAACTAAGTATGAAACGAGAAAATAATATTTGAAATTCAAAATGGCGTTGTCCATATAATTACATAATATTTTTCAAATGCATTATTAAAATATTAGGTCATTCGCTGGTTACCTAACTAGGATATATAAAAAAAAAATGATTTCAAATTCAAAAAAGTTTTCAAAGAATCTATTATTATGACGGATTTTGTGTCAAATAATAAAAAATACAAAATTAATGGAAAGAAGAAATAAGGATTATATTTTTTTCCAATATTTCTTGTTTTTGTCTTACTCTATCGTAATCATTTTTTTTAAATCGGCAAAGGATCCCGAACTGAATGAACGGAATGAAGGAAATCAAATATATTTTTTGGTACGCACTCTGGGTGCACGAGTCCGAATATCATTTAGCACGTTCTTTCTTTCTTTTATGAGGGTCAAGAGTCTCTTAAACAGATGGAGAGCACCCGAGTGCTGGTGACGCGCCTGATGCAGTTCACGCGCTCCGTCTGCGACCCGCTGACGGCGGAGTTGGAGCAGTTCTGCATGCAGCTCACCCTCAACGAAGTATCTTACAGGCCTTTGTACGCTACCAAGATGACCAGGGGCATGTTACTCACGGTGAGTATATATATATAGATTAGATTAGTAAAAAACCCGACTGCTAAATGTAGCTAAATGTAGCACTTGGGCTGTAAAGTGGCGCGTAGCGTGTTACGACATCGACTTGACCGTATTTTTTAACCGACTTCCAAAAATTAAGGAAGAGAATCTCAAGTCGACAGATTTTTTTTATGTTTTTTTACCTCTGATCTCCGTCATTAATAAACCGATTTGAAAAAAAGAATATATTTGTGTTTCTTGTTGCAGATTCTCAGCAGCATAACTACGTATTTAGTGGTTTTGATTGACATGCAATAAAGAACAACGCTTACAATTTTTTTTTAAAAGGCTGATGCACGCTAAACATTGTAGCACCGCAAGAATACTCGTACTAGTAAGTACTACGAGTTGAAGTAGTGAGGTGATCTATGTAATGTAACACCGCAAGAATACTCGTACTAGTAAGTACTACGAGTTGAAGTAGTGAGGTGATCTATGTAATACATGTTGTATGTATGTATGTTAAAAAAAATACAGAAATACAGAAATACAGAAAATTTTATTCGTGACAAAAATACATATTAAAAATTAAAAAAATAAAAACACACAGTATAAAGCATGTTGATACTCCGAACTACAACAGCTACCAGAAAATTCTAATTTTCAAGACGCCACCGATTAACAAGAATGCCGCGTACTTTTACTTCTTCATATCTACACTTATGGACTTTGAGCACGTATATTTATAACATTGGGTTTGGGTGCCATAGGTGGATTTTGAGCACGTATATTTATAACCCAGGTTTGGGTGCCCTAGACATCAAGTATAGAAATAATGTAACTAAGTAGGTACATATAGAAATATTAATTTGATAAAATTTTCTATTTGTTTCGTATATTAATCGAAGGGAAATAAAGGCTATTTTATTTTATTTTGTTTATATTTATAACATAGAATTATACTCATTAAATTTAAACTTTAAATGTGTACAATGACGTGATGTCATTACATTTGTTTGATAATGTTTCCTTTTTAATTCTAGAAAGCTTGGCTTACGCAACTGAAGAAACTAGGTAGTGGTAATCTTTATTTTTTTAATTAACCGGATTCCTAGTATGGCCATTCAATTGTCCCGTTACTCACCTTCCAGCTCCATCATCAGACCCAGTTCAATTTTACCCTAATACCGGAACAGCAAACATTTGCAGAGTTTCAAATATAAAATTAGACTATCAGAACTGGGTGAAATTTAATTTCCTTACACAAAAACCCAAGAAAACGTTCATATGTAACAATTATATTTTGGTAAAATATCATTGTTAGGTAAACATAAAAATCGTGTATTTAATTCCACGGGAAATCCTATAATCCTTTAATCACACAATCACACCAAAAAATCTAACAGAAATGACAAGCATTTACCCATAATACCTATCTACTTAATCAGAAACAAAATACCCTTACGTACTATGGTATTAATCGATTGTTTATCTAAAGTGGTCGATACGAGATTCGATATAAGGGCGAGAAATAATCCGGTGGCATCAAATAGGCAGAAATGTTGCGAGTGGCTGTGCTGGTTTGTGTATTGGGGCTGGCCGCGGCTACGCCTGCCGTCGTGAGGAGCAGGGATCAGATACAGGAGTTCAGGAGCTACTTGGAGAGCACCAAGACCAGTGAGTTTCCCGAGACACTAATATTTGCAACTAGCTGCGCTCGCAGTTTCAACAGCGAAAAATTCCTCAAGAACCACATTTCTTGGAATTAAAAGTAGCCTGTCACTCTCCAACCCTTAACCTATACCTTATTACCTACCCATTATTATCCAGCCGTGAGCGTGACACTACTGCTACGTGAAAGAGCTACCTACAAACAAACCCACAAACACACTTTCGCATTTATAATTGACCGAAGTGATCGAAGTTTCAACAACAACTGGCAAAATTTGCTTGTATCTGTCTGTATGGATGTTGCTTGATGATGTTACTCAAATACAGGTCGCATTTTTCAAGTAATCTTGACGAAACTTGATATACATGTTCTACAATTTCATAGTTTTTTTTGCCATCAGCGATTTTTAATTGGAGGGGTATTTCCCCCAAAAAAGGGGGAAGTTTGCTGCGGCGCCATTCACCGGCCGAATATTTGGCAGATACATTCGGTACTCAATTCTAAACAAGAATTGCGAATGTTATGAGCAAAATCGGCAAAGACGTTGTAAAGATATAAGTCAAGGTGGTGAGGTCTCATCACAGAAATTGCGCAAAAAAGTTGGTGCTTTTGGTGATCAGGAAATAAATCCAAAACCCCGAAGATCTTACCACCATCACTGAACATTACGAAAAAACCTATCCTTAGAAACCCGAAAGCAAAAGTCGAATTCAAGTTGCAAACATTGAATCATGGGGAAAATAAGACAAACCAGTCTTACATTCATTTTCTTGTATGTATAGAGACAAATTTATCACAGTCTGTCTAATAAATATGTGAATCTTTACTCTCCAGGCGATGGCGCTCAATTCATCGCCCGCACTCAGAAGAACTCCAAAGCCAACCCTGAAGAGAACAGCGGCCACTTCGAGGGAGACATAGTCCTCGACGATTTCATAATCGAGGACATGATCAAGGAGTTCGCAATAGGACGCAACGCGTACATTTGGCCTAACACCAAGTGGCCCGACAATACCGTGGTCTGGGAGTTCGGAGAGGGAGAGTTTGGTAAGAAAGTTTTGCTAAATCATTCGAAGAAAACGTCTTTTGGAGAACATAAGGATGCAACCCGTACACCTGGCCTAACTTCAAGAGGCCTGAGAACTTTGAGCTATTATGTACGACGTACTAACCCCAGTGTTTTGCAATGTCCCATTTAATTATGTGCACGGCCAAACTACAGTCATTTGCTAGAAAAAAAAGAATCTTATTTGCGTGACTTTAATGTGCCCGTATGCGTCATCTCGTCGTCAAATAATACAACACAACGCGTAATCAACTATTCAATTACATGGGACATCGCAATGAAATGTGTTATCACCTCTAGTACGTAGTGCCATAGAGAAAATTATATAATTCCTTTGTATAGTAGTACTAATAGCAATTTATAATAGCGTGGCTGAGAATACGATTCGACATCGTTTCACGAAAATATAAAAAATTGTCGTTTCGACGATTTTGTAAAGTTCGGAGACAGATTTTTAAAGAGGATTCTACTAGACTAACCCCCGAATACTGAAACGTTTGTTAACTTTGACGACAGATTAAGTCTATTGCTGTCTTTGTCATGTCCTTAGTGCCAGACAATGGCAGTAATAGAATTAATCTGTTGTCAAAGTTAACAAACGTTTCAGTATTCGGGGGTAAGAAGGATAGGTATCAGAGCATATCTACGAGCACTTACTGGCTGGTTCAGGAAGTTGCATTACTAACTATAAGTCTTGAAATAATCATACAAAAGTACGTACCTATATAAAAATAAAGTTTAGAAACATGGATATGGTCTTATCGCTGCAAATAATACATACCAAACAACTTAAGTACTACACGTTACAAACAAACAAAATAACAATCATTTTTATCTAATCGCAAAAGTGAAAAGCTTGTTGATTTTTATCCGTGAGAATCGAGCAATTCTGGGTCTCCGAACTAGTTAAGTTCAGTTAAGGTTAATGATATGCGCGTAATTTCATTAATCAGGATCTGGATTAAAATATTCGACTTTAGTTTTATCGAGTCATTAAATAATAATTATGGCGATAAAAGTGATCGAATGCTTGTCTTACTTTATCACACGATAAAAATATTTGATAAGTAGAAAAGTTCTGAGTTATTAAAGAATTAATCAAAGTACCTAGAGATAATTAGCTAGGCCTAGTGCACACGGCGCCACCTATTTAACGTCTGATTTAATCATAAACTTTGTAAGTACTTCAAATTATCAGATTAGGTAAAGAGAATACAACCTAAAACAAACTACCTTAATGACATAAAATTAGTAGTAGATAGATAGTTTAGAAATGGCGAGGGGGAGAGGGGGGCGGTACACACACTGTATTAAGCAATTTGTCGGCCCAAATTTCCCAAGCGGTACTTACCATAGTAATGTAACTATGTATTTGACTTCATTTGAAATATTACAATAGTTGACACTGGCTAAATACACAATGTGTGGAGCCAAAATTTACGATTTAAAAAATAAACATAAAATATTTCGACAGAAATGACAATGACAGTTAAAACGATAGGACTACTACGCCATCTAGTAAGTATTTTAGAACAATTTTTTTTTTTTTGAAAAACGCCTCATTATAATTTTAAAAATAAGAAACTAGATTTAGGATAGAGATTAGATTTTACTGATACAGTATTCAACATAGAGTAAGGGACAAAAATATTATAATCTTACGAACATAACAAACTTATTTTAAATTTTTGGTACACATATTAAATTCAAATTAACAGTCTTCAGTCCATGAAACCCGAATCCATGATTCTAAGTTGGAGGGTTGCCATTCGTGTAAAAAAGTAAATAACTACCGATGACGTAATCATCATCTAGACTCCCCTACCGCCAATGTCATCCAAAATAAGCAAAACAAAGAAATAGTGCTTACGTAGGTAATATTTGAACGGCCCCTAGCCACCCCATAAAAATAAAATAATGTTTTATTTTATAAAAAATTATATACACATTATATTACAACAAATTATATATTATATATATTATTTTATCTTTGAAAATGTTGACCTTTAAAATACCTATTCAACGACTCCCCACATGATGGGGTACAGCGGATTTTTTTTTCACCCCCTCTTTACATGTATGTGTGCTATCCTTATTCTTATTCGAGATGGGGGCGATAAGTCCTGCACTGACGTCCCGCATGGGGTGTATTGTGCATTTCCCCCTGCCAGCGTCTACCCGAGCCAACCCAGCTCCTTGAAATAACGAATCGAGGCTCTGGGCCGCTGGCGTATAGCTGCTCCAGTGATTTAAATGGTGTTGACGATGATGATGAGACCAAGTCAATCTATAATAACATCTAGCACATCATCTATCATAATATCTAGGTGCTATATATTTTACAAAACAAAAAAAAATATTTTTTGAAATAAAATAATTAATTTGAATTAATGCATGTACCTAAGTTTATAAAAGTTAGGCTGTAAAGGATTCAGACAGACAGATTGACATGACGAACTTATAAGGGTTCCTTTTAGTACTACGGAACCCTAAAAATGAATTATCACGATTTCAATGTTGTTGGTGTGGTTGGACAGGTCCTCTCCAGTCCGCTGCTATCGAGGAGGGTATCGCCGACATCGAGAGGCACACATGCGTGAAGTTCCGCTACCGCGAGCCCGAAGACACCGTGTTTGTGAGGCTCACTGTGAGTGCCCTGTTTGTTATAAATTCTAGCTGCACTTTGCAGTTTTACATGAGATTTTTAATTTTTCAGCGTTTTCCCTAGATCAAAAAAGTAAGCTCATTCAGCCGAGGGAAATTCGTTTCAACAACATATAATATAATTATACGCCTTAAAAATGTGCATCAAAGCGCCGACCGCCGTCTAACAAACGAGAGAGAAAGAGAGTAATATATTGTCCCCTTAATACTTATTTTCTTTCGTTGGTCTGCGGTCCTTGGTTGTCAGGTGTGTTAGCTAGTTAATAATGTTTATTTGTCTCACAAAGAAGTTGTACACATAGTAAATAGCTGTTTATAAGTAAAAATTTATTCATAGATATATAGATAGTAGATAGACGAACCTTAAACATTACCTAAGTAGTAGTAGGTATAACATTTTTACACAAGTTCTTAAACAATATAATTTGAATTCTAAAACGATAATAATTTCATTGTTATTATAAGCATAGTTCTACACTAAAGCTTAGTGTCGCTAAAACTTTATTTGTATTTTGACAGGGTGGAGCTGGAGGATGCTACGCTCACGTTGGCTACTGGGAGTCCCGTGGAGTCCACACCCTGAACCTGGCCCGCAACACCCCTGGAGTTGGCTGCTTCCGTCACGCGACCATCGTCCACGAGTGGATGCATATCCTCGGCTTCCTCCACATGCAGTCTACCTACAACAGGGACGACTACGTCAAGATCGTTGAGGAGAACCTCATCCCTGGTCAGTGATACGATATGCATAATGCATATCAAAATGTAAGGAATCGCCGCAAAACGATAATGCTTGGGGTCCTCGAGTAGAAGGTGTCCAGTATAATGGTCACAGCCCAGACCGCATTGACCATCTTTTTAGTTATCAATATACTATTATTTATTCTGGTTCCTGTATAGGTCTTCATTTATTATGTATATACTGTATATGCTTCGCTCGTCTGGGTAAATAAAACACCCCATTACACCTCTTTAGCGGCTGATTGTTGGAAAATCCTGAGACATGCCTTTCTTTATTTTTTACTACCTGTGCCCCGTGGATTCACCCGCTATCCTACAGGAACCGTTACATTTTTCGAGATAACAAGGAGCCTATGTGTTAATCCAGTGTATAAGCTACCTCCATACCAAATTTCATTCAATTCCCTTCAGCCGTTACAGAGTTGAACGGTAACAAACATACTTATCTACTAACACAGACATTTTCGCATTTCTATTATTAGTGTAATGCTTAGTGCACAAACCGAGTTTCATTGGCTTAGCATGAAAACATTTTTTTTTTCCATAGAAACTTTGGGGATCAATTTTACCCATAAGTTTTTTTTTCTGTTTTTTTAACCCCATTTCGGTTTTATGGTTCACTATTTTCAACCTAGACCATTTGAAGAATGTTGAGTTAAAATTTCACGTCTCTATCATGAGCGGTTTGGTCTGTGCGTTGATTTCTATAAAAGGGCTTGGTCTTTTATACGGGGTGTTACTGAAAGGTGTAACAATATTGAAAGGATACTATGAAAGGTATAATGTGCTCATCATTATGAACAACTTTTCCTATGGGTCCAACCATAATATCGCGAAAAAATAAAGCAGCTGTTCCATACATTATGTCGAGTGTCATTGCAATACCATGAAATAGCGAAAAAAATAAAGCAACTCTTCCATACATTATGTCATTGTCATTTTTCTTTGGAACAGCAGATTTGCCATGCAATATCTGTAGCAAAATGTCAAAACTTTTGCTCTCAGATAATGACTTAAAGTAAACAGTCAACTGCTTCTTTGCTTCCAAAGAACATATTGATTTCACGCACAGTTAGAATCGAAATAGAACTTACTAACACAGTAAATAGCACATTGGACAGAAACATATCTTCCTAACATACTTATAAAGTGATAGAAAGATACCACACAAATATAAATAGAGACAAAAAATAAGTTGTTGTTTGTTCATATAAAGTATAACAAATGCGATTTCTTTTGAACTAAAAAACAAAAATTAACAAAGCATTTCCGGCGCTGTGATTGCTTCGGTTACAATAATTCACCGGTTTAGTTACTAATCCGTCAATTGCCGTTTGTTAGGAACCGAACATAACTTCGCCATCTACGGCAACGACCTGGTGGACAACCTGGGTGTGGAATACGACTACGTGAGCTGCCTGCACTACGGACCCTACGCCTTCAGCAATAACGGTGAATCCACCATCGTCGCTCTACAGGTAGAAACAATAACATTATTATCACCAGTCCACATCATTTGCCGGATATATCCATTCCAAGACTTGCCACAGAATGAATGCAGAAATGAATACGGACTATGTGTGACTTTAACACTCTATTAAAGGGTTAAAGTGGTTAAATTTTTTTTTGTGAAAAACCTTAGAGCAACGCGGGTATCGGCCCGACAGAACTGGCTGAATGCCGCGATGTTCTTATGAACGATTCAATAACGAGATTTGTTAGATTTGGTATGGCTGTGGCGGTTTCAAAAAAATGTTATTAACTCTAAGGAAATAAATCACTACGACGAAACAATTAATAAATTATGACGAAACTTGTGAATAGCCCTGTAGTGAATATTGGAAAATGAAGTTTTCCTTCATTTTCTTAACTACACTATTAACTATAGAAACAACGTCTATTTAAACAGTGGCAAAATATCGATGGCTATACAATGTTGGTCACGGACATTGGTTTTTGACACGAAAATGAACACAAAATAAATACTGACAGAGATCTTCCTTGCTTAAACTGTATGTCCCTCCATAATATAGCATATATGTACTTTTATACTCTATTTCCACTGCATATTTAGTACAAGGTTTTTTTTTTGTTATAATGCTGGTGGCCTCTTACGCTCAATGCTGTTAGCCGTAGAGCCTCCGAGTTCGGCGGCTCTACGGCTTTACAGGCGTTGGACCTTAAAAACTATTATTTATATGAGCGATATAGCGCAAAAGCACAGCTGGGTTACGTTCTTCGGTTTTGGCCGTCACCCGGAATAGGGACATCAGATTTGTCTTGGAACCCCAGAAGGGGTGTGCCTTGGGGCTCTAGTAGGTTAATTTTCTGCAAGATTAGTTGGAGAGAATCTTACCGATCTTCTGACAGATTCTGGGGTTAAGAATCCCAGAATCTGCGTACCGAGAAAATAACCTCACCGGCGACGTCGGTGTATGATCTACCTCTGGAAACCGGCGCCTACTGCCGGTACTAAATAAGTACTGAATACTTTCCGTTGCCGGGAGCTGTCGGATCGAGGGTAGGTGCGCAGCTACTGCGCTACCTACTAGAACTTTATGCTGCTAGGAATGTATGGAGTTCGATATAGGGCGCCGAATAAGAGAAAAGGTTGGCAACCCCCTCTTCGGCTCGTTCATAGAGCATTAGGATGGCGCCGATGGTAGACATCTATGCACCGGGATAGCAATCAAAGTTATTATTTTGTTACTTAATAAATGGGTTTATTTTAATACAGGCTCGTATGTTTTAGGTAGTGTTGCATTGGTATTATTTTAAGTACAATTGGCACTTACTATCTTGTTTTAATTCCAGGAGCACGAGGGTGTGATGGGCCAGCGCGAGTACGTCACCGATGAGGACTGGCTTCGTATCAACAAGCACTACAACTGCCCCGGCGCTTGGGATTAATCTCTCTCGACCAACTGCCAACAAAATTAAAGTTTTGTCAATTACAGTGTAATATTAATACCTATGATATTAAAATCCTGATATTTTATTAACAAAAATTATATACATATTTACAATAAAAAAATAACCTACCTACTACTACTAACCTACTTAAAATTAAAACAAATTATAAACAAAAATAAATAAATACAAAAAACCTAATCTACGAGCCCCTTGGTGGAAGGGAGTGTGGCCAGAATGCTGGCAGCATTGCCACGCTGGATGGCAATGCTGAGTTTTTGCCCAAAGTATGCCCCAGCATTCCGGTCACTCGTCACCTCCACCAAACGTTTGGCCAGGTCCCTATAAAGTTCGTGAGCGGCCGGCCCCCATGGACCTAAAGTCTCAAACCCAAACGGCACAAACATATACGACCGGTCTAAATAACTATATTTGTGCCGTTTAAGGTTTTCTGCTTTAGTCGCGGCAGCGCCAGCCTGACCTGACCTATGATATTTATGTACATAATAAACTATAAGAAAATAATGTACCCGCATTATACTGTTTCATATTTAACTAGCTAATTTTATGTGAAAGTCGCGGGCAACCGGTGGATGCAAGTGGCAAGTAGTCGGTCGGTGTTGTGGTCTAAGGGACTTTGTTCAGCAGTAGACGTCTTCCGGCTGGTGATGATGATGAACTAGCTGATGCCCGCGACTTCGTACGCGATGTAAGGTCGGCGTTCGGCCTCGCTAAACTCTTCATACAAAGTACAAATGTGATAAGATAAGTGAAAAGTGTTTTTTTCTGATGTTTTAGTAGTTATTCTGCTATAAAATCGGTCTAGGCGTTCTTGAGTTAATGGTAACCAACCCGACTTTGTTTTATATTATACTAGTTGTTACCAGCGACTTTGTTCACGTGGAAATAAAAAAAGTATCCTATGTCCGTCTTTGTGAAATACAGTAACTCCTCATCAAATTTTATCAAGATCCGTTCAGCCGTTTAGTCGTGATAACGCGACAAACACCCAGAGAGAGAGACAAAGGTACTTCCTATAGTTCGCTAGATGGCGTTGATTCATTTTTGTGCATTTTTTGGACTGATAGTTGTTAATGTAGGGAGTTCTGAATCGCGCCAAGCGAAGTTTTTTTCTTGAGACGAACGTATTCATTTTCATGCCTCGAAGCATTATTGGTCCTGAAACGACTGCGGCTATAATATATTCCTCTGAATTATAATATTAGTTAGGATAGATTTGTAATCATTCTTATCAGGTCTTAGACGTCCACTACTAGACCAAGCTTTTCCCGTATTGGGGGAGTGATTGCTTGTGATCCCCACGCTTGGCAGGCGGCTTGGAAATCGCAGTATATACCTTTCAGTAAAAAAAGTTCAATCAAATTGAGAGCCACCTCTTTTTTCTGGAAGTCGGTTAAAAAGACATAGCTGCCCGTCCGTCGGTGTTTCTGGCCACAGTTTTAGGACGAAAAATAATAATAAGTAAATTTTACCTTTGTCTTATTTTATCAAATTTGAATGGGTCAGGGTAGACTAGATCCCGTCGGCGAAAGTCCGTTCGCTGCCACCACGTCCTCTGCCAATCTGGCGCAAGTGCCTGATAAAATAATGACAGAGACTTAATATGTATAAAACTTGTACTAGAAATAATGACGGCAGTCGCTGTCTTGCTCTATCGATAGCTTGACGCTATCGCACTATCTCTATCGGTATTCAGTTCTAGTACATATTTCATACAATCTCCATTTTTATTAATCGTAGTAAACGTATTGATGATATTCTCTTTGTGAGACTTCAATCAATCAATCAATCAATTTATTTCAGACCGAGTCCATAACAAAGTACATACAATGACATATCATTATTAAAATAACACAGAAACAATAGAATAGAATAAATTCACAATAATAATTAAAAAATGTCAATATTACTTACAAAAAGTACTTTGACTTGGCTTAAGGGGTACGACCACAAAGCTATTGAAGCTATGCTGGAAGGCTTTTATTTTTGAGCTAATATTATAATATAAAAATAATTTTATTTTTCCAAATATTTGCAGTTGATAAAACCATAACATACACATACATGAACATCTCCGCAAGCCCATTTTATTCGAGAATAGACCTACATGTAGGTGTTCTGTACATATTTACACACACACATTGACAAACATAAAACTCTCAAATGCACTTACATGTCATCGCTGCGAACCCTGACTCGTAAGAGGACTTGTGTAACGTAGCGATGATATCCACACACACACGCACACACACATATACAAGGACGTACGTTCACACATACCCATTAACTCACTCACACACACACGTACACTCACACACACGTACACATACACACGCACGCGCACGCACGCACGCATACACACACACACAAACACACTCACACGTAAGATTGTTTTCTTTTTATATTTATAATATTTTTTTTTTTTGTTTCTTTGGCTATTTCTTGGTATAGTAATAATGTAAATTCTAAATTAATGTTTAGTTACCTTAAATTTAACCTTATTTTGTTTTGGCATACTTATGTAGTAAATAGGAGAGGCCACTGGCTCCCGTCGGGACACACAGTCTATGACTAGTTTGGGAGACTCTGGGATCAACAATTTAGTTGTAATTTTTGTAATGCCCAAATAAATTTGATTTGATTTGATTTGATTTGATATTAATCTATATTTCGGTTTGGACCCAGAGTGCTCAACATGGACTTTAGTCCAGTGCTGCATTATTGGGCAGTCCAGGTCCATCGGCCATGCGAACAGCTGTAGGTAGCTGTTGGAACTGCCCCGTACGCGGCGCATCAGGGACGCGACTCGTTTGCGCATGATTGCGGCAAAGCTCCGCAAACATCCCTGATGCGCTACAGTGCCATGGCAGCCCCATCAGCGGCCTGATTTGGCGCCCTCTTTTGAATTTGTTAAAACATATGAAAATGGTAACGCTTGCTTTGTGAAATATGTACGCCTTTCTACTATAGATGTGTTATTGGTAACTAGCCAACAATCAAACTGAGTGGCAAACTGTAGTTTTCGAACTTAGATTGGCTATTATAAACTTAGTTTAACTAGTAGTTCGCGGCGAACTGAGACCTCGCGGTGCCTATATCTTCACAACCCCTGAATCGATTAAGCTCGCTTCGCACGGTCAAATATGAAATTCCGTAAAGTAACGCCTGAATCAATCAACTATACGTTAGCCAATAATCCTCTACGCAGCTTCCTAGGTTTTACTACGTGTTAATTAGGCGTTCATATAATTATTACGAGGGGCGTTCACTTTGGCGTTCATTAGAAAGTGAGAATGAGCTCTTTGGGACCGAAAAAAGTTAATATGGCTCGTAAAGCTGGAATATTGATTAGATATAAAAAGGAAATAATTTAAATATCATTTGTTTTTAAAAATGGAAGTCTTGTTTGCAGCAAAGGGTAATTTGCAGGCTGTCGTAGCTTGTTGACGAAAAAAGAAAAAAATGAATTGCGCGCGGCAATGTTTAGATAATTCTGTTGCGCGTGGTTATTAAGTATCTCAGTTTGAAAAATTACACTAAGGACGAGCTGATCAAGACTTACAGGCTTCTTTAGGAGCAAATGCTCCACCGTATCCTACAGTTACACGTCGGTGCAGCGAATTTAAGCGTGGAAGAACATCCACCAAATATGTCCCGCGCCTGGACCGCCCCACAGCGTTAGTGAGAAATGGTCAAAAAAGCCGAAAACATTGATTTTTCAGATTGTTGTGTCACGATATATTTTTATAGCAGAAGAAACAAATATTTCTACTGGTAATGGGGATAGCATTTTACACGAACCCTTGGGGATGAGATAAATATCCGCGCGCTGGGTCCCCAGAATGCTTACCGATGCACAAATATAAACCAGGCTGAGCATTTCTCGAGCTTCATTGGAACTGTTACAACAAAATCTTGATCGTTTTTTATCTCATTTTTAACCAAGGATGAAACGTGGCTTCCATTACGATCCAGAAACAAAAGTCAAAAATCCCGCAGTACCTGAAAACAAGGGTCTTCAACCAACATTCAGTGATGACATATGGAACTGAAACGTGGTCCTTGATCACTGGCCATTTGGAGAAACTGAATCGCACAGCGTACAATGGAGATAGCTATGCTTGGAGTTTGTTTGCGCGATAAAACCGGGAACGAGGATATTTGACGAAGAACTAAAGTCGCCGATCATAGATAAAAGGCATATGTGCCACCGATATAGCTTTCAGAGTTGCAAGCTGAAGTGGTAAACGGCAGGCCACATCACTCGAGGAACCGATAAGCGGTGGGGATGAAACGTTCTTGAGTGATGACCTCAAACCGGAACAAGCAGCGTAGACAGGCCTCCCATTAGGTGGACCGAGGACATTGTGAATGTCGCGGGCAACCGGTGAATGCAAGTGGCACGTTGTCGGTCGGTGTGGCGCTCCAAGGGGGAGGCATATGTTCAGAAATTGACGTCTTCTGGCTGATGATGATGATGATGATGACGATGAACTATTAGTGTTGTGTTCCAAGTTATAATGATTAGTTTGATACCACAGATGTTTGATACTCAGCACAAAAAAGTGACTTTTGTGATTTTTATCTAATAAACATTAGTATTTTTCATTACAAGAAAATATTATGATGGCGCTCTAAGGGGGAGGCCTATGTTCAGCAGTGGACGTTTTATAGCCGATGATGATTATGTTATTATTGACGAAACGAAGGTCTCAGAGTTTATTAGTTATAAGTTAGTTTTTTTGTATAATTGTCCGAACTTCTGAACAGTTGATCTGATTTTCATCAAATTTTGTAGGCAGTAGTTGTCTTGGTTTATCTGCCCGGAGTATGGGCCTACAACGAAACAATCCGAATATATTTTAATCGAATAAAGTTTTTTTTCTAGCGGGACTGACAGACATTTTGCAAAGTGACCACAATTACATGGGACATTGCAATATACTGCGGTGTCACCTCTTGCCTTTGATTATCTTTTCAGAGCCTCTGGTACGTAGTAGGTACGTAGGTATAGGTGCATAATAACCGACGATGGCGGATGATACTAATAAGAAACCTTTGAAACCAGTGAAAAAAATATAATGAAAAAATACAGGGTTATAAGGAAAGGGTATGCTAAGCCGAAAGGGGGTCATAGTACTCATCATTACGAACAACTTTTACTATGGGACCAACCCAGAAATCGAGAAAAAAATATCAGCTGTTCCATAGAAAAATGTCAATGACATTCGACAAAATGTATGGAACAGCTGATTTTTTTTTTGTGATTTCAGGGTTGGTCTCCTTATAACCTTTCCTTATAACCCTGTATATCTTTCTCTCTTCTTTATCAGACAGCGATCTGGTAAAAGATAGAGATAGCTACCTAATATGATACGGATAGGTAGGAAACTTCAAAATCGCTTTTCTTGTATTAAAAATACTGTGGATATTGGAATCCGTAACGACTGAACGAACTTGTTATGGAAGTACCTTATACCCTGGACTATCTTTTCTATTATTTACCGGAATGCTTTAGTGCGCTAGTGCTCTGATATTTAGTTTCTAAGAATCACTAACAGATGGACTAACACCTTTATTTTTCGTTTGTTAGGTGCTTCATCTTAGGTGCTGGTGATATGCAACTTTTGTCTGGAAGCAGAACCTTCAACGGCACCAGCATCAGAGTAGCTCATTGTTATCAGAATCATTTACTGCCATGAGAACCATAATTTCTGTTAAAGGTCAATTCGATCGAAATCTTGGAAATCATCGAATAACAAAAAAAAAAAACCAAGTACAAGTTAAGTTATTACAAGTTTTGATTTGGAAGATCAACAAAATTATATATCTCTACTTACAAAACTATATACATTAGAAATAGGGTAGTGACATAAAAGCTTGTAAAACGGAACGTCGCGAGGGCTCAGTTCGGGCGAACTACTAGTTTATATAGTTCGGTTAACGTTGCCATGTTAATGGTTTGATTGTATGCAATGGTACAATAATCTAATCTAAATAATAGTGTTGTGTTCCAAGTTATATCAATAATGATAAGCTTGAAACTCGGACCATAACAAACAAATGACTTTTTTGGAACATAATGTCAATGCAATATTGCAAGAATTTGCAACCTTTTGATACCTAGAAAAAGGATTTTCGAAAAATCATGAGACATGCCTTTCTTAATTTTTTATGATTAGTGCATAAACCGAGTTTCATTGGCTTAGCATGAAAACATGTTTTTCGTATATGAAAAATATTCTAAAAATAACATTGCCTGTAGAGGATAGCGGGACCAGCGGGAGCAAAGTTAAATTTTGTTCCCATGGGAGTTTGAGTTTCTCTCTTCTGATTGGTCCGCGTTCGTGCTGCGATTGGTTAGCAAGGAGTTTGTTTTATAATACTAACTCTTCTTTGACTAGTTTGAGACGTTAACCAAAGAGATCGAACGCATAACGTATGAAGAAGTTACTGGCCGGTTACATTTTGGCGGCATTGCGTTTCATAATTATTTGTGTGTATTTACACTTTAAACCCAATGTTTATACATACGAGTTTCGAGACGTAGCTTTTTCTTTTTCTCATAGGAAATTATGAAAAATAGTGTGTTACTCGGGCCAAAATATTTTGTTCTCGGGCGGCGTATCTGAATTCAGAGCGAAGCGAGGAATTCAATATAACGCCCTCAGGGAACAAAATATAACTTTGGCCTCTTGTTACACAAATAGCTATTTTATCATACCTATTTTGAAAACAGCAATTTCCTGTAGATTATAGCGGGAGCAAAGTGCAATTACGCTCCTATGGGAGTTTGAGTTTCTCCCTTCTGATTCGTCCGTGTTTGTGCTGTGATTGGTTAGCAAGGAGTTACCAACTCTTCGTTGACTAATTTGAGTAAATAACCAAAGAGATCGAACGCTTACTGTTTGAAGAAATTACTGGCCGGTTAGATTTTGGCGGATTTGGGAGTTCCTTAATTACCTATTTGTGTTTTCTTTACACTTTCAACCCAATATTTATACGTACGAGTTTCGAGACGTAGCTCTTTCTTTTTCTCATTGGTAATGATGAAAAATAGTGTGTGTCATTCGGGGCCAAAATGTTTTGTTCTCGGGCGACGCATATTGAATTCCTTGCTACGCTCAGGATTCTACTTTAAAAACCTTGGCTTCGCTCTGTATTCATAATAACGCCCTTTAAGGAACAAAATATTACTTTGGCCCCTTGTTACACAATTAACTATTATACACCGCCTGCTAGAAAATGGCCAATTATGTATCATGTAAACCTCATCTAAAGTAAGTCATTTACGCCCTGCAGTTGAGTCGGGTAATATTGTACTGGATTTCATTATAATATTACCCTCAACGCAGGTCAATAATATTGTACTTACTGAATTTCATTATTGCCCACTGCGTTTTTTTTTAATGTTTGTATTTGGTAATTCTTAGCAATATTATTATGAATGCTAGCACCTAACTGCTACACGTCTTTTTATACCGCTTCTAACATGCATGGATAAAATTAATCTTGTTTAAATGAAATTCGAGATTTGAGTTTTGAGATTTGAAATTTGAGTTTCATCATTTCGACGTAAGCTTCAAATTTGAAATTTCAAAACTCAAGTCTCAAACCTCAGATTTCAGTTTTGAAATTTCAAATTTCAGACTTCAAATTTCAAAATTCAAAATGCAAATTTCAAAACTCAAATATCAAATTTGAATTAAAATAAAATAAAATTACTAATTACGCAGATTTATTATTATTGCCTTTATATTTATTGACTTGCTTTTATTTTCTCGCAAGGTGTGTATAAATTAGAGTATACTCTTTGGCGATAAGGCTGCTTTCCTCTTGAGCGACCTTGAATCCCTCGCTGCACACAGGATTCCTTTGTTTCGCTCGAGATTCAATATGTCGCCCTTGAAATAAGACACTACTTTATAATAAATAAAATAATTATTATATATAATTGGTGTATAATTTACTATTATTTAGATACAAACTTTCGGGGTCCATTTATCGCCTTTAGAGGTCGAATTTTGCAAAACCCGCTCTTATTTTTCACCTAAACTATTATATTGCTGCTTAGTGCTTTATTTTATTTTATTTTTTTATTGAATTTGATTTTATGTAATGTGCCCACGACTATGGACTGGTTCCGAAATAAATGATTTTTAATTTAATATTTTTTAGTCAATAAGTAATTACCTTACGTAGTATGGTAATTGATTGTTTATCTGAAGTGGTCGATATGAGATTCGATATATAAGGGCAAGAAATAATCCAAATAAGCAGAATGTTGCGAGTGTCGCACCAAATAGGCAGAATGTTGCGAGTGGCTGTTCTGGTTTGTGTTTTGGGGCTGGCCTCGGCTACGCCTGCCGTCGTGAGGAGCAGGGAGCAGATAGAGGAGTTCAGGAGCTACTTAGAGAGCACCAAGACCAGTGAGTATCCCTCTAAAATTTTACAAACTTCAGGATTAATTTTTACAATTGTATTAAGACTTTTACTAAAACCTTGGTATATAACCAAGGTTTTAGTAATATATAATTATTCGCGAATTCCAGTTTGAGCTCTCGGTCCACACACACATTCCCTAGTCACCATTATTTGTATCTAGTAAGTTACTAGTAAGTAACGCGATGACATCCGCTTGGAAAATTCCTCAAGAACCATACATTTTCCTTTGATTAAGGTAGGCTGTCACTCTCCAACCCTTAAACAGTATACGTGATATATCAGATTGATCGCTGCTTTATCGCTGCAAGAAAGAGGAACAAAGATACAAACAAAACACTTTCGCATGTATAAAATTAAGTAAAGACTAGGGATAAGCAGGGATTAAAAGCTATATTCTACTTTATTGACAGACATTTTTGCCTACTGCCTACTACTACCTCTAAACTCGAACTCTAGTCACTGAAAATTACATATCCTCTGAAACCCAAAAACACAAGTCGAATTCAAGTTAAAAACCTTGTAATCCTGATAAAAATAAGAGAAACCAGTCAAACATTAATTACCTTTTTTTTACATACAGATTTATATTCGACTGTCTAATAAGTGCGTGAATTTTCACTCTCAGGCGATGGCGCTCAGTTCATCGCCCGCACCCAGAAGAACCCCAAAGCCAACCCTGAAGAGAACAGCGGCCACTTCGAGGGAGACATAGTCCTCGACGACTTCATAATCGAGGACATGATCAAGGAGTACGCAATGGGACGCAACGCGTATACCTGGCCTAACACCAAGTGGCCCAACAACACGGTGGTTTGGGAGTACGGAGAGGAAGAGTTTGGTAAGAAAGTTTTGATAAATAAGTCCATAGAAACCAGTTTTTGGAGGACATGATTATAATAAAGAGCTTGCGATAGGAAGCAATGTGTAAACCCAGCCTAACTTCACGTGGCCAGGGGCGCTAGTCTCGACTTTTCGCTACAGCACTTTGCGACCGAATTCGGTCGGTATGACGTAAAAATTCGACTTTGAACACGAATTGTTAACGAAAAAACGCAAACATAGCGTTGAATTTTGCATTTTGCGTCAATTCAACGCTATGTTTGCGTTTTTTCGTTAACAATTCGTGTTCAAAATCGAATTTTTGCGTCATAGCGACCGAATTCGGTCGCAAAGTGCTGTACAAATAAAATAACTTGTTAAGAGCATGTCGGGCCACGCTTAGTAGGGTTCCGTAGGCGCGTAGGACGTTTGAATTATGTATCCATTTTTACCGCATATCTCATCAAGTAATTATCACATGTTGCCCGAAATAATTTTAAAAGAAAGTTTTTACTAAGATCGTTCAACATGGAAGATAACCAGTTTTTGAGATGCATAGTTTAGAAATGGCAGGGGGGGGGGGGAATTGTAAGCAACTTGGTCGGCCCATATTTTGCAAGCGGTACATCTGATAAAAATATGGTGTACGAAACCTTAACTTTATTTTTAAAGACCCATTTAATGATACCAAATGTACACCCCATAAAAATTAAATTACGATTTTTTTATTCTTTGCAAATTGCTACCTTGAAAAGACATATTGAACAACTCCCCAAATAATGGGGTAAATGCATTATTTTTTACTCCCTCTTTACATGTATGGGAGCTACCATTATTTAACAAAAAAAAATATTTCTATATTCCTAAACTTTAGGTCTACACTTAGACTATCGATGTGCAAAATTTCATGCATGAAAGCTTATAACTTTGAAAGTTATAAGGCTCTAAGGGATTCAAACAGACAGACAGACATACAGACGGACATGACGAAGTTATAAGTTATAAGGTTATAAGTTATACTACCTACCTTTTAGTACTAAGGAACCCTAAACATGAACAATACCCATTAGGGTTCCACTGCTTTCTTCAAACTTTGATGATTTTGGGTCGGAACAATTGTCCCTATTTATCTTTGGGTTCCACCCAGTTGTGCATGTTTCAGTAAAAATGTTTCTAACCTCTGATACAATATCGTATTAATGAAATGAATTATCACGATTTCAATGTTGGTGCTATGCTTCTTTTGGACAGGTCCTCGCCAGATCGCTGCTATCGAAAATGCTATGGCCACCATCGAGAGGCAAACATGCGTGAAGTTTCGCTACCGCGAGCCCGAAGACACCGTGTTTGTGAGGGTATCTGTGAGTATCCCGTTTGTTAGAAACTACTAGTTGCGCCCTGTTAGAAACTACACGAGATTTTAAAATTTTCAGCATTTTCTTTTGATCAACAATGTAAACTCATTCAGCCGAGAGAATTAGTATCGTGGCGGGTAATGGGGACTGAGAGAACTCGTCCACATCCACACGTCCACATCGGAGGACCTTTTACACTTTGCATCACGTTAACATTCAATTACTGTTGCGACACTTCTGTGTGGACACATCTTTACGCATTGTCACGCCACGCCCCATAATAAACTAATATTAAAGAAAAGTCGACTTCTATGGGCGTGTTTTGTCCGAAGCTTGGTGCGTTTCGGTGTAGTCGATGCTGAATAGTGAACTGATTTCATTCTTCCTTAACGAATTTCACTCAAAAGGCAATTCCACTGCAATGATACAAAGAAGACGTGAACTAAGAGCCAACTTCCAAATGCTATAAATTAGGTCGAAGCTTAGTGCCACTGAAACTTAAGATCGTAATTTGTCAGGGTCTATACGGCGGATGCTACGCTCACGTCGGTTACTGGCAGCCCCGTGGAGTCCACGTCCTGAACCTGTCCCGCACCGCTCTCGGCTGCTTCCGTCGTGCGACCATCACCCACGAATGGATGCACATCCTCGGCTTCTTCCACATGCATTCTACTTACAACAGGGACGAATACGTCAGGATCAATGAGATGAATCTCATCCCTGGTCAGTTATACGATATGTATAAGTACACAAGAAAATGAAAGAACATGCCGCAAAAAATACACATGGTTTTTTTTTTATATTGCAATTAAGATAGTAAACAAACGGTGGCTTTATCCTTGAAAGCAATCCCTTCCGGACTATAAAACAAAAATTATGGAGCACCCATTTTCGGGACTGTGATTTTTCAGGTCATAATAATTTACCTTTTTCCCAATAGTTACTAATCCGTCAATTTCCGTTTGTTAGGAACCCAAAACAACTTCATCTTCTACAGCAACGACCTAGTTGACAACCTGGGTGTGAAGTACGACTATGAGAGCGTCCTGCACTACGGACCCTTCGCCTTCAGCGACAACGGTAGACCCACCATCGTCGCTCTTCAGGTACAGCACCATTCACACCTTAGATGTTTATCTAATTTACTTAGTATTCGTTTTTACCCGCGACTTCGTTCACGTGGACATAAAAGTATCCTATGTCCATCTTTGTGAAATATTTGTCAGATGGCAGTGGCAGCATAAAAAAATGCTAAAACCACTTTATAGAAAGTTAATATCTCTTCGGCTCGTTCATAGTATGGGATGGCAATAATGCTATACTATTATTTTATTATGTATGTACAATTGGCACTTGCTATCTCGTTCTTATTCCAGGAGCACGAGGGTGTGATGGGCCAGCGCGAGCACGTCACCGATGAGGACTGGCTTCGCATCAACAGGCACTACAACTGCCCCGGCGCTTGGGATTAATCTCTTTCGACCTTCTGCCAACAAAATTAAAGTTTCTCAACAGTTAAATATTAATGCCTTTGATATTTATGTACATAATAAAGCATAAGAAAATGATGTAATGTATATTGCAATAATAAAATAATAATAATACATTGAATTAAATAATATTATGAATAATTAATTTATTTTATTTTATTTGTAATAATTCTTATCAACTCTTAGAGGTCCACTAATCTCGTATCTGGGGAATGATTGTTATAATCCCCTCTCTTGGCTGGAGGCTTGGATATCACAGACTGTTCACTTTACTAGAAAAAAAAAACAATCTAATTCAGAACCTCATCTTTTTTTTGGAATTTTATTTTATTTTTATTTTTTATTTTATTTTATAGAATATGGATCCCCAACAGAAGTTACACATTACATTCACATTATGAAACATAGGCATCAAGCTGGGTGCACCCCCAATTACAGGAGACCACGTCGTGCTCATGGAGGTTCGACTAGACTAAACTAAAATGAAAATATGTTTTGCTGCCTGCAGAGTACAAAATAGTTTAAATTAAATTTAGGTTACATTGGAAGTGGAAAAATTTACTAGCGAGTCTTGATTATACAATGAGAAAATGTAGCAATATATGAAACGAGTTAAAACTAGGAAACATCAAAATAATTATATTTAAATTGGGCAAATATTAGCCAACCAACGAAATTTTGAGAAAAAAAGAGGGAATGTTACTTATATAATGAGATCTATGTAAATAAGTTACTAAATACTTACATTATTAATGAGATCAATGGATTTCTTAAATTTAGGTAGAGAATCGCTTATGTCTAAATTATGATTTTTAGCAAGACTGTTGTAGTGCCTACAGAGCCTAGGCAAGCCAGAATAGAATCCTAAGTTACTTCTGCAGTATGGTACGTTAAAGAAGTTATAAGTTTTGTTTCTTGGAAGGCGAGATGGTGCATTGAATCGTAACTCATTCAGCAAGTGTGTACAATCGATATTACCATTAAAGAGCTTATGAAGGAAGCGTAGATCGCAGACCTTACGTCTGTTTGAAAGAGGCATCATTTTGTAATGTTTAAGTCTAGTAATATAACTTTGATATTTTTTTGCTAAATTATCAGCGTAAGATAGATGGTATAAGAAGCGCTGCTGTACACTTTCAAGCCTTTTTGCATATTTTTCGTAGTGCGGATTCCAAACTACAAAGCTATATTCGAGGGTTGAGCGGACAAGAGAATTGAATAAACGTATTTTTGTTGAAGATTTTTTGAATTCTTTTGTATTTCGTAGTACAAAACCTAGCATTTTGAGACCTTTCGGGAGAATATTGGCAATATGTGCATTAAACTTGAGTTCACTATCTATAATGATACCTAAATCACGGACGCGATCTACTTTCACTAGTTCATAGCCTTCAATATAGTATTTGTTCGGAGAAGTTATCTTGTTTCGAGTGAACTGAATGTAGTGACATTTATTAACAGTGAGTGACATTTTGTTTAGTTTACACCAGTCAACAAGTCGATTTAAGTCCTCCTGCAGTTTAATGGGATCACTCGGATGTCGTATGGGCTTGAGTATTTTTAAGTCATCAGCAAAGAGGTAGAATTCAGAATTTAGGAAATTACTTGTTATATCGTTAATAAATGCGTTGAAAAGGATTGGACCCAGATGGGAACCTTGAGGAACTCCAGAAGTAGCTAGATACTCGTCAGATTGGTACCCATTTAACACGACTCTGGATAATCTGTTTTTTAGGTAAGAACTAAACCAGTCTAAAAGTGCACCAGAGATACCAAGTTTCGATAGTTTATTTAAGAGAAGAAAATGATCGACTTTGTCAAAGGCTTTGCTAAAATCAGTATAGATTGCATCTACAGGCACCCGCATATCGACAAAACTAGAGACCGAAGGAGTGAAACTGACTAAGTTGGAAGAGGTTGACCTATTTTTCATGAAACCATGCTGATACTCTGAAATGTGATGTTTGAGGTGCCAAGAAAGTCTTTGTGTTACTAACTTTTCAAATAATTTTCCAAATATTGAAAGTATAGAAATGGGTCTGTAATTCGAAGTATCCATTTTTGATCCGGATTAATAGATAAATAATAGCTAGCTTTTTTCCAAATATTTGGAAAGACGCCTTGATTAATCGACCTGTTAAAGATAATTTGAAGCGGCCTAGTTAATGAACTGGCATATCTCTTGACAAAAACTGGGTGTATACCATCACTACCCGGGCCTTTATTCTCATTGATGTCTATTAAAACTTTCTCTATATCTTCTTGGCTAAAAGACATATTGCACAACATCGTGGAGGTTGAGTCAGCTAAATTAACATTATTGGTTGAATTATTGTTGGAACAAGTTGGCTGAAAAACTTCTGCAAAAGTTTCAGCAAAAAGGTTACAAATATCATCTCCAGTATGGGCTGTTTTATGATTATTATGCATTTCTGATGGATATGAGTTGGATGCTTTCCTTTTGCTTTTAATAAAGGACCAGAATAATTTTGGATTTTTAGTTGGTCTTTTTCTAGACTCGTTATGTATGTTTTATACCAGGTTTTTGTTAACGTAAGACATTGTTCTCTTAGGTTTTCAAACATTGCAAGGTCTAATGGATTATTATATTTCTTAAATTTTACATGATACTTAAATTTCTTTTTTAACAGTCGAATAAGCTCACGAGAGTACCAAGTAGGGTAACTATTTCTGTTACATTTATTTAACGGGATATGAAGTCTTATCAGTTCACGAAGGATCTTATAAAAAATTTTAGCTAGGGAGTGAACAGAATTACAATTTACAAACTCTCTATCCCAGTCAATTTTATGTAGCACTTCAGAAATTGTATCATAATCTGCCTTGAAGAAATTAGGTCTAGTACTAGGTTTCGCCACTAAATTATTATCACCGCAGAGTGCAGGTAAGTAAAACACAACTGGAGGGTGATATTGAAGATACGCTACTGCGCTTCGCTTCTCCTTCCTCCAGGGGTCTGAGAGTGGCAAATGGCATGACCTTTTCAAGCAAGGCAGAGAAACAATTGACACTATTTACAAATCAGCCGGAATGATCATGGCCACGATTATTTGGGATTCTTAGAGTATTTTGTTAATCGACTACAAAGAAAAAGCCGTCAACATAGCCAGAAAATACTAAGCAAAATTGCTCTAAAAGCTAAAAACATATCATCAAGGAAAAAATGATGGGGAAAATGGACTCATGGTGTGTTGCTTTTGCACGACAACACGCCAGTTCATAACAAAAGCCGCAATCTGATGGCTGTTTTACACAAGTGCGACTTAGAAACTATAAACCACCCTCCATAAACTAGACTTGGCCCAGTCTGGCTATTATTTGTTTCTAAAAATGAAAGATGAATGAAAAGTTTTCGAACGATTCATCGTTCGAAAACAGCTCTTCAGAGCTCGACGATGAAGTCGACGATTTCGGTCTATTTTGAAGGTCTCGACCAAATATTTTTTTGGTGGCTTTTACAAGTTATATGAAAGAGCTGAAAAGTGTATGAGGGTTAAGGTAGAGTAAGTATATTAAAAAATCAAACAAACAAAAAATATAACTGAGTTTGATTCTATTCTCTGTCCTTGACATTCCAAGAACTTTTTGACCTCCCTCGGACCTCCCAATTTCAAGTTTGTACCTATATTATTTTATTACGAAATATCTCAAGTTAAATTTCCAGTATTTCGTCACTTACACACTCACCGATTATCATTTCATCTAAGTTACTTCTAGCAGACCTAAGAACTTGAAATTTTGCCTGCGGTTAGTGTTAGATGTACTTTGCAATAAAAAAAAATGAAAAATTTGCTGTTGGTAAAATAGTTTTCCATATAAAGTCTTAGTAAAAATATGATTTCGAGCTTCATCCATAATTTTTTATTGAAACTCTCGCTAGTCCGCCACCGCCCTTCGCCTCATGCGTCTCGACCGAGGTGATCTAAGTGCGAAAGTATGAAATTATTGCTATTTCGGAAACAATTTGATGACCGTGTTTACGGTTAATATAGATATTGATTTATTCAACACGATTGTATAGGCTCGTTAAATGATACTGTTTGGATGTGTTTTGAACGTTTATCTGGAATTTAAAACGTCTGTCTATTTGTCTAATTGTGTCTTCTGTCTGTAATTTGTTTTTTAAAATAATATAACCATTACCTATACCTCTGTATATTATATATGCCTCTGTTGATTGATTTTCGTGGAACTTATTGTGGATTGGTACTTTACCTAGCCTGTCGCCCGCTACTCTCCCAGGTATACCTAAAAAATAAAAAATTAACTTGTTACGTGAACTTACCTGGTCTATTGTCGTTGTGTTGGTTACCGTCCGCCAGAGTCGAGGCATTAAATTTTATCTAACAAAAATGAAGATGAAGAATGAATTTTTATTTAGAAGAAAATATGATTTTATTTATAGTTTGGTTAAACATTAGTTTGATTGTATACTATGATCATCATCATCATCCACAACCTTCTTTCAAATAAGTAAAAAATAAGAATCAAATAAAATCAAAAAATCAAATAAATTTCAGAAAAGTTTGTTTTTTCTAATAAGATTTGAGAAAATACAGCATAGATATAATGATTAAAACGATTTAAAGATACAGTGGTCCACGAGTATTTCAGAGAAAACTAAAGATTGGTACAAAACAGATTCTTAAGTTAAAAGATAGCAACGGCGACTTTGTGACGGACCGACATAAAATACTTTCAGCAGTTAAAGAGTTTTACGGAAACCTTTATGCAACGCGATCTACCAAACCTAACTTGCTAGGCGATGGTCCCAGAGCCTTTTATAAATAACCGCAACGCCGAAGCGCTGCCGCACATACTGCCCTGCGATGTACAAAAAGCTCTTGTTCAAATTAAAAGCGAGAAATCGCCTCGGCAAGACAGTATAACAGCTGGATGCTCCGCACAGCCGGTTCTCGGACAACTTTCATACAATGATATAATAATCTAAATATTAGTGTTGTATTCCGAGTTATATCAATAATGATTAGCTTGAAACAGCACAAAAAACTGACTACTTTAATTTTTATCTAATAAAAATGAATGTATTTTTAAATGAAAGAAAATATTATGATCCGATTTATTTAGTTTGCTTAAAATTTGTCATGTTAATGGTTTGTTTGAATACCTTGAATACAATGGTACAATAGTACAATAATCTAATCTAAATAAAGTGTTGTCTTCAAAAGCTTTATCTATAATGATTAACTTGAAACACAGCATATGAGAAAGAGCTGATCTTTTGGAACAGAATGTGAATGTAATCTTTCAGGAACCTTATATTTCTCCGCGATAGTAAAAGTTTTTTATTTTCATATAGAAGACTAGATTCGTCACACGGCTCACTCGTATTGGCTACAGAAATTTGAACGCCCCATTTCAATGCTTTAGGGGATGATTTTCGGAAAATCCTAAGATATGCCTTTCTTAATTGTTTGTGCTCAGTACACAATTTTATTGCCTTAGCATGTTGTTTTTTATAGATTCTTTCAGGGTTAATTTTACCCCCTTAGAGGTGGAATTTCGCAAAACCGTTCTTATGGTTCACCTAGACTATTTCAGGAATGATGGGTCCAAATTTAACGTCTCTATTATGCGCTCTTTGGTATGTGCGTTGATTCCTAGAATAAGGCTTGTTCTTTTATACATATATATATATATATATTTTATGATAAGTACACAAAATGAGTTTCAATGGCATAGCAATAACAAATATTTTATTTCCCTACAAACTTGGGGGGGTCCATTTTACCCCTTTAGAGGTCGAATTTCGCAAAACCCGATCTTATTTTTCACCTAAACTATTGCAAGAATATTCGGTTCAAATTTCACGTCTCTATCATAAGCGTATGTGAATCCGCCAACCCGCACTGGGCCAGCGTGGTGGATATGGCCTAATCACCCTTCGAGGGTAGGCTGATATCCCAGCAGTGGGATGTTTAAAGGCTGATATAGTAGTATCATAAGCGTAAGTGTAAGTAGATTGATTCCTGAAAAATGGCTAGTTCTTTTATTATCTATCAAAATAGATTGTCTAAATTCATACCGTTGTTCATTAATATTCGTATAATCGTTGCAAAAACTGGTTATTTTGCTATCTCAGGAACAGCCAATATTTCCGGGATAAAACGTAGCATACGTCACCCTCCGACCTCTTGGCTATACTTATCCATACAAAAAAATCAGTCAATCCACTGCTTTATTGCTGCGTCAGCTGCGTGAAAGTGGAACAAGCAAACCAATCGTTGCTAAACCAGGTTATTTTGCGATCCCTCAGGAAAAGTCTATTTTTCCGGAATAAAATGATAGATAGATAAATTCTTTATTGTTCACACCAGATTGTACATAGTAGGACAGAATACAAAACATTTTAGCTAGTGTAACAAATGGCGGCCTTATCGCTGAAAGCGATCTCTTCCAGGCAACCTTAAATGTAGCATAAGTCACTCTCCGATGCTTGAGCTATAGTAACACATGCAAGAAAAATCGACCGTTGCTCTGTTGCTACGTGAAAAAGGACAACAAACCAACATACACACTTTCGCATTCATAATATTAGTAATAGTATAGATAACTACAAAATAACAATTTACAGATTTATCCTGTACTTGTGCTGTAAGACCTTGCTACTCGGCGAATTTCATGATTCTAAGTCAACGTGATAAGCACCCTATTTATCAGCTCATAGACGTCCTGGATGAATCCTCACTCCATTGGAGGGGTTGTTGCTAATATACTCCATACGCTTAGCAGGCGGTTTGGAGTTCGTAGAATGTTCATCGTTTACTAAAAGGATGCTGCTTTTAATTTACTCATGCGAGTGTCAAAATGTCTTCCAGGTTCATCATTAGACCAGTTCAATTATACCATATTATTGTATTGCTATCGGAACTACACAAACAAACATTTGCAAAGATTCAAATATATTAGAGCTGGGTGAAATTTAATTACCTTACACAGAAACCCAGAAACGTGTTCAGGTAAATATATAAAAATCGTGTATCAACATCATGTAACAAGGGAAATCACAAACTTACATTAAAAAATCTAACCCATAATACCTACCAGCATAGTCAAAACTAATTACCCTTACGTAGTAAGGTAATAATTGATTGTTTATCTGAAGTGGTCGATACGAGGTTCGATATATAAGGGCAAGAAATAATCGAAATAAGCAGAATATTAAGAGTGTCGCACCAAATAGGCAGAATGTTGCGCGTGGCTGTTCTGGTTTGTGTTTTGGGGCTGGCCTCGGCTACGCCTGCCGTCGTGAGGAGCAGGGAGCAGATAGAGGAGTTCAGGAGCTACTTGGAGAGCACCAAGACCAGTGAGTATCCCTCAATAATTTTACAAATTCCAAAATTATTATTTACAATTGTTTTAAGACTTCTACTAAAACCTTAGCTATATATTACTCGCGAATTTTTGTTTGAGCTCTCGGTCCACACGCACATTCCCTAGTCACTATTGTTTGTACCTAGTAACGCGATGTCATCCGCTTGAAACAATCCTTAAGAACCATACATTTTCCTGGGATTAAAGTAGGCTGTCACTCTCCAACCCTTAAGCAGTACTCGTGCAAAATATCAGATTGATCGCTGCATTATTGCTGCGTGAAAGAGGAACAAAGAGACAAACAAAATATTTTCGCATTTATAAAATAAAGTAAAGACTAGGGATAAGCAGGTATTCAAAGCTATATTCTACTTTATTGTCAAACATTTTTGCCTACTGACCTCTAAAATTATATGTGAAGAACATGGCATATTATGGAGATGATTTTGGAAAGGTTATAACATAAAAAAAATCTAAGATTCAGGATCATTCAAAACCAAGAAGATAACAAGATTCCCTAATATAACAAGAGTCTGGTAATTCGGAGAAGGAGAGTTTGGTAGGAATGTTTTTCAAAATTTTCTTTAGACGAACAGCGCTAAAGAATAAATAAACACACAACCCCTAAGATCATACCAGGAAAAACACTTCCTTTTACTTCAACGTCACTGAAAATTACATTTCCTAAGAAACCCAAAAACACAAGTCGAATTCAAGTTGAAAAATTTTTAATCCTGGGAGAAATAAGACAAACCAGTCAAACATTAATTACCTTTTTTGTACATTCAGATTTATATCCGACTGTCTAATAAGTGCGTGAATTTTCACTCTCCAGGCGATGGTGCTCAGTTCATCGCCAGCACCCAGAAGAACCCCAAAGCCAACCCTGAAGAGAACAGCGGCCACTTCGAAGGAGACATAGTCCTCGACGACTTCATTATCAAGGACATGATCAAGGAATACGCAATGGGACGCAACGCGTATACCTGGCCTAACACCAAGTGGCCCAACAACACGGTGGTTTGGGAGTACGGACAGGAAGAGTTTGGTAAGAAAGTTTTGCTAAATCATTCGTAGAAACCAGGTTTTTTTAGGACATGATTATAATAAAGAGCTCGCGCGATAGGATGTAATGCGTAATCCCAGCCTCACTTCAAGTGGCCTGAGAACATTGAGCTTTTATGTACGAGGAACTGGAGCTACATTGCTATGTCCCAAATAATTGTGGTAAATTTGCCAAACGCTTAGATGCTAGTCTAACACACTCTCTTAGTTAAATCTCTGTCTCCGGAATATCTTTCAGAGAAATAAATTTTAAACTTAAAAAAATGTCGAATTTACCAACAGTTACGTGGCATTATTAATAATGACTAAACAATGGCATAAAAATGAATTTGAAAATCTCAGGCATTCCTCTCCATTTAGCCACTACTGACGTCTTCATTAGGTCAAATGAAGGTGGTTCACTTAAAGCCTGAAATACTAATAATCCCTTACTATTTTCGATTTTTAAATTAGTTATATGTATCCGTTTTTATCGCATAGCTCAAAAAGTAATTATCACATATTGCCCGAAATGAGTTATAAGGCTGTAAAGGATTCAGACAGACAGCCATACAGACATACAGACAGACGGACATGACGAAGTTATAAGGGTTCTTTTTAGTACTACGGAACCCTAAACATGAACAATCCCCATTAGGGTTCCACTGCTTTCTTCAAACTTTGGTGATTTTGGGTCGGATCAAAGCCCGGGTGACGTGGAATCTGTCCCTATTTATCTCTGGGTTCCCAGTTGTGCATGTTTCAGTAAAAATCTTTTTAACCTCTGATACAATATCGTATTCATGGAATGAATTATCACGATTTTAATGTTGGTGCTGTGCTTTCTTTGGACAGGTCCTCGCCAGATCGCTGCTATCGAAAATGCTATGGCCACCATTGAGAGACAAACATGCGTGAAGTTTCGCTACCGCGAGCCCGAAGACACCGTGTTTGTGAGGGTATCTGTGAGTATCCTGTTTGTTAGAAACTACTAGTTGCGCCCTCCAGATAAACACGAGATTTTCTTTTGATCGAAAATGTAAACTCATTTAGCCGAGAGAATTAGTTTCGTGCGCGGGTTACGGGGACTGAGAGAAATCGTCAACATCCACACGTCTTCAATAACTGTTTGGACACTTCTGTGTCGACACATCTTTACGCATTGTCACGCCACGCCCCATAATAAACTATTATTAAAGAAAAGTCGACTTCTATGGGCGTGTTTTGTCCGAAGCTTGGTGCGTTTCGGTGTAGTCGATGCTGAATAGTGAACTGATTTCATTCTTCCTTAACGAATTTCACTCAAAAGGCAATTCCAGTGTATGATACAAAGAAGACGTGAACTAAGAGCCAACTTCCAAATGCTATAAATTAGGTCGAAGCTTAGTGCCACTGAAACTTAAGATCGTAATTTGTCAGGGTCTATACGGCGGATGCTACGCTCACGTCGGTTACTGGCAGCCCCGTGGAGTCCACGTCCTGAACCTGTCCCGCACCGCTCTCGGCTGCTTCCGTCGTGCGACCATCACCCACGAATGGATGCACATTCTCGGCTTCTTCCACATGCATTCAACCTACAACAGGGACGAATACGTCAGGATCAATGAGAGGAACCTCATCCCTGGTCAGTTATACGATTTGTATAAGTACACAAGAAAATGAAAGAACATGCCGCAAAAAATACACATGAAAAAAATTTAATATTGCAATTAAGATAGTAAACAAACGGCGGCTTTATCCTTGAAAGCAATCCCTTCCGGACTATAAAACAAAAATTATGGAGCACCCATTTTCGGGACTATGATTTTTCAGGTCATGATAATTTTCCTTTTTCCCAATAGTTACTAATCCGTCAATTTCCGTTTGTTAGGAACCCAAAACAACTTCATCTTCTACAGCAACGACCTGGTTGACAACCTGGGTGTAAAGTATGACTATGAGAGCGTCCTGCACTACGGACCCTTCGCCTTCAGCGACAACGGTAGACCCACCATCGTCGCTCTTCAGGTACAGCACCTCTCACACCTATATGTTTATCTAATTTACTTAGTATTAGTTTTTACCCGCGACTTCGTTCACGTGGACATAAAAGTATCCTATGTTCATCTTAGTGAAATACAATTATTCCTCATCAAATTTTATGAGATTTGTAGATAGCTATGGCTTCATCAAAAAATGCTAAAACCACTTTATAGAAAGTTAATATCTCTTCGGCTCGTTCATAGCATGGGATGGCAAT
This sequence comes from Apocheima hispidaria, assembly GCA_947579745.1. Classification (NCBI taxonomy): domain Eukaryota; kingdom Metazoa; phylum Arthropoda; class Insecta; order Lepidoptera; family Geometridae; genus Apocheima; species Apocheima hispidaria. Next base: position 14,579,694 of record OX388146.1, read on the forward strand.
AACCCATTGCTATACTATTATTTTATTATGTATTTACAATTGGCACTTACTATCTTGTTCTTATTCCAGGAGCACGAGGGTGTGATGGGCCAGCGCGAACACGTCACCGATGAGGACTGGCTTCGCATCAACAGGCACTACAACTGCCCCGGCGCTTGGGATTAATCTCTTTCGACCTTCTGCCAACAAAATTAAAGTTTGTCAACAGTGAAATATTAATGCCTTTGATATTTATGTACATAATAAAGTATAAGAAAATAATGTAATGTATATTTCAATAGTAAAATAATAATAATTAATTGAATTAAATAATATTATAAATAATTAAATTATTTTATTTTATTTGTAATAATTCTTATCAACTCTTAGAGGTCCACTAATGGACCAAGCCTCTCCCCTATGTGGGGAATGATTGTTATGATCCCCACGCTTGGCTGGAGGCTTGGAGATCACAGACTGTTCACTTTTTACTAGAAAAAAAATCAATCAAATTGAGAACCTCATCTTGTTTTGGAAGTCGGTTTAAGATACACTTCTAGGCTTCGCTTTTCCGTCCTCCAGGAGTTCTGACCGCAGTTTTCGGACCAACCAACCAGGTCTGTAGTAATAATAATAATTATCCCCAAATTATCTAAGAATTGTCCACCAGATACCAGATACAATAAACAATATTTTATTCTATTCTATAGTAAATTTTACCCATCCAATTTGAATGGTTAGGGTAAACTAGAGCCCGTCCGCGGACGTCCATCGGCTGCCGCCGCGTCCTCTGCAATTATCAGTCTGTCGCCAACAACCAACATCCAAATTGAGAAAAACTTTGATAAATCTAATCTTAAACTGGTCCAACTTTGTTTTAATTTTATAATTGTTTAAATTAATCTACAAGCTCTTGCTTCTAAGTTGCACTGTTATAAGCCTTTTGTGACTTCACTGAACGGCTTCAGCGGAAGATCAGCGCTGTTTGCTAAGCAGCATTATGCTGAGTTGAGGCCATTTTTGTGACGCATAACATTAATTAGCTAAACATAGTTATATTATATTGATGTTAATGTTGTTGCAAAATAAAATATTTTTTTCTTTCTTTCTTTTTAAAATGACCAATCTGTAGTGTCTTTTGTAGAGTTTACAATAACTGAGTTTGTATACTCAGTTTGAAAAGGAACTTCCGCAAAGTAACGCCTTAATCGATCAACTACGATAGCCAATAACCTCTCCTCTATGCAGCTTCTTAGGTGTTAACTAGGTGTTCATATATAACGAGGAGCGTTCATTGTGGGTAAAGCTAGAAGTCTGAAATTTCAGCTGCTATCTAACTAGCTGAACCTACTTTAACGAGGTTGGTTCAAAAAAGTCGCGCAATGAAAGGGTTAGAAAGAAACAGTAATATATTCGTATACCTAGGCCTTCGTGGGGTCCAACTTATAAGACCCCACGGCGGAAAAAAACATCAAAAGTTAATGGAAGACCGGACTGAGGTGAGACAGAAATCTTCAGTTGACATGTCAGAATAAATGACAAGCTTAATAGACAAATCTCGAAATCAATGCGACACGACTTGCGATCTTATAATACAAGTTGTATTAAAGACGTAGTTGAGCGGAACCAGATCTCCGAAGTGCTCTGCAAAGTGAGCAAAGAATTCGTACATCGGGCAAATCGAAATGAAGAAGCTGCAGATCGAGGACGGCAGTATCATCTCATCGAAAACGGAGATTCTGAAAGAGCTCGAGAAGTTTTACGGAAAGTTGTATACCTCGACACGAAAACTTATTGTCAGTAGAGCTCAGGACTCAGGAGGCGAACTGACCCGACACTACATCGAGAACATCCTAAATATTGTCTGTTCGCCGTCCACCAGAGTCGAGGCATTAGATTTTATGTAATAAAAATGACTGTGTTTTTATTTAGAAGAAAATATGATTTTATTTATAGTTTCGTTAAACATTAGTTTGATTGTATACTATGATCATAATCATCATCACGCACAGCGTTTTTTTTTTAAAGAAGGTTTGAGAAAATACAGCATAGACATCATTAAAACGATTAAAAGACAGGGGTTCAGAGGAAACTAAAGATTGGTACAAAACAGATTCTTAAGTTACAAGATAGCAACGACGGTGAGTTGGCGACGAACGTCTGAAAATACTTTCAGCAGTTGAAGAGTTTTACGAAAACCTTTATGCAACGCAATCTACCGAACCTAACTTACTAGGCGGTGATCCCAGAGCCTTTTATATAGCTGTATAAAACCGCAACACTGAAGAACCGCTCTCATACTGCCCTGAGAAGTACAAAAAGCCCTTGCTGAAATGAAAAGAGAGAAGTCGCCTCGGCAAGTCAGTATAACGGCTGGATGCTCCGCACAGCCGGATCTCGTACAATTTTTATGCAATGATTTTCTAAATCTAAAAAAAGATATGTAAAAAAATCTAGGTTGTTATGTGAATATTGATTTGATTTTGTTTTCTTATATTGCTAAGATATAAACTTACGAAATAGCAAAGTAGTATGTAACCGATCACTTTTTTCCAAACTACCCCCAATGTCCTCGACTTAATGCGCTTTAATGTACTAACTTGTTGTTAGGTAAAAGTTTTAAAAGGCGATCCTAGCCTATAAAACAATTTAGATTTAAGATCTTGTTGCTTAGTTGTTAACGCTGAGTTTTTACAAAAAAAAATTGTACCCATTTATCATAATAAAGAACTTTCTAAATCAAAAAAAAAAAAACAATGATTTGATTGAAACACAGCAAAAAAAACTGACTTCTTTGATTTTTATCTAATTTGATTTTTATCTAATAAAAATGAATGTATCTTTAATTAGAAGAATATAATTATGACTTGATTAATTTAGTTTCGTTGAAATTTGTCATGTTAATGGTTTGCTTGAATACAATGGTACAATAATCTAATCGTGTTTTAATCGTGTGTGTAACAGCGTTTTGTTCCAAGTTATATCTTTAATGATTGATTAGCTTGAAACTCAGCTGACTTTACTGAACTTTTTTGGAACAAAATCTCAATGCAATCTTTCAGGAAGCTTATATTGTTTCGCGATAGTAAACCTTTAATGTTTTCATATAGAAGACTAGCTTCACCACGTGGCTCGCTCGTATTGGCTACAGAAATTTCAACGCTCCATTTCACTGCTTTAGAGGATGAATTTCGGAAAATCCTGTGATATGCCCTTCTTAATTTTTTTGCTCAGTACACAGTTTTATTCGCTTAGCATGTTCTTTTTTTACACCCTTACAAACTTTGGGGGTCAATTATACCCACTTAGAGGTGGAATATCGCAAAACCCGTTCATACTGTTCACCTAGAGACCTCAACTATTTCAGGAATGTTAGGTCCACATTTCACATCTCTATCACACGCGGTTTGGTATATGGGTTTTTTTTTAATGTTTTCAACTGACGAGACGAGCAAGTCGCTCGCCTGATGTTAAGCGTCACTTGCCCATAACAGTTCAATGCCACACAAAAGATACGCGGCACCACAAATGACCACAATGCGCTCGGCACCCTGAGATATTAGCTGTTAAATCTCTGTATGCCCAGTAATTTCGATGGAAACATTGCCCTTCAATCTGGAACGCAGTAATGCTTACACACTACTGCTTGGCAGTTGAATAACTGGCAAAGGTAGTACTTCCCCAGACAGACTCTTGCAAGACAAAAAGATTCTTAGAAAAGGGGCTTGTTCTTTTATATATACAAGGTTATAACAAAAGGGTATACTAACCCGAAAGGGGCTCATAGTATTCATGATTTTAAACAACTTTTACCATGGGGCCAAAATATCAGCTGTTCCATATATTTTGTCGAGAGTAATTGTAATTTTTTCTATAGAACGGCTGTTTTTTTTTCTCGATTTCAAGGTACGTCCCATAGTAAAAGTTTTTTATAATGATGAGTGCTATGAGCCCTTTTCGGCTTAGCATACCCTTTCCTTATAGCCCTGTATAGAAATGCATAACTTTTTTTTTCATGATTATAGTATATAAAATGAGTTTCATTGGTTTAGTATGAACAAACATTTTATTTCCATACAAACTTTGGGGGTCAATTTTACCCCTTTAGAGGTCAAATTTCGCAAAACCCGTTCTTATTTTTCACCTAAACTATTACAAGAATATTGGGCTCAAATTTCACGTCTCTATCATTAAAGGTTTGGTCTGTGCGTTGATTCCTGGTAAACGGCTTGTCCTTATATATATATATATCTATAAGAATAGCTCCCGAATACTGAAACGTTTGTAAACTTTGACGACAGATTTAGTCTATTGCTGTCTTTGTCATTTGCTTAGTGCCAGACAAAGGCAGTATTATAATTAATCTGTTGTCAAAGTTAACAAACGTTTCAGTATTCAGGGGTAGATTGCCTAAATTCATACCGTTCTTCATTAATATTCGTATAATCGTTTCAAAAACTGGTTATTTTGCTATCTCAGAAACAGTCAATATTTCCGGGATAAAACGTACCACACATCTCTTTCCAATCCTTGAGCTGTACCACAGATGAATAGAACGTGAGCTGTACTTACCCATGCAAAAAAACATCAACCGTTGCTCTGTTGCTCTGTTGCGTGAAAAAGGACAATCAAACCAACAAACACTATGGCATTCATAATATTAGTAATAGCATAGATAACTTCAAATTAACAATTTTCAGATTTATCCTTTACTTGTGCTGTAAGACCTTTCTACTCGGTAAATTTCATGATTCTAGGTCAACAAGATAATTTATTAGCACATAGACGTTCACTGCTGGACGAAGCCTCACCCCTCATTGGAGGGGTTGTTGCTAATAATAAAATAATCCACATGCTTGGCAGGCGGTTTGGAGTTCACAGGATGTTCACCGTTTACTTAGAGGACGCTGCTTTTGATTTACTTATGCGAATGTTAAAATTTTCGACATAAATGGCCGTATTTTTTTGTTTGTGTTTTTTTACAGATTCAAGGGACCGTAGATTAAGTATTTCAATTAATTGCAACTAGATGGCTGTTACGCGTTCCTGCGAAAAAAGTTTTTGACATTTTTTGTTTTCATTATTATTATTTATAGGCTTGCGTGTGACTGCCATCACGTCTGATGTTAAAGAGGATGCAGCCTACGATGGAACACGCTTGCCTAGAAGAAACCGATTCACTCGCGACTTGAAGACACCCAGATTATAATTATCAGGAAAAACCCACTCGGGTAGCGCATTCCACTGCTCAGCAGTTCGAATAAAGAAAGTGGAATCAAACCGTTTCGTACGAGTTTTTGGTATATCTACCATGAAACGGTGTTGCTTTTTCGAGGTCGCATACTGACAGATAGACGAAATATCACGCTTTACAATAAAAATATGAGTTTAATGAGCCCAAACTTGATGGCATTCAACTGATCTGCTACTCATCTTCCAGCTTCATCATCAGACTAGTTCAATTATACCACATTATTGTATTGCAACGTAACTACGCGAACAAACATTTGCAGAGATTTAAATACACCTATTAGAACTGGGTGATATTTAATTTCCTTACATAGAAACCCACAAACACGTTCAGGTAAATATATAAAAATCGTGTATAACCACAGGAAATCACAAAATTACATCAAAAAATCTAACGGAAATTTACCCATAATACCTACCTGCTTAGTCAAAAACTAATTACCCTTACGTAGTATGGTAATAATTGATTGTTTATCTGAAGTGGTCGATACGAGGTTCGATATATAAGGGCAAGAAATAATCCAAACAAGCAGAATATCAAGAGTGTCGCACCAAATAGGCAGAATGTTGCGAGTGGCTGTTCTGGTTTGTGTTTTGGGGCTGGCCTCGGCTACGCCTGCCGTCGTGAGGAGCAGGGAGCAGATAGAGGAGTTCAGGAGCTACTTGGAGAGCACCAAGACCAGTGAGTATCCCTCAATAATTTTACAAATTCCAAAATTATTATTTACAATTGTTTTAAGACTTTTACTAAAACCTTGGCTATATATTACTCGCAAATTCTAGTTTGAGCTCTCGGTCTCCACGCACGTTCCCAAGTCACTATTGTTTGTACCTAGTAACGCTATGTCATCCGCTTGAAAAAATCCTCAAGAACCATACATTTTCCTGGGATTAAAGTAGGCTGTCACTCTCCAACCCTTAAGCAGTACTCGTGCAAATCAGATTGATCGCTGCTTTATTGCTGCGTGAAAGAGGAACAAAGAGACAAACAAAACACTTTCGCATGTATAAAATTAAGTAAGGACTAGGAATAAGCAGGGATTGAAAGCTATATTCTACTTTATTGACTAACATTTTTGCCTATTGACCTCTAAACTAATATGTGAAGAAGATGGCATTTAGTGGAGATGGATTTGGAAAGGTTTTGGTCAACATAAAAAAAACTGAGATTCAGGATCAATCAAAACCACGAAGATAACAAGATTCCCTAATATAACAAGAGTCTCGTAGTTCGGAGAGGAAAAGTTTGGTAGGAAAGGTTTGCAAAATTTTCTTTTGAAGACAACAACTATTTGATGATCACTATTTATACATGCTTATAGAATAAATAAACACACAACCCCTAAGATCATATCACCACTTACTTCAACGTCACTGAAAATTACATATCCTCAGAAACTCAAAAACACAAGTCGAATTCAAGTTGAAAACCTTTTAATCCTGAGAAAAATAAGACAAACCAGTTAAACATTATTTCCTTTTTTGTAGATACAGATTTATATCCGACTGTCTAAAAAGTGTGTGAATTTTCACTCTCCAGGCGATGGCGCTCAGTTCATCGCCCGCACCCAGAAGAACCCCAAAGCCAACCCTGAAGAGAACAGCGGCCACTTCGAGGGAGACATAGTCCTCGATGACTTCATAATCGAGGACATGATCAAGGAATACGCAATGGGACGCAACGCGTATACTTGGCCTAACACCAAGTGGCCCAACAACACGGTGGTTTGGGAGTACGGAGAGGAAGAGTTTGGTATGAAAGCTTTGATAAATAATTCGTAGAAACCAGTTTTTGGAGGACATGATTATAATAAAGAGCTCGCGATAGGATGCAATGCGTAAACCCAGCCTAACTTCACGTGGCCAGAGAACATTGAGTTTTTATGTACGACGAACCGGAGTTACATTGCTATGTCCCAAATAATTGTGTAGTAAATAAACTTTAGGTCTATACTGAGACTATTGATGTGCAAAATTTCATGCATGTAAGATTATAAATTTGGAAGTTATAAGGCTGTAAAGGATTCAGACAGACAGACGTACAGACAGATGGACATGACGAAGTTATAAGGGTTCCTTTTAGTACTACGGAACCCTAAGCATGAACAATCCCCATTAGGGTTCCACTGCTTTCTCAAACTTTGGTGATTTTGGTTCGGAACAAAGCCCGGGTGACGTGGAATCTGTCCCTATTTATCTCTGGGTTCCACCCAGTTGTGCATGTTTCAGTAAAAGTGTATCGAACCTCTGATACACGTTTTCAATGTTGGTGTGTGTGCTTCGTTTGGACAGGTCCTCGCCAGATCGCTGCTATCGAAAATGCTATGGCCACCATCGAGAGGCAAACATGCGTGAAGTTTCGCTACCGCGAGCCCGAAGACACCGTGTTTGTGAGGGTCTCTGTGAGTATCCTGTTTGTTAGAAACTGCTAGCTGCGCCCTGCGCTGGCAACACTTTGCATCACGTTGACATTCAATAACTCTTGCGACACTTCTGTGTCGACACATCTTTACGCATAGTCACGTCACGCCCCATAATAACCTATTATTAAAGAAAAGTCAACTTCTATGGGCGTATTTTGACCGAAGCTTGGTGCGTTTCGGTGTAGTCGATACTGAATAGTGAACTGATTTCATTCTTCCTTAACGAATTCCACTCAAAAGGCAATTTATGTACAAAGAAGACGTGAACTAAGAGCCAACTTCCAAATGCTATAAATTAGGTCGAAGCTTAGTGCCACTGAAACTTTAGATCGTAATTTGTCAGGGTCTATACGGCGGATGCTACGCTCACGTCGGTTACTGGCAGCCCCGTGGAGTCCACGTCCTGAACCTGTCCCGCTACGCCCTTGGCTGCTTCCGTCGTGCGACCATCACCCACGAATGGATGCACATCCTCGGCTTCTTCCACATGCATTCTACCTACAACAGGGACGAATACGTTAGGATCAATGAGAGGAACCTCATCCCTGGTCAGTTATACGATATGTATAAGTTCACAAGAAAATGAAACAACATGCCGCAAAAAATACACAAAAAAAAATTTTAATATTGCAATTAAGATCGTAAACAAACGGCGGCTTTATCCTTGAAAGCAATCCCTTCCGGACTATAAAACAAAAATTATGGAGCACCCATTTTCGGGACTGTGATTTTTCAGGTCATAATAATTTACCTTTTTCCCAATAGTTACTAATCCGTTAATTTCCGTTTGTTAGGAACCCAAAACAACTTCATCTTCTACAGCAACGACCTGGTTGACAACCTGGGTGTGAAGTACGACTATGAGAGCGTCCTGCACTACGGACCCTTCGCCTTCAGCGACAACGGTAGACCCACCATCGTCGCTCTTCAGGTACAGCACCATTCACACCTTAGATGTTTATCTAATTTACTTAGTATTAGTATTTACCCGCGACTTCGTTCACGTGGACATAAAAGTATCCTATGTCCACTTTGTGAAATACAATGATTCCTCATCAAATTGTATGAAGATGTGTTTAGTCCCTTGATAACGCGACAAACATCCAGACAAAGAGAATAAGTTACTTTTCTTTAGTTTGGTACATGGCCTTAATCCATTTTTGTGCATTTTTTGACGTTTTGTATGGACTGACAGGTTCTAATGTAGGGAGTTCTGAATCGTGCAAACAAAGTTTTTGCTCGAGACGGACGTATTCATGTTTTTACCTCGAAGCTTTTATTACTCTTACGACTGGGGATATATTCCTGTGAATTATAATATTGGTATGGATTTTTTTATGTTATATATTTCTACAGTGTTAGTATATATTATTACGGGACACATGTTTACCTCATTTGAAAGTCCCAAAAAATAATTATTTGGAATAAAATAAAATAAAAAGTCCACATCATTTGCCGGACGTAGCTATTCCAACCCATGCCACGGAGTGAATGCAGAAATTATAAGAAACTAGCTGCGCCCCGCGGTTTCACCCGCGTATAAAATTCTATACATTTTCCCGAAAAAAAAAGTAGCTCATGTCCCTTTCTGACCCCTACGCTATATCTATGAAAAAAAAAAGCAGGTCGAAACAACATTGAAATAATCAGTTGCGTTCATGGCTATGCATCCTCGTCAAGTTTTTGACACGCAAGTGAACAAACAAATACTGATAGATGTCTCATGCTACAACTGTACGTCCCTCCTTGACATAATTTCTCCGTAATGTTATACTCCATGTCCTGCATGTGCATATTTAGTGCAAGTCACTACACTACCTATGCATTATACCTATTATACCTTTAATTAGTAAATACCTAATAGTAAATTTGGCGTTCGTTATAGTCCGCATTCGCCGTATTCGCAGAATTTAGAAAAGGGGTGGAACTCTGTCATCAGCTCGTTCATAGCATGGGGTGGCAACACAGTGGGTGGCAATAACCCATTGCTATACTATTATTTTATTATGTATGTACAATTGGCACTTACTATCTTGTTCTTATTCCAGGAGCACGAGGGTGTGATGGGCCAGCGCGAGCACGTCACCGACGAGGACTGGCTTCGCATCAACAGGCACTACAACTGCCCCGGCGCATGGGATTAAGTTCTTTCGACCTTCTGCCAACAAAATTAAAGTTTTTTTCAACAGTCAAACAGTAATACTTATGATATTTATATAGATAATAAAGTGTAAGAAAATGATTTAATGTATATTTCTTATTTAATCTGTAATAATTCTAATCAGCTCTTAGACGTCTACTAGTGGACCAAGCCTTTCCGCTATGTGGGAAATGATTGTTATGATCCCCATGCTTGCAAGCGGCTTCAAGAGTGCAAAATGTTCACCTTATATTTAAAAAAAAAAACGAATTGAGAACGTCCTCTTTTTAGGAAGTCGATTAAAAAGACAATGCTGCCCGTCTTCCGGTGTTTCTGGCCGCAGCTTTAGAACGAAAGGTTCTACTCTGCTTTGACTGGAAAAATTTGCTTTCATCTGTCCGTATGTTGGTACTCGCGTACAGGGACCCTATTCGGAGAAATGACATTTTATCTCGGTCACTCTCACTCCCATTAAATTCTTAATTAGAGAGACAGTGACCGAGATAATCTCGAGCGCACAGGAATAGGGTCCCAGGTCGTATTTTTCAACCAATCATTACGAAACTTGGTATACAGGATCTACGATTTTATAGAATTTTGAGTCGTCGGCTTTGATTGGTTTTGATTGGAGGGGTATTTCCCCCAAAAATCGACTATAGGGCTATATCGAGGTGATGAAGTGTTTGTATAGAAACGCCACCATGTCAATCCGATTGCAGGACGAGAACACGTAGCCAATCCAATTGCAGAAAGCAATTGCAATTGCGGTCCATTAAAAATTATACTCTATATACATACTCCATACAAATAAAATAAACAAACGCAGACTTCTTTCCGTAGACTTAGATACCTTCAGGTCGCTCGGTCAAAACTTATCAGACTTGAAGAAATATCACATTTCTAGAACAGGCATTAAAAATGTCTCAATATATGAACTCCATATTTACACATATTTACACAAAGAATACGCAAAAACAAGGCTCCCGTTCGTCGGTAAAGGACTCAGACAAAGTATTAAATTCAAAACACGATGGCATAGTTTTTTTACCGTCCCCGGAGTCTGACCTACAAGTTGTCAGCACATGCGTTCGCGCAGCTTTGATCTCGCCTCAGTAAATATTGTCAGGACAAATTCTCTCTCTTTGAAATCTTCGAGATTTAAACGCGACAGTCGTTGGTTAATCAGATTTATTACAGTTTAACTGGCGGGATGAATGAACGGTGGAGTTGGTGATAAAACAGGGGTTCTGATTGCTTAGGAAATTCGTGTGAACGTATAACTTGGTTGTTTTTGGTAACTTTGCTCGTGAAATGGTTGAGAACTTTCGTAGATATTGTTTATTACACAACTGTCCGAAAAAAGGAGTTTATATTTTAGGGTTATCTGCCTGAACGCCTGGACCGATTTAGACGTGAGTGGTAACGTTATAATCCTTACATAATCCTGAGTGTCATAGGCAGTTTTTTGGTTTTCTTATAATAATAAGCCTATGGATATTAGTACTTATTTGTATGGTAGATTGCAAAAGGTAAAAATATTATGCGTGAGATTCCAAATTGGTTCATAAATAACGGAGTTCTGAGGTAACAAACATTTTAAAAAAACAGTCGACTTATGTACCTCTTTCTTTTTTTTGGAAGTCGGTTAAAAAAATAGACTTGCGTTTGACCACATCCAACACAACATGGAGTTCTATAATAGGCATTATGACTGAGTATTTTTATTTTGCTTCGTAAAAACCTATCAATAAATAGAAACGATTAAAGAAAAAAACTTATTCCATGAATAAAAAAGTTAATAGAAGCATTTAAATTTAATGCTATAGCCAGAGATATTCTCTACTCCTTGACAGAGATCGGACTATGCTTTGTAGTAGAAGGCCTCTTCTGCAGAGTCCGGCTGGGGCAGTACCACATCTTTGCCAGTTATTCAACTGGCAAGCAGTAGTGCGCAAACATTACTTTGTTCCGGATTCAAGAACAATGTTTCTAGCGTAATTATTGGGCATAAAGAGATTTAACATCTAATATCTCATGGTGACGAGCGCAGTGTGTTGCCGCTCATGGTTTTGAACTATCAAAGTTCAAAATTCTGGATGACACTGAACTGCTATGGGCAGCCGTGAAGCTTAACTTCATGTGAGCGACTTGCTCGCTAGTCACCAAGGTCCATTAAAAAATAAAATAAAAATGAACTATGACGTCCTGTTCCATTTGCGCCCTACACATATAACTAACACTTGCTTTTCAGGAATGAGGCAAAACATCCACTCTACATCTAATTTAAATTATTGTTTCAGTATGTATATTCATATTTAATTACTAGCTGCGCCCCGCAGTTTCACACGCTATTCTACAGAAACCGAATATTTTTCCGGGATTAAAAGAAGCCTATGTCTTAATCCAGCGTATAAGCTACCTCCATAACAAATTTCCCATTCAGCCGTTACCGAGTTTAACGGGAACAAACACACTTACATACTTAAACAATTCACACAAACTTTCACATTTATAATATTAGTGTGATATGCTTTACTAACAGCTGAAACGTTTGTTAACTTTGACAACAGATTAATTCTAATGCTGCTTTTATCTGGCACTAAGCAAATGACAAAGGCAGCAATAGACTTAATCTGTTGTCAAAGTTAACAAACATTTTGTTTTAATAAAACGGGAATACTCACGTTAAATTGAGTCGCAAGACGAGGTAACACGCGTGTCTCGCTTAGAATTCCTTGATAAAGGTCACCGAATGTGATCGAAACTATAGTCGGAATAACCGACTCAATTTAACGTGAGTATTCCCATTTTTCTAAAAGAAAATTTATCAAAACCACGTCAATTTTCATAGTAAAGTTAACAAATGTTTCAGTATTCGGCTGTAAGCCTATTATTTTTAATACATTAAACATTATTCATCTCCCCTATTCTAGAACCAACTCTACCTTCCGTCCTTTGCACGAGTCTGCCAGGAAGATGACATCCTAGGTCATGGTCCAGTGACATCGCCGCTGACAGGCGTGACATCGCAGCAGCGAAGAGCGCGTAACTGATATCGTTGCGCCGGCGCATGTCAGAGCTATAAGCTGTATCCCGCGAGTTTGCTTTACGTTTTCCATTCTTCCGAAATAAATAGGAAGCACATGAGCATAAATATAAATGGATAGATAGTTTCTATCGTTATCAAATATTACACACTTTACGAAGGCTGGCGGGCTTATCGCCGGAAGAGATATCTTCCAGACAACATTATAGGACAGAGAGGATTCATAGAGGTAGAAGCGGGGTGAGCAATGCTGCGGAGTTTAAAAATGTACAGGTACCTAATACCTAATCGAAAAATACGTCGATTAGTATATTACTAGTAGTTTGCGCCCAACTGAGACCTCGCGAACCCTGTTTCTTCACAAACCCTGGACAGATTCAGCTCATATTCGAATTTAAAAATTATATTGAATTGAACTACTAGCCTACCAAATTTCATGAAGGTCGGATTAACGGTTCTTAAATTATCGTCGGACAAATATACATACAAGCATACATACAACTGCCGATTTTCTCCCGTAGACTCTGAGACCTTCGCTTCGCTCGGTCAACCATATAGGATTTAAAACTGAACTTTACAGGTCAACATTCCCGTGGCCTTAACAATAAAGCTATGGTCGCCACCACTTGACCACCACTTTAAGTAAAGCTAATATTCTTTGCGGCCGTACAAAAAAACATCCATAATGCGATATTAAGTCGGTATACAATTGAATTAAAACATACTGACACACAAACCTGTGCATTTATAAGTATGATGCGAGTAAAGCAGGGTGGTCGGCTGACACTGCAGGCTATTTACGACGATTCGGCGAAGTGCACCCGAACTCTGGTAAGTATTAAATTACTATCTAAGCAACGACCACAGACCCTGAAATTCTAAAAGTTCAGACGACCTCTTTTAATTTTTATTTACATCATCATCATCATCATCAGCCAGAAGACGTCCACTGCTGAACATAGGCCTCTTCCATAGAGCACCACACCGACCGACAACGTGCCACTTGCATCCAGGGGTTGCCCGTAACTCATCTACATCGACATTCCGTGAGCCCACCTTCATAACAACGGTGAAGCTAGTTTCGGAGGTATGTATCGCCTCGGATATCTCCTCATACAAAGCCTCATTGTCAGGGTGTATCGTGGTCGGCTCATATACCTGTATGACCGTCAACGAATATCGATCGGTGTTTCTGAGTATAAGGTATGCTACCCTGCACGACACACTATCGACTTTGACTACGTTGTTAATGATGGACCTACGGACGAAAAACCCAACACCACCCTGGGATTTCCAATCTCCTGAGCTTTCTGTCTCGCGATCCCTCTGTGACACAGATTTAATTATTTATTTATGTTTCTAACGTATTTACGACTAAATGGTCCATCTCGTATTATACCACTAAATCCTTACTAATATCATAATTCTGAGAAATATAGCCGCAGTCGTATCAGGACAAATAAAGCTTCGAGGTATAAAAATGAATACGTTCGTCTCGAGGAAAAAGCTTAGCTTGCGCGATTCAGAACTACCTACGTTTCAACCGTTAGTAAAAACGTCAAAAGTGCACAACAATGGATCAAAGCCATCTACCAAACCATAGGAAATAACTTTGTCTCTGTGTCTGGAAGTTTGTCGCGTTATTACGGCTAAACGGCTGACCGGATCTTGATAAAATTTGATAAGGAGTTCTGTACATCACAAAGATGGACATAGGATAATTTTTTTATGTCCACGTCAACCAACGAAGTCGCAGATAACAACTAGTATAAAATATGCTTGATCTAAAAATGGTAGCCAGTGTCCTAATCGTAACTAATATTATAAATGCGAAAGTAACTCTGTCTCTATCTGTCTGGAAGTCTGGGTGCTTATCGCTGTTTTCACGGCTATACGGCTGAACGGATCGACCTGAATTTTTGCAAAACGCGAACCTATGCGTTCATAGGCTACTTTTTTTTTTGTAGGTCCAAGCGAACGAAGTCGCGGGTAACAGTTAGTAGTAATATAAAGGGTAGATATACAATGTTATTCTTCTTGATTTTGTTATTTTAACGACTAAGAGGTGCTTCTAAAGATGGCAGTATTTTAAAAGGGGAATTGTAGAAAGGGAATTCACAATAATTAATAAAAGTGGAATTTACAATAAAAATTAAAAGTTACGTGTCGGAGCCAGAATCTCCGCCATAGTTTATTTATGGCCGTTTAAAAAAGTCACGGTTGCTGTATTCAACTTCAAAAATAGATTGCAAGGACATGTCAGATAATAGTCCCTCGAGGGCGCAAAGGTAAAGAGTCCCAACGTTGGCAGCCACTTAGCAGATACCGCCGCAAAGATAAGATCCCGTTAAAAAGTGTCAAAGTTTAACGACATTATCTCCAGAAAAAAAACTTTAAAAAGCGGCCGAAACACCCGAGGTTATTTTTGTATGAGTGTTTTCAATTAAAATAGTAGCTTGAAGCGTACAAATTATATATTTCCTGAGGAAATATCTGATTAAAATTATCTTTATCTGTAAACTTATTTGTATGTTTACGACTGTCGTTATTGGGACGCATCTTGAGGTGGCTTAAAAACAATGTCGCGACGATGACAGATTGTAGGTTTTTAAACAAGTTTTACCCGACCTCCCAAGAAAGGAAATAATGTTTCTGGGTTTATGTAAATAAGTTACATTCATGTATGTTTTTATGTAATCTTATAGCTTGACCGATTTCGAAATGTGAGAATTATTTCGTTAGATTTATTTCAACTACCGAAATGTCCATAGACTACATTTATAGTAACCTCAGTTACTTACTTTATCAGGATAAAAGTTACTTATATTTCAATTTTATTTTGGTTCCTTATAAATATTTAAATTTCATTATTTTTCACTGATTTTAATGTTGTGTGATGATGCGTTATGTACAATTATGTACCTGAAATAAACGTTTATGTAACATCAGTCGCAGAAAATAATAAACCTGTTTTTATAACACTTTCAGTAACTCCGGGAAGTAAGGGCTCGTTCAGAGATACTAAGGTTCTAAGGTCGCCGATAATATACCAAGCTCCATTAGTAGATTAATTAGTATCAGTAAATCAACGTGCATGTATACATGTTGATTTAAAAATTAATTACACTCATAATGTCACTGTGCGTCGTCCGATGACCTAGCTGAACTCGGCCTAAGAATCTCCAAATCAATTAAGGCGGGGAACACATCGTCACGGTCACGGCTCATCGCCAAGGACTCCAATTTGCTTAGAAACTAGAAATTTATCTGAACGTTTCGTAAAGTAACTATTCTTTAAGCTGTGCGTCTTGTATTGCAACTTTCCAGTGTTGACGTGTGCAAATTAATAGCGTTCGGCGCTAATTGGCCGTGAGGGTCGCATTTCCGGAATGCCACCGAGGTGCGCAGGCGCCGGTCGTAAAAACACCCTTGACTTGTATCATTGACATAGACGGTCACATTTTATTTTTAGGGTTCCGTAACATAACGGTAAAAACGGGTGAGGAAGTTACAAGTTAAATTTGGTAATATGAAAAACAAATGACGGAAAAATTGTTTTTTGTGAGTTCAAAATTCTGGGTAGCATTAAATTTAAGCCAGAGTTTTGAACATCAACAGTTAGTTTAAAACCATGCTCGGCATTGTAATGCGCTCGGCATCGTCACTCTGAGATGTTTTCTTCTACACAAAACAACTGCTGCATTTTTACCCGACGGCCGAGGAAGTCCTATCCTCTCTTTTAGCCTAAACGGCTTGACCGATTTTGACGAGTGATGTGTCATTAATAGATTCTTCTTAACGTCCGGAGTGGCATAGGCTACATTTTGTAGTCGGGTATTTTTATAATATTACTTATTATAGGCCTTGTTTCCACTTGCCCACGTCTAGATTATTCAACAGTGTGTAAACAGAAGAATACAATATAATTGCATGCAGTAAAAAGTGCTATTATTTCTAGTACGGAAGTCACATTGACAAAAAACTTTAAACTAATACAAAATGAGAAACCATAACTCATCCACCGTTACTCCAGATAAAAATCACAATCCATCATCAATTATCTCATTCTATTTGCGTACTTAGTGGCCCATGTTTTGGGTATTATTCGTGCAAGCGCTAAAATTAAACTGGTCGTCGAAGCGAAGCGATGCGTGTGCGACTCGTGAGCGATGGCCGAACTTGGTTGCGGTAATTGCGATACGCGCGCGCACCGCGCATTCTGGTGTCTACAATATGAGGAATAGAAAGGATAAGGACAGTGTTGTACGTCCTTAGGTAGAGGTAAAAGTAAAAATACGAAGCTTTAAATCAAATCTCACGAAAATTACAAGTTCTGCGAAAATCCCAGTAAAATTGTAAATCTTTTTTTTTTTCTCCTTGCTCCTAAGAGGATTTTGGCGTCGCACGTCTTATGCATTCTGTATTATGTATTATGCATTTGCCAGTGTCAAGTATACTTATATATTTTCAAGTTTTGTTAAATATTATCAACAAGTCATAGTCACAGTCAAAGGCGAGCAAAGCAAGTCACGGTCAAGTCCAAGTCATGCCCCAGTAAAGTGATGAAAACTTTACTAGAGCCTTCTATGGAGTTTTGGAAACAACACGAAAATTCACGTTTCACGACATTACACCATTCACCAACACTCATACATGTTCACGTACACTTAACGGGTAAAAATTCACCGTTTTTACACATTAAAATTCGAAATAACACAAGTTTTGGAAAATAATAAAATGATGCGACATGATTTCTACACGTTCCCGCCCAAAACTCTTGTACGTCCTTTGTGTAAGTTCAATTTTAATTATTTCATTGTTATTTTATACAATTTCAATGTTTAATTGTTGTAATATCTGACATGTGGCAATGGTGTTATCAATAAATTATTTGTATTTGTACATAAGTTTGAGCCAAAGAACCAAATTTTAAAAAGTAGTGCCAAAGAATAGAGTATACCGCCGTCTTGTCCATACAAAAAGCGTAGTCTGATACCCACCTCTAAATGTTGTTATTAGATTATTATTATTTTTGTTTGGAATAAACAAAACATAGCGGCATAGATTTTGGTTTATCCAACCCATTGACACCAAAACAAAAGATTTGTTAAGGCTTAGAAGGTGATAGCAGACTATCCCCGAAACGCTAATTTCATCAAAAAGTTAGGAAAATTCACTAACTCTCTCTATTGCACGCACGAGAAACAGAGCGACAGCTATAAAATTTCAAATATCGAATGCGCTAAAACCTCGCGGAAGGACTATCCTTTTAAAAATTGACGGCTTTATCGCCTAAGGCTGTATAGCTTTAAACGCGCGTTGTTCGAATTTGTTAAAATTATAACATTACGTGAATTATAATATTATTACTTATTTATTACTTTATTATTATTAATAATATAATTACTAATTGTTACTACTAATATTATTACTTATTTATTACTTTACCAAATTCGAACAACGCGTTCTAAAGCTCTGCCACTTTAATCGGCATCGTCGGCCTTCCTCCTGGTAATTGCGCTGCAGGCCTACCACGCAGTGGAGAAAAAGAGAGAAAGGGAGACAGACAGGGAGACAGATAGAGAGACAGAGCTACTTTCAAATTTATAGTATTAGTTAGGATTATCTTAGTGACGAATGCAGTGCGATTTGTCTTGTAGGATTTGAACTGTTGAAGTTTTTGTATACTTGACACTAGCAAATGCATAAGACGTGCGACGCCAAAATCCTATTAGGACAAAAGAGAAAAAAAAAACTGTTGAAGTTTATAATTCTGGGTGGCTCTGAACTTTTAAGGCTTTTATTGCCCGTAAAACAGTTGCCGTCGCCGTCAGTGGCATAAAGTCCAAACTTTACACTATATTTTGATCCTTGCAATGTGCTTCTAGAGCATGGATAACTTGAGGACAAGCACTAATGTGGATAATATTGCGTTCGAAATAATCGTTTCTTCCAACAAAGGGTCTGACAACTTGTCCAGGATATTTGTAGCGTTATGGGCACCGTACCGGAGACTGCAGTGACAAATGTTCGCGTTCACGGATTGTTGCACCGACATCCAGCGATGAACTTGTCAATGCGACCACACCGTCTCTAACATTCTAATTAAGTAATTGTTGTTTGTAGAAATAGAACCCACACTGCACTGTTGCAAGGTTTTCGAAGTCTGAACCTCTGGTCTCGAACTGTAATGTGATCTTCAGAACCCTTTCATAATTATTTCTTAAAGCTCATGGCGTACTCATAAATACGTTACGTTTTTCATTTTGAACTCCTGTATAAAATTGTATGTTTAGTTTGTAAATCTGTAAGTACATAAGTAGGAAACTTTTTTTTTTTCTCTTTCCTCCTAAAAGGATTTTGGCGTCGCACGTCTTATGCATTTACCAGTGTCAAGTATAGTTATATATATTCAAGTTTTGTTAAATATTATCATACAAGTCATAGTCACAGTCAAAAGCGAGCAAATCAAGTCACGGTCAAGTCCAAGTCATGCCCCAGTAAAGTGGTGAAAACTTTACTAGAGCCTTCTATGGAGTTTTGGAAACAACACGAAAATTCACGTTTCACGACATTATACCATTCACCAACACGCGTGCATGTTCACGAACACTTAACGGGTAAAAATTCACCATTTTTACACATTAACACTCGAAATAACACAAGTTTTGGAAAATAATAAAATGACGCGACATGATTTCGCGCCAAAAACGCCTAACTTAAATTTTTAGTACCTTGTTTTTTTTTTCTTCTTAAATTTTAGCTCCACACTTTGTGTAATAAGCCAGTATCAAGTGATGTCATACTCATTTCAAGTTTAGTCGATTATACTAGTGTTAGTCATGGTCTAAGTTACGGTCAAGTAAAGTGCCCCAGTAAAGTGGTGGAGACTTTTTCTATGGAGTTTTGGAAACGACACGAAAATTCACGTTTCACATCATTATACTATTCACCAACACTCGTGCTCATATAAAAAAATCACCGTTTTTACACATTAACACTAGAAATAGCACAAGTTTTGGAAAATAATTTAATGATGCGAAATGATGACCGTTAACGATCTCGAGATTCAAAAGGCCTAGGCAAGGGTTTCCGATTTATCATCCTTTTTTTCTGTTCAATTTTGGCTTCATGGGCAAGTGTCAAGTTTTGTTATTTTTACCCAACTGCCCAAGAAGGAGGGTAATGGTTTTGGGGTGTATGTAATTATTTATGTGAGTATAGTATGTGACTTTGTTAAGTATGATTGTTTTCTAAACGGCTTAAACGATTTTGACGAGTGAAGTGTCGCTGGATTCCCCTTTACTTCCTTTACTTTGTGTGTATATCGGACAAATATACACACAAACATACAAACATAAAAGTAAAGATGGAAATAAAAGTATGTACTTGTAATAGTTATAGGATGGTATGCCAACAACGTCTGTGTCACCAGTCTAACAAAACAGGGGCGTATATTCCAACCGTAAATTAAATTATGTTCCTCTTTAATGTTGTTCCGTCTAAATTATTTTCAACGCACGACACGGAGTAAGTTCTCGTTACGCACACCCGCAAACGAGACGCGGGCGCAGCGTCTCCAACTGTCACCCCCAATTATGGCCGCCATGACAGTTTCGCGCGGTTGCTTTTGAATTTAGAACGTTCGGTTTGTTGGAATCCGGATGTTTTATTATCTTTTTGGATTGCAATATTAACATTAAAACAGACTGATTTTAGGTATACCTATACAGTGCTAGGTAGAATAGTTCATAAATACGAAATAACCGACCGAGCTACTGGTGAAGGAAAACATTGTGAGGGAACCATACCATGGTGGTACTTTACTTGATTGTACTGAGCTGGCCAGCTATCACGCAAACAAGTCAAAAAGCAAGTTTTCAAGTTGAAAATCTGACGTTAATCACCTACCTATAAGGTGTGCAGGCTCACTTGAGAGCCAGTTCCCATTACAGGCTATATAGGTGTGTTAAACATCTTCGACCACATTGTCACTTAGAGTTGTTTTCAAATGCGTACCTAATAATCTGTCAACCATCCAAAAAAATACTATAATTGTAGTATTCTGACTCAAATATATTTTACTAATAAAGCTTTATACCTGTTTACCTTCAAAATGGCACTCTGAATTTGGCTCCGCTGCAGTCTGTTTACAGCCGCCAAAGAGTGCGAAAGAAAATGCGAAAAGTGAGAAAGTAAAAGAGATAGCTATAATGAAATCTGTCCGAAAGGGCAGATGTGCTGGGATCATTTTAAGTCGCTAAAGTCGCATCTCTAGTAAAAAGTCATTTTCCTAAGTCCTGATATCTGGAAAATTTCATACCCAGTCCGCTTGGGTGCACTACTTATCAGATTACATGTCATACCTAAGGCACCCTTAGGATCCTACCTATCGCTACATATACTATAATTAAATGCCACATAGGTCATTCTCCTTGTGTTCTTGCAAACAGTCTTTCCCAGGATACAGACACAATAAACTTTGTGAAGTTGTATCATCGTTGAAGGATCTTGTAAATATATACAGCGTCTGAAAAAAACAGTTAATATTTCATCGAGCATATAAATTAATCTGTCATTTTCCTGCAAAAACACGATTGTTTAAAACTTTTCAAAGGAATAATTTCATCAGTCTATAAAAAAGAGTGTGTATGTGTGTGTGTCGTGGTGCGTTTTTCAATGTTTTACGCTAATTCGACGCGACGGGTCCCGCTTCTATTCCCGTCGGCGTCGGGCTGAGGCGCGCCGCCATGCGCCAGGCGGATGCCGCTGAAATACGCGATTACAATACAATATTCTATTTCCGATATAGTAAGTAAAAAGTTAAATTTATATATAGTAAAAGCAGCAAATAATAATAATAATAATAACACACAATAAGCATAACACAGAACATATAATAATACTGCAGCGAGTAGTACATATAGAACGTTTTATCCCGTTGATAACTGAAGTTCCAGTACATTCACACTGACGAATAGCGAATAGCTTTTTTCGCTATAAGCACGTTGGTCCTACTTGTATTTAGTAAACGTTGTTCTTAATAGTAAGTATATATACAATGAGCTTTTTTCGGCGTTGTACGTAATAACCCTAATGTAGGTACAACCTACACTTAAATTGTCGTTCTTAATAATCGTATAAGGAACTGAAGTATACTAATTATGTAGGTAATTACATAATCAGAATTTACCACTGACCCACTGAGCAAATAATCAGAGTTCGTATAGATAAAAAACTTCTGGTAGTTACATTACATATCGCATATAGCATTGTGCTTCAGATCTAATTTGGTTGATCGTAAAAAAATCTTTCAATTACGTCCGCAGCAGCATAAGCTTATCAAAACCAATTACTTAAAAACTTTGTGTTAATTTTGTCTCTTCAGCAGCCATAAATAATACATGTTGACGTGTCAATTATTGAACTCAAATCTCGAATCGCTTCCCGCGTTTATTACTTTTTTTACAAGCAGGCGGGCCAAGGCAAAGCCACGCCTTTGCATTCAGTCTAATTTTGAAATAAGGACTCCCACTCAAGACAAGCCCATTTCAAAATCGATTCTATTCACTCGCAATAGAATATTATTCGAGTCGATTAGTTTTAAAATGTTGACATTCGAAATTTCAAATCTTAAGGCGAGGGCATAGGGATGGAATTAACTTTTTGTGTGTTAAAGGGGTGTTTTCATTAGTTACAGGATTTTTTTCAGCCACTGCTCACATGTTACTTCGTTTTAGCGAAGCCAGATCACGGCACAGAGTCCATTAGTTCGCACATTAGCATGAGTTAGCCGAATTATTTAATTAAATAAAGTAATTCAATAAGCTGGTGGATTAATAACAATTACTTAGACTACGTTCGATTGAATTTTGTATTTTATAGGGATTTTATTTTAAATCGAATGTGACAGTGTCGAAGAGCTTTTTCGAAACAGTTTCTTGTGTTTTTAATTTTGTGGTGAATTTTTGTGACTTTGCGATGGATCAAAATAAAGGTTAGTATACCTAGGTAGGTGTCGGAGAGGTATATATAGCTTTATATGAGATTTTTAATTTATTATTTAGAGTCCGTCTCATGAGAGAATTCCCGCGGCAATTAGTGGAACTAATTATGTAAGATGTCGATATAAGTTTCTGTTTTCATGTATTTCAATTTTATTTACAAAAATAATAATATCCAATTAATCCTAAAATGATTTTATATATATTTTTTTGGAGGAGTGTAAAACAGTAGAGGTTAGAAATATTCCGTCGCATGAGTGTGTAGGCGTCACGTCTGCGAGACTTCTTTCATGAGACGGACTTCAACATCTTCATACTAAACCAAAAAGGGAAAAAAAAAACATTACAATCAAACGCTTAAATTGAGTTAAACCTTAAATATAAACCTTATTGTAATATTTTGTTTTAATAATACGGGAATACTAACTTTAAAGTGAGTATTATTCTACTTTTAGTTTCGATCGAATCCGGTGTTTTATATTCGAGGAGTTTAGACACCTTGTGTTATTGCTCTTGCACTGCCTTATTATAAAAATAGTCGATATAAAATGAACCTAAGACTCAAGCCCAATCTACAAAAGCTAGATACAAATTTTTAGACAATCGCGTTGATTCTGTTGTAGAGAGAGATACATGCAAAATTAAACTCCTGCTTCAGCCTTTAAAAATTCCACTGGTGAGATATCGGCCTATCCTCAAAAGGTGGCAAATCAAACTAATCAGAGCTAATTCGACAAAAAGGTAGTGCGCTAGACTCTTTTGTATATACGCAGATGAAAAGAGGTGGCTTTAGCGCGAGCTAAACAATCAGATATTTTTTGAAAAAAAAAACATTAATTTGAATTGAATTGGTTTGGAGAACTTGTTGAAAAAATAAACATATTGCTAGGTATTTAGATGTACCGGCTTGTGGATCTAACCTCGGGATTCTGAAACGTTTGCTAACTTTGACCACAGATTAAGTCTATTTTATTTTTATAATTCCTGTAATTGTCATTTGCTTAGTGCCAGATAAAAGCAACATTAGAATTTATATTATTAGTATATAAACTGCCCCGGTGGCTCAGTTGGTAGTGAACCTACGTTCTGTGACTGGGGGCGTGGGTTCGATTCCCATCTAGGACAAACATTTTTGTGATGAATATTTGTGTTTGTTCTATGTCTGGGTGTTAATATCTATATAAGTATGTATTTAAAAAAATATCTATGTAAGTATATCAGTCTTTGGCAGCCATATTACAAGCTTTGCTTAGTTTGGGGTCAGATGACCGTGTGTGCAAAAATGTCCCAGATATTTATTTATTTATTATTATTATTTTTATATTATTATTCCGAAGTAAAACTTCTAAAATTAAGAGTCGTGTCAAATTAAAAAAATGGAAATGAATATTTTTTTTAAGGGTGTAGTGTGAACAGCTTAGATATTTCCTTGATTTTCCACACGTCAGTCCTCCTAATTATGCCACAAAAAAAATATATTGAAATTTTGATTTCAAAAAAATTACCTTTTAGATTGGACCAAAGTAAAATGAATGGACTAACCACAATACATCCTTAAAAATTACAACTCAAAACAATCGAACAATACGTAATCAAAAGTATGTAAGTATAGTATATTTCTCACAAAACAGATAATTAAAGCGAAAATAACATCATAATAATTAGAATATCAAGGCATATTTTTGCGGATATTTGGATCTGATGACATGTATTTGACGCACGTACGTCTCGCAGTTTTCAAAAACTAGGAGCGGCTGAAGTAGGGTGAGCCCCGGCAGATTCTCTTACTTGGGCCCGTCCATTCATTTTACTTTGGTCAAAGCCTTTTAGGTACTTTCAAAAATTGTTACCTTTTCACGTTATCCGTGACAAAAAGGCCAGCTGGAAAGATGACACACAGACAAGACAGATAGAGCCCCCTTGCTAGGTAAGTAAAAGTATTCTGTGGCTTCTACTTTCGATTTATATAAGAACATACACCACTCCTTTTTAATTATCATGAAAAAAATATTTTAAAATCGATGTCGAAATATTATAGAATAAAAAAGTTAATTATGGTTTAAAGTTCCACCTGTATTTACCTACTCGTTTACCTAACGTTTGTTCGCCGTACCTTCTTCCATTCAATAATATCGCAACTTTGCAAGCTTGGGGGGCTTCAGACGCACTCGGCTTGGGTGTGAGAGCCAATCCCTCAGTAGCTCAGATTAAAATATAATCTAAGCCCAGGGACCCTATTCGGAGATATGTCATTTTATCTCGGTCACTCTCACTCCCATTAAATTCTAAATTAGAGAGACAGTGACCGAGATAAAATGTCATTTCTCCGAATAGGGGCCCAGTGGCGGATTTACCTGCACATTATCCAAGCGTCAGCTGTCAAATTTATGCCCTTACCTGTACAACTATTATTGACTAGTAGTAATAGTGTCTAGTTTATTTTGTAATTCAGAAATTTAGTTGAAATTGCACAAAACATAGTTTTTACGTAGATGAGCCCATTAATAAAACCCCATTGTGCAGCTCTACAACACAGGGCAATGTACGCACACAGTGTTCTGCAAGATATCCGAATTACGTCTAAAATTCTAAATACAGAAATACAGATGTTCGTGCTATGTGACATGCTACAGGTAATAAAAAAAAGCAAAATCGGTCCTTCAATGTACCGACCCTAAGTTCTGTCTAAATTCCGTCCTAGGCTCAAATAAAGGCTTAAATCAAATAATTGGCTGGTAAATCTGTCCTTGCAATCCCGGCAGGATGTTGTAGGAAACCTTAACTTCATTTTAAAGGAACTATTTAATGATATCTCTCATGTGGGGTACAGGCGTTTTTTTTTAACCCTAGTTTACATGTGTGGCAGCCACGCTATTAATATTAAATTATGATATTTTTATTCTTTCAAAATTGTGACCTTAAAAAGATATGTGGGGACCAACGATGATACCCCACAGCGAGCAGCGTAATTTTTTCAGTGTACCAAACAAAAAAAAAAACTTTTTTTTTAAACTGGAGTCTTTACGTAGGCTATCATATGCAAAATTTCATGCATATACGTTTTAAACTTTGGACGTTATAAGGCTGTAAACGATTCAGACAGACGGACATGACGAACTTATAAGGGTTCCTTGTAAGTACTACGGAACCCTAAAAAGAACTATGAATCGATTCGGCCGAAGCGTAAATATCCTCAAAACTAACAGCAGCGAATCTCTCATGTTCTGAGGAGCGTAAAAATTGATCCACGTGTGAGTGTAAGCGATAGGGCTGCGCGTGCGCCGACCGCCGAGCTCGAACAAAGATCTACACAGCAGCGCTCCGCCGCCGCTGCGCCGCCCGTTATCCACAGGGCCCGCCCGTGTAGCAAAACAAACGAGATGAGAGGGCATTGTTTAGTAAAACAAACAATTTGCGGTTATTTAATTTTACGTAAAAATAGCTGTAGAGCTTGCACTTTTTTATTTAACGATAGCTTCTTCGACTATAAGTGATTGATGTCGGTTTCAATCATTTTCTAACGTTCCCGCAACCCGCGCGTTCTTCCAACATTCTTGAGCTTTTGTCGGTCAAAACGATATCGTAATGCGGCTTCCATAAAATATATAATCTGTGACCAAACCCAAACTTCCTGAAATGTCCCCAAAGAGGTCTTGTAATTCCAACCTGTTTTGTGTTTTTCTTGTGGTTCTTGTTTTGTACTAATTTATAAATTAACTAATTGATTTAAGTTTGTCGTTCTCACATTTTTTATGTTATTGTGTTTTATGTGGCAGCGCGTTGCTAATGTGGATACTGCGACAAACTTACTGTAGTTTTGTGGTACTCCATTTCTTAAAAATAAAATGTAACTTTGTACTTAGGTAATGAATAAAAGAATTTAAAAAAAAAGGAGATCGATCAAATTTCTTGCCTGCTTTTGTGATATAGCCTATTCACTTCAGCATATCGTCCGCAGATGCTCCAACCAGCCGAGCCACCAAACCTCTCGAGACTAAATACAACTCGGGCTCCTACCCCGACGGCAACCTGTTCCAAATGATCAAATGCCATGAAGACAGCCTGCTTCGACTGCACCACCTAACCGCTGGCAGGCAGATGACAGGCTACGACCAAACGTATCAGAACGAACTTACTTGGTAAGTAGTATTTTTTTTCTAAAACAGGGAACCAAGCAGACGACCTGCCTGTTGGCATTTGTGGCCTAATTATAAAAGTAAGACATAGGTTTCATCTGTGACATAGGTACCTATATAATGTCGCGGACTTTTTTGAGTTAGGTTACCAAAGAACCGCATGTTTATTGTAGGTACCTACTTGTATTTACTTATCTCAAATCGTTTGGCGCTCAGAGCCAGTTCACCTAATCATCTAGTTTCCTCCAACTTGTTTCACAAAAGTTGTATTTTCGTAAAGAAAACAAACTTTTTACTGTAATAGAACATAGCCTAGCACTCAATGGTAGTGTAGCTTTCTTATTAAAGAAAGTTTTGTTTTTTTTATCGGACTGATAGCTCTTGATTTTACCCCTATAATTTACAATTTTTCTCGGCCGCCTACATAACCAGAGTTTCGAAACTGGTTTCGGTTGGAATAATATTTTTACCTTGTGCGTAACTGGTCTCTATGAAGAACGGTGGGTTTAGGTACCTATTTAATAAAATAAAAACTCAAATATCACTTACCCCTTCGATTACAGAAATGAGTCAGTTATCAGTAGGCTAAGGTTATAACTCTGAAACCATCCGGTAACAGATTTGAGTCTGTTGACATTGAGCAACTCGGTAACGGCCCAAACAGTCCAGTGGGCTTATCCCGTAACTCTGAAAGCGATAGCGAGAGTTGCGCGAGCGGGACCACGCATAGTGCGACTAAATTGGTACGAGCGAGATGGCATGCTCTCGCAATCAGAATCACGAACGTTTCAAAGCTAGAGGATAAGCCCGCAGAACACGGAGGCCAGTGTTGCTCTATGCAGTAGGTTGGTCGTACCCATGAAGGTGTAGGTAAAGCTTCGTGGTCGTACCTTCGGCAAGGATGCCTATACATGGCCTGACCTGACAAAAGGGACTGCTAGACATGAATTTCACGGGAGTAAAAGAACCAAAATATTAAGATTCTAGCTTCTCCCTTTCGCTCTCCCAGAAACTTATATATAGCCATCTCTTTCACACGATCTTGGTCGTACCTTCGGCAATTGTTCCATTAAATATTCATCCTTGTCGGCTAAGGGTGTCTAAACATGGCCTGACCTGACAAAAGGGACTGCTAGACATGAATTTCACGGGAGTAAAAGAACCAAAATATTAAGATTCTAGCTTCTCCCTTTCGCTCCCCCAGAAACTTATATGTAGCCATCTCTTTCACACGATATCAGGTCAGGCCATGTATAGGCACCCTAAGGCAACGGATGTACAGCCAATTATTATACATATTGTAGAAGTGTAGATAGTGTAGCGTAGCCCTGTTTTGGTTTTTATAGAGCTTATTCTTCCAGGTACCAGAAAGACCTTCGCCAACCATACATAAAACCTGTTGAATATTTAGCGTATGAAGACATGCGGAGGAAGTACGAAGACAAATCGAAAGAGAGGGAGGATAAGAAAGAATCAGAGGAAGAGAGAGACGGGAAAGACGAGCGGAAGAAGCCAAGGCGGAACCGAACTACCTTCACGAGCCAGCAGCTTGCAGCTTTGGAGAAGGTGTTTGAAAAGACTCATTATCCTGACGCGTTTGTGAGGGAGGATCTGGCTGCGAGGGTCAACTTGACTGAAGCTCGAGTGCAGGTACTGAATTGATACCATACCGACCAAAGAATACAAAGATACTCCACGTATGGGCAATGGCCGCATCTGGCTTGCCCGCAGGTCAGATTTGGCCCGCCGCTGCATTTAGTTTGGCCAAAGCTAAGCCGCTTTGATTTCGCTGCTAAGTGTTCCGTAAAGAGTAGCAACTAGTTCTTGTAGTCATTTAAATGCAGATAATTCCGGTTCATTTTTACAATACTGACTTTTTCGCTAATTTATGCAGGTATGGTTCCAAAATAGACGCGCCAAGTTCAGACGGAACGAAAGATCCGCGATGTCCAGTCACCGGAGCAACACCAGCCAAAGTTCACCCGAGCCTATCGCAGTCCCAATCGGCATTCCCCACCAAGATCCCCGGCAGGACTACTCAAGAAACTCCAAGGAACCCTGGCTCCATCACTTTCAAGCCAATAATTTGAACCTGAACTTGAGCATACCCATTGCAAACAGCGGCCTCTATCAGAATGATTACTCTTTGATGATGCAAAATGTAGGCAACAGACAATACGTGCCCAATTCTAATTCCCTCATGGGCCAAGGTATGGTTGGCTACAGCGGGTCAGCGGAGAACAGCTATGGTTCCTGTTCTTTGATTGGAGGATACACCGCTCCGCTTCCAACAGCTCATCCTAGTTCCTATAACTTAAATTTGCGACTCCGACCACACGATTTTAGTTTAAATAATATTCCCCTATGATAAACTCGAAGACAAACTATGATATGAATTTGGTTGAAATAAATTAGGTAAATATATTATGAAATGGTTATTTTATGTTCCACTGAATTCCACGTTGGGCATATATTATAATTTTTTTCTTGGCTACGGTATACGTATACCATGCCAAGCTGTTTTTGAAAAAACTGGGAGATGTGGCGTGAAACGACGTGAAAAAAATCATGCATGTTTACGCCACAGAATTCTACTTTGGTTTGCTCTTTGTATTATTTTCCAAAACGTGTATTCTTACAAGTATTCGTGTATTCATATGTAAGAGTGTGGGCAAAACTTAGGTAAGTACTAACTAACGACAAAAACCTGGTGAATATTGTCATTTCGTGTTGTTTCTGAATATCTCCGTAGCTCTCGTCTCGATTGGGTCCGACCACTCTAAGTATCTCGAACGCTAGCCATCGTGAATATCTAGAAAGATAGCGTTGAGAATAAGAAATCTCGAACTTAGACACTTTTTTCGAGATGATAATGAATCACAGTTTTTGAGAATAGGGGTCCAGGGCGGCAGAATTTAGGGCCGCAAATTTAAGTACCGTTTTTTTTTTCTATTACCTTCTTATAAGGAGTTCTGAGTTCTGTGCTGAGCTAAATACACAACGTGTGGAGCCAAAATTTATGATTTAAAAAATAAACATAAAATATTTCGACATAAATGACAATGACAGGTAAAACGATAGGTCTGTTACGCCATCTAGTAAGTATTTTAGAAATACTTTTTTTTTTGGAAAACGCCTCATTTTTGTTTTATTGGCTACTTATTGAAAGCTCTACAACACAGTGTAATGTATGCATACAGCGTTCTGCAAAATATCTGAAATCTGTCATAACAAACATCATTGAGGGGTTTTCCAAAAAAAAAAAAAAAATAGCCAGTTAGCCAGTGTCAACTATTGTAATATTTCAAATGAAGTCAAATACATAGTTACATTACTTGGAATTGTCTAAATACACATGTGGAGCCAAAAAACACAAGAAAAAAAAAGGCACACGTACATTTTTTGTCTTTCATGTCTTGACAGTGACAGAAAAACCTCAAGGTACATCTAACGCCATCTATTGGGTACTTTTATTACCAGGATTTACCTCATTATTTTGTTTGTAGAAAAATTGGCTATTCTTCAACAATATTGCTGAATTAAATAATATTATGGTTATACAGGGATGCCTCCGCCATGTCACTATTGGTTTTTAATGTTTGTGGGGCAAATGTCAGCTCCTAAGCTTTCCCTGGGCCTTCGCGTTCCTTCTCATTTAAAATCGCTTAATGTCATTGTCATTTGAAGCCATAATTTAAAAAAAACTGTTATTATTTTGGGAGAAAAAAGAATACGAATTATTAAGGGCCATGGAACAAAAGTTCTCAGAATAAGTTACATTAGGTAGGATGGTAGATAGGTTATGATGTAGGGAATATGCTTACAAGAACTTTTGCGTTCGTTAAGAATAACCCTGTATACATTGTGTCGGCCTTATATAGAAAAAGAAAGAAAAACTGAGAAGAGTTTTGGCGGGAACGTGAAGAAGTCATGTCGCGTCATTGTATCTATTATTTTCTACAACTTGTGTAATATCGAGTGTTAATGTCTAAAAACGGTGGCTTCTTATTTATTAGATAAGTGCTCGTGAACGTGCATGAGTGTTGGTGAATAATAAAAATGTCGTGAAACGTGACTTTTCCTGTTGTTTCCAAAACTCCATGAAAAACATCTAGTAGGGTCTTCATCACTTTGCATGACTTGGCCATGATTTGACCATGACTTTCTTTGCTTTACATGGCTATGACTTGTTTTAATCGTGAAATATTTTACTTCACATGTAATACTACAAAACATGACACGGGCTAAATACACTAGAAAAAAAAGGACGCTGAAAAGAGAAGAAAAGAATAAACTGACAGCCTGCTGTGCAAAAAATGTCATTGTCCATGTCATTTTATTAGACTTGTTTTTGTTTTGGTTGTGCCTTGCCTTGTGCTATGTGTTTCCACGGAAAATATCTATACTTGTGTATTATTTTAATTTCATTTAAACGTCCATAATATCGGGAAAGTATAATAAAACAATGAAATGCAATGCAGAACTGGCTAAGATAGATAATAACACTTGTTCAATTCATAAGAACAAATTTAGGAGGGAAGATAGCTGACAACATGCACCCCTTAATAGAATACAAAAAAACTTTATTCACTTTAGTAACAATTGTTGTCGTTTCGCGCACTATTTACCGTTTCTTAGCATGGAAAAAGAAAAAAGAAACTACAAAAGAAATAAACGAGGTGATAACGTTTTCAGAATCGGCTGATTTGATACCAAGCAAATATTCTGTGTTTCGGTCAAAAGTTCCACCGAGCACTGACCGCATTCTATACTATTTGAACCAGGCTCGTTACACCTTAGACATCTGTATGTACATGCTGACCAGTCGAGAAATATCCTTTTTACTACAGAAGCTACACTACAGAGGAGTGAAAATCAGATACATTGTTGATGCTGATAGTGCTTTTATGAATAAATCGGAGACCAAGAGACTTTACAAGCAAGACGCAGTTGTATTACGTTGGATGAAGTCTCAAAACATTATGCACCACAAGTTCTGCATAATAGATGCCTCAACAGCTATAGATGATAACAAAGTTATACCATTTGTTATGATGGGATCTTTGAATTGGACGAAACAAGCTCTCTGTGGTAACTGGGAGAGTGTAGTAGTGATGTCTGAATCTAAAATAGTACAACTATACAATAGAGAGTTTGAGAAACTATGGCTGCAGTTTGCACATCCCTAATATTTGTAGTTTCCATAAACATATTTCTAGCTTCAGATTAGAAGGTAATGAATGGCAATAAAATGAAAACCTCACAACCCCTTATTATGAAAGTTTGCGATTCTTATTGTGATAGCATGACATCCTGCTCGTATCAACTTACTTGCACTATGTGCAGTCCCTCTCAAGAACAATCACTATCAGGATCAGGAACATCCATAATAAGGGGGCAGTATCATATTCATGAAGAAATTATTAATTTAACTTCATTAAAACCCGCCTGAGGATTCATAATATTATAATGAAAAATGGCTTAACTCACATTAAAATATAAAGGGTACGTCATGTAAGTCATGTTCAACCGTTTAAATTTTATCATTATTTAAGCGGTTTTTCGTTATATTAATTATGAATTTCTTGTGACAAAATACTGGTTTTTGTTTTGTTTTCAGAATTTTTTTGATATAGTTTTGGTCTCTGCAACTACTCTATTATTATGTGATAACTAAGCTAACTTTTTAATAGAATGCTAGGTTTTCTCATTAATACAATTAAGTGTAAAGATTTTTATAAATAAGCATGTAATGAAAGTTTAAAAAACTACTTAAAATATGAAAGAGACAATTTAAGTTGTGACACATGCTATCAATGTGGTTCCAGAGGCAAAAAAATACACAGATGGCGCCAGCGGCGGTCCGGTTTTTTTTTAAATTACCGAGGCAAAGGATTGCTGTTCAAAATGTCCTCTGCACAGACTTGAAAAAAAAGGAAAAACTTTGTGTATCTAGTAAATATGTACATTTATAAATATAAATCCAAACCAATATAATTATAGTATAAACCATAAATTGTAGAAAAAAAAACAAGAAAATGTATGAAATTGACAGTTGACTATGGCATCCATAACGTGACACCTAGCGAGAACAAATCGCAGTGTGGATCCTCGTTGACAGGAATAAAATTATCTTCATCTCTTTTCATTTAAATATGTTAGAAAAGATAGTCAATAGTTTTAATTCTGACAATTTTCATTTATTCTAAATTTTCTTATACAATTTTCTTTTTCTTATTTCATATTAAATTAGAGAATGGAAAAATAGAATCGAGACCATTTTATTAATAGTTCTGTTGATTTTGGTAAAATTCATAGATATAATAATATGTCTAAAGTAAGATTTAAGTTAAATGTGTTGTTTTATTTATTGTGATGCTTTTACATACATAAAAATAATTAAAATTAATAAATTTTCTCGTTTTTGAGAATTTAACTATAGCTAAGGAATAACATTTATAGAAAGAATCCTATAAAAATTTTGTTATAGTATGAAACATGTTATATTTTATTAACCCTTGATCTGCACCAGAAGTGGACTCTCTTCACCAAACACTTTTTTTTGACATTTTTTAAAATCATATACCAAGGATCGACCCTAAATTTTATCAATAAATTCATACAGTAAAAAATCAATTTTGGCATTCTGGGCATAGACTTTTTTTCAATTCTGCAGAACTTGTTTTATACCCTTTATTTTATGGGATCCAAGTATAAAAATTAACTTAATGACAAAAATCATCAAAAATTACATTAAACCAATGACCACGGTAGTCTTAGCAATAAAAATGACAAGCACCAAAAAACACCATTATTTAAATCTGTTACATCACACCTGTAGTCCTAGCACGGGCACCGGGGTAGAGTTTTGTCCACCTGTGTTGTCCTCGTCTCGACGTGACAAAGTTAGAATATGGATACATCCATATTGTTCTCGCGGAATAAATATGTTAGACAACATTTTATCCCGGCGCCCGTGCTAGGCCTGCAGAACAGTTTTCTGGTTGTCATCAATTAACAAAATAATAGCTTAATAAAATTACTTTTTGCCTGTCCACTTCTGGCGACGTCCCAAGTGCCGACTATAGCTGCGGAGGCACTTCAGAGATAAATATACTAATAATTTGTGTTCTTTACGTCTTTTCTTTAAGAAGGTATTTAGTTGCTTGTCATTAAGGGCATGTTGATGCATTTATGCATGATGGCCAAAGGGTTAATGTGGTTCTAAAAATAATAGCACAAAGTTTAGATTGCTGCAGCATATATTCTCTCAAACTCTTCCTTAAATACATGTATAAATGCAACTCTAGACGTGACAAGAACAATTTCATTATTATCACCAGAAAGTGCTTCTATTGACCAAGGAGGTGACCCAAATATTATAAAAGGTATGGTATCTTCGGCTGACGTATCTACCAAGCAGAAGTTTCTGACCATTGAGTCCATAGTGGATAAACGCACATTCACTCCTTGCTTTTCGAGTAGCTGGACGCTAGAAGCGGGGGTATAAGCCATATCAGGATCAACAATTATTCGTAGCTTGACTCCTCGATGGTGGAGATCCATTAACTGACACGCTACATCCAGGCTAGTTATCATTTCCATGTAGATATCGACGGTGTAATGAGCAAGATTCAGATAATACAGAATACGCTCAGTGCTTGAATGAAGTAAGGGTCGTGAACTATAATGTTGTGTGTTCGATGGCGCGGAGTCTATAAACGTTAAAACTTCATTTATGAATAGATTTCGGCAAGGTTTCTTCTTTTTTGATACTATATACCGGTAGGCAAATGAAGCAGTGCCGAAGAAGATAAGCAGTAAGAGGCCTCGGCCTATACTTAGTGTCATGTTTGATCGTTGTTAGCCGCAATCGCGGGCGCGGCATCTAATCAACTCAATGTACCTTCATTGTATCGTTTCAATTCAATTAGTTCTTTATTTATACATTAAACTGTTTAAATTTTATTTTTACCAATAAAACTCAACTCATACATAAAATTAAATACTCTACGCAAGGAATTTATATACGTAGTCAAAAGAGAATTAAGAGTACGCTAGTATACATTCATCTATGATTAAGAGAATATAAACATTATGTTCCTTGATATAAACGTAGTCTACGACATAAAGTGTTGCCGTTTTGTTTTTGGAGAAAATGCTAGATTTTGGCATAAAATATATGCTAGATCACACTTAAATATGCTAAAAAAAATCCAACTGTCAAGTATCGTTTAAATTAAATAAAAATAAAAATAATTTTATAGCAGCAGTGCCATTTTTAAATACTTTATTTTTTTATTTATTTAGGAGGCATATTGCTCTAGAATCACTCGTAAAATCGCCTGTGTACTATATCAGCCTTTAAACATTCCACTGCTGGGATATCAGCCAATCGAAGGGTGATTAGGCCATATACCACACTGGCCCAGTCCGGGTTGGCGGATTCACATACGCCATCGAATTTCTTCTCCGGAAATATGCAGGTTTCCTCACGATGTTTTCCTTCACCGTAAAGCCAGTGGTATATCCATACGTAAGTTCCAAAGAACTCATTGGTACGGGTCCGCACGGGGTTCGAACCCGCTACCTCACAAATATGAGGCGAGCGTTCTTCCACTGAGTTACCACGACTTGCGAATCGCCTGTGTGCGTGTGTAGGAACATAAGCAGATGTGTGCAAGCACACAGAACAATCATAAAAGTTTATTTTCAAGCTATTAAAACTGTCGGTAGTTGCAATTGTTATTGTCAGAATGAAACAAAACATTACACATTCTGTAGACGAGAAACCAAACATCGCCTTCTCCCTTTCGCTTCCCGAGAAATTTCTATATAGCCATCTCTTTCAAACGATGTCAGGTAGAAAAATTAGGAAATCAAAGGGTGATACTGTCGATACTGAGAAAGATAAGAGAAGCAGAGATGCCATTTCCAAGTGAAAATTAGACATAACTTTTAACCACAATGAGGCGTTTTCAAAAAAAAATATATGTTCTAAAATACTTACTAGATGGCGTAACGAGGCGTTTTCCAAAAAAAAAAAAATTGTTCTAAAATACTTACTAGATGGCGTAATAGTCCTATCGTTTTACCTGTCATTGTCATTTATGTCGAAATATTTTATGTTTATTTTTTAAATCGTAAATGTTGGCTCCACACGTTCTGTATTTAGCCAGTGTCAACTATTGTAATATTTCGAATGAAGTCAAATACATAGTTACATTACTTGAAATTGTCTAAATACACATGTGGAGCCAA